>OX243877.1:16280000-17530000 GCA_945859645.1 Amphipoea oculea
GCATCAACGAAACACAGCAGGCTGTTTGACGCCGGACTCCGGTGGGAGGGTGGTCGCAAACCAGGCGGGCGTTAGCCCTACCACCGCAAGGGAAGAATTGGCCAGTCAAATAAGGTGTTGGGTGTGACTGTCCAGGATGCGCCGAGCGCTCGGTTCAGTTGAGTAACTGGCTGAACAAACTGCGCTATACGAGGAGGCTTCTTCATGCATCCCAAAAATATTAAATTAGTATCTCTCGTTGGTTTGGTGATCGCAAGTGCTACTGCCGAGCATGACGTCCTTTTTTTTTATGGATGTGAAATCATCAAATGACCCCTCCCGCTCTGGGTGGAGCGGAAGGGAGTGTCAGACTCTTACTGACTAAAACCCATCCGTGTTCCTTCCTTAGCCCTTTATGTTCCGGGGTAGCGGTAACCCTTTCGGACAATCCCGCACCCCCGGCAGGCTTCGGCCCTGGCAGGCCCCTTCCTTTTTGCTGACATCTCTTTGAGGCGCGTGTGGAGCATGACGTCCTGGGTTTAATTTCCAGGTCGGGCAGTGTTGTGTTATTGGGTTTTTCTATCCGGAGTTTCTCAGTAGCAGCTCGGAATCTGGATTTGTGCCCGGTTGATGGCAAAAGCCTCGCCTTCTATTACATGGGACTTAATAAACATAACTGGCGAAATGTGGGTGTAATATAGTCTACAGGGTGAAATTGAACACATGCGACAAATCGAAATGGGAGATTGTACTCATTATTATGAACAACTTTTACTATGGGACCAAACCTGAAATCGCGAAAAAAAATTAGCTGTTCCCTACATTTATGTTCGCATAACTCATCAAAATGTAGGAAACAACTGATTTTTTTTTTCGCGATTTCAGTTTTGTTCCCATAGTAAAAGTTGTTCATAATGATGAGTACAATCTCCCATTTTTATTTGTCGCATGTGTTCAATTTCATCCTGTATAGACACACCTCTGCCCAACCCTTTGGGATTGCAGGCCAGATGCTGTTTTATATTTAGAATCTCAATCAGTAAATGATACCCAAGAGTATTCAGTACATGTAACCCAGTTGTGGACTCGCGCACAATTAGCATAGTGAGTTCTGTTGCAATCTTAAAACCTGACAAGTCGGCACGTTATTATAACGTCGACTAACCGCTTGGCGATATCTCGAAAAACCAAGTGGGCACTAGGATCCCATGGCTCTTCTAGTGTTTCAACCCCAAACGGCTCGAATAGATAAATAAATATAAATATAATACATATTTTTTAGCATCAAAAATCACACTAATATTATAAAGGCGAAAGTTTGTGAGTGTGTGTGTGTGTGTGTGTTTATATGTTTGTTACTTCTTCACGCCTAAACCACTGAACCGATTTAGATGAAATTTAGTATAGAGATAGTTTGAGTCCCGGAAAAGGACATAGGATAGTTTTTATTCCGATATTCCTACGGGATCGACATTTACGCGGGTGAAACCGCGGGGCGCAGCTAGTTAAAATATAAAATTGAGTAGCTACTGAAAAGTACTGTATGTTGTAGACAAACGACTCTTTAATTAAATCAAAAGGGTCAAATTAATGTGAACGATTTTATCAAGCTTAGATACTTGCCTACTTGATAAAATAATTAGTTAACCATTTTGTTGATATTATTTAATCTGTCTGTAATAATAACTTTTATTATTAATTTGTGGTCGTTTATGTACAGACGCCAGCACATCAACCTACTACAATCTGTCTTTCTTTAATAGATTTTCAACTTTATCACTTAATCATAAGGTTCAAAGTTGATTGGGAAAATCTGACAGTTTCGGGTAGGTTGATGTGCTGGCGTCTGTACTAATTGGGGCTAATGGGCGATAAGCTACTATAATAAATAATATGTAGATAACAATCCTTGACTTTATTTTTTTATTGATTGGATATTATTGGTAATCTATGTTGGTAATTATAGGTTATTTATTCAACTTAGAATATACAGGTTCAAGTTAAATTACCTAGCGAAACTCTGCAGCCGTGATGGGTATAGATATCTTAACATCTATACTAATATTATAATGCGAAAGTGTGTCTGTCTGTCTGTCTGTTACCTCTTCACGCTTAAACCGCTGAACCGATTTAAATGACATTTGGTATATGGTTTGAGTCCCGGAAAAGGACATAGGATAGTTTTTATCCCCATATTCCCACGGGAGCGACACTTATGCGGGTGAAAGCTCGGGGCGCTGCTAGTGTTAAATAAAGGCGAAAATGTACAAGTCTCTAGATACACTTTGAGTTTATTTATACCTAAAAGTAGCATAAAGTTAAGAGACGTTTAAACGTCAAAAATGTATGGTTCCACGAATGACAGCCAGGACCAACGCCTTAACGTACTTTCCGAGGCACGGAAGGGTCTTGGTATGTAAAAGTAATCACCCATCCAGGGACCAACCGCGGCAAGCACAGCTTAACCTAATCAATCGACCTGTGCCGCTGTTATTACTTAGCCATAAGCCCTGTAGTTGCTAATCATTAACGTTTATAAATAAAGGGGAAAATATATACTCGAAAAAAATATGAACGCAATCAACGAAGAAGGCGATTGAGAAATCAAAACGGAAATATATAATTTTCTCGCTATGTACGTAATAATTTACAAATGGTACTCAATATTGTATATAATTATGGTTATGTTACATCCGCAGGATAAAGATATAAGTACTAAATACCTAATTATGCAGATTGTGAACATACGGGGGAAAGATGGTGAAGCACAACGCTTGATTTTTTAATTCCCATTAGGAAGATGGGGACAAGTTCAGGCTCGCGTACAGACGCCAGCACATAAAGCTACTACAATCTGTCAAATTTATTTAATAGATTTTCAGCTTTATCACTGAAATATAAGGTTTAAAGTTGATTGAGAAAATTTGACAGTTTCGGGTAGCTTGATGTGCTGGCGTCTGTACAAAAGTCAGCCGGTCTATTCTGAAAACATCTCACCGTGAAAACTAAGGTGAAATGAGCTCAGTGGCGTGCATTGGCTTTCAGAATAGGTAGGCACTAGGCCGGGTCTAGTCTAGGCAAACGCGGTCACTAATAAAAAAAAAAGTGAGGTCAAAAGTGTGGTTATTTGAGTAGGCATGCCTACTTAAGGGTGATAAATTGCGAAGGTCGAACGTCATGGTATTACGCGGGAGACGTACATATTTTTAACTTTGTCGTAAAAGACCAATGACAATGTGCGAATAGTAGGTACGGGAGCCGAGTAGGCTGTCCGGCGACTGCCTAAGTGCCTACTGCCACAGTATAATATACAGTAGAACATCTTCATACAAACGTGCCGCTCTCGGTTTGAATGTGTGCGTGCGCGCCGCGCGCCATGTCGGCACGCGATTTCACGCACACGCTAGCATAATATATGAGGGAATAAGGTGGCGGCAGTGCGGGCTGTGCAGCGCGACTGTGAGCACGCGCGTACGCTACATGACCGCTTGCGTTCGTCAACTCTCGCCGGCGGCGGCCACTTAAATTACGAGTATCATGACTTCAAAAAGGGGAAAAAAATATTGTAGTGTTTTCGGGTGCCTCAATAATGATTTCGCAAACCCGGACTTATCATTCTTCATAGTTCCTACTCAACCAGAAATGTAAGTACCTACTTATACTTAAATATTATTAGAAAATGTGGTATTGTATTGTTTATTTCACAGTTTATTTGCTTTATTAAGAGCGTAGCCGAGTCGCATTTTTCCATATAAATGTATTCCCAAATTTACTTTCTGAATACTATGTTTAGAGCTAAAGTTTATTTTAAGAAGTCTAGTTTTTAACCGACTTCTAAAAAAGGAGGAGGTTCTCAATTCGAATGTTTGTATTTTTTTTTTATGTTTGTACCCGCGTAACTCCGTTGCTTGCCAACCGATTTGAAAAATTCTTTTTTTGTTGGAAAGGGTATACCTACTTCCCAAATGGTCCCATGAAAATTTTATCGAAATCGGACAAGCGGTTTTTGAAAAATCAACAACAATCTAAAAATTTATCTACATTGTCTACATTAACGATCTTTTTGTTTACTTTTTTGTGGGGTAGGTACAACTAAAAATTGAAAAATAAAAACTTTTTTACAAAAAAAAAACAACCGACTTCAAAAAAAAAACACTACAAAGTGATAAATAACTTTAATTTCGGAAGTCGGTGTCAAAAAACGAAAATGCGGAACCAACGACACCGACTTCCGAAATTAAAGTTATTTATCACTTGGTAGTGTTTTTTTTTTTGAAGTCGGTTGTTTTTTTTTTTGTAAAAAATTTTTTATATTATAAAACAGAAGATTGAGTACGAAACATCGTTTAGGTAAACGTATTTGTCGCGTATAGTTGTAATAAGGGCAATTTCACAATAATTAATATTGCAAATTAATTACTATTGAAATTATTATTTTTTCTATTGTCTGATGTGTTGTTCAATCCAAATATGGTGTCTTAATCATAATATTAACTTAACAAAATTACAGTAACATGTGACCGACTAACGCTTAGGGTTGCTTTACGTCGACGTTAATCAACGAGCGTGTAATTTAAGTGTAGAATCTAGATACACCCATTACAGGAATTACGGCAAAGATCGAAATTTACTCATGATCCCACCTGATGATTTTGTCGATAATGTAGAAAGGATGGAGCAGGTGTTTCGCAAAGCGTTCGAAAAGGACCACATCAACATTAAAATTGGCCGGTCAATTTACGATCAACTGAATGATATAGAATTTAAGATGCCCTGTCCATGCTTTCCCAAAAGCTTTACAAAAACTTTACATAAGAATGAGAATTTACTTTACATTAACAAATAATAATAAAGCGTTCCGGACGTGCAGAAACAGGAGAAAAATTTTCTCGGTATCAAATTTGTAACTTAGTATAATAAATGTTATGTGAATAAAGGCTTTTTATTTTTACTAAATTTATAAATTGGTAAAATATTCAATCATAATATGCTTTTTATTTCATAAATTTAGATCAAGTGCTGCTTGTTCGAAAATATTAACTAAAAGTAAAAGTGACAACTTTGGGGATCAACGCAAGAGTAGGCTAATAACTCGGCGGGCGGCCTTAGATAACTTACTGTATATTATACTGTGCTACTGCCGCGCGTTTGTATGAAGATTTTGTTTTTTGTTAGGTATGATAATTTAGTGAGTTTCTTAATGGGGCACACACACTAAAATGTAATTGACAGGCTTATGTTGATATATCGAGGTAGGCACTGCTTATATGCCTATATGCAATGCACGCCACTGAATGAGTTATCATTCCACCTGATGCTAAAGATTGACACTATTGGCAGCTCACTCCTAACTTTACACGGTAAGATTCTAACAGAATAGACCAGCTGATATTGCATACAAAAGTGCAATATCTCATCTGCCTAGCCATTCCCAACTATGTTTAGGTCGGCTTCCAGTCTCACCGGATGCAGCTGAAAACCAGTATTTTACATGGAGCGACTACCTATCTGACTTCCACAACCCAGTTATTGGGTAATACGATACCCCTTGGTAAGACTGGACCAGACTTTCGGGCTTCTGACTACCGTAACGACTGTCAAAGATCCACGAATGACAGCCGGGACCAACGGCTTAACTTGCTTTCCGAGGCACGGAGGGGTCTCGGCATAAGGTGGTCACCCATCCACAGACCAGCAGCGGCCGCGGCAAACGTGGCTTAAATACCGCACGGTCAAAATGGTTGGAGCATTTTATATATCAATGTTGGAGCAGTAGTTTTTTTTTTTGAAGTGAAACTTCTTTACGCACGCTTGACTTGGGGAGTAAGCTGGCGAGCGCGTGACGTAAGCGTTACGAAAAGTGTGATCGGGCGAGGCGAACGGGAGTTGAGTGGGGGATATAAGCAAGAGAAAGCAGTGCGCGCGCACATTTTCTTTCTCTCTTCCTCTCATAGCCAAATACGTTTGAAGTTTCACTTCAGTCGTGTGGTCATAAGCACACTCGGTTTTTTTAAATGACCAGCGAAATTTTTCACTCTAGCGGGTCTAGAATCAGGTGCTGAAGACATGGTAAGAGTATGCCCGTTGCTGTTCCTTACACCGGTACTTTATTCACCTAATCACATCTAGTGTAATAATTGTTCAATTGTTTTCCGTTACAAACCTATTAAACAACTCATTCGAATGCAATGTAAACGAGCATCACACCTGATAGTGCATATTAATGGAAGTAATGAATGCCTGGCATTCGGCGCATCCGCATAACGAAGGTACACTTGCAGGTAGGGTTACCATTATATAAATTTAAAAAGTCCTGACAAAAAGAAGGATATTTGCAAAAAAGTCCGGACACTTTTACGTTTAAATCTGTCTTGTTTTCAGTAAGTAATCATTTAATTTTTTGGTCGGAAAGATTCCATGTAAAATACTGGTATTCAGTTACATCCAATTAGTCTGGAAGCAGACTAATACAGTGGGAAAAAGGCTAGGCAGAGGTGATGATATTTTTTTTAATTTTCTAAAGAAATCAAATTTATATTTTATTTTTATAATTTGAATTTTAAGCTGATGAAGTGATGACTGATCTGTTTTGAATTTTTAGTTAATTTTGATTTAATATGATAAAAAATTGATTGTATGTTATTTTATGTTTGCCTATGGGCACGGATAGCTATGGCCTATGGGTATTAATTGCCTGAAAATAAAAGAATTATTAAGTTGAAAAGTCCGGATCACTAAGAAGGGCGGAAATAGTCCGGACGGCGCGGCGGGGGGCCAAGGACTTGTAATTAACATGTCCGGATAAATTCAGACGGATGGTAACCCTACTTGCAGGTGGCCCAGGCGCATGATTGTATTTACGACCTCTTCTAGGAACTTAGAAAGGGATGGAAGTCGGACCTTTCATCTCCGACACCCTTTGATAACGTTCTTGAACTTTGTTGGATAACTATTGTTTGATTGCTCCCAAAGGAATCGACAGGAGATATTTTTTTCCTTATACACACAATGGGTGATACTTTATTTACATTACAATCTAGCCTGTTAGCTAATAAGATATTTGAATATAAGTAAGTTAAGCTGCCAAGTATCTATAAAGATAATAATACTTACTATTAAAAAAAAATAGAAAATATTTTAAGTACTTAAAACCTAATTACCTTTTTTTTTTGTTTTCTGGGGGAAACCTTCAAAAGGCGCCTGGTCTTTGGGGATAAAACCAGGGAGTGTGGGATTTTTGCCTCACTAAAACCACCCCGGTGGTCACCATCTGCACTATGGAAAGGGCACCCTTACCTCTCAAAAGACCAATCCGGAGCCCCCTCTGTGCAAAGCCTGTAAGGGCGCATCTCTGGGGAGACTGTAAAGGGGTCTCCCTGAATACCTAATTACCTCCTACTGGATTCTAAGAGCTGAGTATAAAGGGTGACATCCCCATCGACGCGAAAACTGTAACCATGAATGCAGCAAATGATTCTGAACCCTCACCAGTTTCATAGAAAAGGGCAATACCTACGCGGTCAAAATGTGTGAAGCAGCATTTTTTGAAGTGAAAACTTCTTCATGCGCACTGGGCATTTTTTGAGATGGGAAAAAACGATTGAACTCGCGACACTGTTACCGACACCGCGCTACATTCGGATGTGTTCGGCTGTCCTCGGGATGTACTCGGTTTTATACATTTTCGATATGTCAGTGAGTGATGGCAAAGTATTCTGTTTGTGTTTTGGTTATATAGGTATGACGATTCAAAAAATACACACGTAATTGTTCAAGTTTTCACTTCGTGCCACTTTTTTTTTAATAACTGACATTTTAAAACGTGTGACGTCCACCAACCCGCACTGGGCCCGCGTGGTAGATTACTGCCCCCTCCCTCTCGTTGAGAGGAGGCCTATGTCCCAGCAGTGGGAACATTTATATGCTGATTATGCTAAACGGCTTGTAATGAATAACTGGTCACATCAATCGATTTCCTGTCGCCAAGTACCGCCAGCTAAATGTAAACTGTTTACGTTACCGCGCGGTTTTTACTGGCAATGTGTTAATTTTAGACGCGCGGGTGCGCCGGCGCTTCCGTTACCTGATTCACGTCTAGGAGCCATCCATAAATTACGTCACACAACTTTCATGGTGTTTGGAGAAACCATCTGTCCTTGTCACAGTCACAGATGGTCATAATTGTGTGACGTCACATATTTTGCAATTTTTAATTAAACCTTATATCATTGATAGAGTTGAGTTTTTAGCTAGTTACGAGTTGAAGTTTTTATAATTTGTTATGGGCGCGACTTGTGATATGCGTATGTCCATCTGTGGTTTGCCAAAAGTTGTGTTGATTCATTGAAGGTTTGACAATTTGTTACAACTTAAACTCCTGATGATGCAGTAGAATTAGGAACAGACTAGTTCAAATTGTGATCACCAAAAAAAAAATGTTTATATGGAGAAGAACGGGCAACAAACTCCATGGACACTGTTTTAAAACAAAACATTTGTTACATCATCAATGTTGAAATTACAGCCCACTCAATATTCATAATCTAATCTAATAATAAAACTGAAGAGTATGTTTGAACGCGCTTATCTTTGGAAGTAAAAGTCGAAATTGAAAAAATCTTTTTGAATGAGGCTACCATTCTTGAAGAAGGATAATTATAATATAGGCTATATTATCATCGCGCTAGGACCCATAAGAGCCGAGCAATAGATAAAAAGTCAGAAAGAACGCAAAGCGAAAATTAAGTAATAGCACGGACGGGCGATGCGATGCGACGGGGTAGGTCGGGGCAGCAAGAAATTTCACGCGAACGAAGTCGCGTGCAGAAGCCAGTACTGTATATCCTAAATACCAGCAGTATTATCGAAATCTACATAAATAACATAACTAACTTAATTACCGGTTGACCACAACTCATTGTTAATTAGTTTGCTGACAATTAGTATAATTCATAGACCAGGGATCGCAAACCTTTGGCATGAAATTCTAGGCACGACACCGATATTCCACTGAAGAACGAAATGTAACTTCTGGGTATATTTTTTCAGGATTAGTTTTATTTATAGGTAAAAGGTTCATCACTCCTGTCAAAGACCATTCATTCAGTGTGAGTCTTCATCATGTGCACATATTGAAAATGAGGGCAATTTTGCCTAGTTTTATCGACGGAAAAAAAAAGTTGCATTTTCGCATACCACGCTTATAGGTACCTACCTCAATCAACATTTCCTATCTACCATAGATATATTATGAAAGAACATTTTTACATTACTATGCTATCAACTGTTAAAGAAAGCACACTTTTTAACTTTTTTTAATACATTTTTATCGACGTATCACGGCCTTTTCCGTCTGATCACTTAAAAATGTTTTCGCCTAAATCCTGCGGCGGCGCCAAGCCACGCCCCCTTAAAGTTTTCACAATTATTAGGAAAGCGGTAACGCACAATAATTAGCTGCAACCTGCACTGCGCAGCTTTGTGACACATCATGTGTACTCCTTTTGTGAATTTTACGGACGAACTATTTGACCTTGGCGATTACTAGAGCGGGCTTTTATTTTTTGAGTGCAAGCAAAAATTAACTTAGTAGCGGTCAGGCGGGAGTGTCCGCGATAGTACATATATTTTTTACGTAAAGCATAGTTTTCCCTCATTTCATTAAGAGCACATTGAAGACTCACACTGTATAAATAAGTATTTTCTTTTCCAAAAGTAATGTACAAACGCCAGCACATCAAGCTACTAAAATCTGTAAAATTTCTTTAATAGATTTTCAACTTTATCGCTAAAGTATTAGGTTCAGGCTTGATTGGGAAAATTTTATGTTTCGGGTAGCTTGATGTGCTAGTATCTGTACAAAGTAGGTATGCGCAGCATTTACAGCCTAGGACTTACAATTGCACAGAGATTTGATCAATGACCCCCATTCTGGATGGAACTTGTGTTACAGGGGTATCCATCCGTCCATTACTTATACAAATCTGGTGTGAAAAAGGTGTGTTGAGCGCGTGTGCAAGTGTAAGTGAGGGTGTGTGTACTAGTATAATCATGGCATGTTCAGCAATTGATGATAACACAAGTATCCTCAAGTGTAGATAAGCGTGATCTGCATTAGTAATGCTCCTTGTATGCATAAAGCCGTGTTTTCACTGCCCTGACGCGACGAGCGAACTTTCAATCACAATACGAGGGTTTTGTAGAAATTTCCTAACCATTGCTTTATAGGTTTGAAAAATTCGTCTGCTCAACAACGTAAATAACGCAATGAACATGGCTGAACTGTCAAAATGAAAGGGATTGCGATCGAGTGTCAATTTATGTGTGTTGCGCAATAAGCCTGCGGACTAAGCTAGTATGCATTTATATCACTTTGAAGGACACTATTTATATTTTTATTGTTATTACGTCGAGGGGCGTTAAGCGGTAATAAAAAGCAACACACCAAATAAATTGATATAGCATAATAATTATAACTTAAATAACGTGACTTAGTAGATAACTATGAACCACCTAAAACTTCATTAAAAAAACGCATGCAACAAAATCGCTGACAAAAAACGGACTCGGCTAAAATTAAGTAACCAAATGTTTTGTACCTATGTATGTGTTTTTATTTTGTACGACGGATCCAATTACATAATGCTCACTTTGTTGTACTCGTGTTCTTGAAATTCGAGTACTTACTCAGTTTTTTTTTTTATCTTGCTTAAAACATAGCCGGTTTGGCTACGGACCGTTGCCCCTAAGAAAAAAAAAAGCCAGCGGTTGATAGATGTCACATCACAGTCATGTCTTCGGATTGTTGGTCCTAGGTCATGCTGATTTCCTTCACTAGTTAGAGTGCAATCTTTCTGTTGCCGTATTTTTATTTGGGGTCGGAGGAACATGTATTTTTTTTTTACTTCTGTTAGGGTCTCCCCACATTTATCGACGCGGAATCGGCTATCACCACACTACCTACTCAACTTTCGCTCGTTTCGCCGTCGGCCGGCGTCGCGACGCTTCGTCTGAGCCGAGCCGATGCGAATGGTATTAGTAACTTATTACGTAGACATAAAGGCTTTTTTGACCGGTGTTAGCCGATTCTGCGTCGATAAATGTGGGGAGACCCTTATAGTCCGCGCCGTTACTCTGTCCGCGCGGAACTAGTTGGCCGCGCCTTAGGTATGTGAGCGGTGGGACGGAGGGGCGGGGGCGCATTACTCAGTGCGTTGCGAACTGCCGCCTCACCCCTGTCCCCACCTCAGCGGCCAACTATTCCACGCGGACTATAGTCATAATTTCGGTAGTCACCCCCTTTCTAGCCATATCATCTTTCACACAGTCCATACATGTTTCTCTGGTCTTCCCCTTCTGTATTAGCCATCCACACTCATAATCAAAATTCTCGTCACGATATTTTCCTCATTCCTCCTCATCACATGCCATCACAGCCCATCCCATGCTAACCGATTTCCACACAACTTTTCAGTAGAAATGCCACTTTCAGACTTCCTCATACATATTATACAGTTTATGCTGTTTATCCATTCGCGTAACCGTTTTCAGAGCAGTAGTGATGAAATAAATTCCATAAAGTAAGTAGGAGTCTGTCTGGGTTTAAACCCAAGACCTCCAACTCGTAGATGGCGGCTGTGTCCACTGGGTTACCTAATATGTATAATTTTATTATAGTGTAATATTAGTAAAGTCACATTCCAAAAACCAAAACTCATATTAGAATTTACTGTTTTGGCTTATTAGTTGATTCGCCCAAAAATAAATTAACTTCGTGAGAGTCGCCTATAGTTTTTTTGAAGTGAAAACTTCTTTAGCGGCGTTGCACACTTTTTTTGTAATGGGTAAAAAATGTTAAACTCGCGTCAGGACACGTGACCGTCAGGAGAGATTCCCCCCCCTCCCCCCCTATCTTTCTACGGCGGCGCCAACCGAAGTGAACCAAGTGACACATGACAATGGAAATTGAACAAAGTGCATTTATTAATGAAAAAAGTGACGCAGAAATATTGAAAAAAAAATGAGTTATATTAATTCAATTAATAATTGATTTATTTCAACGTTAATATTCAAGTTTTCACTTCTGCCGGCACTCCCGGAGTGCAACCCGTCTTTTTTTATTATTTAAAAGTGTCGATTAGCCCGTTTCGGGCGAGTTAATTCGTGCGAATCGACTAATAAGCCACTATTTTATTTTATTAATCAGGACATGATCTACAATCTAGAAATGGTCACTTATTCAATTGTGAATTTTTTACTTTTTAACGGGAAACTTAGTTTACTTATTTCTTTTTACTTCAAATAATACTTGTTTTACCAACAAAACCCACTAATGGTGCTCTTATCACGAGTCTAAGAACTTTATCGATATGTCCTTGGCGACTTCTGTCTTATCAGACTCACCCAAAACCGAGTTATCAATACGATAAAAATTACAGGTAAACGTTTACATAAGGGCTGCACTATCTAAGTCAACAATTTTATCGATATTCGTTTATTACTTACTGCACCTAAACCGTCATTACATATATTTTATTTTTATGAAGAGCTGATAAGTCGTGAAAAGAAAATATTGATAAAATTTAAGTAAAGTCCAAGTCATTTTATACGTTTTCTTTTTGTTTAAACCATGATTTAACTTTTAGTTAGAAATACAAAAAATATTTTTCATCATAAAATTAAGTTTATCTTACTATAGCTTTTTAATACTAAAAACTATAGTAAGATAAATTTAATTTTAGATTGATAGATATTGTTAAATTCAAGAGAATTATTTGTGCTTCTGCTAAGTAGGCTTACGCCTATTTCGTCACTTTCACTACCTACTGTTTATTCTACAACACGTGTAAGTAGTAAAATCTTTTTGTTTGTAGACAAATGGTCATCTTTTTTTCATTTCTGCTGAGCAATGAACTGTTATTGGTCAACTTTAACAGAAAGGGCGGGATCACTTCTCACTCAGTAGAACGGACATGCAAACGAAAATCGCCTAAAGATGGTCAACCGCAGCTTTTGCTGATAGTACTTACGTGTGAAACTCAACACTACTTTTAATTTTATTTTAACGTAGAATTTAGGGAAACGCTGAAACGACGTATTTTTAGGATTACAAAGATAATTAAATCGAATGAACTGTAATAGACTATCCCCCTTATTCATAATCCTATTTTATCTCTATTTTAGCTAAAATAGGTTTATAGAACGTTTGTCTTTATCTGTCACGTTGTCATTTCTGTGTGTAAGAAAGAGACAAACCCCATTTTAACTAAAATAGGTTTGATAAGTTTTATGAATAAGGGGGTATATGTATACTGTATAGTTTACTACATACCGAATATTCCCGATCAGTCACACCTTGACCTGACTCCACACTATGGAGGGATGGATTTTCCCCGATTGTCAACAGTGTTAACGATAGTGATGTAACTGATCGGGAATATTCGAAAAGAAAATCCCGTTCGTCAAAACTGTGTGTGAACGAATAAAACGTTTTTTTCCCGATCGTCAACAGTGTGGACGAAACGGTGTGACTGTTCGGGAATATTCGCTACATTACAACTAAAATCATAGGTATCAAAAGCGCATTTTTTTAATTATTTTTTTATTGCTGAATGGACCCGCTCTTGACCTCGATCACGCCTGATGGAAAGAAAAAATTCTAAAAACATTTTAAAATTCAATCACATTCCACACTTTTCTCTTATATTTTTTATTTTATTTTATTTGTTGTTTTCTTGTCTGTGGTCGCAAGTAGTAGGTACTGAGGTCTGAGCATGAGGTCCTGGGTTCAATTCCCAGGTCGGGCAAAGTGTTATTTGGTATTTCTTTGGTACTTCTATCTGGATTTTCTCAGTAGCAGCCCAGAGTCTAGATTTGTGCCTTGATGGTACTAGGCTCGCCCCCTATTACATGGGACTTAAACATAACTGGCGAAATCGTGTACTATAAGGTTCGCCTCTGCCCAACCCTTTTGAGAACCAAAGCATGATGCTATCTGTTATTACTATCACACGTGAGTCAGTTTACCTAGACGTCATGCTCAATTTCCCGTTTAAAATAACAATGCCCTCTTCACATTTTTTTACAGGGGCATTCCTTTTAACAACCCTTTGTTTTTAATTTAAGTAACTTGTTCTAGGGTTAGGGTGATCTTACATGCGGAAAACCATACTCTTATGCGTCCATGTAGGTACTAAAGAATCCAGAAACATGACGAATCGGCCAAAGTCAGGGAGTATTCCCGTTTGAGCACCTATTGTCAGAGCACCTTTTTTTAGAGCACCAAAGGTGTTCCCATTAGAGCACCAATCAAATTCTCGTAATTTTAAGAACGCTCACAGTCTGATCCTCATCATCATCTGCCTAGCCTTTTCCCAACTATGTTAGGGTCGGCTTCCAATCTAACCAGATGCAGCTGAATACCAGTATTTTACAGTCTGATCTCAGTCTCAATCTGTCAAAAATACCTCAAATTTCCCTACAATTTTGACATTGATTGTCGCTGACATGAGATTGCGAATAGATTTTGAACGTTGTTAATTATGGGAATTGGCCTTCAGATCTACACTTCTTCTTCTTAGCGTGACTCGGCCCAGAATTCCGTTACTTGTTTGGCGCCATCGCCAGCGTCGACCAGTTCCTGTAACTCGCAGCTGACAGGACACGCAGAACACGATATTAAGTGTCCCATCGTTTGTGGAACAGCACCACATTTATATTCCAAAGACTACACTAATTAAAAGAAATTGATTTGATGAAAATTTCACGAAATTTTCGCTTTCGCCTCAATAAATTTCTTCAGTTTAATGGTTTATCTTTAATTTTTATCTTAGATATGGCACAAATACAGTGTTTTGTGGATATGGGTCATTGGATACACGTATTTTGTACTTTTATCGAGATGTACCTTAATTTTATTGCTTGACAATGAATGTCTTAATGTGTGAAGGTATTGTGAGTAACAAAAGATTCTCGAATAGATATAATAGAAGATTGTTCCTGCATAGCTATTCACAACCACTTGATACGCTTCCGTACCGTATCGAACATATTCAACATTATCGTAGGAGTTCTTTAAACGCTGTTCACAAGCACGACTCCAAAACCAGAAAATGTTGACCGTTTACATTATAGTATAGACCACCGCTATTCTTCCAACAGCTGTTTGCTGTCGGGAGCAAGGCAAATTAGGTTATCGAAATGTGTCACTTTCGATACGATTGCCTGTCGAATGGTTGTGAATAGCTATGATGGAGACGTTTTTCTTTATAACGTTTCTTTGTGACGTTTTTTTTTGGATAAAGATATATCATCCGCCTCCGGCCGGAGTCTTTTGGGAATTGTGATTGAGTGTTACTACAGTATCTTTATTTCACGACGCGCGCGCTTTACTTGTGGATACCAAGTGTACACGCGGTTATAGCAATTAGCTGACCCCCCTAAAAATTACTCGATTTTGCACCCTCCTCTCATAACATTAAAGGTTATTCAATATGTATGAGTTAATCGGACTAACACTACTCGATGAACAGAAACAATAAATAATTTTGATACGCAAATTTGAGCTTTAAGATGTTGGTGTTAGATCATTTACTATGTATGGGTATTTGTTACGCAATTTTCATTTTTAATCAGCAAGACTTAAAGGTTAGGTTAATGTTGTGATAATTTGTGTCATTGCTACTAATACCTTATTTCATCTATCTTACTCAAGTTAATCTGGTGTCGTGGTTCATGCGTAAGGCTGAGACGTGCAAGATGCGAGTTCAAATCTAGTCTCATGTTTAATTTTGTTTTCAATATATAAATTGTTCGTTAAGTATTTCTTGCATTATTGTAAAGAACAAGCATATCAATTAAGTTGATAAACGATAAACGTTTCACCTTTTTCAATAAGTGGGTAGTTCGACTTCAATATGCGTATTCAACAAAAACTGCTATTGAAATGATTTTAGGAATATGGGGTAGAAGAATAAATTGAACAAGACATTCTATGCACAAATAGCAGTGAATACGCACGAACATTTTTATATTGCCTTACTAAGTTGCGAAAATCCACGCCTTTTTATTAATTATTATTATCGGTTTTGATAGTTTAATCGTCATGTCTCAGTTGAGTGGTTATTTGAAATACAAAATATTGTATTTGCATAAGGAGAATGTTGGTATTAAAGCGATTGCTAGGAAACTTAATATAGCGGTAAGTGTATTCTTTTTTATACTTCCTTAATTCGTTAATTGGCTTAAAAACGTGAGTATAGAATAATAGAAAATTAACTGTTTCATTATGAGATCATTTATAGGTCTAATGTGGTTTATCTAAAGGTATTTTTGCAAACTTATTCGAAAAATTATGATTACCGGGTTATTAAAATTATGCTTATTGTGTTGTTTCAGAGAAATACAGTCAGACTGTGGCTAAGACGTTTTGAAGAGACAGGGAATATTCAAAAGGATCGTCCTGAACCAAAACCTGCAATGTTACTCCTGTGTCAGAACATCATCAAGCAATTGTTAGAAGGCATACTGAACACCCATTTTTGCCTACTCAATGCAGTATAATGTTTCTGTTCAGACGGTCAGAAAACATTTGCATGTTGCTGGACTGAAACAATACAAGCCAGCACGTAAAATTTAACTGACTGCTGCACATCGCCAAGCAAGGGTCCGCTTTGCCCAAGAATATCTCAATTTTAATTGGGAAGATTATGTTGTCATATTTACCGACGAGAAGTCTTTGTCAAAACCTTATTTATAACTAAACATAACTACATACTTACAAAACAAATTGATATATAGTATACCTAGTAGGTAAAACATCAACGTATAATGCTATTTTATTTAGTTCAACGATATTTAATGTGGTGATGTTATTGTTATGAAATAGAAATACATACCTATATATTTCTAAATATTATAACATGTTGATTCACTACATTAAACTCTGTGAAGTATGTGACAACGTTATTAGTAACCAAGGCTCGGAAACCGGTTGAAATTCTTAACCGGTTATGGTCATTGACCCCAAACCGAAATAGATTTAGGTTAAAGGTTGCACTTTACCGGTTTTTACCGGTTTATGCGGCAAACCGGTTTTTCATGAATTTTGGTTCTGATAGTGAAAATTAACCGGTTAAAACCAAGTTTGAACCCCCCCCCCCGGCCCCCGCCACTCTCGCGGGCACGGTCTGGACGTTGCGATGTCAACTAGAACTTGTTGGAAGCGTTAAAAAAGTAGACGAAAAAAATTTACAAATTACGGAATTAACCGGTTAATTTGGGTGTCAAAACCGTTTGAGCTTTGTAACCGGTAACCTTTATCTTTTGGGTTACATAAGAACAGTTCACTTGTTTAACCGGTTAATGAAGGAACGATATATTTACCGGTATTTAATCGAAATTAACCGCTCTTTTTAAACCGGTTCAGAGCCCTGTTAGTAACTGTTATATCATTTACGTTATTCTTATAATAATTTTTTTTATAAAATAAAATCGTTTTTACCATCATTATCGTTTTTTTTTATTTTCGTTCAGCTTTTTTTTTTGTTGCTAAAGTTATAATTTATTATTTATAACTTAAAAAAAAATATTATAAAACAAAATGCGCAGCAGAAAATATGTTGGTTTCGAACTCACAACCACGCTCTTGTCAGCTCACTGCAGCTACCACTAGACCACACGAACATGGCGATTGTCGTTGAAATTAGCAATAATATATTACAAGTTAGAACAATATTCAAGATCATACCTACCTTAACACTGCGTGTTAAATATCAAATTCGAATAACTGTTTTATTAATCGTAGACGTTGAACTGTTCTAGTTCGATAAGCTTACTGCTAACAAGCAGAAGGTTCAAATTCGTTTAATTTTTAAGGGGTCAGCTAATTGCTATAACAGACTGTACACGCTGTGAAAAACATCTCCAGGAAAAATCCTCTATTATTAGATCTATTCGAGATTTTTTTTTTACAATATGTTCGCATCACACACAAAGGAAGAGGAAGAGTTCTGGCCGAAGGGTGTTGGGTACCGCCGGTTTCGTGGCTACATGACACCAGACAGCGAAACACGACGCAGACACTACGTGTGCGTTCGTTTTTAGTGTAATTATAATGTTGTACATGTATTTGTAGTATTTTAAAGTTATATTGATAAATATATTAATAAATGGATGAATAAAGAAATTTACTGTCAAGCAATAATATTTAGGTACAGACGCCAGCACATCAACCTACCCGAAACTGTCAGATTTTCCCAATCAACTTTGAACCTAATGCTTTAGTAATAAAGTTGAAAATCTATTAAAGAAATTTGACAGATTGTAGTAGGTTGATGTGCTGGCGTCTGTACATCATGTGATAAAATACGTGTATCTAATACCTCATATCTGAGATAAAAATTAAAGATAAACCATTAAACCGAAGAACTTTATTCGACATGGCAGCCCGTGAAGTTCAAATTCTCTTACGTTACTTGCAGTTTCAGGTTGTATGTTGATCTGAATGACGTAACAAGTATGTATTTATAGAATTCCGTACTGTCTGGGGAGTTTCGCTAGCTTATTTAATTTGAACCTGACAAATAAATAAAATTTAAGTGCGTACTTATAAAAAAAAAATTGTCTGCCTGTCTGTTAGTTCCGACTAATCTCCAAAACGGCTGGACCGATTTTGATTAAATTCGACATGGGGTTACTTTGAATTGAACCCTGGGGATGGACAAAGACTACTTTTTATCGACATATCACGCGAGCGAAACCGCGGGCGGAAGCTAGTCTAATAATAATTTCATTTGAGAGAAAGTTAAAGCGTAGGTGTTAGTAATGAACGAAAATTACATCGGTAAAGGTGAACTGTCTGGTGATTCATCTGATTTACGTAGCGAGAGGCCATAACATGAATCAAACATTTTACTTAGAGATGATTTACGCCAAGTGTAAACTCAAAATAAACAGCATTTTGTACGCCATTTATATGGTAAACTTAGATTTACGTTGTTGTTCTTTTGAATACATGCGAAAATATCTGAAGATTACTTTGAAGATTGTAATTTACTTTTCAAATATTTTCTCTTTGTATATCTATTATAATATATGGATACTAACAATAAAGTTGAAGAGGATTTGAAAAATTAATTTTGCAAATGCAAAAAGTTTTTTTTCTGATTCAAATGATAGCCCAATTCTTGAGAAAGGTTATAGGCTATTTAAAATCACGCCAGGACTCTTAGGGGCCGAGCAAAAAGTAGGTAAGAAACGTCACAGCGCGGTCATGCGATGCGATGCGACGGGGTGGGTCGGAGGAACAAGAAATTTCATGCAGACTATGTCGCGGGTAGAAGCTAGTTATTCTTTAAAATACTTTTCCATTACTTACATATCGGGACCCCTTCGTGTCTCAGAAAATACGTTAAGCTGTTGGTCCGACTGTCATTCTTAGATCTTTAACAAGCGTTAGGCGTGGGTTTTAGTCAGTAAGAGTCTGACACTCCCGCTCCACCCAGTGCGGGAGGGGTCATTTGATGATTTCCTATCCATAAATAAAAAAAAGGGGTGGTCCTTGTCAGAAGCGCAAATGTATGACTTTACCAAAAGGTATTGTATTACCCAGTAACTGGTTTGTGGTGGTCCGATAGGCAGTAGCTCCATATAAAATACTGGTATTCAGCTGCATTCGATTAGACTAGAAGCTGCACCCAACATGGTTGGGAGAACGTTAGTTAGATTAATTATTCCTAAATGTACCGACCAAATCATAAGAATATCTTAAAAAAAAAAACTAGAAAGTGAAAAATAACTTTAATTTCGGAAGTCGGTGTCGTTGTTTCCGCATTTTCGTTTTTTGACACCGACTTCCGAAATTAAAGTTATTTTTCACTTTGTAGTTTTTTTTTGAAGTTGGTTGTTTTTTTTTTTGTAAAAAGTTTTTATTTTTCACTTTTTAGTTGTACCTACCTACCCCACACAAATTCAATTAACACTAGTGCATTGAAGAAATGAAGACATCGACTAGAAGAATCATCAAAATGCCGGAGATGCAGTACATTTATGCATATAACTTCGTACATAAGAATGACTACCTAATGTGTTATATACACTAAAACCATCCTGAAAGTATGTAGATCACATTAGTGAAAGAATTTTCAAAATCGGTTCATTAGTTTTTGAGAAAATCACGGACATACAAACATACATACATACATACGGGTCGAACACAGAACCTCCTTTTTTGAAGTCGGTTAAAAACACCAGAATATCTCGAGCAATAATGCCAGTTGATCCATGAAAAGTTAATTATGTCTGCATTTAGGCACTTGAGCCCATCTTAACTTTGGATTAGCATCGCGGCGCCACGCGTTAGCTCTCGACTTGAATTATAAATGTATTTGCATATTTCATAGGCATTCTATTTTAACGTCGTGTACAGACGACCCGATCGCTTCAATAATTGTTTTGACAGTTGAAAATCCTGTGTTATTGGGTTTTTCCATCAGGAATTTCTCAGCAGCAATCTGGGGTTTGGATTTTTGCCCGGTTGGCGGCAATAGGCTTGCCACTATTACGTGGGGAGCACACGAGCACGGGGATACACACGAGTGAGATGTATCGACGACAGAGGCAACTGCATCTGTCGCCACGCGTCGGCGGCTGCCGTCGACAACGTGTCGCTCGTCTGATTGAGTACGGTGCACAAATACACGATTGGCATGTAGTCGGCGGCTGCAGTTACAGCTGTCGTCGACGCGTGTCGCTCGTGTGTATGCGCACAAAGTTATTATCGTAGACTAAGTAAGGTAAGTACATCAGAGGGTAAACAATTCTCGTAATTTTAAGAACGTTCACAGTCTGATTTCAGTCTCAATCTGTCAAAAATACCTCTAATCTCCCTACATTTTTGACAAGTTTTTGACATCGATTGTCGCTGAGATGAGATTAAAGCCAGGGATACACTAGAGGACAAATGTCCCACGACATGTGTCGGCGACATGTCAAGAGAAGCCGGGCGATTTCGCTTGACATATCTGGCGACATCGCGCGACGTATGTCCTTATGACTTATGTATGTCGAGCGAAGTCCGGCAACGTCGCGTCGCACCACTTCACCCGACGTCGCTGGCGACACGTGTCGCAGGACATTTGTCCCTAGTGTATCCCTGGCTTAAGACTACATTTTGAACGTTTTAAATTACGGGAATTGGCCTTTAGAGATAGATTCTGTACCTAGCCACAAAGTTGGTATAAAGCTGCGCGTCTGTACCAATCCTTAGACAAACACTTGTTCGTGGAATTGCTTTTCTTATTTGATATGGAAATTTTGTTATGTCGGAATATCTACTATGTAAATATACAGGAATATTGCTGAAATATAAAACTAACGATAAGTATTTCAAGAGCTTAATATTATTATGATCGCTTAGCTTTTGTATATTTTGTCCACTGCCCCGTTGGTCTCGTGGCCGCAAGCGCGGCTTCTGAGCGTGGGGTTCTGGGTTCAATTCCCGGGTCGGGTCGGGCAAAGAGTTATTCGGCTTTTCCATTAGGAATTTCTTAATAACAGCCCGGAGTTTGGAAGTTGGCGGTGTGATACCCCCCCGTACTTACATCACGCTGGTCCTGCACCTGATCTCTCTCTGGTCGTGTCGGATTTCCGACCCATCGGGCAATGAGAGTGAGGAAAAAGAGAGTGCACTTGTGTCTGCGAACACATGTGCACTATAAACGATATCTCCTCCCGAGGCGAAGGCTAGACTAGGCAAAAAGGTATCCTGAGACCTAGAGGAGGACATGAGCTAGTTTTCATCTATAGGTAATATAATATACAGGATGCAATTGAATTCATGGGCATCCTTTTAAGGGGTCATTGTAATCATTAGAGACCGGATAATATGCATTTGCATATTTGCATATGCGTTTGCATATTTAAGCCATTTTCAGCGCTAATAGCATATTTTTCCTAAGATCTAGTGATGATGCATATTATCGCTATAATTTACAGTATTTTTCGAGCGCAGCACACTCAGCAGCCGCGCGTCTTTTGTTTTGGTACGATAATAAAATGAAAGAGACAAATGATCGTCGCGCTCGCCTACCGCACTACTCCTTCCTCCCACCTATTATGCATAATTGTTGCTTTCATTGTGGACGCGCGTGCTCATTGATCTGCAGTTAAAGTTTTTGTGTCAAATTGTACAATGCCTCCCGAAAAAAAAAGTGTGACTTCGTGGATAAGTGACTTTCCTGAAACATTTACTTACGACGGAACTGTTTTGTATTGTCGAGTTTGCGAGAAAAATATTTCGTGCAGTAAAAAGTTTCAAATAACAATAAACTTAAATCTAAAGGAATAATATTTACAAAACAAAAAAAAAAAATAGTCATTTAATGTTGCATATTCTGTCAGTTTTCGTGCATATTTCAAGCATTTTTCATGCATATTTATATGCATATTTCAAGCTTTTTATGTTGCATATAATCCGGTCTTTAGTAATCATCATTATGAATAACTTTTACTATGGGACCAAACCTGAAATCGTAAAAAAAAATCAACTCTGCCCTACATTTATGTTCGCATAACTTGTCAAAATGTAGGAACAGCAGATTTTTTTTTTCACGGTTTCATGTTTAAAAGGTTGCCCATGAATTTAATTTCACCCTGTATAAAATTCAAAGTCCTGACTGACTGATATATCAACGCACAGCCTAAACCGCTGGTCCTAGAGACATGAAATTTGCAGGGTGTGTTCTTTGTGAAGTGTTTTTCGAAATTCCACCCCTAAAAGGGTGAATGGGGGGGAGGGTGTTTCACGCGGACGATGTCATGGGCAGAAGCTAGTCCTAGATACTCGTATTTGTATAAAAAAACTTTTTTACAAAAAAAAAACAACCGACTTCAAAAAAAAAACTACAAAGTGAAAAATAACTTTAATTTCGGAAGTCGGTGTCGTTGGTTCAGTATTTTCGTTTTTTGACACCGACTTCCGAAATTAAAGTTATTTTTCACTTTGTAGTTTTTTTTTTGAAGTCGGTTGTTTTTTTTTTGTAAAAAAGTTTTTATTTTTCACTATTTAGTTGTACCTACCCCACACAAATTCAATTAACACTAGTGCATTGAAGAATTGAAGACACGACTCGAAGAATCATCAAAATTCACATAGAAATGCCGGAGAGGCAGTACATTTATGCATATAACTTCGTACATAAGAATAATTACCTAATGTATTATATACTAAAACCTTCCTGAAAGTATGCAGATTACACTAATGAAAGAATTATCAAAATCGGTTCAGTAGTTTTTGAGATAATCGCGGACATACAAACATACATACATACATACATACATACATACATACGGGTCGAATACAGAACCTCCTTTTTTAAAGTCGGTTAAAAATACAAAATACACGCAGTCAAAGTCGCAGGGAACAGCTAGCTAAAATATAACGGCGAATAAATGGAAGTTAATAATAGTTCAAAAGCAAACGAATAAGAGGCGAACCCTAAAAACATCTGTATAAAGAAATATTTCCATTGAACCTTATTGTAGCACCCGAGGGGGCTCTTTATTGTATCGCGGGTGCTCGTGGCTCCCCAATCGTGAATTATGACCCGTTAAGCACCCCTAAAAAAATGAGAGCAGGGGTGGCCCAGTAGTAACGGCCGCGACTTACGAGTTGTAGGTCGTACGTTCGAACCCTGACCTAGGCGCTTTACTTCGTGTAAATTATTTATTTAATCACCACTGCCCTCAAAACGGTGAAGGAAAACATCGTGAGGAAACCGGCATGTCCTAGAACCAAAAAATCGAAGACACGTGACATCCACCAACCAACCCGCACTGGGCACGCGTGGTCGATTACGGCCCACTCCCTCTCACAGAGAGGAGACCTGTGTCCCAGCGGTGGGAACATTATAGGCTGATTATCCTTGTGCATGCATGAAAAATTGCTTTACAAATATTGGTTACCATTACCAATTTGGCTAAAGCTGAAAGCAATTTAGGGGATAGCCTATTTAGCTTATGGGTCCTTGATCGTTACCCTAATTCACGTCTTGAATATTGCTAGTATCCCAGTAAACAGTAATCAATCATCCTTACGTACTACCCTCATCTAGTTTGAGCATGTACGAGTATATGTAAAGCCTACTTATATACCAGGTGTTTTTTTTGATATCCCATAACTCTAGGGGGTCATTGTACTCATCATTATGAACAACTTTTACTATGGGGTCAAACCTGAAATCGCGAAAAAAAAATCAGCTGTTCCCTACATTTATGTTCGCATAACTGGTCAAAATGTAGGAAACAGCTGATTTTTTTTTCGCGATTTCAGATTTGGTCCCATAGTAAAAGTTATTCATAATGATGAGTACAATGACCCCCTAGAGTTATGGGATATCAAAAAAAAACACGTTGTATATTCCGTTTTCAATTTAGTTTCCGAACATGTAAACAAATATGTGTCTTTGGAAAAACCACTTTAATACCCACACAAAGATATTTTTTTTTATTGTTTCAGATATTTTTACAATTACCTATCATCAAAACTCTAATGCGGCAACCTTATCTGTTTCTGACACCCATCACGGATGCCTTGAGTTATTTTAGAGGAAACAAAAACCAGTGTTGCCAAGAAAAATAATGCACCGATTCCCATCTGCGTGCTCTGTATTACATTAACATATTGCGCTGTTGTTCTGGTCAGTGTTGCCAGCAAATGAGTAAGCAAGGTGATACTCACTTCCTTTTTATCTCACCATTGTGGAGTCTGTAGTATTTTTTATTAACCGACTTTAAAAAAGGAGGTTATGTATTCGACCCGTATGTATGTATGTATGTATGTATGTATGTATGTATGTATGTATGTTTGTATGTCCGCGATTATCTCAAAAACTACTGAACCGATTTTGATAATTCTTTCATAAGTGTGATCTACGTACTTTCAGGAAGGTTTTAGTATATAATACATTAGGTAATTATTCTTATGTACGAAGTTATATGCATAAATGTACTGCATCTCCGGCATTTTTATGTGAATTTTGATGATTCTTCGAGTCGTGTCTTCAATGCACTAGTGTTAATTGAATTTGTGTGGGGGGTAGGTACAACTAAAAAGTGAAAAATAAAAACTTTTTTACAAAAAAAACAACCGACTTCAAAAAAAACACTACAAAGTGAAAAATAACTTTAATTTCGGAAGTCGGTGTCAAAAAACGAAAATGCTGAAGCAACGACACCGACTTCCGAAATTAAAGTTATTTTTCACTTTGTAGTGTTTTTTTTGAAGTCGGTTGTTTTTTTTGTAAAAAAGTTTTTTTATTATATAATTGTCCGGAAACGTAAGAAACGTTCGTGTGTGACATATTGTTGGCATTGTTTCTTCGAAGTTATACTTTGTTTTTTTTTTTCCTTGCCTTGTGTAGCTACTGCTCCAAGAAAGAGCCGATGAAAGGAAACCCCCCTCTAACTCCCAAGCGAAAAGTTATGGACATAATAATGATTGTGCATTCTTCCCTTTTTGACCTATGGATCTCAGACTTGGTCTTTGACAAACGTTCAGAAGACCAAACTCAAAGTTTTTCAACGTGGAATGGAGCGCAGTATTCTAGGCGTCAAATTAACAGACCATACTGCAACACCACAACTGCGCTCCAAAACACAGATCCCGTATGCCGCATGAGCTGTGGGCCCTAAAACAGCTAGAAGGCGTCGCGGCAGACCCTGTAGACGATGACGATGGCGGGACGAGCTGGACAAAACAAATGACCAGTGGCCCAGACTCAGAGCACAGAATAAATAGTATAAGCTCAGAGACTCAAGCGCAGTCATTCACACGCGGTTATCGAGGCCGATCGATTATAGAAATGAAAGAGTGACGGATACAATTACGTGGCTAGAAAATATTTTAAAAGCCAATTATTTTTAAAAGAGTAACCGTGGACTTTTTTGCCGGCTCTTCTCCAGAGGAAGCGTCGTATTGGAACCGTGCACCTAGCTTCTGACGTTTCTTAAGTGCACATATAGGTTTATCACACTAATATTATAAAGGCGAAAGTTTGTGAGTGTGTTTATATGTTTGTTACTTCTTTACGCTCACACGGCTGAACCAATTTTGATAAAATTTTGTATGGAGGTAGCCGACACCCTGGATCAACATATAGGCTACTTTTTATCCCGATATTCCCACGGGATCGACATTTATTTGCGGGTGAAAGCGCGGGACGCAGCTAGTGTAAAATAAAATGCTTTGAATTTTTTTTCGCGCGGAAAATTCTGATATCGCGATGTAGGATACGTCAGTCGTAGTAAGCTTGTGATGGTACAGATGACGCCACATATCCACAATCATGGTGGTTTCCTCCCACTTCGCATCACCTGGTATAAAGTCGCTACTACAAATAACCTTGCAGCTCAATAAAGTGTTAATTAAACTATTTATCAAGGCAATAATACGATACACAGCGATCACGCAAACTACGCTAGAACGTAAATATTGTGTAAATTATGCAACGAAAAATATTTTTTTGAGCTCTGTTTTACGATTTTTTTTTATCATGATACTCTTTACTTTATATCACTAATTTAGTTTTTATTCTAATATTTAAAAATATAATTTATTTGTATTTATACAAATAAATTATATTTTTAAATATTAGAATAAAAACTAAAAAAAATATTTTAAAAATAGTAGCCCACCGGTATCGGGAACAGGGCCCAAGCTATCGGCGGCGCACAGTGGGCCCATACTGAAAATTTGTGGACTTAGGCAACAAAGTTCCAATATCGATGCGATTTTTTTTTATATGACGTGTTATGATATTCCTAACAACTTTTATTCTTAAAAAATTTCGTCTAAAGTTGATAGTTTGTCTTGAAAAAAATTTATTAGTTTTTTTTTGTATGGAGCGAATCACGTTTCATTTTTTTTCTTCAATTGTACTAATATGTTGAGTGTGTGGCGGTGAGTATATGATAGCTAGGGTCATTCTCTATCCATGAAAAAAAAAAATCAGCGCCGGCTATCTGCGGCATCGCGAGTAATCATTCGGTAAAAAAAAATTATTTTGTATGAAATTTTTTGCCATTTAAAATAAATTCAAAGTATATTTTTTGTCTCATTTGGCTGTTTTGACCTTCTTTTTAGTTAAATATATAGTTTTAATAGCGCATAGTTACATATAACTGGTAATTCTGGTAGAGATTTAGTTATTATTGCATGTTATCGGTAGCACCTGCATTGTGATTGATGACTCATTTGTTTGTGCGCTCGGCTAAGCGCATAACTAATGAATTTTCAAAAATGCTCGTCTCTGATTGGCTGAATAATTTTCACTCACTGTTATGTCCACTACTTGAGTAATTAAAACTGACTATAAATATAAAGACATTCATTAAGTCCATCTAGTTTCGCTCTTGTCGCTTATTTGTGAACACAGTGAAATACTTTTATTTTTATATTTACATTAGAACTATGGCTGGATTTTGTACCAACCTAGATCTTTTTGTGAAATTAAGAAGTGGCGGTGATCTGAAAAATCATATGTTTCTATATGAAAGTATCATTTCTGTCTTGACTACCGAAGTTTCTGAAGAAGACAAGAACCGAATCAAGGAGTTCTGTCGACTTTTTTGTGTAAATCTAAATAAAAAGTGGATAGAGTCATGTAGACATCAAAAAACTTTTATGAACCGTGAAAGTAATCGCAAGTGGTTGGAAAAAAACATCAAATGGCCTGTTTGTGACACTGTTGACCTGAGAAGTGAGATGGGCTTTTCAGACGCAGCCTTATCTGAGCCTGTGGATATAGATTCCCATGTTCCTACTCTTGCAGTATGTACTGAGGAAGCGGGAACATCTACAGAAAAGGAGCACAGAAAACCGTTCGAAGACTTAAGTAATAGGAAAAAAAAGACGTTCTACTTCCATAGTAGAAGAAAATTCCGAGGAAGAGTTGCAGCACTGGCACATAACAAAATTGAAAGACAACGGCAAAACGAATCTGGCAAAAGTGGTCGAATACCTTTCCAGTAATCCAGATGCGCTATCCGAAGTAGATGAGCGACTATTCAAGAAGCAGAGCTTAAGTACTGTCTCTGAAGATAAGTGTTTAGCTCTTTATACATCACTTGCGCTCTCAAATGGAAATACTTAGCTCTTCGACAATTTCTGAAAGAAGAAAACTGTGCTGCCCTTCCATCTTATCCAAATCTTGTAAATGCCAAGAAAAGATGTCACCCATCACAAGAGAGTATGGAGATTACTGAAAAAGGAGTTCACATTAAATTGCAAGCGCTATTGGACCACACTGTGAAGAGGATTTTACTAGATATGAATTCTGTTGATAGGTCTCAAAATGAAGAACTCAAGTTAACCTGGAAATGGGGACTTGATGGTTCTTCGTCGCAGAGTAATTATAAACAGAAAACGTCAAACACAGCTACAGAGTTCGATGATTCATCAGTAGTCATGATAAGTATCGTCCCTCTTCGGCTAGTGCCTACTAGCCCATCATCTGGGAATGAAAATATAGTTTGGGAGAACCCCACACCTTGCTCAACTCTTTACTGTCGACCAGTGAAGTTTACTTTCACTTCAGAGACAGCTGATTTTATAAAGTCTGAAGAGTCTGAGATGAAAAAACAAATTGATGAACGAATATCTACACAGTTTGGAAATATTATTGTATCACATGAATTGCATATGACCATGATTGATGGAAAAGTGGCCAATATTATTGCTGAAGTACCATCATTTGCAACGTGTCCCATTTGCTTGGCAAAACCGAGCGAAATGAATAATTTAGACGCTTTGGCTTCCAAACCACTTCGTGAAGAAATTTACAAACAAGGAATTTCTTCACTGCATATGAAGATTCGATGTATGGAATGTCTTCTCCATATATCTTATAATCTGGATTTTCAGCGATGGACTGCTCGAGGCGAACATAAGGCTTTGAAACAAGCTAAAAAAAATACCACGCAACAAGAATTTCGTGAGCAAACTGGAATGCTGATTGATATAGTCAAACAGGTATGTATTTAATTTTCGCTCTTTTTATGTTGTTTGTGTATTATATCTCTATATATTGTATATTACAGTATTGTTTTCCCATTTTAGGGTTTTGGAACTACAAATGACGGGAATACTGCGAGGCGCTTTTTCCAAGATTACAAAAGATCTTCCAGAATAACGGGAATTGACGAAAATCTGATTTTCAGGATAATGTGATCCGGCTCTAGATTATTCCCACAAAAGCCCATCAGGGCTAGGAATATGACAAACAGCCCTTTTCAGGGCTACAATTACTTCACAGTTTCATATTGGTCATACGTACGATAACTTATACTATAATATACATACGCTTGATTATGTAGGTAATTATCAATGACTTGCCCGTACAGATTTGAATTATTTCACCTATCATTAACAAGATTAGTATAACCTGAAACTTATCACGATATTTATTCAACAATAGATAACATGCAGTTAAAAAAATAACACAGCCAATCAGAGACGAGCATTTTTGAAAACTCATTAGTTACCTATGCGCTTAGCCGAACGCACAAACAAATGAGTCATCAATCACAATGCAGGTGCTACCGATAACATGCAATAATAACTAAATCTCTACCAGAATTACTAGTTATATGTAACTATGCGCTATTAAAACTATATATTTAACTAAAAAGAAGGTCAAAACAGCCAAATGAGACAAAAAATATACTTTGAATTTATTTTAAATGGCAAAAAATTTCATAAAAAATATTTTTTTTTTACCGAATGATTACTCGCGATGCCGCGGATAGCCGGCGCTGATTTTTTTTTCATGGATAGAGAATGACCCTAGCTATCATATACTTACCGCCACACACTCAACATATTAGTACAATTGAAGAAAAAAAATGAAACGTGATTCGCTCCATACAAAAAAAACTAATAAATTTTTTTCAAGACAAACTATCAACTTTAGACGAAATTTTATAAGAATAAAAGTTGTTAGGAATATCATAACACGTCATATAAAAAAAAATCGCATCGATATTGGAACTTTGTTGCCTAAGTCCACAAATTTTCAGTATGGGCCCACTGTGCGGCGGCGCGGCGGTCAGGACTCCAGAGAAAGGAACCTCTTGACAATGCGGGCCATGTCCAGAAGTACCTCTTTCTGAATCAAGCCCTTGATCCAGCTGCCAAACGAGAGCCTTCTATATTATTTTATTATTATGAAATTTTTTTGAACGATTCTTTTTTTTAACATTTGACAATACACTAATTTTTTTCTGGCTTGCCGCTTGTACCTAATATGTTACCAATACGCCTAACTATACCTTAATCTTTTTATACTATACCTATATTTATTTATTAAAACTTTATGCTACAAGTAAAAGAAATACTGTTCAAAGGCGGACTTAATGCCTGAGGCATTTTCTACCAGTCAACCTTAGGGTGATGCAGACAAAACATGGCAGGTGCAACATACAGGATAAATAGCTAGGAAATGACTATAAAATACAAGAATAAATACTAATACATAGATAGATACATCTATATATAAATAAAAAAAACAAAAGGCCTGAGTGACTGACTCATCAACGCCCAGCCCAAACCCATAGACCTAGAAAGCTGAAATTTCACACAATGGTTCCCTTTATAATGTAGACAAGGAATAAGGAAGGATTTTTCGAGATTCAACCCCTAAGGGAGTTAAATAGGGGATGAAAGTTTGTATGAAAGTCCGTCAGTTTTAAAGTTAGGATCTTCAAATTTTGTGTTTAGGCTGACGATTGAAAATTAATTTATACGTGTCTCAGCGTTTTTGATGATTCCACCCCCAAAGGGTTAAAAAGGGGGATGAAATTTTGTATGAAAGTCCGCCAGTTTAAAAGTTAGGATCTTCAAATTTTTTATTGAGGCTAACGATTGAAAATTAATTTATACGTGCCTCAGCGTTTTTGATAATTTTACCCCTAAAGGGGGATGAACGACCTAACTGAGATATCGACGCACAGCCTAAACGTGAAAAGGGGGGATTTTGTTTGTATGAAAAATCTTATTCCTTGAGTTAATAACCTTGAAACTTGGCACGAATACTTACCTAAGTAAATTATGAAGTTTGGCATTTTTCGTTTTTCTAATCTACCCCCTAAAGAGGTATTGGGGGGTGTCAAAATTTGTATGGAAGAATTTTAACGCGCTGTCCTATTAACTCAAAACTCAGTATTTATACTAAGGACTAAAAATAAAGAATAACGTGTATCAGGGTTTTTCGAAAATCTGCCCCTAACTGTGTGAAAAGGGGTAATTAATTTTACAGGGGAGGATTTCACTGCGTGGCTTGATTAGTTCGAAAATTGGCATATATAATCTTTGAGTCAAGTTATGAACACATCTTAAACGATTTTTCATAATTCTACCCATGTAGGGGTGAAAAGCGGATAACAGTTTATATGAAAAATCTTAATCATTTGGTTAATAAACTTGAAACTTGGCACGAATATTTATCTAAGTAAATTATGAAGGTTGGCATTTTTTGTTTTCACAAACTACCCCCTAAAGGAGGATTGAGGCGGGGTGTGTCAAAATTTGTATGGAAGAATTTTAACGCATGGTCCGATTACCTCGAAACTCGGTATTTATACTTAAGACCAAAAATAAAGAATAACGTCTATCAGGGTTTTCCGAAAATCTACCCCTAACGGGGTGAAAAGGGGTAGTTAATTATACAGGTGAGGATTTTAATGCGTGGCTTGATTAAGTCAACAATTCGTATAAATAATCTTTGAGTCAAGTAATGAACACATCTCAAACAATTTTTTTAAATTCCACCCCTATGGGGGTGAAAAGCGGGAGTACAGTGTATATGAAAAATCTTACTCATTTGATTAATAAACATAAAACTTGGCACGAATACTTAAGTAAATTATGAAGTTTGGCATTTTTTGGTTTTCTAAACTACCCCCTAGAGGGGGATTAGGGGCGTCAAAATTTGTATTGAAGAATTTTAACGCGAAGTCCGATTAACTCGAAACTCGGTATTTATACTTAAGACCATATAAATAAAGAATAACGTGTGTCAGGGTTTTTCGAAAATCTACCCTTAACGGGGTGAAAAGGGGTAGTTAATTTTACAGGGTAGGATTTTACCGTGTGGTTTGATTAACTCGAAAATTGCCGATATAGGTCACACGGCTGCCAAACTAAAATGAAACTGGGCTGGTCACATCTGTCACATGCCGGAGGAGCTATGGGCTAAAATAACCACACAATGGGTCCCAAACAGCAGCAAACGGCAACGCGGCAGGCCCAGAATGAGATGGCGGGACGAACTCGACTCTTTCGACAAAGATTGGCGTGTAACAGCACTGGATAGGGATAAGTGGAAGAAGGGAAGGGAGGCCTTTGCCCTGCAGTGGGACAGAAATGGCTGATAATAATAATAAAATCTTTGAGTCAAGTAATGAATTCCACCCCTGTGGGGGTGAAAAGCGGGGATACATTTTATATGAAAAATCTTATTTATTTGGTTAATAAACATGAAACTTGGCAATATTTGGGTCAGTAAATAATAACGATTGTCAGTTTTAGTTAAAAAAAAAAACCCCTTACAGAGGATTTTGGGGGTGACAAAGTTGATAGGTTAGAAAAATATGTAACTCGCTATCGGATTAACTCGAAACTAGGTACTACCAAAACAAAAAATAAAACAAGGTACTTATCTGTTTCAGGGTTTTTCAAAAATCGACTCCTACCAAGGTGGAAAAGGGCAAGTAAAGTTTAAGGGGTGGATATTACTGCTTGCTTCAATTAACTCGAAAATGGGTATGGGCCTTTGAGTCAAGTTATGATCACAAACGATTTTTCAAAATTCCACCCCTGTGGGGGTGGAAAGTGGGGCTACAGTTTATTTGAAAAATCTGATTCCTTTGATCTATAAAAATTGGCCCGAATACTTATTTATCTAAATAAATGATAAAGATCATACCTACATACATTTTCGAAATTTTTAGAGGTAAGTACGAATTTCACGCGGACGAAGTCGCGGGCAGAAGCTAGTACATACATATAAACAAAATGAACTGTGAGGAGAAACAAAATATCGGTAGAGGAGAAAACGAAAAACGATAGTTCTTTTACGAATTGGCTAGTCTGTCTGTCGTTATACACCCTCTATATGCTGTACCTAGATATTAGAATATGGCAACATCCTATTCTGTGTATTGCAATTATTATACAACAAGTTTCAACAACCGGCGTCCCAGACGTGGCTTACGTAATTTAAAAAGGCAGTAATTGCGCAGTTGCCTTTAATCTTAGTTGTTTTAATTATTAGTTGTCGCTTTGGTAGTGTTGTAGCCTGCATCATCCCACTGCTGGGCAAAGGCCTCTCCACATGACTTAACTCTTTCGATCCAGAACTCTCGTCTGTCTATTTAGTACCTAAAACTCTAAGTCAAAGAGGTGGCTTGGGACCTGCGCCCTAAAGCCCGGTTTCTACCGCGAGCGGAGCGGACCCATGAATGACTTCTTTTACCTCGCAAGAGAGTTTTCTCTTGCGAGGTAAAAGAAGTCATTAATGGGTCCGCTCCGCTGCTTGGTCAGTGGGTCGTCTTAGTTCCCACCAAGAAAGAGTCGAGCGGAAATGACTCAGCGGGCAAGAAGTTCTAGTCTATTTCTCATTTTCCGTTCAGCTCGCTCTGCTCATTCTTCTGTTTCATTTCTCTTTTGCGGTGGAAATCGGACGCCTAAACTCTTTCTTGGTGGATACGTAACCCTATTTCATGAAAACGAAGTCAGCTTCGCTTAGCCATTTCCGGCTCACTACTCTTTCGCGGTGGGAACTGGGCTTTATTGCGTAACACACTATCAATCGCAATCCGAATCATTTTGTGAGATATAAATTGCTAATCCATTATTTTTTATGTTCAAAAAATGTGTCTGCTCAACAACGTAGGTAAGTGACGCAATTAATGTTGTTGAACTGTCAAAATAAAATAAAATGCTACTAATTACACAAGTACCTACTCCGCTGGATAAAGATAGCTTTTCATCTATTGTATACTTAAACTAAGTGGAAAAAATACGTATTATTGAAGCTAACAACTACCCAATTTTTATATGGGTGGTCCCTGAGGCATACCCAATCCATTAAACAAGAATTTTCTAAGTCGATCCACAATTCCCGGAGATATCGCGTTATCGCGTAACATACATACAAAAAAAATACATTCGAATTGAGAACCTCATCCATTTTTGAAGTCGGAACTTCAAAATTAAAACTTAGATAGGTAAGTACTGAAATTAAACCTTTCTAGGTTTACTTTCAGCCAAGCTTACCTTACCTAAAAAGGTTTCATTTAATTTCAATTCTACATGTCAGTAAGTTCCTAATTGTTTCTACAAGGAACAAATACCGTGGTCTAATGTGGATACAATTTAAAGCGTTCTGTTTCGCGAACCTAACGTTGTTGACATTTGAAACGTCACATATATGGAATGGAACGGCCGCAATTTTTTTTTAAATAACCCAGCGCAGCGAACTATAGCACCGCGCTACCGTATACCGTTCCTTGTTAGTTAACGCCAGTTCGTAGAAAAGGGCACTATTTCATGTACCGCTAATATCTGAGGGGCAATTCTCGTTATTTTAAAAACGTTCACAAGTTTGATCTGTCTCAATCTGACAAAAATACCTCTAAGTAATTTCCCTACATTTTTGACATTGATTATCACTGAAATGAGATTGCGACTAGATTTTTAACGTTCAAATTACGAAAATTGTCCTTCAAGTAGAACTAGGCAGTTTGTTTACAATTCCATTGCCACACCGTGTTTACAAATAACTTTGCGTTTGACAGCACCAAACAGGTTTCGATTTTCAAATGTTTTGATACCAATTGTAGGTTATGCTGGTTATGGTTTTTATATATGGAATTCCAAACCATTCATTGACCACGCTCACCGTCTGGCTAAAGAATGATTATATTAATTTATTGTTGGAGAAATCAATATTATTAAGGTCACTGGCCTGCAAGTAAACGTGGCTTTAAACTTAACTTTAAACTATGTTCAATGTAAATTGAATGCTTTGCTTTTGTCTCATATTAATCCACTTGCTATTTGTTACACTTATGCAGATAAATGTTAAGTACACAACACAATTTAATGCCTCATAATACCTATATATAGTGCAACTGATCCAATTAATTGAATTACTCACCATCATAATTGAAGTATGCATATTCTGTATTCAGCACCTCGCTTGTCCCATATCGACACGGGAGTCAAACCCGGCACCAACCGCCGCTTACATCATACGCGCCAAAATAAACTCCCTCCGAAAAAACACACGTCAATCAACAAACACAAGGTTAAACACCAACTAACCAACACTGAAATTAAAACAATAGTTTAACGACGTAAAGGAATTTTAAACGAAATCAATCTGTTTATATAAAAGTCACTGGGAAGACGTTTCAGGTAGTCATTCATAAATAAGTGGAGTCACTATCAAAAACAAAACACGGTAAAGTTTGTAAATACGTAATTTGTGAACGAAAAAATGACTAACAAACAGCACCTCCAACTCGGGCCGCGACACTGCACTAACTGACGTGCCGCACGAGCGGCGTAGCCTGCGAGCGGCTACCTGATATCTCTAGCGCATTCCCACACGACAGAAACCTTTGCGTACGAAAGAGACAAACAGACCACCTCACGATGCGTCCACGAAATTGCATTTCGGTGCACTTGCATTTCTGGATATGACGGAGTTTACGGAGTTAGTATTTCGGCGGCATACATTTAGAACTTGTCATTTTCATCTGTCATTCATTCTTAATAATACTCATGGTGGTGGCCACTTTTATTTTAGGATTTGTATTAAATTCGGTGGCAATTGTTTTTTTCTATACATAATTATTTCTTTATAAATAAAACAAAGTCGAGTTAGTTACACCATTATAACTCAAGAACGGCTGGACCGATTATTATGTTCTTTGATTTATTGGATTTGTCTCCGCTCTGAATAGTAGAATAACTTTTAAAACATGAGAAAAAAAAATTACATAAAAAATACGCCGCTTTTCGGTTGAGTATCGCGCGTTTGCCAATAAAATAAATACACGTGATATATTACTACACCCCCCTCCCCCCTTGTGATATTTTGTGATTTTTTATGTACCCCTCCCCCCCTTTCGAGCCGACAGCCACTTACATGCTCTCTGCTACGCGTCAGATCTTGATGCGATTGTCACCATTCGTTGAGAGGATTTTTCTGAAAGATTTATGTATGGTGAAATCTCGATGTTTTGTAAAGTCGTAAAAATCGTGGGAAGCAAGAGCAAGGGCAGTCGCTAATTCGCTAGTATTATAAAAAAACAACCGAACTTCCATAAAAGACACTAAGTAAGTACCTACAAATTGAAAAATAAGTTGGTACCTTTAATTACGGAAGTTGGGTTCGCATTTTCGTTGGTTGCCACCGACTTCCAAAATTAAAGAACAATCCGAATTTAAAGTTCAATCAAAAAAGGAAGTTCTGTATTCGACCCGTATGCATGTATGTTTGTATGTCCGCAATTTTCTCAAAAACTAATGAAGCAATTTTGATAATTCTTTCATTAATGTGATCTGCATACTTTCAGGAAGGCATACTGCATCTCCGGCATTTCTATGTGAATTTTGATGACTCTTCTAGTCAGTGTCTTCAATTCTTCAATGCACTAGTGTGTGGGCCGTGGGGTAGGTGCCTACAAACAACTAAAAAGTGAAAAATAAAAACTTTTTTGAAGTCGGTTATATGTATGTATAAACAACCGATCTCAAAAAAAAAACTACAAAGTGGTAAATAACTTTAATTTCGGAAGTCGGTGTCAAACAAAAATGCGGAACCAAAGACACTGACTTCCGAAATTAAAGTTATTTATCACTTTGTAGGTTGGTAGTTTTTTTTTAAGTCGGTTGTTATTTTTTTTGTAAAAAAGTTTTTTCACTTTACGTAGTCTTTTTTGGAAGTCGGGTTTTTTTTTGTAAAAAGTTTTTATTTTTCACTTTTAAGTTGTACCTACTTACAATTAGACTTACCCCACACAAATTCGTAGCACTACTTGCTATGTAAATATCAGTGACAGGAAGTCATTATAACATCATCAATATAAACTAATTGGCAAAAATACCTATTATTGAAGCTAATTCAAAAACTAAAGTTAATATTTATCACCCTTGAGGCATACACTACCCATTAAAAAAAAATTTTTTTGAAATCGATTACATAACAATTGCCGGAGATATCGCGTAACAAACATACAAAAAAAAACAACATACAGTCGAATTGAGAACCTCCTCCTTTTTGAAGTCGGTTAAAAAACAAAGTCGCTTTTCGTGTGTCTGCTGGAGTTTTTCTAAACTACACCATTTATAAGGGGGCGTCCATTAATTACGTGAGGTGATTTTGGTGATTTTTGGACCCCCCTCCCCCCTTAGTGAGATATCGTGAGATTTGGCTCGACCCCCTCCCCTTCCCTCTAATCTTAAGTGAGATTGTTCAAAATGCGTATTTTCATTGTAAATACGTTAATCTATGCTTCATTGTGTTAGATTTATTTAAAAAATGTTTCATTATTTTTATATAAGACTCAATTCAATCCAGTTTTCTTGCAATTGTACACTGTTTCTTGCGGAAAAAAAAAAACGTAATTAATGGATGCCCCCTAATGATACGGTTTTCAACGTCATTTAGAGAATTTAAGGTTCTCCCCCACAGGCGCGTTATTATCGGTCGATAATATCGGATGCGTTATTGCGATATCTGTTTTCATTACCTACTATTTGTATTGGACAGCCACGAAGTTACACACTGCTGCGATAGAAACCACCCAATAGAAGTAGGACGCTTGCGTTCCTGCGTCTTGCGATATTCCGATATAGTTATGAGTTCTTAGAACATTTTGTATACGATCTTACAACGTAGTAACGCGTAGTGTGGGCGGGGCACAGAATAAATAGTACGGACAGCGTCAGAGAAAAGAAACCCCCTTTGGTAATGAGTCGTTACCAAAGGGGGTTCCTTTTCTCTGACGCTGTCTGTACAAGGCGGGGGGCCCTGTACTGTGTAGGTTATACGCACACTTTAGAAAATATTGGACGATAAAAACGTAGCTGTGTGCACTGATATCCATAATAATATATAATATCCATACTAATATTATAATTATAAATTCGAGAGTAACTTTGTCTGTCTGTATGTTACCTTTTTCCGCCTAAAATACTGAACGTATTTCGATAAAATTTGGCAGAGAGATAGATTGCATCCTGGGGAAGTACATAGGATAGTTTTTATCCCGATATTCCCACGGGATCGAGATTTATGCGGGTGAAACCACGGAGCGCAGCTAGTCCATACTAATATCCATACTATAATAAAGTAACTCTGTCTGTCTGTATGTTACCTTTTCACGCCTAAACCACTGAACCGACTTAGATGAAGGTATAGAGATAGTTTGAGTCCCGGGAAAGGACATAGGATACTTTTTATCCCGATATTACCACGGGATCGAGATTTATGCGGGTGAAACCGCGGGGCGCAGCTCATCATCATCATCATCAGCCTATAATGTTCCCACTGCTGGGACACAGGCCTCCTCTCTGTGAGAGGGAGTGGGCCGTAATCCACCACGCGGGCCCAGTACGGGTTGGTAGATGTCACAATCATGTCTTTGAATTTTTGGTTCTAGGACATGCCGTTTTTGCACCGCGCGGTGCCGCAGCTAGTATTAAATATATCAATGGCTGTGTGGCAAGGAATCGGGATACATTATCGCAATAACGCATCCTATATTATCGACTGACAAAACGCGCCTGTGGGGAGAGCCTTAATTCCGGAACAAAAGTACACCACGTTTGTTTATTGCAGTAATATTTAGCTTAGCGCAGAAATATCAATGTTCTAACATGTCGCCACATTAGTACACTGCACCCGTGCTTAGCAGTTGCCGGTCGCTAGTAAGAACCTAAATTAATTAATTTTCAGTGCGAATGCAGTCGCAGAGGGGAATTTAGATAGCTTTCTGTACACACTGATACATATCAAGCTATAGGCACTTTTCCTGCACCCTAATTGCGTAACACACTATCAATATCAACCAGAATCCAAATCAGTGGCGGATTTACCAATAGGCTGAGTAGGCTGGAGCCTAGGGCGGCAGATTTTAGGGGCGGCAAATTTGGGGCTAACATTTTTTTTTTAAATGTCTTACTGAAATTAAAAAGATTAATATTTATATACCTAACACGTTTTTTTGGAAAGAATAAACAAAGTGAGTGCTTAAATTCAGGCTTCTACCGTAGATTTTATCACAGTTGCCGATCTTTACAAATCTCTTTGCAAGTTTTTCGTAGCTAATGAACGAGAACATTTTAAGTATTTTGAAGAGAAGGCGAAGCAGTATACATTACATGGGACATTATTGTGGAGGTCGGTAGGGGCGGCAAAATTTGAATAGCCTACTGGCGGCAAATGTGTAAATCCGCCACTGATCCAAATCATTTTGAATGATATTGCTAATCCATTGCTTCAAATTATGTCGAAAATGTCTCTGCTCAACAACGAAAATCGCAATGAATGATGTTGAACTGTCAAAATGAAAGGCATTCCTACTGTAAGTGTTTTACGCATAGAAATGTAAAATTCATATATAAGGTCCCATTAAAATAGATGGACAAACTTTTAAAAATTATTCAGACCATCAAAATAAGGACGATGGTAAAAATATATATAGGTACCGCATTAGATAGATACTTACAAGCAAAATAATCAGCTAACGAAAATACACTTGCGTGCTGACAATTTATTATTTTAGGTCAAAATCAAATCACTTTAATCAGTGTTTTTTTTTGCTTGGATATATTTAGATAGACGTACTGAGCGCTGTGTTAAAATTTGTCCATCTATTTTAATTGGACCTTATATATGAATTTTATGGCTTATCTATGGTTTTACGCAATTACCCCGCCGATTGACACAGATACGTGATCTGTACGATTTACGCCTTAATAACAGAACTTAGCAATGCCGCGTGACTGCGACTATATGAAAACCGAAAAAAATCAACATCGATGATTTGTTTATACCTTTTTAGTAGGCGCTAATGCCATTTTTGGGTTTCTTTCTTTCTTTTTAAAGTCTGTAAATGTAGACGGGCAGACGGCGTCTATTCGAGCTCTTTAAATACCTATACATACTTTTATTAAACAAGTGATTCGAAAAGGGTATCATTTAAGCTATCACCAATTTAATTAGTTTTGTGTTTCTTAAATAATAGGGTTTGTCCTCCAAATAGTAGATCTGTCACCAAAATGTAGTCACTAAACAATGCAAGTGACCTAACCAAACCGAACCTCGGGGTGCCCTTCGCTCGTTCTTGCATCCTATGTCGACGGAGCCCCGCTATCTGAGAACGAAAATATTTCGTGGCGATAGATCTATTTATTAGGTGATACAAATATTTCGTGGCGATAGATCTATTTATTAGGTGATACAACTTGATGACAAATATAAATTTTGGTGATAGAAAATATAGTTCCCATTCGAAAATATCTGTGACACCTAAACTTCTCGACGTATTTTGGCAAATGAGGTATTAAAAAACTGAAAGTGTCATGTTGTTCTGCGGGTAGTATAGGTTGTATAACCCGCCGCCGCTACTGTTGGCGATCCTAATAAATAAATAATAACGTCACGTAAAATCCATCATGGGGCGGCTTATAGCGGATTTAAAATGTAACCGAACATAATCTTTTCTAAAATGTAAAATAAGCCCTTTAAGTCGCGAAACAAAAATCTGCTGTTCCCTACGTTTATGTTCGCATAACTCGACAAAATGTAGGGAACAGCTGATTTTTTTTTCGCGATTTCAAGTTTGGTCCCATGGTAAAAGTTGTTCATAATGATGAGTACCTACAATCTCCCATTTCGATTTGTCGCATGTGTTCAATTTCACCCTGTATATTATTATTTTACTTTTTAGAGGTTTTTGTTTGAGTCGGGGGTTTTTTAAATTTTTAATTTAATTTTTATTATCTTATGGAACGCAAATAAATGAATATAAACTTTCGATCGACCCGTGTGGCTGTTATTAGGTACTAGCCACGAGCCCCAGAAAGTATGTTCGTTTCGTGAAATCAAAGATAACATTTTTCGTTACACGAAGCATAGAATGTAAACAAAGACATCGAAGCTACACTGGCAAGGAAATTGAATCTACCATTCCCAAATATTACTCGTTTAAATTCTGGGTACGTGCGTTAGTTATGAGTATGACACCACGGATTGGCCGTGTACCGTCCAAAAAATACATAACAAAAAAAAAAGATCGATCACTAAAAATAGACAATGGGCGGCCTTATCGCTTTCTGCGATCTCTGCCGGGCAACCCTGGAATGGACAGAGATTATGGGGTTGTCTTGTCGTTAATATAATTTGATCAGTGGTTTAGATTAATGGTTCTCTATGTATGTACATACATATGTCTGCGGGAGCTATGTAACGTGTTGATTGGTAATGCGTGATCTTCTTAGGTCTTTAAATTCTTTACGGGATCAGAATGAGTCTAAGCTTTGAAGAGAGAATTATTCTGTGATTGGAGCAATTCAGCCTTAATTATTTAATATATCCTTCAGTTATTAGTTGCTTTAGATTTTCCTCAAAACAGGGCACTAAGGGGCGGTTTGTTTCCCGTCCACCACGTCAAAAATGGCGCTAACTATCGTCAAACCAAAAAAAGCGTTGTTTCAAACATGGATCACTAATAAATTTAAAGTGATCGATGGTTTCAAATTACAATTATAGAACAAATATAATATTAAAATATTATCTACATGATTAATAACCAGCTGGGTAATTGCGTAACACACTATCAGTAGCAATGGGTTTCATTTGGACAGTTCAACAATATTCATTGCGTTATTTACGTTGTTGAGCACACAAATTCGAACATAATTATGGAGCAAATCGAGCAATGGATTAGCAATATCCTTCAAAATGTTTCAGATTAAGGTGATATGTTGAAAAAAATGTGGTTTTTCTATTCCGTGTAACTTGTTAAGTACTTATAAGTATGTGGAATAGGAACTTAACATTTTGATATATGTTTTTTGACTCTTTGGTCTAGTATCTTGTAAAAGGAATACACTATTCAATAAATTTTCCTCTTTACAAAAAAATTGCAAAGTTATATCTATTTTTTTACTTTTTTATTCAATGGAATTTACTTTAAAACATAGAGAATTATTACCTATATCCAAATTTACTCAAAGTAGTTTTAAATTTAATTCATTTATTTTGTTAAAAAAGGAGTGAATTCGTTTTGGCACATACGTCGTTTTATTCCGAGCCATCGCACACTATAGCCATGACTCTTCTTTTGTTTTTCAAAAGTAATTAATTGCATCACTTTCGCTCGCTTAGTAGGTTTTCGAGGATTTTAGATTTTCGACATAGAAAGAAAGAAAGAAAGAAAAAGCATTTATTGCGAATCGTACAGGATGCGCCTATTGCTGGAAAAAAAGCTTGTAATAAACTAATGGAATATTAGCTTATAACTCAACAGTTAAAAACATTTTTGAGGTAGGTTTTTTTCCCCAATTCGACAATAACTCAGCTAGAGTTAGGTTTCTTTTCACCGAGTCAAACGTAGGGGTGTTGGTGAAAGCGTCATTTATGGCAGCTTCACATCTAGTTCCCCCTTGATTGCCAACACATTGGCAGACTGGCTGATCCTCCTCGTTCAGGGAACAGTTACCGTTGTTCAGACAGTAACCATGACACGCGTACACTTCACATCTGTCCCCGGAATAACCGGCATTACATCTGAAATAACGATAATGACAAACATGTATTATGACTAGAGGGTCATTTTTCTAAGCTTGAAAATCATTTTTCTCACTAAATCATTATCCTCAACAATAGTAAAACAAAAAAAATAATATTTCTTTAAATTCTTGTTTATCTGCAGTAAGTCTAATAAAAAACTTGTAAACTGAACATGCCTATCAATACTATTAAAAAATATGAGCGATACACGCAGGTTTTCAAGAATCCACAAAGGAGAAGGGAAAGACTCCATAGTTTCCTGGGCCCAGGTGTTAACTCAATCAAACTAGATTTATTTATAAGTGGATATAATAACAAGGCCTCACTGAAAATTTGGTGAAATTTGGCTATCCAGGAATCAAGTTATATGAAATATAGTAAAAGTGAGGTTACGTTATAACATTGTAGCTTTTTGATGTTATTTGCGAAATATTTTTGAATGGTTTTGGTTGTATAATGGTTTTACGCATGGAGTGCAAGTAGAGAGTCTCCATGTGCGATGTGTTGAAGATCCTGACACGTTTAGATTGAGAACGGAAAATACGTGCGCACTCACAACGAAAGAAAACGAACGATTCGGGTCACAGAGTACTTTTTGATAGGTGCCGGTTTTTTTCTACCTGTCATCTGTCAGTCGGTGACCAGCACAGATTACTTTAGACTATACTGAGTGGCCAGTGTTGCTAACAGAAGAAAAATTAAAGGAACTCGATTCGCTTTGAATCGATTCCACGAAAAGATTGATAAGCATTTGACACAAGATTTTCATACATATTCTGAGATTTTACCGATTTATTCAGTATCGATTACTTAGAATTCAGGCATGTACTTTATCGATTATTTAGTTTCACAACTTAATTTAATTTTTCTCGCTTCCTAGATAGAAACATGGTACTGTATTTTGTGATTTCCTTTAGAAAAATATAACGGTTTTTTTAATACCCATTTCAACTAGTTAACTGCTGGGCCCAGGATTTCCCTTCTCCTTTACTCAAAAGTAATATTTTCTGGAGATTCACCCTAGACCGACATACACACATCAAAAGTGTCTAGGGATCAAGCATTTTTATGCGGATTTCTTGAGATTGAGATGTGGCTTTGTAATAAATTTATGATTTTATAAATTTATATGGATCCTGTTTGGTGCATTTCATAATTTGAATCAGGAACTGTGAATCAAATTCGAGTAAAAGATGAAAATCAGCTGTCAATATTTTCCCTATAAAAACATACAACGCATTGAAGACATTATTAGTGCTACTGTTTCCCTACTACTGATTAAAACCAACGTTATTATGGAGAGGCGACGTCATTTAAGCAGGGAAGAAATGCTCAGAGCCGTGGGAATGACAGAAGCTGGTTCCCGGCAACGTACTGTAGCTTTAGCTCTGAATACAAGTCAGAGTGTTATCAGTCGACTTTGGACACGTTACCGAAGCACTGGTACCGTGGCTGAGCGCCATGGAGGACGGTATCGCTGCACCACACGGAGACAAGACCGATACATTCAAATCTTAACTCGAAGAGCTCCAACAATAACCGCCATGATGTTAGCCGTGAGGCTTCATCACTCTTCAGGGAACTTAATTAGCGACCAAACAGTCAGAAACCGCTTGCATGAAGTGAACCTTCATTCCCGAAGACCGCTACGGGTACCACCTATAGCAATGCACAATCGTAGGATTCGATATCAATGGGCTCTTGAACACAGAAATTGGGCAGAAGAACAATGGCGTTTCGTGTGCTTTTCTGATGAGTCTCGTTTTGGTATGAGACCGGATACAAGACGTATACGACACTGGAGAACCCCTGGACGCCAACAGCGATTAAAATCCTGCCAGGAAGTCCATCCTTATAGTGGTGGAACCATCATGGTATGGGCGGGTATTTGGATCGGCGGAAGAACTGAGTTGATTTGGATCAGAGGCAACCTCAACGCTCAAATTTATGCTGAGACGATTGTATCAGACGTCATCGTTCCTCTACAAGTGCAAATCGGTCCCTTATTTCAGTTAATGCATGATAATGCACGACCGCACACCGCAAGAGTTGTAAGACAGACTCTCGCCGCAGCTAACATCAATGTCCTGCCCTGGCCTGCTCAGTCGCCAGACTTGAACCCGATTGAGCATGCATGGGATATGCTACAGAGAAGAGCTCTGCCGAATATGGAGGGTATCCAGTCGCAAGAAGACCTTTTTTTTGTTGTTGCAACGAACATGGGCGGCCATTCCACAGCGTGATTTGGATGAACTCATTTTGAGTATGCCAAACCGATGTTCTTGTGTTGTTAGTGTTCGCGGTAGAAACACGGATTATTAATTGTTTAAGTTACCCAATAAAATTTTAAAGAAAACTGTTATTTCAGTCCTTTTTTCGAACTTTTGTGTTAGTGGTTCAAATGTCAAAAATCCCTTTATTAGGAAAATGGCAAATTTCTTTATTAATGCAAAGGTGACTTGGTTTATCGTTACTGTGACAAACGAAAACACTTTATTTGATGAATTCTTAAAGAAAATTTTAATTAATATCAATCAGGAGAAAAGTTATTGCAAAAATATATGTTGATCCCTAGACACTTTTGATGTGTGTAGAATCCAAAAATGTGATTAAAAAATTTTTTGTCTGTCTGTCTGTTTGTTCAGGCATCACGCAAAAACTACCGATTCGATTACGATGAAACTTGGTATAATTATTCTTTAATATCCTGGGCACCACACTGGGTAGGTACTTTTTATCCCGGAAAAGTATATACAATAAAAAACAAACTTAATTTTGCGGTTCGATCCCTAGACCCGATTACTGTACTAACCGCAAATAATAAGTTTTTCGTAGGTTACGTCACCCGCAGTGGAGTTATTATTATATATAGGTAGCCTATTTAACATCACGCTGCGACTCTTCGGAGCCGAGCAGAAAGAAAAAGTCAGAAAGAACGCCAAGCGAAAACGAAGTAATAGCGCGGGCAGGCGATGCAATGCGATGTGTCGGGGGAACCAAACATTCCACGCGGACGAAGTCGCGGGCAGAAGTTAGTCTTAAATAAGTTGAAAATAAGCTTTATTTAAGATGGGTAAACGCTATTTTTAACTAAAGTTGCAGTTACCAAATTTTCGGGAATTTCACGTAAAATCCCAAAATAAATAGTTTAACTTTAATTCATGTATTCCAATTATAATGTAATGTATGATACAACGGTTAGTTTAAGGATCGTAAATATAATTCGAATACATGGATACTAGACTATTTATTTCGGGATTTTACTTGAAAATTACGAATTTGGCAATTTAGAATTTGGAATTATGAATTTGAATTTGGAATAGCCTTTACCCATCTTAAATAAAGCTTATTTTCAACTTGTTTAAGATTTTTCCCGAATTCCGGGAAAAAAAGTGTCGTCGTAAGGAAGTCTCCACTTTCTGTCTCTGTTCTCCGAAGTGTAGGTAAATATACTCAGCCTATTCCAATCACTGATTATGACTAAATTAATCATGGAACTATCAGAAGAAGTAGGAAGAATATGTTTTACCTGCATGTAGGAAGTCCCTCTTCATTAAAACTACATTCGCCATACATACAGTAGTTCAGACAGTCTGACACTTCGCATCTATCACCTACATAATCTCTTGTGCATTGACAGACCGGCTCAGTCTTCTCATTTAAGGAACAGTTACCGTTGTTCAGACAAAAACCATGACACGCGGACATTTCACATCTTTCCCCTGAATAACCGGCATTACATCTGAAATAGTCATAGTGTCATTTAAACAAAGTGTGTTATTTAAACAAAATTTAACAAGAAAACAGAGAAAAAGGAAAAATTGGGAGCAGCGGTGGCCTGGTGGTCACTTACGTATCGTAGGTCGTTAGTTCGATTCCAAGCAGGCATTTTACTTTGTCTAGTTAATTTCGTCATCTCTGCACTCAAAACGGTGAAGGAAAACATCGTGAGGAAAGCGGCATGTCTTCTCTCTAACCGAAATTTCGAAGACATGTGACAGCAACCAACACGCACTGGGACAGTGAGGTGCATTACGGCACACTCCCCTTTCATAGAGAGGAGGCCTGTGTCCCAGTAGTGGGAACGTTAGAGGCAGATTATGCTTATGTTTAACTAAGGAAACCATCAGAACTAGAAAATATTTTACCTGCATTTAGGAAGTCCCTCATGGTTGAAGCTGCAGTCACCTTGCAAACAATAGTTCTCGCAGACTGAAACATCGCATCTTCCGCCGATGTAACCAGGTGTGCATTTGCAAACAGACGTCTCACTAACTTGTATACCGTGAACACAAAACAGTTCGACAACTGTTGTAGATTCTGTTGTCTGTTCCGATTCGGTTATGTGTTGAATATTGAGGGAGTTGCCGGTTACTGCGATTGTTGGTATTAGACTCGACAGTGCTTCGCAATCCTGAAGTCCCTGAATTTGATCTTTTATTTTGTAGTTGGCGGCTATACCGAGTAGTGTTTCATTATAGAACTTACTAATCTCTTTTTTCTCTTCAGAATTCATCATGTTTTTTGGCATTTGCCAAACGGTTTTGTAGTGCACGCTACTGTTCATCCAGTACAAGTAACCATTTGAAACAGTCAACTCTTTTGGATTAGACAGATACGTATCACGTAATACAATATAATCCTCGATTTCACCATCCAAACCCATACTGTTCAAAAACCGTTTATTAACACCGTCAAAAAAAAAAACTCTCCGTGTTTGTAGGTCCATGGCTATGCTCAATACTGGCAAACCTCGGTACATAACTTTTCTCTCGGAACCATTAAACCGAGCTCTCTCGATGATTTCCCTCGCTATAATGTCTGTGTTGGCCCAGTAAATGTACCTGTAAATTAAATGACACTATTGAATATCACGAATAGTAACAGATTTTGATTTTTAAACTGTCATTGCTAACGTACCCTCTACAGCTATCCACGGCAATATGAGTGGGGATCCATCTTGACTAAAAGATTTCCGTCAACGTTGTTATGAAATCCGGGTTTTAATGAAATCCAATTAATGCTCCTTTCATTAGTATCCGTAAAGAATAATGTGTCCGTTGCTGGGTCGAACGCAATACTGTGAATATTACTACCAACTCTTTTGATGAAACATCTGTTTTCCTTGGAAAATAAATTATAACCACATATAGCGTCGTTGTTGCTCTGTTTGTCGACGTATAGCATCATGTTGTGAACTTCATCGTAAGCTAACGCTGAGAGGTTTTTGGAGTTAAAACGTACGGTATCTGTTTTGGATCCATGGGTATAAAATACGAGGTTATCCCCTAGGCTCACGGCGATGTCTGAAATAAGAGAGAAAAATATTTAACGAAACGAACTGAAAGCTAATTGAACCACAACACTTCACTCTAACGAAATTAAAACCAAACCCTCATAAGAAATATTCATGAATTCTATTAAGATATTTCCAGGACAGAAACGGTTACGATTAAAAAAAATATCTACAGGCTGAATTTTTCAAGTGGGCGTGGATGGCCAAATCCGAAACTATGAGGACTAGCGAAAAGTACTCAAAGGAGTCGCGGGCTCGATTTTGATGAAAACTAAAACTGCATCATTGGATTTTTGAAAAATCAATATTTCTAGCCAGGAATCGAACGTGTTGATTTTGAAAAAAAAAACACTGTATTATTACACCATTCGATAGTGTCGCTGATAAGGATCGACTTCTGGGAAGTAATGACATACGGCAAACTAAAGGAAAGAGCTCATTTAAAAAAAAAAACTTTTTTTTATTTTTCTTATGTTACCTACCTCATCATTATAGAATAGAATAATATTTATTGTAAAACATGAGTATACATCAAATAAATGGGCAAGGTCTTAAAATAACAGGTAAATCTACATGTTTTGCCATTTATGGCATACAATACAACATATTTTTGGCTTAGAATAAACCAAAAAAATAAAAACAGTCTACACAGCAAACTATGAAAAATAACTTAATCCTAATGGTAATTAAAAACATAAAGTATCATTTTTACAGATAGAGGGGTCAAATTGTGAAAATATCGTAATTATAGGAATCTATTTAATTAATTGCGGTCATTTAAAAATTCAGATATGGTATAATAGCATTTAGCTATGAGATATTTTTTTAAATGTATCTTAAACAGAGGCATTTGTTAATAGTTTTTGGGATTTTATTATAAATGGTCAGTGCTAAACAAAAAACACTTTTATGCATCAATGCCGTGGTTGATCTTGGTACGCATAATTTATTATTATCCCGTCGATTACGAATAGACACGTCTGATAGTTTCTTCAATAGGTTAGGATTGGTTCGTATAAAATTAGCTATTTCGTAAATAAATAAGGAAGGCAGACTTAAAATGTTATATTTAATAAAATACTGTTTGCAACTATCAGTTATTTTCAAACCAAACATAGCCCTAATACACCTTTTTTGTGACTTAAAAATGATTTCCTTATTAGTAGAGTTTCCCCAAAATATAACTCCAAACCTCAATATGGAGCCGACAATACCATGTTAGGCAGTTGTAAGCGCAGTGGTACTTATAATAGGTTTTAGTTATAGAGGGCATAGGCAGAAGAACATACTTTTTTATTTAATTCTTCTGTGTGTGCTTTCCAGTTCAGACATTTGTCAATGGTTACACCTAAAAATTTTGCTGTGTCTACATTTTTTATAACAGTTAATTTGTGTTGAACATTAATATTTGGTGCTTCTAAACGTTGACTGAAGAACATAATTTTTGTTTTTTCGAGATTAATTTTTAAATTATTGTTATCTAACCAGTTAATTATTGAATTGATTGTATTGTTAATTTCATGTTCATACCTATCTTTATTTATAGAATTAATAGTGACCGTGCTGTCATCGACAAAAAGTGATACTGGATAATTAGTTACTAATGGCAAATCGTTAATATAGATTATGAATAACAAAGGACCCAATACGCTCCCTTGCGGGACTCCATATTTAACTATTCGTTTTTTGATGAATATGTTTCTTCTTTTTTGGTATTCATGTTTATTTTAGAAATTACTGTATATTGTTTACGATTTTTAGGGTTCCGTAGTCAACTAGGAACCCTTATAGTTTCGCCATGTCTGTCTGTCCGTCCGTCTGTCCGTTCTCGCTTAATCTCTGTGACCGTTAGCACTAGAAAGCTGAAATTTGGTACCAATATGTATATCTATCACGCCGACAAATTGGTAAAATAAAAATTGGAAAATGGTGTCAATTCGGGTGCGCCAAAGTTCACCTAAAATTTCAACTCCGATAATTGGAAATCCGAAAATGTTCTTCCTAACATTTTTCATCCTAACAATCACAATTCCTAACTACTCTGTCTCTAATGTTCATAATTCCGAATCATTCAACTTCATAATGTCAGTAGCAATAAACATCTATTATACTTTTATTTGTTTTCCTATATTTTCTCAACATAACCATCTTTTACACTATTATTCAAAGTCATATCTTTTTTGTTTAGTAAAGATCGTCGACATAGGATGCAAGGGCGAGCGAAGGGCACCCCGAGGTTCGGTTTGGTTAGGTTACTTTAAACCCTTTACACAGAAATAGGGGCCCCGCGAAGCGGGGCTCCGTCGACATAGGATGACATAGGATGAAAAAAAAATTGTTTATCATATTAGACTAAATAGGTTTTATATCTATTGAGTGGTATATCAAACGATTTTATATTAATTGTCTGTTATTCTTATAGAACTTAGTTACATTAAAATTATATCAATCGTTTATTATATTAACTGATCATTATATCAAATAAAATTATAGGTTCAGTTGTTATATCTTGTAAATATTAGAAGTTTTGTAATTATATCATAATTATATTACTTACCCGTATAAACTCCCAGGCCATGAAAATATTATGGTAGTTATGTTTAGGGATAAAAGCGTTATGATAAAAAACAGTAGGAGTTTAAAATATTTACATTAATGATATTATTAATTACAATTTTCGGAAACATGAGTGTTATGAACATCGCCGGTAGCACTACAAATAGTATAAATGAAAACTTTAGGATGAAAAATTTTAGGACGAGTGATCATTCGGATTACAAATCGTTAGGAAGAACAATTTCGGGTAAAGAACTTTAGTTGAGCCAATATGGACCCCTTATCAGGTTTTGGTTCTAATTTCGTCAGAGTGTAGTGGACCAGTGGTTTAGGTTGTGCCACAGAATATATAATAGTACTAGAGCTGTGCGTTGTTATATCAGTCAGTCACAACTTTGAATTTTATATAATTACTTAAAACACGACAAAAGCGTTATAATCCGCCTATAAGACCATAACTATCGCAATACCATCATGTTATTTTATCGTGACGTTTTTAATTGGGTTTTAAAACGCAAATTTTATACAAAATACCACGTAGAACAGCCTATTCCGTTATCCCCTTTCCTGTTTTGCATAAATATAGGTACAATTAGGTAATTGCATATTTTTCCGGCTACCGATACGATAGTCCTGAATTCTATTATTAATGTAATACCAATACGGAAAATGCGAAAAGTTAAAATGAATCAACACTTAAACTCGCGAATTGAATAAACTAGTATTAAAAAAAAAATGAAAAAAGTGTTTATTCACAAAAAAATAATTTTACACGTTACACATTATTACCTCTGCCAAACTACAAAGCAGTTTGTTGGCAGACGTAGCTCCTTTTTTTTGTACATTATTATTATCCTGTTCTAATGACACTTTTTCATATACCATTTTTTTTTTAACCATTTAACAAAACTATTCCTCTATTTCTTAACTTTTATAAACAGACATACAGTTTTCTTTATTTTTTAGCTATTCTCCACAGTGAGGTTTGTGAGAGAGGGTGGGGTTTTTTAATAATTGTATTATACTAGTTTATTCAATTCGCGAGTTTATTTCAACGCATTGGCGTTAATAAGTTCAACGAGGGGTCCGTACTTAAAAGGTATACTTAGGCAGTTTAAAAGAGTGATCTGCACATCTAAACAAAGTGCAGAGAACGGCTATTTTTCAGAGTTGGTCACATAGTACAAGTGGTTCATTCTCACAAGTACCTATATCCCTTAAAAAGAGTGTCCCTCGTTTAGCCTGACATCAGGTTGGCCGAAGCAAGGAAAATCTGTTCAGGTGGAGATTCATAGACGACTAGGGTTACGATTACGTTAGTACGATTTAGTTTTCCCCGCCCCGATCGTAGACCGTGATGACAACTAGTACACCCAGGTTTCCCCGCCTCGATGGTAGACCGTGATGACAACTAGTACACCCAGGTTTCGCTATTTGACTACTCAAACTAAGTACTGTAGCATTTCATACAAAAATTAACCTTATTTTTATAACGATTCATATTCGTATGAAATGCTTGATCACAGTCGCTTATTTGAACATGCACAACAAATTCATAATGTAAAGTTGTCAGCGATCCGAACATAAAAGAAAAAAGTAATTGAAGGTACAATAAGTTGTTGATTTTGACATAACAATATAGTTGGAGGTGAGAAGCGCCGCCGCCGGCGACAATTAGCAAGCCTAACGCTTGTAAACATTATTGTAAGAAAAGTTATACAATTTTATTATACAGATGTACCAAAATTTATTTATAATTACTTACATATGTACACACAAACTACAAAATATACTATATACAAATGATAATAATAATAAAAAAAAAAAAAAAGACAGGAGTTCATTGGGCATCGAAAAATTCGTCCGCATCGCTGTCAATGGGATAAGTGCCCAAAAGGCTGGCAGCATTGCCACGTTGGATGGCAATGCTTATTCTTTGGGCTAAAAATAGGCCAGCCCTCTGGTCACGCGAAGAGTCAACCAAACGCTTGGCGATATCGCGAAATATGCGATGAGCACTCGGACCCCAAGGCCCTAGAGTTTCAACCCCAAACGGCTCAAACATATAGCTCCCAATAAGGTTGTTATATTTGCGCCGTTTGAGGTTTTCTGCTCCTGCAGCAGCCGCCCCAGCACCGCCCGCCGTGCTAGGAAGATGGGATGGCGCGAGGGTGTCGACACAGGTTGCATCCCACACCAAAGGCCTACCCAACTTCCAAGGCATTATGGTCATTCCATCTGGCCTCTTCCCATCGTCACGTGCCAAGCCATTGGGTTCTAAAACAGCTGGCACTCCGGCGGTGACAAGAGCCCGACGGATGATGTCGTTAATGCTGGCGTGCCGTGCCATCCGACCAGCGCTCTTGCTGCAGGATAGGCCATGGTGTCCGAGGCAGTCGACTGCTTCACCGCATTGACAGCGATGTGGAGCTCCGCAAGGAGCGCCCAGACGCAAACATGTAACGAGCCGGAATGTGGTGTCACCCAGCATAGTGCCTATGTTGGGTGACGGTAGCGCCTGAAGCCAGAGGCCCGACTCCCATTCACCCACAGCCAGCAGGCGGGCACGCTCAGCAGTATTGGTGGACGTATTAATAAGTTTATTCCGTACCAACCTGCAGAGCGGCTCGTCCCACTGTCTCTGGGAAGACGGGTTCTCGGGCTGAACCGTGTCCGGGCAAGCCACTTTCCAGGCGTTCACCGCATCGGTCAAGCACGGCACTTCAGAGTCAACCTGAGCAGGAATCAGAATTCTTTTGGTTAACTTTTCTGTGCTGTGGACCGAGGATAGGAACGCCGGTAGGCTTACACTAGAAATTTTTCGGACGCCGAGCCCACCAAAACGAATGGGTAGTGTGGCTTGTTGCCACGCGCGGTCGTCCAAAGCTACATTCAAAATGGATGAAAGAGTGCTGCGAATAATATGATCGATTTTGTCTAAAAGGTGTGGCTGCTTCCATAAAGAGGAAGAGCGGAGAAAATACATGAAATTTGGACCGAAACAACAATATCTGATAAGGGTGAAAGCCGAATGTATATTAATTTTAGATAGTCTATCCGAAATATCGTTAAAATGATTAATTTTTTCGTCGACGAATGGAGAAAAACTGTCTTCTAAAATTGGGGAACCTAGGAGGTGCAATGAACTTTTTTCCAAAACTTTGATGTCTGGGGCTATTGTGTTAAATTTCTGTATAGTCGATTGTCTGTCAGTATTGTCACAAATGAAAATTTCACATTTTGAGTAGTTGAGGTCAAGGCCGATAGATTGGAACTGCTGCTTTAGGAATTGAAGATCTTGTAGAACGGTGTCTACGTCACCTCCTAGTGTTCCATCATCTAAATACCACACATTGAATTTTGAATTTAGTTGTTGTATTATGGGATGGATAGCCAAACTAAAAATGACTGGCCCGAGAGGATCACCTTGTTGGCACCCGACAGCAGATTCCAAAACGTTGTCTTTATACAATAATTTTGAAGGGTGCCTGTAGCACTGCCACATAAAGCCGTAAATTTCTGGTAACTCTTTTTTTACTTCAGCCAACAAGGTGTCCCTGTTGACAGAGTTGAAGGCGTTTTTAACGTCAACCTTGAGGATGACCTCACCTTTATTGGCATTTAAAAAACTAGATAGGGCGTGTACGGCAGCCTCGCAGCCCCCTTTGGAACCAAAGCCAAGCTGTAGGGGCTGGAATTTATTCGACAAAATGTCGCCATACAGTTTGCAGCATATTTTGGCTGCCGTACGCCTGTAAGTGCACCCAACGGCAATGGGACGAATGCCGCCGTCCCTCTTGCGCAGGGCGCATAAATTGGCCCCGTACAAGACATCGACGACGGCATCATTCACACCGCCGTTGAGCATCAGATTAATTAGAGCCGCAAGCTCCTTCAAAAGCGACTCGCCAGCTTCCCCGGCGCCTGAACTCAATAAATCTTTTAAATGCTGAGGAGTCAGGCCGTCGAGGCCGCCGGCGGAACCACTTCGGAAGGAGCTCACGGCTGCAATTAGCTGGGGGGCAGTAACATTAAAAGGCGTTGAATCCGGGTCGAGAGGGAGGGGGGGGTTGGGAAAGGTGAGACCATCCGCAGGCGCTGGATGTTTACTCTCCAAGGCTGAAAGGGTTTCTGGAGAGTAGGGCGCCACCACATCGCTACTGAAAAGTAACCTGGCCGCTCCCCTGATATCACCTTCGCTTAATTTGGATTCTACATGTGAACATAACCCTCTTCCTGAAAGGTTATTGAAAACAGGTAATTTTGAATCCAAAATAAGAGTCGAATTATTGCAGTTGTCTTTAATTTGGGTTGTCAATGTTTTTTTAGTTGCCAAATTTTTTTGGACATGCAAAATCCTATAAGGGAAGGTGAGTAATTGTTCCCAGGCACTTTCTGAGTTCTCCTGGGTCGCAAGACGGAGACATCGTGCCAAACTCAATGCAACAGACCGCCTCGCGCCCCGGGGAACTCTCTTTAATACTGGGGTTGAATTTTTGAATTTTGCCAACGTTTTCCACAAACTTTGATCCGGAGATGTTGTTGTTGGGGATGTGGGTGGGGGGCACAAAGGTACACTATGAGGTTTGTGAACCTTGCCATAGTGTATCCGTAGCCCCCGTTCGCCTTTAAAGAAGCGTGGCTGGGAGCAATGGGGACATCTCACCTGGACATCGAGCGATGTGGCAGGTTGACTGGCACTAATTCCGGCATCGCTACAGCCGGCATTTAACATAAGTATCTACACTTACCTAAAAGTAAAATATTTAAAAACACACTACACGAAAACACTTAAATTACTATTTACATTGCAAAAAAACAAATATAAAAAACCACAATAAATTAATTAGACTGTCACGTCACTTGGTGACATACGAGCTTGACGGCTTCGGCGCACTGGCGCAGACAGGAGCAGAACGACGCAGACGCGCGGGCCTAGGGCGCCGCGACACGCCGCGCTTTCAATAAGATTCGCGTATGTTAGGGCCAAAGCACACACGCTGCTTTTAGCAACTGCGATAGGCGATTTAGCCGCTTTATAGATTCTGAATGCAGCGACCAAACATTCCACACCGCATACTTAAAAACGCCAATCGCGGCGATTCAGTCGCTTTTCGGAAGCTCGACACACGGTTGTTGCGTATTGTAAAGTTTGCGAAATTATTTAATCTTTATCTTTATTGAAAATTCATTCCGCCATCTTCAACGTATTTTTTTTTTTTTATAAAAGTTATAGCCTATTGATTAAAGCAGTGTTTTTCAATCTGTGGGTCGCGACCATTACGGGGGTCGCGAAGCCTTATTCGGGGGGTCGCCGGCAAAAGGAAAGGCAAGGCCAGGTTTTAATAATGAATATAGATAAGAAATAGAGATTAACTTTTTGTCTGTCTATTGCCGAAGGGGGTCGCTAGAATTTTTGAAACTGTAAAGGGATCGCGTACCTACTCAAAGAGATTGAAAAACACACTGGATTAAAGCATTTCAGGAAATAGAAGACTGTGTATAATTTGACCTGACACCGCTGACACATGCTTTAATAAAGTCAAAGTTCGCTCTATATATTTATCTCAGCCTAAGTCTTTTGTAAGTACCTAATAGAGGGTGAGCCTGTTGTCAGCAACAGGGCACGTCAGCCTGTTAATAATGTAACATAGCCAACTTATTCGAAGTCGATGATTTATGTAAACATCGTCGGGAATAACTCAAATTACCCACAAAAATTAAGATTGTGTTTTGAGACAAGTTCTTATAATTTTGAAATAATTATTAAGTTAAGCTTTACTTAACTTAGTTAAATTCTCGTTTTAACGGAGTATGAGGGGTTTTAAACATTTTTGAATTTCGTTTCTACAGAATTTCATAAGCTATTTCTTTTATGATTTTCTTTTGTTTTCGTTCACATGTTCTGCGCATAGGTTTTTGCTTTACCGCAGAGTATTAAAACCTCATTTGACTTAGGTGATAAAATGTTTGTGAACCAGCGTCATGTTACTTGACATTTCTTGTGATTTTTTGTTAACATAAATTAAGGGAAAAGATTTCACCTGATAAGTATCACTTGAAACTAATTGATCTAGACCGTATGTAAGTATCGTATTTTGTTTTATTTATGATATGGTATGATTGGACTGAGCTGACGTTGTTTGTTACTTCACTTTTTTCAGTGCCACTAAGCTACGAATACAAATTAACGATCGCGACTTCGCGAGGTCAAAAATATTATTATATTAACCCGTAGTCAATTTTATCCACTTGAATCGGGTTTATAAAATCGAATCAAATCAAATCAAAATATTTTCTTATTTCATTAAACCTACATCACTTATGAACAGTGATCGGAATAGGTAGAGCTATTTAGGTTCATTGACCGCAAACATTGATGTTAATATGGATATTCCACGGGATTCCGACTGATACTACGGGATTTTTGTCATGTAAATTCGCTTCACTAACATCAACAGATGTTGAACGCTCGTTTTCCACATATAAATGGGTGTTAGATGTAAAAAGAAATAGATTAAAATTAGATAATTTAGAAAAAATAATAGTGATTTATTTTAACTCTGGTCATACTCAGTACTTCTAGTGAAGCTGAAGACGAACCAGATCAATGACATTTTTTGTTTAAATAAGTGAATTATTTTTGAAGCGTATTGGTTATTTTAATTAAGATTTTTTTTATTTGATAATGTTTTGATTTTACTGAGGAACAAATAATCTGTATGGTAATATGTTTTTGTACAACTTCAGAATAAAAATGTTTAAATGATTGTTGATTCTTGAATAAGAAATTGGTGCCGATTCTCTTGTACACCGAACTAAACTAACTAAACTATCACTAAAATTCCTTACTTTTTGCTATGGGAATCTTACAGCTATTCTGCATAAAAAAATCTCTAAATTTAAAAATAATTTTGACACAACAAAAATCGAATTTGACAATCGCGATCGCCGACACGTGGTACTTATTCTCCCTACCCCGTGAATGGTTTTTTAGAGCCGCAGGCGCGGAGGGGGCAGCCTTGACGTGTTTTTTTAAGGAATTTTTCACTTTTTGTATGGAAAATATGAAAAATTTATACCTACATGTTGAGTTTTAGGAGTTTGTGGGTTTCATAAAGGGGGTCGAAATTTTCATTATTTTTGCGATAGGACACACCATTTTCGAGATATAAGTAAAAGAAAAAAAAAATACAGACAGTACTGTTTTTGCACCTGAAGTCGAGGTGTTGGTGTGAATTTCTATTCATGACAACTAATTTTATTCCACACCTTTTTAATCGCGATTAAAAATAGTCAGATTTAGTTAGACAATTAAAATTTTTGGTGAAAAACGTGAAATTCAGAATAGCCAAATTGCCATCTTCAATAGATTAGTGACTCAGTGTCATCTTAGTGCTGTCAAACTAAAATATAGTTAAGTTGCGTCACTTTAGTCAATTTCAGAATGGGAAATCGTCGCTTGACAGGAATAAATTAAATTTTAGTGATTTTTAGTCTAGTTTAGAGGCACTTGTGATAAGAAAATCGGCACCATTGTTACTTAAAAAAATATATGTGGTTTAATGAATCAAGTTTATCTATTTATTATACTATCCTTAATCCCGTCCTTCTTATATTTACCCGTCAGAAAGGAAGTGTAATCTTTCATTAGTCCCGAACGCGTGAATAGTTTTTATGATTTTACTACTTAAAAACCAAATCCCGGGACTCGGGGAATATCCACATTATTCTAACCCACCAATTATTCTAAGCAAGTACATAAAACAGCTCTACCTATTCCGATCTATGCTTATGAAATATCAGAAGCTGTTCGAAAGCGGAGCGGTTCCAATTGGTCGTTTCTTATGGAGAAGTGCCAAGCAAGAATTACCACGGTTACTCTTTTAAAAATAACTGACTTTTACAATGTTTTCAAATTGCTGTGTTCATATTTATGGGAGGACAGTGTAGGCCTGTCAACAAGTACCAAAATAATAATTTAATTTATTTATTAAGTTACAGGCTCGCTTTGAATTTCAGTTCCTCAATTCGTTTACCTAATGCCCAACTATACATAAACCCATAGAAATGTAAAAAACAACTTTTTTCATATATTTATGCATAAACCACTTAAGTACCTACTTGCTCTAGCTATTATTTAAATAAAACTGAGTATTATTAAGATATGTGTAACTGTGTATTATTTCTGTGTATTTACGAGGGTCTTATGGATTTATGGATAGATTAATAATAACTTAACCTTATCTTAGAAATAAGTGGAAATAATATACTTAAATGGAAGCGCAAATGAAGCTTTCTCATGATAATTATACAACCTCGTTTGTGTTCAAAATTAAAGCACATCGTCTTGGCCCATTAAAATAAAAATATTGCGATACTTGTGCACAAGAATTTTTTTTTATTATTCCTTGCAACTGCTGTAGCTATATATAAAACTATATTTTATAGGTACCTACCTCCATCATAGAATTATGAAATCGTGAATTAATCTGTGTAGGTAGTTAATATTTAAAAAATTGATGAATGAAAATCCTCCCCTTTAAGCCGTAAGCTAAGTAGAAAAATAAACTACGTTTCTCGTACTCACCCCAGGAGTGCGCCAACCCCACATACAGCGCTGCCAACGCCAGCACACACTGTGTTTTACACATTTTAAACTAGTAGCAGTACAAAGTTGTTTCAACAGGGGTAGATCCACCGCTGGTGATTGTTCTTTTGATTCTGAAGCCGAACGCTGGTTTCTCGCAACATAAAAATAGGTTTTTAGGTGATAAGTGACTGGGAGATAAGAGTTCCCTGCATTTATATAACTAAGTGTGCATACACACACGTCGCGGTTACCTACGCGACGCGTGTTTCGCGCGTGTGTTATGTACCACCACAGAATACTTAATAGTACTAGTACCACTCTGTCGGAAAGCTTTCGCCACAGACGCGTATTCTGTTTTCTGATTGAATAAATTCTCATGTAGGTAATAAATGTATGATGTTTTAAGTACACGAAGTAGCAGGGGATCGAGGGGGGGGGGTGGAGGGGGTTCAGTGGATCAGACCGGAATAAATCTATATTTCAAGGTGATAGGCGATAACCGCAGTCTTTCCACTCTGACTGCTCTCAGTCAGAGTCAGTCTTATTAACATCTTGTTTTTACCTTATGGAACGCAAATAAATGAATAACTATAAACTAACGATCGACCCGTGTGGCTGTTATTAAGTACTAGCCACGAGCCCCAGAAAGTATGTTCGTTTCGTGAAATCAAAGACAACATTTTTCGTTACACGAAGCATAGAATGTAAACAAAGACATCGAAGCTACACTGGCAAGGAAATTGAATCTACCATCATTCCCAAATATTACTCGTTTAAATTCTGGGTACGTGCGTTAGTTATGAGTATGACACCACGGACGGGCCGTGTACCGTCCAAAAATCCAGACCCCTGTTAACTCAACAATTGTTTGTTATTGAAGTTCATGTGACGCTGGTTAATATTTATTTTTATTTATTTATTTATATATAAGTACTTTATTGTACACCACAAAAATACATAACAAAAAAAAAGATCGATCACTAAAAATAGACAATGGGCGGCCTTATCGCTTTCTGCGATCTCTGCCGGGCAACCCTGGAATGGACAGAGATTATGGGGTTGTCGTTAATATAATTTGATCAGTGGTTTAGATCAATGGTTCTCTATGTATGTACGATAGGCTGCAAAAGTGCATGGGTAGTACAGAAACAAAATCGTATGAAGCGTGAAATGACGCCATCTAGCGTAAAACCAGTTAACGACTAACAAAATTTAATTATGCTGTTATTAGATGGCGTTGCTTTGCTTTATATGATAAAATATTTTTGTAGTTTCTTTTTGTCTCTTCAAACATTCAAACAATTTATAATTAATAGTTTCTTTTAAAGAAAATAGTTCCTAATTATTAACCTACTATGTTAAAATTGAATATCAATTTATAAGTAGGTGCTAAGTAACTACTAATTCGAATATTAAATTAATTATTAAAATACCCACTCGTTAGCTTAATAAATATATTCCTATCGGTTTCTTTTATTATTTAACATTAAGCTACGTATGCTGGTAAATGTAATGTAATAATTTGATAAATGTATTAGCCTTGTAACTCTTTGCTCAATCCTACTTAATACGTTTCTTCCTAACTCCTTACTTACGTTTCGTAAATTAGTCATAGTTGTGAAGAAACCAACGCCATCTAGTTTATTTTCGAAAACTTGAATTCAAACGTTCACGGGAAAATAGACACTAAGGTACCCATGCAATTTTGCTGGCGACTGTACATACATATATCTGGGGAGCTATAGTAACGTGTTGATTGGTAATGATAACCTCTGAGATATGCCTTTAATCTGCCGGCTTGTTAGTTATCAGCACAGCAGCGTACTGTGATAAGATTCTTGGGAGGATGTTAAAAAAAAAGTTTAATTGCTGGATAGATTTTATAAGTTGATGATCAGAAAAGAAACAAATTATTAGATACCATAGTTTTAATCTAGAGGATATCATACACATAAAGATATTTTAACCTAGACTTTTAACATCAAGTATTATCTTAGGTATATCAATCACGTAATTATGGAAATTCCAATTAAATTGACTTTAGCTTAGTCTTCTTAATAATATTACCATAAAAACAAAATAACTTCTTGATAAAAAGTAACAGATAATCAAACTTCTGAGTACCTACTATTAGATATAAAAATATCCCTTATTAGACATAGGGATAGGTACAATAATTAACACTGAGTATAAAATCAAATTCAAATACACAAACAAAACATAAAATAAATGAGATTCATGTATTACAATGGCACAAACGATTCCTTTCTCATGCTGTGCTTGACGGTTAGTCGGACCGCGCAGAGGCCTTTTGAAGTATACGTTGGGCATAGATTCTGGTAACCTGTTCACCGCACGTTGAATCTTTCGACAGTGTAGCCGAGCTAGCGGTATTACGAACGAAGCGAATTCCATTTTGCCCAGTAAGTATCGACTTTGCTTGTTGCCAACTCCATTTTTCGCTTCTTAGGATTTTTAGGAAGGTTCTCTAGGCTAGAGATTGTATTTTTTTATTTTTATCTTTTTTGAATTCTTTACGGTCTTTGAATTCTTTACGGGATCAGAATGAGTCTAAGCTTTTGAAGAGAGAATTATTCTGTGATTGGAGCAATTCAGCCTTAATTAATTAATATGTCCTTCAGTTATTAGTTATTGCTTTAGATTTTCCTCCAAACAGGGCACTAAGGGGCGGTTTGTTTCACGTACACTACGTCAAAAATGGCGCTAACTATCGTCAAACCAAAAAAAGCGTAGTTTCAAACGTGGATCACTAATAAATTTAAAGTGATCGATGGTTTCAAATTACAATTATAGAACAAATATAATATTAAAATATAACAATGATTAATAACCAGCTGGGTAATTGCGTAACACACTATCAGTAGCAATGGGTTTCATTTCGACAGTTCAACAATATTCATTGCGTTATTTACGTTGTTGAGCACAAAAATTTGAACATAATTATGGAGCAAATCGAGCAATGGATTAGCAATATCCTTCAAAATGTTTCAGATTAAGGTGATATTTTGAAAAAAATGTGGTTTTTCTATTCCGTGTAACTTGTTAAGTATGTGGAATAGGAACTTAACATTTTGGCATATGTTTTTTGACTCTTTGGTCTAGTATCTTGTAAAAGGAATTCAATTCTATTCAATAAATTTTCCTCGATACAAAAATATTGCAAAGTTACATTTATTTTTTTACTTTTTTATTCAATGGAATTTACTTTAAAACATAGAGAATTATTATATCCAAATTTACTCAAAGTAGTTTTAAATTTAATTCATTTATTTTGTTAAAAAAGGAGTAAATTCGTTTTGGCACATACGTCGTTTTATTCCGAGCCATCGCACACTAGAGCCATGATTCTTCTTTTGTTTTTCAAAAGTAATTAATTGCATCACTTTCGCTCGCTTAGTAGGTTTTCGAGGATTTTAGATTTTCGACATAGAAAGAAAGAAAGAAAAAGCATTTATTGCGAATCGTACAGGATGCGCCTATTGCTGGAAAAAAAGCTTGTAATAAACTAATGGAATATTAGCTTATACCTCAACAGTTATAAACATTTTTGAGGTAGGTTTTTTTCCCCAATTCGACAGTAAATCAGCTAGAGTTAGGTTTCTTTTCACCGAGTCAAACGTAGGGGTGTTGGTGAAAGCGTTATTTATGGCAGCTTCACATCTAGTTCCCTCTTGATTGCCAACACATTGGCAGACTGGCTGATCCTCCTCGTTCAGGGAACAGTTACCGTTGTTCAGACAGTAACCATGACACGCGTACACTTCACATCTGTCCCCGGAATAACCGGCATTACATCTGAAATAACGATAATGACAAACATGTATTATGACCAGTGATCGGAATAGGCTGAGTACCTACATATATTTACCTAAACTTCTGAGAACAGAGACAGAAAGTGGAGACTTCCTTACGACATTTCTTTTCCCGGAATTCGGGAAAAATCTATCTATACCTATAATAAATCTGTAGAAGTGAAAATTCTGTACATTGAAAATATCAAAAAAATTAATGTTACTAGACCGGCACAGAATCCAAAAATGTGATTAAAAAATTTTTTGTCTGTCTGTTTGTTCAGGCATCACGCAAAAACTACCGGTTCGATTACGATGAAACTTGGTATAATTATTCTTTAATATCCTGGACACCACACTGGGTAGGTACTTTTTATCCCGGAAAAGTATATACAATAAAAAACAAACTTAATTTTGCGGTTCGATCCCTAGACCCGATTACTGTAGGTACTAACCGCAAATAATAAGTTTGTCGTAGGTTACGTCACCCGCAGTGGAGTTATTATTATATAATATAGCCTATTTAACATCACGCTGCGACTCTTCGGAGCCGAGCAGAAAGAAAAAGTCAGAAAGAACGCCAAGCGAAAACGAAGTAATAGCGCGGGCAGGCGATGCAATGCGATGTGTCGGGGGAACCAAACATTCCACGCGGACGAAGTCGCGGGCAGAAGCTAGTCTTAAATAAGTTGAAAATAAGCTTTATTTAAGATGGGTAAACGCTATTTTTAACTAAAGTTGCAGATACCAAATTTTCGGGAATTTCACGTAAAATCTCAAAATAAATAGTCTAACTTTAATTCATGTATTCCAATTATAATGTAATGTATGATACAACGGTTAGTTTAAGGATCGTAAATATAATTCAAATACATGGATACTAGACTATTTATTTCGGGATTTTAAGTGAAAATTCCGAATTTGGTAATAATTGATAGTTTATTTAATAAAAAATAGCCTTTACCCATCTTAAATAAAGCTTATTTTCAACTTGCTTAAGATTATTCCCGAATTCCGGGAAAAAAAATGTCGTCGTAAGGAAGTCTCCACTTTCTGTCTCTGTTCTCCGAAGTGTAGGTAAATATACTCAGCCTATTCCAATCGCTGATTATGACTAAATTAATCATGGAACTATCAGAAGAAGTAGGAAGAATATATTTTACCTGCATGTAGGAAGTCCCTCTTCATTAAAACTACATTCGCCATACATACAGTAGTTCAGGCAGTCTGACACTTCGCATCTATCACCTACATAATCTCTTGTGCATTGACAGACCGGCTCAGTCTTCTCATTTAAGGAACAGTTACCGTTGTTCAGACAAAAACCATGACACGCGGACATTTCACATCTTTCCCCTGAATAACCGGCATTACATCTGAAATAGTGATAGTGTCATTTAAACAAAGTGTGTTATTTAAACAAAATTTAACAAGAAAACAGAGAAAAAGGAAAAATTGGGAGCAGCGGTGGCCTGGTGGTAACGGCCCTGACTTACGTATCGTAGGTCGTTAGTTCGATTCCAAGCAGGCATTTTACTTTGTCTAATTAATTTCGTCATTTCTGCACTCAAAACGGTGAAGGAAAACATCGTGAGGAAAGCGGCATGTCTTCTCTCTAACCAAAATTTCAAAGACATGTGACAGCAACCAACACGCACTGGGACAGTAAGGTTCATTACGGCCCACTCCCCTTTCATAGTGAGGAGGCCTGTGTCCCAGCAGTGGGAACGTTAGAGGCAGATTATGCTTATGTTTAACTAAGGTAACCATCAGAACTAGAAAATAATATTTTCTAGTATTTTACCTGCATTTAGGAAGTCCCTCATGGTTGAAGCTGCAGTCACCTTGCAAACAATAGTTCTCGCAGACTGAAACATCGCATCTTCCGCCGATGTAACCAGGTGTGCATTTGCAAACAGACGTCTCACTAACTTGTATACCTTGAACACAAAACAGTTCGACAACTGTTGTAGATTCTGTTGTCTGTTCCGATTCGGTTATGTGTTGAATATTGAGGGAGTTGCCGGTTACTGTGATTGTTGGTATTAGACTCGACAGTGCTTCGCAATCCTGAAGTCCCTGAATTTGATCTTTTATTTTGTAGTTGGCGGCTATACCGAGTGGTGTTTCATTATAGAACTTACTAATCTCTTTTGTCTCTTCAAGGTTAATTATGTTTTTTGGCATTTGCCAAACGGTTTTGTAGCTCACGCTACTGTTCATCCAGTATAAGTAACCATTTGAAACAGTCAACTCTTTTGGGTTAGACAGATACGTATCATGTAATACAATATAACCCTCGTTTTGACCATCCAAACTGTTCAAAAACCGATTATTAACACCGTCAAAAAAAAAAACTCTCCGTGTTTGTAGGTCCATGGCTATGCTCAATACTGGCAAACTTCGGTACATAACTTCTCTCTCGGAACCATTAAACCGAGCTCTCTCGATGTATTCACGCGCTATAATGTCTGTGTTGGCCCAGTAAATGTACCTGTAAATTAAATGACACTATTGAATATCACGAATAGTAAAAGTAAAAGATTTTGATTTTTAAACTGTCATTGCTAACGTACCCTCTACAGCTATCCACGGCAATATGAGTGGGGATGCGGTCATCCATCTTGACTAAAAGATTTCCGTCAACGTTGTTATGAAATCCGGGTTTTAATGAAATCCAATTAATGCTTTTTTCATTAGTATCCGTAAAGAATAATGTGTCCGTTGGAGGGTCGAACGCAATACTGTGAATGTTACTACCAACTCTTTTGATGAAACATCTGTTTTCCTTGGAAAATAAATTATAACCACATATAGCTTCGTTGTTGCTCTGTTTGTCGACGTACAGCATCATGTTGTGAACTTCATCGTAAGCTAACGCTGAGAGGTTTTTGGAGTTAAAACGTACGGTATCTGTTTTGGATCCATTGGTATAAAATACGAGGTTATCCCCTAGGCTCACGGCGATGTCTGAAACAAGAGAGAAAAATATTTAACGAAACGAACTGAAAGCTAATTGAACCACTACACTACACTCTGACGAAATTAAAACCAAGAAATATTCATGAATGCTATTAAGATATTTCCAGGACAGAAACGGTTAAGATTAAAAAAAATATCTACAGGCTGAATTTTTCAAGTGGGCGTGGATGGCCAAATCCGAAACTATGAGGACTAGCGAAAAGTACTCAAAGGAGTCGCGGGCTCGATTTTGATGAAAACTAAAACTGCATCATTGGATTTTTGGAAAATCAATATTCCTAGCCAGGAATCGAACCTGTTGATTTTGAAAAAAAAAAAACAGTGTATTATTACACCATTCGATAGTGTCGCTAATAAGGATCGAATTCTGGGAAGTAATGACATACGGCAAACTAAAGGAAAGAGCTCATTTTTAACAAAATACTTTTTTTATTATATCGTAATTATAGGAATCTATTTAATTAATTGCGGCCATTTAAAAATTCAGATATGGTATAATAGCATTTAGCTATGAGATATTTTTTTAAATGTATCTTAAACAGAGGCATTTGTTAATAGTTTTTGGGATTTTATTATAAATGGTCAGTGCTAAACAAAAAACACTTTTATGCATCAATGCCGTGGTTGATCTTGGTACGCATAATTTATTATTATCCCGTCGATTACGAATGGGTCCATATTGGCTCAACTAAAGTTCTTTACCCGAAATTGTTCTTCCTAACGATTTGTAATCCGAATGATCACTCGTCCTAAAATTTTTCATCCTAAAGTTTTCATTTATACTATTTGTAGTGCTACCGGCGATGTTCATAACACTCATGTTTCCAAAAATTGTAATTAATAATATCATTAATGTAAATATTTTAAACTCCTACTGTTTTTTATCATAACGCTTTTATCCCTAAACATAACTACCATAATATTTTCATGGCCTGGGAGTTTATACGGGTAAGTAATATAATTATGATATAATTACAAAACTTCTAATATTTACAAGATATAACAACTCGAACCCCCCGAGGTTCGGTTTGGTTAGGTTACTTTAAACCCTTTACACAAAAATAGGGGCCCCGCGAAGCGGGGCTCCGTCGACATAGGATGAAAAAAAATTGTTTATCATATTAGACTAAATAGGTTTTATGTCTATTGAGTGGTATATCAAACGATTTTATATTAATTGTCTGTTATTCTTATAGAAATTAGTTATATTCAAATTACATCAATCGTTTATTATATTAACTGATCATTATATCAAATAAAATTATAGGTTCAGTTGTTATATCTTGTAAATATTAGAAGTTTTGTAATTATATCATAATTATATTACTTACCCGTATAAACTCCCAGGCCATGAAAATATTATGGTAGTTATGTTTAGGGATAAAAGCGTTATGATAAAAAACAGTAGGAGTTTAAAATATTTACATTAATGATATTATTAATTACAATTTTCGGAAACATGAGTGTTATGAACATCACACTAGCACTACAAATAGTATGAATGAAAACTTTAGGATGAAAAATTTTAGGAAGAGTGATCATTCGGATTACAAATCGTTAGGAAGAACAATTTCGGGTAAAGAACTTTAGTTGAGCCAATATGGACCCCTTATCAGGTTTTGGTTTTAATTTCGTCAGAGTGTAGTGGACCAGCGGTTTAGGTTGTGCCACAGAATATAAGTATAATAGTACTAGAGCTGTGCGTTGATATATCAGTCAGTCACAATTTTGAATTTTATATAATTACTTAAAACACGACAAAAGCGTTATAATCCGTCTATAAGACCATAACTAACGCAATACCATCATGTTATTTTATCGTGACGTTTTTAATTGGGTTTTAAAACGCAAATTTTATACAAAATACCACGTAGAACAGCCTATTCCGTTATCCTCTTTCCTGTTTTGCATAAATGTAGGTACAATTAGGTAATTGCATATTTTTCCGGCTACCTATATGATAGTCCTGAATTCTATTATTAATGTAATACCAATACGGAAAATGCGAATAGTTAAAATGAATTAACACTTAAACTCGCGAATTGAATAAACTAGTATTAATAATTGTATAATAAGTACTAGTTTATTCAATTAGCGAGTTTATTTCAACGCATTGGCGTTAATAAGTTTAAAGAGGGGTCCGTACTTAAAAGGTATACTTAGGCAGTTTACAAGAGTGATCTGCTCATCTAAACAAAGTGCAGAGAACGGCTATTTTTCAGAGTTGGTCACATAGTACAAGTGGTTCATTCAAGTACCTATATCCCTTAAAAAGAGTGTCCCTCGTTTAGCCTGACATCAGGTTGGTCGAAGCAAGGAAAATCTGTTCAGGTGGAGATTCATAGACGACTAGGGTTACCATTTAGAAATTAGAAAAGTCCTAACAAAAAGTCCGATGTTTCAATAAAATTCCGGACATTATAGTCACAAAGTCAAAACATTACCCACTTAGTTACAGTGGTATGGTAGGCATGGTAGCAGATGCTCGCGAGAAGAAAATCCGGACAAATTAAAGAGCCGGACAAAGTCCGGTCATGTCCGGACAAATCCGGACGGATGGTAACTCTATAGACGTCCAGCCCTGGAGTGTAAATGTGGTGCTGTTCCGCAAACGATGGGACACTTAATATCGTGTCTTACGTGTCCTGTCAGCTGCACGTTACAGGAGCTGATGGAGGCTGGGGTGAGGCCGGTGAGGGTACCAAACAAGTAGCCGAATTCTGGGCCGAGTCCATTTAGATTGCTTTCGACATGCTAAGAAGAAGAATGCATGACGATTTAGTTTTCCCCGCCCCGATCGTAGACCGTGATGACAACTAGTACACCCAGGTTTCCCCGCCCCGATGGTAGACCGTGATGACAACTAGTACACCCAGGTTTCGCTATTTGACTACTCAAACTAAGTACTGTAGCATTTCATACAAAAATTAACCTTATTTTTATAACGATTCATATTCGTATGAAATGCTTGATCACAGTCGCTTATTTGAACATGCACAACAAATTCATAATGTAAAGTTGTCAGCGATCCGAACATAAAAGAAAAAAGTAATTGAAGGTACAATAAGTTGTTGATTTTGACATAACAATATAGTTGGAGGTGAGAAGCGCCGCCGCCGGCGACAATTAGCAAGCCTAACGCTTGTAAACATTATTGTAAGAAAAGTTATAGCCTATTGATTAAAGCAGTGTTTTTCAATCTGTGGGTCGCGACCATTACGGGGGTCGCGAAGCCTTATTCGGGGGGTCGCCGGCAAAAGGAAAGGCAAGGCCAGGTTTTAATAATGAATATAGATAAGAAATAGAGATTAACTTTTTGTCTGTCTATTGCCGAAGGGGGTCGCTAGAATTTTTGAAACTGTAAAGGGATCGCGTACCTACTCAAAGAGATTGAAAAACACACTGGATTAAAGCATTTCAGGAAATAGAAGACTGTGTATAATTTGACCTGACACCGCTGACACATGCTTTAATAAAGTCAAAGTTCGCTCTATATATTTATCTCAGCCTAAGTCTTTTGTAAGTACCTAATAGAGGGTGAGCCTGTTGTCAGCAACAGGGCACGTCAGCCTGTTAATAATGTAACATAGCCAACTTATTCGAAGTCGATGATTTATGTAAACATCGTCGGGAATAACTCAAATTACCCACAAAAATTAAGATTGTGTTTTGAGACAAGTTCTTATAATTTTGAAATAATTATTAAGTTAAGCTTTACTTAACTTAGTTAAATTCTCGTTTTAACGGAGTATGAGGGGTTTTAAACATTTTTGAATTTCGTTTCTACAGAATTTCATAAGCTATTTCTTTTATGATTTTCTTTTGTTTTCGTTCACATGTTCTGCGCATAGGTTTTTGCTTTACCGCAGAGTATTAAAACCTCATTTGACTTAGGTGATAAAATGTTTGTGAACCAGCGTCATGTTACTTGACATTTCTTGTGATTTTTTGTTAACATAAATTAAGGGAAAAGATTTCACCTGATAAGTATCACTTGAAACTAATTGATCTAGACCGTATGTAAGTATCGTATTTTGTTTTATTTATGATATGGTATGATTGGACTGAGCTGACGTTGTTTGTTACTTCACTTTTTTCAGTGCCACTAAGCTACGAATACAAATTAACGATCGCGACTTCGCGAGGTCAAAAATATTATTATATTAACCCGTAGTCAATTTTATCCACTTGAATCGGGTTTATAAAATCGAATCAAATCAAATCAAAATATTTTCTTATTTCATTAAACCTACATCACTTATGAAATATCAGAAGCTGTTCGAAAGCGGAGCGGTTCCAATTGGTCGTTTCTTATGGAGAAGTGCCAAGCAAGAATTACCACGGTTACTCTTTTAAAAATAACTGACTTTTACAATGTTTTCAAATTACTGTGTTCATATTTATGGGAGGACAGTGTAGGCGGGTCAATCCGCGGAAATCCAGTAACGGCGAATATTATGCTAATAATAAATTAAATATCATAGCTGCATTCTTTTTTTACTTTATATGACATTTCTTACATGTTTTTACGTATGGCGCCGCTATCTAAAAAAGTATAACACCTTTATTTAATTTATTATTGCAATCAACACGCACCAAATGTCCTTACCATGTCCTTACCATTTGCAAATAAAAGTCGGCCTAATTGAGCGGAATGGCCCAGGCCTGTCAACAAGTACCAAAATAATAATTTAATTTATTTATTAAGTTACAGGCTCGCTTTGAATTTCAGTTCCTCAATTCGTTTACCTAATGCCCAACTATACATAAACCCATAGAAATGTAAAAAACAACTTTTTTCATATATTTATGCATAAACCACTTAAGTACCTACCTACTTGCTCTAGCTATTATTTAAATAAAACTGAGTATTATTAAGATATGTGTATTATTTCTGTGTATTTACGAGGGTCTTATGGATTTATGGATAGATAAATAATAACTTAACCTTATCTTAGAAATAAGTGGAAATAATATACTTAAATGGAAGCGCAAATGAAGCTTTCTCATGATAATTATACAACCTCGTTTGTGTTCAAAATTAAAGCACATCGTCTTGGCCCATTAAAATAAAAATATTGCGATACTTGTGCACAATATTTTTTTTTTACTATTCCTTGCAACTGCTGTAGCTATATATAAAACTATATTTTATAGGTACCTACCTCCATCATAGAATTATGAAATCATGAATTAATCTGTGTAGGTAGTTAATATTTAAAAAATTGATGAATGAAAATCCTCCCCTTTAAGCCGTAAGCTAAGTAGAAAAATAAACCACGTTTCTCGTACTCACCCCAGGAGTGCGCCAACCCCACATACAGCGCTGCCAACGCCAGCACACACTGCGTTTTACACATTTTGAACTAGCAGCAGTACAAAGTTGTTTCAACAGGGGTAGATCCACCGCTGGTGATTGTTCTTTTGATTCTGAAGCCGAACGCTGGTTTCTCGCAACATAAATAGGTCTTTCTGGAATGGTGATAAGTGACTGGGAGATAAGAGTTATGCATTCATATAACTAAGTGTGCATGCACACTCGTCGCGGTTACGCGATGCTTGTTTCGCGCGTGTGTTACACCACTCTGTCGGTAAGCTTTCGCCACAGACGCGTAGGTATTCTGTTTTCTGATTGAAGAAATTCTCATGTAGGTGATAAGATAAATGTATGATGTTTTAAGTACACGAAGTAGCAGGGGATCGAGGGGGGGGGGTGGAGGGGGGTTCAGTGGATCAGACCGGAATAAATCTATATTTCAAGGTGATAGGCGATAACCGAAAGAGAAGGGAGTGAATGATAGCGTGACGGTTGACAGGGGAGAATGGAAGAAGAAAACGTGTTGCGCCGACCCCAAGTAACATGGGATAAGAGCAGGAAGAAGAAGGCGATAACCGCAGTCTTTCCACTCTGACTGCTCTCAGTCAGAGTCAGTGTTATTAACATCTTTTTTATACCTTATGGAACGCAAATAAATGAATAAGTATAAACTTTCGATCGACCCGTGTGGCTGTTATTAAGTACTAGCCACGAGCCCCAGAAAGTATGTTCGTTTCGTGAAATCAAAGACAACATTTTTCGTTACACGAAGCATAGAATGTAAACAAAGACATCGAAGCTACACTGCGTATTTCCCTTTCCGTGTTCTGAGCACGCTTTTGCGATCAAGCAACGTTAAAAGAAGTTTTACAAAATAGTGTGCAATTGAATTGAACACGGTTTTTTAACCTGTGATATACCACTCAATAGACATAAAACCTATTTAGTCTAATATGATAAACACTTTTTTTTTTTCATCCTATGTCATCCTATGTCGATGGAGCCCCGCTTCGCGGGGCCCCTATTTCTGTGTAAAGGGTTTAAAGTAACCTAACCAAACCGAACCTCGGGGTGCCCTTCGCTTGCCCTTGCATCCTATGGCGTTAAACCTTACCCAGCGCCACTTGATCACAAAGGCGTGCTCAGTTGACGCGAATTGAACACGGACTCGTAGGATTCCGTAGTAAAACAAAAGCGTGTGGATTTCGCGAGACCGATGTCGTCAGTTGAATACGGAAAGGGAAATACGCAGCTACACTGGCAGGGAAATTGAATCTACCATTCCCAAATATTACTCGTTTAAATTCTGGGTACGTGCGTTAGTTATGAGTATGACACCACGGAGTGGCCGTGTACCGTCCAAAAAATCCAGACCCCTGTTAACTTAACAATTGTTTGTTATTGAAGTTCATGTGACGCTGGTTTATATTTATTTATTTATACATACTTTATTGTACACCACAAAAATACATAACAAAAAAAAATATCGATCACTAAAAATAGACAATGGGCGGCCTTATCGCTTTCTGCGATCTCTGCCGGGCAACCCTGGAATGGACAGTGATTATAGGGTTGTCGTTAATATAATTTGATCAGTGGTTTACATCAATGGTTCTCTATGTATGTACATACATATATCTGCGGGAGCTATAGTAACGTGTTGATTGGTAATGCGTGATCTTCTTAGGTCTTTGAATTCTTTACGGGATCAGAATGAGTCTAAGCTTTGAAGAGAGAATTATTCTGTGATTGGAGCAATTCAGCCTTAATTAATTAATATGTCCTTCTGTTATTAGTTGCTTTAGATTTTCCTCAAAACAGGGCACTAAGGGGCGGTTTGTTTCACGTCCACTACGTAAAAAATGGCGCTAACTATCGTCAAACCAAAAAAAGCGTTGTTTCAAACATGGATCACTAATAAATTATTAGTGATCGATGGTTTCAAATTACAATTATAGAACAAATATAATATTAAAATATTACATGATTGATAACCAGCTGGGTAATTGCGTAACATACTATCAGTAGCAATGGGTTTCATTTGGACAGTTCAACAATATTCATTGCGTTATTTACGTTGTTGAGCACACAAATCCGAACATAATTATGGAGCAAATCGAGCAATGGATTAGCAATATCCTTCAAAATGTTTCAGATTAAGGTGATATGTTGAAAAAAATGTGGTTTTTCTATTCCATGTAACTTGTTAAGTATGTGGAATAGGAACTTAACATTTTGGCATAATATGTTTTTTGACTCTTTGGTCTAGTATAATGTAAAAGGAATACACTATTCAATAAATTTTCCTCTATACAAAAATATTGCAAAGTTATATCTATTTTTTTACTTTTTTATTCAATGGAATTTACTTTAAAACATAGAGAATTATTATATCCAAATTTAATCAAAGTGGTTTAACATTTAATTCATTTATTTTGTTAAAAAAGGAGTAAATTCGATTTGGCACATACGTCGTTTTATTCCGAGCTCACGCACACACATGACTCTTCTTTTGTTTTTCGTACAGGAAAAAAAGCTTGTAATAAACTAATGGAATATTAGCTTATACCTCAACAGTTATAAACATTTTTGAGGTAGGTTTTTTTCCCCAATTCGACAGTAAATCAGCTAGAGTTAGGTTTCTTTTCACCGAGTCAAACGTAGGGGTGTTGGTGAAAGCGTTATTTATGGCAGCTTCACATCTAGTTCCCTCTTGATTGCCAACACATTGGCAGACTGGCTGATCCTCCTCGTTCAGGGAACAGTTACCGTTGTTCAGACAGTAACCATGACACGCGTACACTTCACATCTGTCCCCGGAATAACCGGCATTACATCTGAAATAACGATAATGACAAACATGTATTATGACCAGTGATCGGAATAGGCTGAGTACCTACATATATTTACCTAAACTTCTGAGAACAGAGACAGAAAGTGGAGACTTCCTTACGACATTTCTTTTCCCGGAATTCGGGAAAAATCTATCTATACCTATAATAAATCTGTAGAAGTGAAAATTCTGTACATTGAAAATATCAAAAAAATTAATGTTACTAGACCGGCACAGAATCCAAAAATGTGATTAAAAAATTTTTTGTCTGTCTGTTTGTTCAGGCATCACGCAAAAACTACCGGTTCGATTACGATGAAACTTGGTATAATTATTCTTTAATATCCTGGGCACCACACTGGGTAGGTACTTTTTATCCCGGAAAAGTATATACAATAAAAAACAAACTTAATTTTGCGGTTCGATCCCTAGACCCGATTACTGTACTAACCGCAAATAATAAGTTTGTCGTAGGTTACGTCACCCGCAGTGGAGTTATTATTATATATAGCCTATTTAACATCAGGCTGCGACTCTTCGGAGCCGAGCAGAAAGAAAAAGTCAGAAAGAACGCCAAGCGAAAACGAAGTAATGGCGCGGGCAGGCGATGCAATGCGATGTGTCGGGGGAACCAAACATTCCACGCGGACGAAGTCGCGGGCAGAAGCTAGTCTTAAATAAGTTGAAAATAAGCTTTATTTAAGATGGGTAAACGCTATTTTCAATTAAAGTTGCATTTCCCAATTTTCGCGAATTTCACGTAAAATCCCAAAATAAATAGTCTAACTTTAATTCATGTATTCCAATTATAATGTAATGTATGATACAACGGTTAGTTTAAGGATCGTAAATATAATTCGAATACATGGATACTAGACTATTTATTTCGGGATTTTACGTGAAAATTCCGAATTTGGTAATAATTGATAGTTTATTTAATAAAAAATAGCCTTTACCCATCTTCAATAAAGCTTATTTTCAACTTGTTTAAGATTTTTCCCGAATTCCGGGAAAAAAAGTGTCGTCGTAAGGAAGTCTCCACTTTCTGTCTCTGTTCTCCGAAGTGTAGGTAAATATACTCAGCCTATTCCAATCACTGATCATGACTAAATTAATCATGGAACTATCAGAAGAAGTAGGAAGAATATGTTTCACCTGCATGTAGGAAGTCCCTCTTCATTTAAACTACATTCGCCATACATACAGTAGTTCAGACAGTCTGACACTTCGCATCTATCACCTACATAATCTCTTGTGCATTGACAGACCGGCTCAGTCTTCTCATTTAAGGAACAGTTACCGTTGTTCAGACAAAAACCATGACACGCGGACATTTCACATCTTTCCCCTGAATAACCGGCATTACATCTGAAATAGTGATAGTGTCATTTACACAAAGTGTGTTATTTAAACAAAATTTAACAAGAAAACAGAGAAAAAGGAAAAATTGGGAGCAGCGGTGGCCTGGTGGTAACGGCCCTGACTTACGTATCGTAGGTCGTTAGTTCGATTCCAAGCAGGCATTTTACTTTGTCTAATTAATTTCGTCATCTCTGCACTCAAAACGGTGAAGGAAAACATCGTGAGGAAAGCGGCATGTCTTCTCTCTAACCGAAATTTCGAAGACATGTGACAGCAACCAACACGCACTGGGACAGTGAGGTGCATTACGGCCCACTCCCCTTTCATAGAGAGGAGGCCTGTGTTCCAGCAGTGGGAACGTTAGAGGCAGATTATGCTTATGTTTAACTAAGGAAACCATCAGAACTAGAAAATATTTTACCTGCATTTAGGAAGTCCCTCATGGTTGAAGCTGCAGTCACCTTGCAAACAATAGTTCTCGCAGACTGAAACATCGCATCTTCCGCCGATGATGTAACCAGGTGTGCATTTGCAAACAGACGTCTCACTAACTTGTATACCGTGAACACAAAACAGTTCGACTACTGTTGTAGATTCTGTTGTCTGTTCTGATTCGGTTACGTGTTGAATATTGAGGGAGTTGCCGGTTACTGTGATTGTTGGTATTAGACTCGACAGTGCTTCGCAATCCTGAAGTCCCTGAATTTGATCTTTTATTTTGTAGTTGGCGGCTATACCGAGTGGTGTTTCATTATAGAACTCACTAATCTCTTTTATCCCTTCACGATTAATTATGTTTTTTGGCATTTGCCAAACGGTTTTGTAGCTCACGCTACTGTTCATCCAGTATAAGTAACCATTTGAAACAGTCAACTCTTTTGGATTAGACAGATACGTATCATGTAATACAATATAACCCTCCTTTTGACCATCCAAACCCATACTGTTCAAAAACCGATTACTAAAACCGTCAATAAAAAAAACTTTCCGTGTTTGTAGGTCTATGGCCATGCTCGATACTGGCATACCTCGGTACATAACTTGTCTCTCGGAACCATTAAACCGAGCTCTCTCCATGTATCTGTCTGTATTGTCTGTAATGTCTGTGTTGGCCCAGTAAATGTACCTGTAAATTAAATGACACTATTGAATATCACAAATAGTAACAGATTTTGATTTTTAAACTGTCATTGCTAACGTACCCTCTACAGCTATCCACGGCAATATGAGTGGGGATCTGGTGATCCATCTTGACTAAAAGATTTCCGTCAACATTTTGATTAAATCCGGGTTTTAATGAAATCCAATTAATGCTTTTTTCATTAGTATCCGTAAAGAATAATGTGTCCGTTGGAGGGTCGAACGCAATACTGTGAATGTTACTACCAACTCTTTTGATGAAACATCTGTTTTCCTTGGAAAATAAATTATAACCACATATAGCGTCGTTGTTGCTCTGTTTGTCGACGTACAGCATCATGTTGTGAACTTCATCGTAAGCTAACGCTGAGAGGTTTTTGGAGTTAAAACGTACGGTATCTGTTTTGGATCCATCGGTATAAAATACGAGGTTATCCCCTAGGCTCACGGCGATGTCTGAAACAAGAGAGAAAAATATTTAACGAAACGAACTGAAAGCTAAATGAACCACTACACTATACTGATAAGAAATATTCATGAGTGCTATCAAGATATTTCCAGGACAGAAACGGTTAAGATTAAAAAAAAATATATAGTAATCACAAATATTTTAGAAATCGCACTCTTTGTTAAATGTAACATGAACCTTTTCACTTCAATGTCAGAAAATAGGAAGAGACCTATAAGAAGTCGGTATAAACACCTACTAAACGTTGAGAGATGTAATACTGCCTTGCTTAAAAAAAGTGTTATTAGTATGGGCCCAATCATTTTTAATAAAGTGCCCAATATATTTAAAATTGACACAATACAAAATTTAAAAAAAAGACTGACATTACTATTGATTGAAAAATGCTATTATTCAGTAAATGACTTTTTAAATGACATGGACTTATTATGTATTGAATAATTTAATGGTTTTTCTCAATTCATCCGACTTTTTACCCGACTGCGCGACGCAAAGGAGTGGTTTTATTTATGCATTTTGATGTGCTATGCCGGCCGACTAATGTTTTAAAGTTATAATTATATGTTATTTTGACTATTTTAATTTAATTTTCAATTTAGTGGACATTCATGTTTGCATGCCTTATATAAGGTAGATTGTACAAGGCTCACCCACCTTATTGTAACATCTTATTTTTATGTACAGTACAGGGTCAGTAGTGCATTAGCACCGTAAGGATTGTTTTGCTGTGAACACGCGCGGTACAGGCCGTATATACGTATGTGTGTATAAGTGATGTATTAACACAGAACGCACACCTCAGAATTTATACACTGGTGTCGAGCGAAAGTCAGCGAAACAAAAACATATCGCTTTTTCACATACGCAGCGTACGTAATTAAGTACGACATTGGTCGGCTCAAACCATTGCTAAAATTGACAACATTGTTATAAGGTCCGATAGCTGATAGTGTAACGCATCGGATTAGCAAACATATAGGCCCAAGTTCCAATCTCGAAATGGGATTTTTTTTCTTTTCATCAATTATCTTCATCTGTTCTTTTATTATTCGATAAATTAATAAACGAGAATAATAATGTAATAATTGTTTTTATTATTATAGATATAGTTAGTGAAATATGGGGTAAAGAATAAAAATGTTTTTCAACACACTTGCTCGTAAAATGGCTCTTAATGCACCGCTTTTAGGACCATAATGCAGTGTATTACAAACGCGTGCTTTTTCTTTACGTTACGGTACTTGTGCTTTATTTCCACAGATAACTATATAATTTACTAGTCGGAGGTCAGAGAAGTGCGTTTTTTTTTTAATCTCTTCAAAGAGACTTCATGCCAAAAACAAACCGCGAGCCATATTTTACTTTTTTTTTTAAATAGTCTGAATTGTCCTTGGTCCCAAGATGAACTAAAATTTATTTACCATGATGAATGCGCAGTTGTAGCCCACGAAATTAAATTTTTCTAACGTTTTTTGCAATTTTCAGGTCAGTGTCAGGTTGTATCTTGATCAAAATATGATTCGCGACTATAACAGATACGTATTTACAGAATTATAATCATTAGAATCATTAAATACATCTTTCTAAGTTAGATTTGTTCCATAAGAACAAATCTCTTATGGAAAAGTTCTTAGGGAACAAATCTAACTTAAATATATATATTAATGATTCTAATGACTATAATTCTGTAAATACATATCTATTATATAAATATACATTTTGATCAAGATACAACCTGATACTGACCTGAGAATTGTAAAAAACTTAAAAAAAAAAAAATTTCGCGGTCTACCACTGCGCATTCACCTTAGGGTGCATCCACACATAGCGAGGCATGTGCCGCAAATGATTTTTTTATATGTACGGTTGCCTCAGGCTGAGGCATCTAACATACATAAAAAAGCACTTGCGGCGCATGGCTCGCTGTCTGGATGCACCTTATAATTTTCCATCGTCCCTCCCATAACCAAACCAAATGGAAAAGACCACTGGCGTTCTATTATTGCGGATTCTCACTGAATTAATGTATATTTCTGTATGCCAATAGTACTTTCTAATTCCATACTAAACTACAATTTGACATACGTTTTGTCTGTGCCATAAATAAACGCGCGCCATTACTTACTCTATGGGTAAACCTGCGCGCGCACCACGCTAGCGCGGCGCGCGGAAAAACAAACCTAGCCCGCCATTATCCATACAAGTTAATATTTAACAATACAAGCCTGTTTTTTTCCTCGCAAGTGTGTTGAAAAACGTCGTATGATACGCGTGTGCATTGATAATTAAACTCTCGGCTTCCTTATCGCGCTCGCCTACGGCTCGCGCGAATAATACCGCCTCGAGTTTAATGATCAACATAGCACACATGTATCATAATGTACTATTATAAGTGATTACAAAATGTTTATTCGTTATAATTTTATAAAGAATAAATAAACTTCTAGTTTAGGACTTATTGTGGTTATAGCTTAAGTACTCATTTTCATTACGAAAAGAAGATTGAAACTAAACCTCAAAATAATCCTTATTACGAATATGCTACAATATAATTTTATTATTACTAGGTATAATCAATTTATAATTTAATACTTAGTGTAAAAAATGTGAATGTATGTATCTCAGGGGTTGTGTATTGGTCTATTTAAATTATTAGAACGCACGATTTAGTAAAAGTATATAATTGTAAAACAGGGCACAAACAGGAAAATATATTATATGAACAAACAAAACTATTTAATTCGCGAGCGGGGCGCGAGCGTGGCGTACGGACTCGCGTTCTCTCGTCCACTATTGGTTAGCGCGGGAGCGCGGGCGAGGGTGTATGCTCCCCGTTCCCGCGCATAAGGGCACGTTCACACACATTCTAAAAAAGGCCGTGTTACATCCTCCCCCTCTGACCCAGACATGCGGTCACGCGTCTGGGTCAGGACAAGAAAACGTTTATGTCTTCCGCGCCTATGCTTTTCATTGACCGGGGCTGGTAGTACGTCGCCTACGAATGGGGTCAACTGAGAGATGTGGTACCTCCCTAACATTTCGCCGCTACTTACCTTCTTAAAAAATTGCGTGGTTGGGCTCGCGGCTTCCTTAACATGGTAAGGCCTATATAGCACTCCATCAGACATAATGAAGCCACGGCCGGACCAATCCCTCCCCCTAAACGGTTCGTCGGTTGCCTTGAGTTTCTCGACGATTCTACGCACGTCGGGGTCCTTGAGTCGGTTCCCACGAACATCCTTGGGGCCCTCCCCCTGCATCAGTACTGCTCTGAGGCAATATCCACTGCTGTCAGTCCTCAACGATTCGTCGACTTGGCGCAGTATCGGAGCGGAGACTAACTTTGCCTTAGTACCTACATCATCCCTCGGCACGAGGTCTATTGCTTCTACCTTCATCAGCTCTATCTGGCCGCCGGTAGGTAAAGTAAACTTGGTGATAAACGGATGCCAGCGCTCTGGCTCATCGTTAAAACACCAGCTGCTCTGTGGTAAGTCCAACAGGATACTAGCTCTTATAATAAAGTCTCTACCTAGCAATGTCCGGGTTCGCGCATCCGGCAAAACTATAAACGTGGTAGGTATAACATGGTTTTCCATTGTAACGTAAGTATCACACTCAAGTACACTGCCTACTTGTTGTGATCCGTCAGCTAGCCCTATAGTACGTAAAGTCTTCCTAAAAACAACGCCGGCTTTTCTAAGTAAATCGTATAGCATGGGGCCCGCAATGGAATGTGTTGCCCCCGTGTCTAAGATGGCAACCCCCTTACGGTTAACGACCATGATTTCAACTAGCGGCAGCGGATCGTCACTACCGCCTATCTGAGCGCTACAAAAATCTGACTTACTTGCAGTCGACGCGTCTTTGCAAATACCACACTTTGAACGCACTACTCCCAGCTGACCACATCCATAGCAACGTAACTCGGTACTGTCGTTCGACTTATGAGAAAGGTCGATGACCTTTCCTTCTTTCTTATTCCCTTTATTACGGCAGTCTTCTACAGTATGACCGAAAAAGTTACAATATGTACACTTCGGTCTAACACGCCTTTGCCCGTTACTTACGCTATCATTATTTTCCGCGTTTGACGTGTGCGTGTCAGACCACCTTTTACCATCACTTTGTTCATCACTCGACTTACGCGTGTCGACTACGTTAATCGTAGGGTTAATATTTGTGCTCGAACGTGCCTGCGCGGCAACGGGAGGTTTATTGTTTACATTACAATGAGAAGAAGCACTCACCTCCGCCAACGACTCCTCGACTAACCTGGCCTTCGCTATTAGCTGATCCAGCTCGTGCACCGCGTCGCGAGTCACTCGTTTTCTTATCCTACGATCTAACAATCCGTAAACTATATCTAGCATCATCACTTCCGGCACATCATACGGTAACTTCGTTATTAAAGCGCGCACTTTGCTAATAAATACGTCGGCCCGTTCACTATTTTGTTCAGTACCGAAAATCTCACGTAAGATTTGATATCCGGGTCGCGGCACTCCGTACATCCCTCGAAGACGTTGCAGCGCGTCGGACCACGACGCTATCGACGACTTCACGCCCTGCCACCAGACGGCGGCCTCGCCGACTAGTAGCATAGGCAGCCCCCGCAGCGCGTGCTCGTCGCTGATGTTGGTGCAGTCGCGGTATACCTCGATGGCGTCGATGAATGCCTCGAGCTCTTCCGCGCTCTTCGATGACCCGTCAAAACGCGCCGTACACTTTGCGAAGTTGCCCAACCATCGCGCGGTATCACGCGTATCGGGTATCCGTGGTGATGATGTGCACGGTTCATCCTTGTTCGCCAGTATGCTCTCAATGAGAATGCGATTTGCTTCCGCTTGGTTTCTTGTTATATTGCACACAAGGGTCTGAAGCATCTCCTCAGACATGGTGATGTTCGGTGACGATGATGAAGATGCGACCACCGTCCTATTTTGCTCCGCGTCCGTGTCGGATTCCGACCCACCATCTCTTCCGGTACGTTTTTTTGTTGTCTTCGGCGGCATGGTAACAGGGCACTACCTCTGCTGTTACACGCTCGAACAACACGGGTGATGGTTATATGGGTGGTAATATGTAACGAACAACGTATTCGTTACTAATTCCGTTGCACGAAATGAAAACGTTGATTGTACTTTTTGGTTCGCGCCAAAACACTACGCGCGGTAACTCCCTCGCGCGCGCGTCTGTTAAAATTTTTGGCGGGAAGTACAAATTTTAGCGGGAAGAGTGGACTCGCCCGAAGTTTTGTCGATTGTTTTTGCACTGTTTGTGGAGATATTTACATAAAGCACTATCGGAAAGGGTTCACTGTATGTGTTAGCACGATAGGATTTAGCACTTATTGTCACTGTTTGTATTTTACGAGTTTTTCACTAAAAACTTGGCCACGAGTTGGGCGTCCTTGTAAAAAATGTGAATGTATGTATCTCAGGGGTTGTGTATTGGTCTATTTAAATTATTAGAACGCACGATTTAGTAAAAGTATATAATTGTAAAACAGGGCACAAACAGGAAAATATATTATATGAACAAACAAAACTATTTAATTCGCGAGCGGGGCGCGAGCGTGGCGTACGGACTCGCGTTCTCTCGTCCACTATTGGTTAGCGCGGGAGCGCGGGCGAGGGTGTATGCTCCCCGTTCCCGCGCATAAGGGCACGTTCACACACATTCTAAAAAAGGCCGTGTTACATTAGTATAATACCCATTATTATCAATGCAATCTGGTAAACGCTGGCGCATGGGCCCTACAATATTGCTACATAGGTTTTTGAGCTGGTTTTCGTTTGCACGGCGAACGGTTCGTAAAGACGTATTGAATAATTCGGCAAAATATCTTGTTGGTATATAACCAATTGTTTCATATTCACTGACCAGCTGGGGCATTCCACGCAGCAAGGCTACCCTCTTCCTTATTTAGTGACCCTCCGAGTCACAGTAGGTAATTTCTCTAAAACAAAAAAATAGTACTGTTAGTCTACTAGCAAAATACGAATACTATTTAGAAACAAAATTATAATAAAAATAGAAATGTTACATATAAGGATAACATAATGTTATATTCATCATTTAAAATCTAGGACTTCGAAATTATAATTTTTTCTTCTATTTAGACCTTATAATACGTTTAAAAAAATAACTACAAGGATCAGCAGTTCTATTTTAATAAAATAAATGTTTGAAAAAATAATTAAATCATAATTATTCATAATACTCACATTCAGTTCAGTTTCATAAGATATTTGTGTTATATTAAATCCACTTTTACGTAGCGCAATCACATTCGCTTTCATTTCAATATTCTGCATTTTAAAACGAACTACAACACGGCTAGTAGATAGAACACACGTCGCTAACCCACAATTAACAACCAGCAAACAACGTTCTATCGGTGAATGACTCGTAACTTAACTGTGTCTAACTTATAAGTAATTTATTTATTTAGATATCTGTGGGTATAATCATAAAGTTTTACGAATTAAGCGCACAAGACGAACATGGCAAGGAAATATATTATTATAGTCATAAGCGTGATTATTCGAAGTAATTATCAAAAAACATTTAAAAAAAACTATCACCGCGCGTCAGATTCGAACCCACGGCTCGCTACGCAGGACGCGCTTACCCAAATGTGATAACCGCTAAGCTGTCATGTCATATACCGTAGTGGTTGAATTAATGAAATACAATCAGTTGCAAATGAATGTGAGTGTGTGTGTCTACAGTAGAGAAATAGCTAATTAAAAGAAGGTCGTAGGTAAAACCAAAGTGTCAATCTATTGCTTTGTGAAATTGCTACTCCACTTATAACCGTGTGTACCTGCAATCTATGCAAATAAAAATTTACTTTACTTTACAAACTAATTTGAGCACTAATAGTCATTTAAGGCGGCTACATGACCTAAGTCTTTGACCAGTGCGTGTTGCCAGTGATGACATATGGCACTGAAACATGGTCGCTCACAATGGGCCTTATTAGCCTTATGCTGGTTGCGTGATTAATTCTTTCATAAAATACCTGTACCTAAATATTAAGCATTGCGCAATTGTTTGTTATCTTGAAGAAATAAAATAAAAATACAGTTCCCGACCGATACCCCTTACCTCTAATCGGAGATCAAGTTCAAAGGTTATCAGGCGCGCAGTTTTATACGTGTCTTGACATTGCTAGTGGATTTTATCAAGTTGCTTTAAATGTAGAGTCTAATTCAATAGAGAAAAAAAAAACACTACAAAGTGAAAAATAACTTTAATTTCGGAAGTCGGTGTCTTTGGATCTGTATTTTAGTTTTTTGCCACCGACTTCCGAAATTAAAGTTATTTTTCACTTTGTAGTGTTTTTTTGGAAGTCGTTTTTTTTTTTGTTAAATAGTTTTTATTTCACGCTTTTTACTGGGTCTGCTTATAATTTATCTCAGTTAATAGCCTAGTGTGTCAACTTTCTCATCGCCTTTCACAAAATATTGCTTTTCCCGATGCAGGGAAGTTAATTGTTGAAGAGTTCTCCTGGTCCACCATCAGCTCCATATCACCATTCACATTGTGACGAGCATAAATTGCTTAGCAACCATGTTAAAGTATCGAATCGCAACCCGTGAAATAAATAGTACGTAGATATTATTGAGTAGTTCCGGTGGCCATCTGTGGTCTTCATCATCAGTTCCACTTCACCAAATGGTGCTTTCCGAGAGCAAATGCACGAGTGTTACTATAAAAAATACCCAAATCGCTATAGGTGTGCCTATAATATTTGAAGAGATCCTTCGATTTCTCCAGGATCCCATCATCAAATCCTGACGTGATGAAAATGGGACCAATCTGAAAGTATATTCTCACCAATAAAACAAGAATTTTCCAAATCGGTTTATAAATGACGGCTTACTGAGGAACTGAGGATACAAACTCAAAAAAAAAAAAAAAAAATAGATTTTTGTTGATTTTTCAAAAACCGCTTGTTCGATTTCGATAAAATTTTCATGGGATCATTTGGAAAGTATACCCTTTCCAACAAAAAAAGAAATATTCAAATCGGTTGGCAAGCGACGGAGTCATGCGCGCACAAACATAAAAAAAAAATACAAACATCCGAATTGAGAACCTCCTCCTTTTTAGAAGTCGGTTAAAAACCGCATTTATTACCCCGGATGCTCATTATGAGTTTACTGTCATGCCGTTTGGCCTACGTAATGCTCCTTCTGTGTATCAGAGAGCTGTTAATACGGCTCTAGGTGACCTAGCGCACTCTTACGCAATCGTCTACATGGACGATCTAGTTATACCCGCGAAAAATATAGAGCAAGGGCTGGAAAGGTTACGCGTAGTACTTAAAAACTCTTAGTGATGCTGGATTTTCGTTCAATATGAAAAAATGCGCCTTCCTAAAGAGACAGGTTCAGTTTTTGGGGTATGAAATATCAGAGGGTGAAATCAGGCCTAACCCCCGTAAAATAACCGCGTTGACTAGTTCCCTACCACCACAAACCATCACTCAGCTCAGACAATTTTTGGGTTTAGCGTCCTACTTTAGGCAGTTTGTCATACTTTTCGCTTAAAATGGCACCGCTCTACCGTCTATTAGCTAACAATAATTCTAAAATAACTTGGACCACAGAGTACGAAACAATTAGACAAGACATAATATCGGTATTGACTTCATCCCCGGTTCTTATGCTTTTTGACCCAGAAATACCTAGAGTTACATATGGACGCCAGTAGCGAAGGTTACGGCGCGATCCTCTTCCAAAAAGCTGGTACAAAATTACATCCGGTAGAGTACTACAGTAAACGCACTACGCACGCGGAGTCTCGATACCACTCTTATGAGTTAGAGACACTAGCAGTTGTAAACTCGGTTAAGCATTTTCGCCATTATTTGTATGGCAGGAGTTTCACAGTCGTTACTGACTGCAATTCTCTGAAAACCTCGAGAACTAAAGTAGACTTAACCCCTAGAGTGCACCGGTGGTGGGCTTTCCTCCAGGGTTTCGATTTTGACAAACAGTACAGGGAGGGTAAGAGAATGGCCCACGTTGACTTTTTCTCGAGAAATCACTTACCTGAGGCGATCAGCACCACCGTTAGCGATAGTCATAGTTTAATCGTCAATATCGCTGAGTTATCTTCGAATTGGCTACACGCGGAACAACGACGAGACCCGGAATACAATGAAGTTATTATAAACTCGAAAGCGATGATCTGGACTTAGAGAGTTGCAAAATCTATGAATTGCGATCTAAAGTGCTCTACAGAAAAATTCAAAGGAACAATCTCAACATTTGGCTACCAGTTGTACCTAGAGCTTTTCGTTGGTCGATAATAAATCATATTCATGAATCCATTCACCATTTGGGATGGGGCAAAACCTTAGAAAAGGCATATCAACATTATTGGTTTCCCAATATGTCAAAATACGTCCGAAAATTCGTTGAAAATTGCATAACATGTAGAGTAGCTAAGTCGCGAAGTGGTAAACAACAGGTAGAGTTACACCCCATACCGAAAACTAATATTCCTTGGCATACAATTCACAACGACGCCACAGGTAAGCTCAGTGGCAAAAATGATCAAAAGGAATACGTTTTTGTTCTTGTAGACGCTTTTACCAAATATGTGTTACTCAGGCATTCCACAAGAATGAATACTGATAGTGCGATCAGCGCTCTCAAAGCATCCATTTCTCTTTTCGGGATCCCTGCACGCGTTATCGCAGATCAGGGTAGATGTTTTGCGAACAAAGATTTTAAAGATTTTTGTGCCAGTCATAATATTCAACTACATTTGATAGCAACCGGCTCTTGTCGTGCTAATGGGCAAGTACAGCGTATAATGAGCACACTCAAAAACATGTTAACTGTCGTAGAAACAAGCTAAGGTAGGTCCTGGCAGGACGCATTAGATGATGTCCAACTTTCCATAAATAACCAATTCATAGAGTAACCAAAGCAAGCCCCCTAGAATTGTTGATAGGTAGAGTAGCCAGACCTTTAAATTTATTGACCATAGACGATCACGAGGTTGAAGTAGATGTAGAAGAGATTAGAGAACAAGCTAATAGGTTAATGAAAAATAGCGCATGTCTTGATAAAGCACGGTTCGATAAAAGTAAGGCAAAAGTCACTTCGTTTTCTGTAGGGGATTACGTTTTAATTGAAAATCACGAACGGAATCAAACAAAATTAGATCCTAATTAATATAAAAGACCTTACGAGGTCATTGACGATGACAGGTATCAAATACTAGACGGTGACAGGTATCATCTCAGGAGCTTAAACTGTAATCGTGCATACAAGTATGCGAGAGACCGCTTACGTGCACTCCCTCTGTCCTATGTCCCAACTGAGCTGGATCCGTGTCTGTCGGATGACAATGATGGTAAGATCTTCGTAATAAATTTATTTTGTTTAAAATGATTAGATATCAGAGAGTGTGTGCATGTTTGTGTGGGTGGCGAATAAAGTCTCTTTATAAGATATCCTAGCAGCGTAGTAGTTTTTAAGGTTTAGTCAAGCTTTGTGAGAGGCGAGGTGGCCGTTGAAAACTGAAATCGGTAAAATAAGAGGCGAGGTGACCATTTAGGTATTGTTAATAATCCAAAATGCACGCATAAACGGCGAGGTGGCTGTTTCGATAGTACTGACTTAATTTAGTATGCATAATGGAGTCTATTAGGATTCAGATTCGATAGCGAAAGGCTTGTTATTACTATAGGGCGCCTATTTTATGAAAATATCTTAAATAAAGTTGTTGCGCAGAAGATAAAATGTACACGATCTCCTTGGTCAGGAGTGGCCGAACAATAATACACCAATATCTCTTTCTTTTCTGCAGATAACGATGATGCACGGCCTTCAACAGTTCAACATCACATGAGGGCGTTTAATACGTCAGGACGGCCGTGTCGGAGGAAGCTATGAGTTGGGTTGATTATTGTTTTCATGTGTAACTTACAATATTACTTGTTTACATTGTAATTACTTTTAAAATTCTTAATGCAATTTAATTTGATTTGTTAACTGTTTCTATAATTTAAAATCCTTATTAATCTAATAAAAGTTATGAATATTGCAATTCACATAACGACCAATCAGAGCAGAGCACGTGCCTCGAGCGGGGTCGAGGCGCCATCTTTTATTTTAAGGAGGTGGACAGTTTTTGCGACACATTCTTACTGGGTGATGGCGACTGATCGAGTTGGATCGTTGAGTTGAGAGTGTTAAAAAGTAAACTAAAAGTAAGATCGGTGCCCTGAACCCGCTGCTCGGTATTTCTTATTAGCCTGTGACGTCCCACTGCAGGGCAAAGGCCTCCCTACTCTCTCATGAGAGAGTAGGGGTTTAGACAAATTAACCCACCGCGCTTGTCTAGTGCGAGTTGGTGGGTGTACAGTGGACCGCCTGACTGGGTCCGTGGGCGCCGCCTTTGACGTGCTAGATGTTCATCAGCCGCCGCCCTGAGTTGATAATCCTGCACTAATATCGACTGTTCCATCCGAGCCTATTTGGGTGTAGGTATTTATCCCGTAGCCTACAGGTGGCGTTCTACATTTAGTTCAATACTAAATGCACGACAGTTTAAAGTCATATCGAGGACTGCTCGGTATTAACTGTTAATTTTTGTCTCGACGTTATTGTGAAGTGACGAAATATTGTTTAATCTAAATTAAAATAGTGTGGAGTAGCAATAATTGTGTTTTGTGCTCGCATTTTACCCTGATGACGCCCACTAAGCCCACAACCACTGATGACGATGTCGACGAGAACAATGCTTCTCCGACATTTATATATAACTAGCTTTTGCCCGCGGCTTCGCTCGCGTAGAATTTGGTCTGCCACATTAAGTTACGTGACATTTTTTTTTAATACTGATATTTTTTTAATGTACCTTCACATCTTACATCCCAGATTTCTAACTTCAAAATTAGTTTCCATACAATCTTTGAACTCCTATACCTATATTTAGAGGGTATCTCTTGAGGGTGGAATTATCTGAATTCCTTTCTAAGTGCTCATTATTTTAAGCTATAATAGAACTCTGCAAATTTCAAAATGCTAAGTCCAGTGGTTTCTTCATCAATCTTTACCTGTATGGTGTGTTTATAAAAAGTAGGCTTGAGATTATCCTATCCAGCACAAACGGATTACTAAACACTGACAACTAAACAGGTCGGACCAATGTTACTTGCATTTAATCACTACATAGTATAAAACAAAGAAGCTTTCTTTTTCCCTATGAATGCTTAAATTTTTTTAAACTGCGCAACGGATTTTGCTGCGGTTTTTAGGGTTCCGTACCCAAAGGGTAAAACGGGACCCTATTACTAAGCCTCCGTCGTCTGTCTTTCTGTCTCCAGGCTGTATCTCATAAACCGTGATAGCTAGAAAGCTGAAATTTTCACAAATGATGTATTTCTGTTGCCGCTATAACAACAAATACGAATAAGAATTAAGTACATATTAAGGGGGGCTCCCATTCAATAAACGTGTTATTTTCGCCGTTTTTTATAGACAATGGTACGGAACCCTTCTTGCGCGAGTCCGACTCGCACTTGGCCGGTTTTTTTAATAGATTTTGTAATAACTAAAGAATTATGTGGTACGTAATTGGAATAGGTGAACATCTGTGTTAATTTATCTGTGTTTTTACTGCAATATACTCCTGTATACTATGTTATTTGATTTTTTTTGTTCAGCGTAAATAAGAAGATTTTGGGATTTAGAAACACGTGAGCAAGCTACGTAAAGCTGCCCTTGGGAAAAACAGGGCGTGCCTAAATGTATCCCCGCTACTTTCAAAGTTTGCCCTTGCGATTTATTGATGGTCATAGAAAATGCAACTTTAAGTGGAAACTGTAAACGTTTGAAATTAAAGGGTAAGTTATTGGGTATTATTGGGATGCGTGGAATAAGAACATTTTCACCCTTAGCTTCTCCAGTTAAAATTGTGGCCTTAACAATATGCCTGCCTAGTTCCCTGACTCGCAATCTAGTGCCATTACATAGTCTCGGGGCGTCCAAGTTACGCATTAACAAAACCGGTATACCGACTTTTAATTGGAGCTTATGTGATGGCACCCCGGATAGCTCCAAAGAGTTAAGAAACTCCACGGGGTAGCTTGTACAATCTTCAGATGACATGACTGTGTCGATAGAGTTGTAGGTTGTTGCATCGGTGGTTACTTGGTCCAAGATAATGTTATTGATTTTCGCAACTGTCTCATTTCTTGGTGCTACTATAGTTCTTTCACATAGCCAACTTTCATCGTGGATGTTCTGTTGCAAATTTGGAAAAACTTGAGCAATGAGTGCGTCTTCCGAATCCACAACGTGACAAAATTGGTTAGTGAATAGAACCATACCTTCTTCGTCAGTTTCGATTCGACCTTCACCTATCTCGAGCAGTTTTTCAGCGTACGCACCCGACTCTAGATCACTGAATAACTGGACACGCATGTTGGTTATAAGGTGCAGCTTTTCAACTTTGGTCCATAAATATGAGGATTTTAGACATGCGTTAATTTCGTCTGCTGCAGTGCCTCGCTCGATGACAGGCAAAGTTTGCCGAAAATCCCCAGCCAATAAAACAACCACACCACCCATTATTGTTTCTTTGCCGTGTAAGTCTTGTAAACAACGATCAAGAGCTTCGATGGCACGTTTGTGTGACATTGTGTGCACTCGTCCCACACGATTAATTTACACTGTTGCAAGAGGAGGCCACGGGCACTGGTTTTGCTGATGTTACACGATGGAGTTTCTTCACTCGCCAGATTAACACGTTAGCTGCGGCACCAATTTTTGCAAACTTTCCGTTCCTGCGGCACGAGGTCTTATCGGCCCGCACCGTGACCAGACGTTAGGGCGACACGAGGTCTATTAGACCCCACCTGCTTTAACAGACTAAAATCCATTTTCTGGCGCGAAATCAAAGATAAATGAAAATTTTGATCCTTATCGATATAGACAGTGAATTGATGAACCCTAATCTACCGTCGCCCCTGGATCTGATAGCTAGTTTGGAATTTATTGGCAAAACAAAATATGGGATCTTATACACCTCGTAACGCACTGAAATAGGGTAAATTTTCGCTAAGATTAGTGATGGGAAAAATAATATCGACGCAACGACGTTTATCTATTTTTGTGTGAAAATCTTAATGCGGTTCATAGAATAGAAAAAAAAGAAAACCAGAAGTAGAAAAGAAACAATTTATTCTGCCTCGGGCTTTAAAAATACACTTATTGAAACTTGAATTAACATTTAAAAAATCAGTAACAATATACTTTTTTATAAAAATCTCAATTTATATCTTGTACATATTTATGAGTGTTTTTCATTATAACAGGGTAGACAATAAGATTTTTTGCACTGAGAGCACTGAGTCAAAATCTTTTTGGATTTTTTGTCAGCTTCACGAGATGGTAAAATTGTGCGTAGTTTCTGGTAACAACCAACACATCTTTTTCTTTTTTCACCCTTTTCGAGGCAATGAGGTGCGCTGCTTTCAGGTGCTGACCTGAACCTAGACAAAGAACTACTGAATTATTAATTAATTACTTACCTGTTTTGTCAACGGCTGCTTTGCGTTTTTTGTGGAGTTTTTCACTACCTACAAAAATATCAATTAAAAACTTACCTGTTTTGGTTCTGTTTCTGGGTTTTTTAAAATTAACTTCTTCCGACATCGTTTAAACATGTTCGGTGATGTAAAAGGACGTGCTCTCCAATCGACGTGATGCACAACACTAATCGCGGGAAGCTCGCGTTGGGTGCGGTACGAGGTCCGGGGGGATATGGGACGTTTTAGCCTCGTTCCGCACTGCATTAAAATAATATTAATTCAGTGCGGTACGAGGCCTAAAACATCCGGTACCAAGGTAGGTATACCACCGAGTCCGGGACCATTAGCGCATCTCAAATATACATTTATCTCTTTTCTATACTGCACCAAACCAAAGCTATGCCCTTCGCACGACAGAGATGTTCACGTTTTTCCTTGCCGCACCACAAGGAAGTTGCATGCGGGGTGATTTAGGCCTCGTATCGCACTTAACGTGTTAAGAGGTAATTTAAAGACGGAATGTGCTGTCCGTCCACCGCTTAGCAATGTAGCAGCAATTCCAGAGGAAGCCACAGCTAATGCAACGTTATGGCCGCCACGAATTTTTGCCAAAAGTAAATTAAGCAAGTAAGTTTTTCCTGTACCACCCGGGGCATCAAGGAAAAAAAGTCCACCTTCCCCATTCTCAACTCGTCCTACTATTTTGTGATAAATCTCTCTTTGATCAGGTAGCAAACGTGGCTCAGTTTCGCATACGTAAGCACCTAACTGGTTGGTATCATAGCTTAGCTCTTTTATCATCTCGGTCGACAACTCTCCTCTACGCTGCGGTGAGGGTAGACCAAAATCGGATATTTTTTTCCCAGAAATTGTTATTAATATTTTGTGTTCGATTAGTCCGAACGCCTCATCGTGCTGCGGCCGCCGCCGCGGCGTTAGGCGCTCCGTTCAAGTCAATCATATCGTGATAACTTTTAAACTATTCGGCCAAATTACTTAGTGTGAAAGACAAAGTTTATCAAAGTCAAAGTCAAAGCATTTATTTCAAATAGGCACATAAAAGGCACTTTTGAACGTCAAAAATTATCTTAAAAAATAGAATTGATTCTAGTCGCCCATTCCAAAAGGTAGTTTTCGTATGGAGAAGAACGGGCAAGAAACTCCACCGTTGTCCGTTACTCTTTTAAAATGTTTTAGGTACAATATTTTGCATGGGTACATTAATTATATAATAACATGTGAGGACGATGCACCTAAAATAAAATTACTATACCACAATAGGTAAAAGAATTAAAAACGAAACCATGACATATAAATTAATTATCTGATAGATACATGGTGCTCACATATTTACAAACATGGTACAAGCAAAACGATTTTTATAAAAAAAATACAAGTAATAAGTCAGGGTGTGAGTAATGAATGTAAAAAGTAATAAAAAAAAATTACAATTAAATTAGCAACCAGTTTGATTTTGTCTAGACTCTAGATTGTCCTATGGAGCAGGACCAGCATGTTTCCAAGCGTTCTTATCTTGGATATAATCTTCTAATTTATAGTATGCTTGTTTACAAAGTGTACGTTTAATGTGAGTTTTAAATTTTCTTTCATTTAATTGCAATATATCACAAGGTATTTTATTGTAACATTTGACACAGTACCCCATAAAAGATGTATGTACTTTGGCTAATCTGAAAAATGGTTGATGTATTTTATCTTTATTTCTTGTGTTAAAGTTATGTCTATCGCTTATTTTATTAAAAAGATGTAGATTTTTTCTTACATACATAATGTTTTCATAAATGAATTGGCAAGGTACCGTCATAATATTAATCCTTTTAAATAGTTCCCTGAGAGATTCGCGGCGACGTAGATTATAAATGGCTCTGACAGCTCTCTTTTGCAAAATAAAGATGGACTCAATGTCAGCAGCTCGACCCCATAGTAAAATGCCGTACGACATAATGCTGTGAAAGTAACTAAAATAGACTAAACGCGCGGTTTCTACATCTGTTAACTGTCTTATCTTCCTAACAGCATAAGCGGCCGAGCTAAGCCGCCCCGCAAGAGATGTTATGTGAGGTCCCCATTGTAATTTCTCGTCTAGCGTGATTCCCAGAAAAACCGTTTGATCAACAAATTCTAGTTTTTCTCCATTCAGTATGATGTCACATTCGCTACTTCTAACATTAGGTAATTTAAATCTAATGCATTTGGTTTTCTTTTCATTTAGTACCAAATTATTTACCGTAAATCAGTCTTGGACCTGAAGAATAGAGTTATTCACGTCGTCAAGATTTTGTGCCCGTCTGTCTATCTTAAATATCAATGATGTGTCATCTGCAAATAACACCATCTTCGGTTGATTTTGAAGTAATTGTGGTAAATCATTAATGTAAACTAAAAAGAGGAATGGACCCAATATCGAACCTTGAGGAACGCCCATTGCCATTTCAGACCCCAATGAGTTTACGCCGTTTACTTGAACTTTAAGCTTTCTATCTTTTAGATACGACTTTAGTAAATCAAGAGCTGAATTCCTAATCCCATAGTGCTCAAGTTTCAGCAGAAGTGTCTCATGGTTGACGCAATCGAACGCCTTTGAGAGGTCGCAAAAGATTCCAATGGCATCTTGTGCTTCCTCCCAGGCGTTAAAAATGTTCTTTATTAGGGTGACACCGGCGTCAGTGGTACAACGCCCTTTGGTGAAACCGTACTGTTGTTCATGAAAGATGGAATTTTTATTAAAGTGGCGTAACATTTGATTGAGCATCAACTTTTCAAACACCTTACTGAGAACTGGAAGAATTGACACAGGCCTATAATTGTTGGGTTCTTTACTATCACCGGCTTTGAATAAAGGAACTACTTTACTGTGTTTCATGAGATCCGGAAAGACTCCTTGGTCTATACTGATGTTAAATATGAAAGCTAAATAGGGCGCAATCGTTTCAATGATAGATCTACAAACTTTTACAGACATTCCCCAGAGATCTTCTGTTGATTTAATTTTAAGATCTTTAAAAGCTTTTATAACAGCCTGGGGGTTTGTATGTTGAAAACTAAACTCCGAGGGGCATGCCTTAACATTCTTTCTAAGTAAATCAGCAGAACGCGAGGGTGAGGAATTTAAAGCTTCAGTAGTTTTAATGGGAATATTAGCAAAAAAGTTTTCAAATTCCTGAGCAATTTCTACATCTGAGTTTATGGGGCCATGTGCAGTTTCTAAATTAAATTCAGTATTACGCTGTTTTTTCCTACCTGTTTCATTATTTATTATTTGCCAGGTAGTTTTTATTTTATCATCGGCTGATTTTATTTTATTGCTAATATAAAGAGCTTTAGCTGTTTGGCATACACTTTTAAAAGTCTTAGAATATGTTGCAACATACTGATGAAAGCTTGTGTTATTCATATGTTGCTTTAGGCCATAAAGTTCAAAAAGGTTTTCCCTGCTTTTACGAATACCTGGAGTCGCCCAATCACTAAATAAGAACTTTGTGTAAATACTTTTAGTCTTTAGTGGGAAAGTGTCATTAAATTGCGTGTTTAATAGTGAAAAGAATTCGGCGTAGAACTCATTCGGGTCACATAAATTATTAAAACTTTGAACACATAATTTACTTGCCAAAGAATTATTTAATTTCTCTAAATTTTTAGATGTGATTGGCCTAAACCTTATTAGAGTTTTTTGTAAAGGCATGTAGGAGCAAAATGTTATTGTTTGTCCGCTGTGATCAGATTGCAACTTATTTACAATTTGTTTGTGTAAATAATCACAGTTACAGAAAATATTATCTATACAAGTGGCAGAGGAAGCTGTCACTCGGGTGGGTTCAATAAAAACATTTGACAAGTCAAATGACCTAAAAAGACTTAATAATCTCATAGTATTTGAGTTATTTTCTAATAAATTAATATTAAAATCGCCACATATGATTATTGACTTACTACTAGTAGAAAGTTTCTTTAGTACATCTTCCATTACAGAATCAAACACAGATAGATTCTGGTAACTTGGAGGTCTGTATACGCATACTATTACATGCTTATCGAGCTCAACACAGGACAATTCAATGGTGTGTTCAACAGACAGCCCGACGATGTCTTTTCGTTCCTTTGATTTAACAGAATTTTTAACTAATATTAGTGATCCACCATGTATCATACATGTTCGGCTGAAATGGCTAACTACACAATAATTTTCATAATTAATTGACATTACTTGATGAGCTTTTAACCAATGTTCTGTTAAACAAATGACATCAAACTTGGTATTCTACATTAAATACTTAATGCGAGAAATGTATTCATTTTGATAAGAGTTTGATAATTATATAATAAATGTGCATTGTAAAATAGTACCAAATTTAATTAGATTTATGGTTCACAATTTTAAGTTGTACTGGCTTGCACATAAAAGGTAGATATATGCTGTCGCGGACTTTTATTTAGATCTACTTAAGACAAACAATCCTGCCGTACATCATCTTTATACATGTAACTCCATTGGTTTAGGCAGCGCACGCCAAGATAGCTCTCAGATGGAAGATTTTTTTCCGACTTAATTGACACGTATCGTTATATTATGACTAAAACTACATAAAATCATTATAAATTGTAGCCTATGTGTTATTCTGATGAATAACCTATATTACTGTAAAGTTTCATCTAAATCCGTTCAGTAGTTTTTTCGTGAAAGAGTAACAAACATACATCCATCCTCACAAACTTTCGCATTTATAATATTAGTAGGACTAGCTTTTGCCCGCGGCTTCGCTCGCGTAGAATTTGGTCTGCCACATTAAGTTACGTGACATTTTTTTTTTAAATACTGATATTTTCTTAATGTACCTTCACATCGTACATCCCAGATTTCTAACTTCAAAATTAGTTTCCATACAATCTTTGAACTCCTATACCTAATATTTAGAGGGTATCTCTTGAGGGTGGAATTATCTGAATTCCTTTCTAAGTGCTCATTATTTTAAGCTATAATAGAACTCTGCAAATTTCAAAATGCTAAGTCCAGTGGTTTCTTCATCAATCTTTACCTGTATGGTGTGTTTATAAAAAGTAGGCTTGAGATTATCCTATCCAGCACAAACGGATTACTAAACACTGACAACTAAACAGGTCGGACCAATGTTACTTGCATTTAATCACTACATAGTATAAAACAAAGAAGCTTTCTTTTTCCCTATGAATGCTTAAATTTTTTTAAACTGCGCAACGGATTTTGCTGCGGTTTTTAGGGTTCCGTACCCAAAGGGTAAAACGGGACCCTATTACTAAGCCTCAGTCGTCTGTCTGTCTGTCTCCAGGCTGTATCTCATAAACCGTGATAGCTAGAAAGCTGAAATTTTCACAAATGATGTATTTCTGTTGCCGCTATAACAACAAATACGAATAAGAATTAAGTACATATTAAGGGGGGCTCCCATTCAATAAACGTGTTATTTTCGCCGTTTTTTATAGACAATGGTACGGAACCCTTCGTGCGCGAGTCCGACTCGCACTTGGCCGGTTTTTTTAATAGATTTTGTAATAACTAAAGAATTATGTGGTACGTAATTGGAATAGGTGAACATCTGTGTTAATTTATCTGTGTTTTTACTGCAATATACTCCTGTATACTATGTTATTTGATTTTTTTTGTTCAGCGTAAATAAGAAGATTTTGGGATTTAGAAACACGTGAGCAAGCTACGTAAAGCTGCCCTTGGGAAAAACAGGGCGTGCCTAAATGTATCCCCGCTACTTTCAAAGTTTGCCCTTGCGATTTATTGATGGTCATAGAAAATGCAACTTTAAGTGGAAACTGTAAACGTTTGAAATTAAAGGGTAAGTTATTGGGTATTATTGGGATGCGTGGAATAAGAACATTTTCACCCTTAGCTTCTCCAGTTAAAATTGTGGCCTTAACAATATGCCTGCCTAGTTCCCTGACTCGCAATCTAGTGCCATTACATAGTCTCGGGGCGTCCAAGTTACGCATTAACAAAACCGGTATACCGACTTTTAATTGGAGCTTATGTGATGGCACCCCGGATAGCTCCAAAGAGTTAAGAAACTCCACGGGGTAGCTTGTACAATCTTCAGATGACATGACTGTGTCGATAGAGTTGTAGGTTGTTGCATCGCTGGTTACTTGGTCCAAGATAATGTTATTGATTTTCGCAACTGTCTCATTTCTTGGTGCTACTATAGTTCTTTCACATAGCCAACTTTCATCGTGGATGTTCTGTTGCAAATTTGGAAAAACTTGAGCAATGAGTGCGTCTTCCGAATCCACAACGTGACAAAATTGGTTAGTGAATAGAACCATACCTTCTTCGTCAGTTTCGATTCGACCTTCACCTATCTCGAGCAGTTTTTCAGCGTACGCACCCGACTCTAGATCACTGAATAACTGGACACGCATGTTGGTTATAAGGTGCAGCTTTTCAACTTTGGTCCATAAATATGAGGATTTTAGACATGCGTTAATTTCGTCTGCTGCAGTGCCTCGCTCGATGACAGGCAAAGTTTGCCGAAAGTCCCCAGCCAATAAAACAACCACACCACCCATTATTGTTTCTTTGCCGTGTAAGTCTTGTAAACAACGATCAAGAGCTTCGATGGCACGTTTGTGTGACATTGTGTGCACTCGTCCCACACGATTAATTTACAATGTTGCAAGAGGAGGCCACGGGCACTGGTTTTGCTGATGTTACACGATGGAGTTTCTTCACTCGCCAGATTAAGAGGTAATTTAAAGACGGAATGTGCTGTCCGTCCACCGCTTAGCAATGTAGCAGCAATTCCAGAGGAAGCCACAGCTAATGCAACGTTATGGCCGCCACGAATTTTTGCCAAAAGTAAATTAAGCAAGTAAGTTTTTCCTGTACCACCCGGGGCATCAAGGAAAAAAAGTCCACCTTCCCCATTCTCAACTCGTCCTACTATTTTGTGATAAATCTCTCTTTGATCAGGTAGCAAACGTGGCTCAGTTTCGCATACGTAAGCACCTAACTGGTTGGTATCATAGCTTAGCTCTTTTATCAACTCGGTCGACAACTCTCCTCTACGCTGCGGTGAGGGTAGACCAAAATCGGATATTTTTTTCCCAGAAATTGTTATTAATATTTTGTGTTCGATTAGTCCGAACGCCTCATCGTGCTGCGGCCGCCGCCGCGGCGTTAGGCGCTCCGTTCAAGTCAATCATATCGTGATAACTTTTAAACTATTCGGCCAAATTACTTAGTGTGAAAGACAAAGTTTATCAAAGTCAAAGTCAAAGTCAAAGCATTTATTTCAAATAGGCACATAAAAGGCACTTTTGAACGTCAAAAATTATCTTAAAAAATAGAATTGATTCTAGTCGCCCATTCCAAAAGGTAGTTTTCGTATGGAGAAGAACGGGCAAGAAACTCCACCGTTACTCTTTTAAAATGTTTTAGGTACAATATTTTGCATGGGTACATTAATTATATAATAACATGTGAGGACGATGCACCTAAAATAAAATTACTATACCACAATAGGTAAAAGAATTAAAAACGAAACCATGACATATAAATTAATTATCTGATAGATACATGGTGCTCACATATTTACAAACATGGTACAAGCAAAACGATTTTTATAAAAAAAAAAAAAAATACAAGTAATAAGTCAGGGTGTGAGTAATGAATGTAAAAAGTAATAAAAAAAAATTACAATTAAATTAGCAACCAGTTTGATTTTGTCTAGACTCTAGATTGTCCTATGGAGCAGGACCAGCATGTTTCCAAGCGTTCTTATCTTGGATATAATCTTCTAATTTATAGTATGCTTGTTTACAAAGTGTACGTTTAATGTGAGTTTTAAATTTTCTTTCATTTAATTGCAATATATCACAAGGTATTTTATTGTAACATTTGACACAGTACCCCATAAAAGATGTATGTACTTTGGCTAATCTGAAAAATGGTTGATGTATTTTATCTTTATTTCTTGTGTTAAAGTTATGTCTATCGCTTATTTTATTAAAAAGATGTAGATTTTTTCTTACATACATAATGTTTTCATAAATGAATTGGCAAGGTACCGTCATAATATTAATCCTTTTAAATAGTTCCCTGAGAGATTCGCGGCGACGTAGATTATAAATGGCTCTGACAGCTCTCTTTTGCAAAATAAAGATGGACTCAATGTCAGCAGCTCGACCCCATAGTAAAATGCCGTACGACATAATGCTGTGAAAGTAACTAAAATAGACTAAACGCGCGGTTTCTACATCTGTTAACTGTCTTATCTTCCTAACAGCATAAGCGGCCGAGCTAAGCCGCCCCGCAAGAGATGTTATGTGAGGTCCCCATTGTAATTTCTCGTCTAGCGTGATTCCCAGAAAAACCGTTTGATCAACAAATTCTAGTTTTTCTCCATTCAGTATGATGTCACATTCGCTACTTCTAACATTAGGTAATTTAAATCTAATGCATTTGGTTTTCTTTTCATTTAGTACCAAATTATTTACCGTAAATCAGTCTTGGACCTGAAGAATAGAGTTATTCACGTCGTCAAGATTTTGTGCCCGTCTGTCTATCTTAAATATCAATGATGTGTCATCTGCAAATAACACCATCTTCGGTTGATTTTGAAGTAATTGTGGTAAATCATTAATGTAAACTAAAAAGAGGAATGGACCCAATATCGAACCTTGAGGAACGCCCATTGCCATTTCAGACCCCAATGAGTTTACGCCGTTTACTTGAACTTTAAGCTTTCTATCTTTTAGATACGACTTTAGTAAATCAAGAGCTGAATTCCTAATCCCATAGTGCTCAAGTTTCAGCAGAAGTGTCTCATGGTTGACGCAATCGAACGCCTTTGAGAGGTCGCAAAAGATTCCAATGGCATCTTGTGCTTCCTCCCAGGCGTTAAAAATGTTCTTTATTAGGGTGACACCGGCGTCAGTGGTACAACGCCCTTTGGTGAAACCGTACTGTTGTTCATGAAAGATGGAATTTTTATTAAAGTGGCGTAACATTTGATTGAGCATCAACTTTTCAAACACCTTACTGAGAACTGGAAGAATTGACACAGGCCTATAATTGTTGGGTTCTTTACTATCACCGGCTTTGAATAAAGGAACTACTTTACTGTGTTTCATGAGATCCGGAAAGACTCCTTGGTCTATACTGATGTTAAATATGAAAGCTAAATAGGGCGCAATCGTTTCAATGATAGATCTACAAACTTTTACAGACATTCCCCAGAGATCTTCTGTTGATTTAATTTTAAGATCTTTAAAAGCTTTTATAACAGCCTGGGGGTTTGTATGTTGAAAACTAAACTCCGAGGGGCATGCCTTAACATTCTTTCTAAGTAAATCAGCAGAACGCGAGGGTGAGGAATTTAAAGCTTCAGTAGTTTTAATGGGAATATTAGCAAAAAAGTTTTCAAATTCCTGAGCAATTTCTACATCTGAGTTTATGGGGCCATGTGCAGTTTCTAAATTAAATTCAGTATTACGCTGTTTTTTCCTACCTGTTTCATTATTTATTATTTGCCAGGTAGTTTTTATTTTATCATCGGCTGATTTTATTTTATTGCTAATATAAAGAGCTTTAGCTGTTTGGCATACACTTTTAAAAGTCTTAGAATATGTTGCAACATACTGATGAAAGCTTGTGTTATTCATATGTTGCTTTAGGCCATAAAGTTCAAAAAGGTTTTCCCTGCTTTTACGAATACCTGGAGTCGCCCAATCACTAAATAAGAACTTTGTGTAAATACTTTTAGTCTTTAGTGGGAAAGTGTCATTAAATTGCGTGTTTAATAGTGAAAAGAATTCGGCGTAGAACTCATTCGGGTCACATAAATTATTAAAACTTTGAACACATAATTTACTTGCCAAAGAATTATTTAATTTCTCTAAATTTTTAGATGTGATTGGCCTAAACCTTATTAGAGTTTTTTGTAAAGGCATGTAGGAGCAAAATGTTATTGTTTGTCCGCTGTGATCAGATGGCAACTTATTTACAATTTGTTTGTGTAAATAATCACAGTTACAGAAAATATTATCTATACAAGTGGCAGAGGAAGCTGTCACTCGGGTGGGTTCAATAAAAACATTTGACAAGTCAAATGACCTAAAAAGACTTAATAATCTCATAGTATTTGAGTTATTTTCTAATAAATTAATATTAAAATCGCCACATATGATTATTGACTTACTACTAGTAGAAAGTTTCTTTAGTACATCTTCCATTACAGAATCAAACACAGATAGATTCTGGTAACTTGGAGGTCTGTATACGCATACTATTACATGCTTATCGAGCTCAACACAGGACAATTCAATGGTGTGTTCAACAGACAGCCCGACGATGTCTTTTCGTTCCTTTGATTTAACAGAATTTTTAACTAATATTAGTGATCCACCATGTATCATACATGTTCGGCTGAAATGGCTAACTACACAATAATTTTCATAATTAATTGACATTACTTGATGAGCTTTTAACCAATGTTCTGTTAAACAAATGACATCAAACTTGGTATTCTACATTAAATACTTAATGCGAGAAATGTATTCATTTTGATAAGAGTTTGATAATTATATACTAAATGTGCATTGTAAAATAGTACCAAATTTAATTAGATTTATGGTTCACAATTTTAAGTTGTACTGGCTTGCACATAAAAGGTAGATATATGCTGTCGCGGACTTTTATTTAGATCTACTTAAGACAAACAATCCTGCCGTACATCATCTTTATACATGTAACTCCATTGGTTTAGGCAGCACACGCCAAGATAGCTCTCAGATGGAAGATTTTTTTCCGACTTAATTGACACGTATCGTTATATTATGACTAAAACTACATAAAATCATTATAAATTGTAGCCTATGTGTTATTCTGATGAATAACCTATATTACTGTAAAGTTTCATCTAAATCCGTTCAGTAGTTTTTTCGTGAAAGAGTAACAAACATACATCCATCCTCACAAACTTTCGCATTTATAATATTAGTAGGACTAGCTTTTGCCCGCGGCTTCGCTCGCGTAGAATTTGGTCTGCCACATTAAGTTACGTGACATTTTTTTTTTAAATACTGATATTTTCTTAATGTACCTTCACATCGTACATCCCAGATTTCTAACTTCAAAATTAGTTTCCATACAATCTTTGAACTCCTATACCTAATATTTAGAGGGTATCTCTTGAGGGTGGAATTATCTGAATTCCTTTCTAAGTGCTCATTATTTTAAGCTATAATAGAACTCTGCAAATTTCAAAATGCTAAGTCCAGTGGTTTCTTCATCAATCTTTACCTGTATGGTGTGTTTATAAAAAGTAGGCTTGAGATTATCCTATCCAGCACAAACGGATTACTAAACACTGACAACTAAACAGGTCGGACCAATGTTACTTGCATTTAATCACTACATAGTATAAAACAAAGAAGCTTTCTTTTTCCCTATGAATGCTTAAATTTTTTTAAACTGCGCAACGGATTTTGCTGCGGTTTTTAGGGTTCCGTACCCAAAGGGTAAAACGGGACCCTATTACTAAGCCTCAGTCGTCTGTCTGTCTGTCTCCAGGCTGTATCTCATAAACCGTGATAGCTAGAAAGCTGAAATTTTCACAAATGATGTATTTCTGTTGCCGCTATAACAACAAATACGAATAAGAATTAAGTACATATTAAGGGGGGCTCCCATTCAATAAACGTGTTATTTTCGCCGTTTTTTATAGACAATGGTACGGAACCCTTCGTGCGCGAGTCCGACTCGCACTTGGCCGGTTTTTTTAATAGATTTTGTAATAACTAAAGAATTATGTGGTACGTAATTGGAATAGGTGAACATCTGTGTTAATTTATCTGTGTTTTTACTGCAATATACTCCTGTATACTATGTTATTTGATTTTTTTTGTTCAGCGTAAATAAGAAGATTTTGGGATTTAGAAACACGTGAGCAAGCTACGTAAAGCTGCCCTTGGGAAAAACAGGGCGTGCCTAAATGTATCCCCGCTACTTTCAAAGTTTGCCCTTGCGATTTATTGATGGTCATAGAAAATGCAACTTTAAGTGGAAACTGTAAACGTTTGAAATTAAAGGGTAAGTTATTGGGTATTATTGGGATGCGTGGAATAAGAACATTTTCACCCTTAGCTTCTCCAGTTAAAATTGTGGCCTTAACAATATGCCTGCCTAGTTCCCTGACTCGCAATCTAGTGCCATTACATAGTCTCGGGGCGTCCAAGTTACGCATTAACAAAACCGGTATACCGACTTTTAATTGGAGCTTATGTGATGGCACCCCGGATAGCTCCAAAGAGTTAAGAAACTCCACGGGGTAGCTTGTACAATCTTCAGATGACATGACTGTGTCGATAGAGTTGTAGGTTGTTGCATCGCTGGTTACTTGGTCCAAGATAATGTTATTGATTTTCGCAACTGTCTCATTTCTTGGTGCTACTATAGTTCTTTCACATAGCCAACTTTCATCGTGGATGTTCTGTTGCAAATTTGGAAAAACTTGAGCAATGAGTGCGTCTTCCGAATCCACAACGTGACAAAATTGGTTAGTGAATAGAACCATACCTTCTTCGTCAGTTTCGATTCGACCTTCACCTATCTCGAGCAGTTTTTCAGCGTACGCACCCGACTCTAGATCACTGAATAACTGGACACGCATGTTGGTTATAAGGTGCAGCTTTTCAACTTTGGTCCATAAATATGAGGATTTTAGACATGCGTTAATTTCGTCTGCTGCAGTGCCTCGCTCGATGACAGGCAAAGTTTGCCGAAAGTCCCCAGCCAATAAAACAACCACACCACCCATTATTGTTTCTTTGCCGTGTAAGTCTTGTAAACAACGATCAAGAGCTTCGATGGCACGTTTGTGTGACATTGTGTGCACTCGTCCCACACGATTAATTTACACTGTTGCAAGAGGAGGCCACGGGCACTGGTTTTGCTGATGTTACACGATGGAGTTTCTTCACTCGCCAGATTAAGAGGTAATTTAAAGACGGAATGTGCTGTCCGTCCACCGCTTAGCAATGTAGCAGCAATTCCAGAGGAAGCCACAGCTAATGCAACGTTATGGCCGCCACGAATTTTTGCCAAAAGTAAATTAAGCAAGTAAGTTTTTCCTGTACCACCCGGGGCATCAAGGAAAAAAAGTCCACCTTCCCCATTCTCAACTCGTCCTACTATTTTGTGATAAATCTCTCTTTGATCAGGTAGCAAACGTGGCTCAGTTTCGCATACGTAAGCACCTAACTGGTTGGTATCATAGCTTAGCTCTTTTATCAACTCGGTCGACAACTCTCCTCTACGCTGCGGTGAGGGTAGACCAAAATCGGATATTTTTTTCCCAGAAATTGTTATTAATATTTTGTGTTCGATTAGTCCCAACGCCTCATCGTGCTGCGGCCGCCGGCGCCGCCGCGGCGTTAGGCGCTCCGTTCAAGTCAATCATATCGTGATAACTTTTAAACTATTCGGCCAAATTACTTAGTGTGAAAGACAAAGTTTATCTACATTAAATACTTAATGCGAGAAATGTATTCATTTTGATAAGAGTTTGATAATTATATACTAAATGTGCATTGTAAAATAGTACCAAATTTAATTAGATTTATGGTTCACAATTTTGGTTGTACTGGCTTGCACATAAAAGGTAGATATTATATGCTGTCGCGGACTTTTATTTAGATCTACTTAAGACAAACAATCCTGCGGTACATCATCTTTATGTAACTCCATTGGTTTAGGCAGCGCACGCCAAGATAGCTCTCAGATGGAAGATTTTTTTCCGACTTAATTGACACGTATCGTTATATTATGACCAAAACTACATAAAATCATTATAAATTGTAGCCTATGTGTTATTCTGATGAATAACCTATATTACTGTAAAGTTTCATCTAAATCCGTTCAGTAGTTTTTTCGTGAAAGAGTAACAAACATACATCCATCCTCACAAACTTTCGCATTTATAATATTAGTAGGATAGGATATAGTAGGATTATTCCATCTTACTCCTTATACGTCAAACCTACGACTCTCTATGACACATGCTTAAACATTCGAATGGAATATGCCTTCAAATATTAGCGGCCTGTCTCGCAAGGAGGTCTCTACTACCTCCGTCATAGAATTAAGAAATCATGAATTAATCTGTGTAGGTAGTTAATATTAAAAAAATTTAAGAATGAAAATTCTCCCCCTTTAAGCCGTAAGCTAAGTAGGTGAAAAATAAACTACGTTTCTCGTACTCACCCCAGGAGTGCGCCAACCCCACATACAGCGCTGCCAACGCCAGCACACACTGCGTTTTACACATTTTAAACTAGCAGCAGTGCAAAGTTGTTTCAACAGGGGTAGATCCACCGCTGGTGATTGTTCTTTTGATTCTGAAGCCGAACGCTGGTTTCTCGCAAAATAAATAGGTCTTTCTGGAATGGTGATAAGTGACTGGGAGATAAGAGTTATGCATTCATATAACTAAGTGTGCATACACACTCGTCGCGGTTACGCGATGCGTGTTTCGCGCGTGTGTTACACCACTCTGTCGGTAAGCTTTCGCCACAGACGCGTATTCTGTTTTCTGATTGAATAAATTCTCATGTAGGTAATAAATGTATGATGTTTTAAGTACACGAAGTAGCAGGGGATCGGGGGGGAGGTGGGGGGTGGAGGGGGTTCAGGGGATCAGACCGGAATAAATCTATATTTCAAGGTGATAGGCGATAACCGCAGTCTTTCCACTCTGACTGCTCTCAGTCAGAGTCAGTCTTATTAATATCTTGTTTCTACCTTATGGAACGCAAATAAATGAATAAGAATAAACTTTCGATCGACCCGTGTGGCTGTTATTAAGTACTAGCCACGAGCCCCAGAAAGTATGTTCGTTTCGTGAAATAAAAGACAACATTTTTCGTTACACGAAGCATAGAATGTAAACAAAGACATCGAAGCTACACTGGCAAGGAAATTGAATCTACCATTCCCAAATATTACTCGTTTAAATTCTGGGTACGTGCGTTAGTTATGACTTATGAGTATGACACCACGGATGGGCCGTGTACCGTCCAAAGAATCCAGACCCCTGTTAACTCAACAATTGTTTGTTATTGAAGTTCATGTGACGCTGGTTAATATTTATTTTTATTTATTTATTTATATATACTTTATTGTACACCACAAAAATACATAACAAAAAAAAAAGATCGATCACTAAAAATAGACAATGGGCGGCCTTATCGCTTTCTGCGATCTCTGCCGGGCAACCCTGGAATGGACAGTGATAATGGGGTTGTCGTTAATATAATTTGATCAGTGGTTTACATCAATGGTTCTCTATGTATGTACATACATCTATCTGCGGGAGCTATAGTAACGTGTTGATTGGTAATGATAACCTCTGAGATATGTCTTTAATCTGCCGGCTTGTTAGTTATCAGCACAGCAGCGTACTGTGATAAGATTCTTGGGAGGATGTTAAAAAAAAAGTTTAATTGCTGGATAGATTTTATAAGTTGATGATCAGAAAAGAAACAAATTATTAGATACCATAGTTTTAATCTAGAGGATATCATACAGATAAAGATATTTTAACCTAGACTTTTAACATCAAGTATTATCTTAGGTATATCAATCACGTAATTATGGAAATTCCAATTAAATTGACTTTAGCTTAGTCTTCTTAATAATAATACCATAAAAACAAAATAACTTCTTGATAAAAAGTAACAGACAATCAAACTTCTGAGTACCTACTATTAGATATAAAAATATCCCTTATTAGACATAGGGATAGGTACAATAATTAACACTGAGTATAAAATCAAATTCAAATACACAAACAAAACATAAAATAAATGAGATTCATGTATTACAATGGCACAAACGATTCCTTTCTCATGCTGTGCTTGACGGCTAGTCGGACCGCGCAGAGGCCTTTTGAAGTATACGTTGGGCATAGATTCTGGTAACCTGTTCACCGCACGTTGAATCTTTCGACAGTGTAGCCGAGCTAGCGGTATTACGAACGAAGCGAATTTCATTTTGCCCAGTAAGTATCGACTTTGCTTGTTGCCAACTCCATTTTTCGCTTCTTAGGATTTTTAGAGTGGTTCTCTCTAGAGATTGTATTTTTTTTATTTTTATCTTTTTTGAATTCTTTACGGTCTTTGAATTCTTTACGGGATCAGAATGAGTCTAAGCTTTTGAAGAGAGAATTATTCTGTGATTGGAGCAATTCAGCCTTAATTAATTAATATGTCCTTCAGTTATTAGTTGCTTTAGATTTTCCTTAAAACAGGGCACTAAGGGGCGGTTTGTTTCACGTCCACTACGTCAAAAATGGCGCTAGGTAACTATCGTCAAACCAAAACGTTGTTGAGCACACAAATTCGAACATAATTATGGAGCAAATCGAGCAATGGATTAGCAATATCCTTCAAAATGTTTCAGATTAAGGTGATATGTTGAAAAAAATGTGGTTTTTCTATTGCGTGTAACTTGTTAAGTATGTGGAATAGGAACTTAACATTTTGGCATATGTTTTTTGACTCTTTGGTCTAGTAACATGTAAAAGGAATATACTATGTACACACAAACTAAAATATATATATACTATATACAAATAATAATTAAAAAAAAGACAGGAGTTCATTGGGCATCAAAAAATTCGTCCGCATCGCTGTCAATGGGATAGGTGCCCAAAAGGCTGGCAGCATTGCCACGTTGGATGGCAATGCTTATTCTTTGGGCTAAAAATAGGCCAGCCCTCTGGTCACGCGAAGAGTCAACCAAACGCTTGGCGATATCGCGAAATATGCGATGAGCACTCGGACCCCAAGGCCCTAGAGTTTCAACCCCAAACGGCTCAAACATATAGCTCCCAATAAGGTTGTTAAATTTGCGTTGTTTGAGGTTTTCTGCTCCTGCAGCAGCCGCCCCAGCACCGCCCGCCGTGCTAGGAGGATGGGATGGCGCGAGGGTGTGTCGACACCCTCGCGCCACCCTCGCGCAGGATGCATCCCACACCAAAGGTCTACCCTACTTCCAAGGCATTATGGTCATTCCATCTGGCCTCTTCCCATCGTCACGTGCCAAGCCATTGGGTTCTAAAATAGCTGGCACTCCGGCGGTGACAAGAGCCCGACGGAGTGACAATAAACTATTCAATAAATTTTCCTCTATACAAAAAAATTGCAAAGTTATATCTATTTTTTTACTTTTTTATTCAATGGAATTTACTTTAAAACATAGAGAATTATTATATCCAAACTTACTCAAAGTAGTTTTAAATTTAATTCATTTATTTTGTTAAAAAAGGAGTAAATTCGTTTTGGCACATACGTCGTTTTATTCCGAGCCATCGCACATTATAGCCAAGACTCTTCTTTTGTTTTTCAAAAGTAATTAATTGCATCACTTTCGCTCGCTTAGTAGGTTTTCGAGGATTTTAGATTTCCGACATAGAAAGAAAGAAAGAAAGAAAAAGCATTTATTGCGAATCGTACAGGATGCGCCTATTGCTGGAAAAAAAGCTTGTAATAAACTAATGGAATATTAGCTTATACCTCAACAGTTATAAACATTTTTGAGGTAGGTTTTTTTTTTCCCCAATTCGACAGTAAATCAGCTAGAGTTAGGTTTCTTTTCACCGAGTCAAACGTAGGGGTGTTGGTGAAAGCGTTATTTATGGCAGCTTCACATCTAGTTCCCTCTTGATTGCCAACACATTGGCAGACTGGCTGGTCCTCCTCGTTCAGGGAACAGTTACCGTTGTTCAGACAGTAACCATGACACGCGTACACTTCACATCTGTCCCCGGAATAACCGGCATTACATCTGAAATAACGATAATGACAAACATGTATTATGACCAGTGATCGGAATAGGCTGAGTACCTACATATATTTACCTAAACTTCGGAGAACAGAGACAGAAAGTGGAGACTTCCTTACGACATTTTTTTCCCGGAATTCGGGAAAAATCTGTCTATACTTATAATAAATCTGTAGAAGTGAAAATTCTGTACATTGAAAATATCAAAAAAATTAATGTGTTACTAGACCGACATAGAATCCAAAAATGTGATTAAAAAATTTTTTGTCTGTCTGTCTGTTTGTTCAGGCATCACGCAAAAACTACCGGTTCGATTACGATGAAACTTGGTATAATTATTCTTTAATATCCTGGGCACCACACTGGGTAGGTACTTTTTATCCCGGAAAAGTATATACAATAAAAAACAAACTTAATTTTGCGGTTCGATCCCTAGACCCGATTACTGTACTAACCGCAAATAATACGTAGGTTACGTCACCCGCAGTGGAGTTATTATTATATACTAGCTGCGCCCCGCGGTTTCACCCGCGTAAATGTCGATCCCGTGGGAATATCGGGATAAAAACTATCTTATGTCCTTTCCCGGGACTCAAACTATCTCTATACCAAATTTCATCGAAATCGGTCCAGCCGTTTTCATGTTATGTCGTGACAACGGAAAACGGGTTTCATTTTTATATATATAGATAGGTAGCCTATTTAACATCACGCTGCGACTCTTCGGAGCCGAGCAGAAAGAAGAAGTCAGAAAAAACGCCAAGCGAAAATGAAGTAATAGCGCGGGCAGGCGATGCAATGCGATATGTCGGGGGAACCAAACATTCCACGCGGACGAAGTCGCGGGCAGAAGCTAGTCTTAAATAAGTTGAAAATAAGCTTTATTTAAGATGGGTAAACGCTATTTTTAACTAAAGTTGCAGTTACCAAATTTTCGGGAATTTCACGTAAAATCCCAAAATAAATAGTCTAACTTTAATTCATGTATTCCAATTATAATGTAATAATGTATGATACAACAGTTAGTTTAAGGATCGTAAATATAATTCGAATACATGAATTAAAGTTACCTAGACTATTTATTTCGGGATTTTACTTGAAAATTACGAATTTGGCAATTTGGAATTTGGAATTATGAATTTGAATTTGGAATAGCCTTTACCCATCTTAAATAAAGCTTATTTTCAACTTGTTTAAGATTTTTCACGAATTCCGGGAAAAAAGTGTCGTCGTAAGGAAGTCTCCACTTTCTGTCTCTGTTCTCCGAAGTGTAGGTAAATATACTCAGCCTATTCCAATCACTGATTATGACTAAATTAATCATGGAACTATCAGAAGAAGTAGGAAGAATATGTTTTACCTGCATGTAGGAAGTCCCTCTTCATTAAAACTACATTCGCCATACATACAGTAGTTCAGACAGTCTGACACTTCGCATCTATCACCTACATAATCTCTTGTGCATTGACAGACCGGCTCAGTCTTCTCATTTAAGGAACAGTTACCGTTGTTCAGACAAAAACCATGACACGCGGACATTTCAAATCTTTCCCCTGAATAACCGGCATTACATCTGAAATAGTCATAGTGTCATTTAAACAAAGTGTGTTATTAAAACAAAATTTAACAAGAAAACAGAGAAAAAGGAAAAATTGGGAGCAGCGGTGGCCTGGTGGTAACGGCCCTGACTTACGTATCGTAGGTCGTTAGTTCGATTCCAAGCAGGCATTTTACTTTGTCTAGTTAATTTCGTCATCTCTGCACTCAAAACGGTGAAGGAAAACATCGTGAGGAAAGCGGCATGTCTTCTCTCTAACCGAAATTTCGAAGACATGTGACAGCAACCAACACGCACTGGGACAGTGAGGTGCATTACGGCACACTCCCCTTTCATAGAGAGGAGGCCTGTGTCCCAGCAGTGGGAACGTTAGAGGCAGATTATGCTTATGTTTAACTAAGGAAACCATCAGAACTAGAAAATATTTTACCTGCATTTAGGAAGTCCCTCATGGTTGAAGCTGCAGTCACCTTGCAAACAATAGTTCTCGCAGACTGAAACATCGCATCTTCCGCCGATGTAACCAGGTGGGCATTTGCAAACAGACGTCTCACTAACTACTGTGATTTTTGGTATTAGACTCGACAGTGCTTCGCAGTCCTGAAGTCCCTGAATTTGATCTTTAATTTTGTAGTTCGCGACTATACCGAGTGGTGTTTCATTATAGAACTCAATAATCTCTTTTCCCCCTTCAGGAAACAGCATGTTTTTTGGCATTTGCCAAACGGTTTTTCTCACGCCTCTGTCAATCCAGTATATGTAACCATTTGAAACAGTCAACTCTTTTGGATTAAACGGAGAAGACCAACCACGTAATTCAAAACCCCCATCCAAACCCACACTGTTCAAAAACCGTGATTTAGTACCGAAAAAAAAAATACTTTATGTGTTTGTAGGTCCATGGCCATGCTGAATAATGGCAAACCTCGGTACATAACTTTTCTCTCGGAACCATTAAACCGAGCTCTCTCGATGTATTCCCCCACTAATTCTATGCTCGCTATGTCTGTGTTGGCCCAGTAAATGTGCCTGTAAATTAAATGACACTATTGAATATCACAAATAGTAACAGATTTAGATTTTTAAACTGTCATTGCTAACGTACCCTCTACAGCTATCCACGACAATATGAGTGGGGGTCCGGTCATCCATCTTGATTAAAAGATTTCCGTCAACGTCGTTATGAAATCCGGGTTTTAATGAAATCCAATTAATGCTCCTTTCATTAGTATCCGTAAAGAATAATGTGTTCGTTGCCGGGTCGAACGCAATACTGTGAATGTTACTACCAACTCTTTTGATGAAACATCTGTTTTCTTCGGAAAATAAATTATAACCACATATAGCGTCGTTGTTGCTCTGTTTGTCGACGTACAGCATCATGTTGTGAACTTCATCGTAAGCTAACGCTGAGAGGTTTTTGGATTTAAAACGTACGGTATCTGTTTTGGATCCATTGGTATAAAATACGAGGTTATCCCCTAGGTTCACGGCGATGTCTGAAACAAGAGAGAAAAATATTTAACGAAACGAACTGAAAGCTAAATGAACCACTACACTATACTGATAAGAAATATTCATGAGTGCTATCAAGATATTTCCAGGACAGAAACGGTTAAGAATAAAAAATATATATATAGTAATCACAAACTAATTTGAGCACTAATAGTCATTTAAGGCGGCTACATGACCTAAAGTGCGGTCACTGTCGGACTGCATAGAAAAGAAAGAGAAGATCGGTGCCCTGAACCCGCTGCTCGGTATTAACTGTTAATTATTGTCTCGACGTTATTGTGAAGTGACGAAATATTGTTTAATCTAAATTAAAATAGTGTGGAGTAGCAATAATTGTGTTTTGTGCTCGCATTTTACCCTGATGACGCCCACTAAGCCCGCAACCACTGATGACGATGTCGACGAGAACAATGCTTCTCCGACATTTATATATAATTATTCCATCTTATTCCTTATACGTCAAACCTACGACTCTTTATGACACATGCTTAATCGTTCGAATGGAATATGACTTCAAATATTAGCGGCCTGTCTCGCAAGGAGGTCTCTACTACCTCCGTCATAGAATTAAAAAATCATGAATTAATCTGTGTAGGTAGTTAATATTAAAAAAATTGAAGAATGAAAATTCTCCACCTTTAAGCCGTAAGCTAAGTACGTGAAAAATAAACCACGTTTCTCGTACTCACCCCAGGAGTGCGCCAACTCCACATACAGCGCTGCCAACGCCAGCACACACTGCGTTTTACACATTTTAAACTAGCAGTACAAAGTTGTTTCAACAGGGGTAGATCTACCGCTGGTGATTGTTCTTTTGATTCTGAAGCTGAACGCTGGTTTCTCGCAACATAAATAGGTCTTTCTGGAATGGTGATAAGTGACTGGGAGATAAGAGTTCCCCGCATTCATATAACTAAGTGTGCATATGTTACAGTCATAGTGATTAAATAGCTATTATACATAATGACTGGTAATTATATACAATAGCAAAATTGACTAGACAATGTGATAAATTAATCAATTTATCCGGATATTATTCATAATAGTGGGTCAAAGTTAGCCAAAGTAATAAATACGGTCTAATTGACTTGTTACCCCTCCCGCTCTTCAATAAATTTTGTTTTATGGCTAGTGAGCTTTAAATATATTCTATAAATTAAAGTTAAATAACTAAAACAATGTTAATTAACGTAGAATTATTATCTATGACAATGTTGTTTTAATTCTTAAAATAAACATTATAATTATTACTTTTCAAATAACAGTATAATATTGCTACACAATATACACACATCAACAGAATCTAGGGATACCTTAATCCTAAATTATTTACGTATTTATAGTTTAAAATCTTTTAAGTTTCCATAAGAAGTTTATATACAGATTGAAACCTCTTTTATTCTATTTTCAAAATTTGAAAATGTAAATAAAAAAACAAAAGAAAAAACAAAATACGGCGGCAAAATTGTTAGTAATTCGTTACGTTAAGGAAAATTAAAATTGTTTTATTACTATTCATTAATGAAAAGGGATTAGATTGTTTTTCTTTTTTAATTTAACGTGCCGTGAGAGCTTTAAAAGTCATGTCACGTCGTCATTTGTGTCGAGATGAAATGTTACGAGCCGTGGGCATGTTAGAAAACGGTGCTATTCAATGCGTCGTTGCTGAGGCCCTACACACCAGCCAAAACGTGATATCAAGGTTGTGGTCACGTTATCGCAGTACTGGGGATGTGGCTGAACGGCACACCGGCAGATATCGTGTTACTACGCAGAGACAGGATCGATTACTCCAAATGACCGCCAGAAGACAACCCAATATCACAACGATGCAACTAGTACAAAGGCTCCAGGAGTACCACCAGCTGCTGGTAAGCGACCAAACTGTGCGAAGGAGGTTGCATGAAGTTGGTCTTCATGCTCGAAGACCGCTACGTGTTCCAGCATTGCGACGTGGCAATCGCGGTCGGCGGTTTTCGTGGGCTCGGGAGCATTTACCATGGAGTGACGAACAATGGTCTTTGGTGCTGTTCACCGATGAGTCCCGGTTTGGGTTTCATACGGATTCGCGAAAAACACGCGTTTGGAGAACTCCAGGGAGAGTTAGCCGTCTACGGCACCCTCAGGAAGTCCACTCATACCAAGGCGGAACAATCATGGTGTGGGCAGGAATTCGCCTTGGCGGACGAACCCAGCTCGTTTGGATCCAAGGCAGCATGACTGCACAAAAATACCACGAGGAGGTAGTAGAGCCTGTTATTGTCCTACACAGAATCCAAATGGGCCAGGAATTTCTACTCATGCACGATAATGCTCCTTCCCATACGGCGCGGCTGTTGTCGGCCGCTCTCCGAGACCACGATATTCAAGTTTTGGATTGGCCTGCACAGTCACCCGACTTAAATCCTATCGAGCATGCCTGGGACATGTTACAACGAAAAGCTTTGAGAGATTTCCCGCCATATTTGACGACGGAACAACAACTTTACGAACACTTGCAAAGAACATGGGACCTCATACCGCAGCAAGACATTGACAATTTAATTTTAAGTATGAACAATCGATGTCGATGTGTAATTAATGTAAGAGGTGGCAACACTGATTATTAATAATTAGATTTTATAAGATTTTTTCAATTTTAATTATAATTAATAGTTTTATAGGAAGAAATGAGGTTTTTTATCATACTAATTTTCTACGGCGATTAAAAAAAAATAACATTGGAAGGATTTTAATTTTTTATTAAAGACCTTAAAATAACCTATCATTCTTCCATTTACTATAACAGAAAATTCTTCATAGATTTTTAGATATTTGATGAAATATAAAATATCCCTAGATTCTGTTGATGTGTGTTGTTAGGTATGCTTAAGGCAAATTGAAATATAATTTTATAATCTTTACCTATACCTACTTGTTTTATTACATTATCCAAGTCTTCGAAGATATTATATAAAATTGCTAGTTAATGTGATAAATTCTGTGTCAATTATCACTTTATCTAAATTGAGTAGACATTATAAATAATGGCTAGATAATATATATAATATCCGGATTTATTACTTTGGCTGTAACACATACACACACGTCGCGGTTACCTACGCGACGCGTGTTTCGCGCGTGTGTTATGTACCACCACAGAATACTTAATAGTACTAGTACCACTCTGTCGGAAAGCATTCGCCACAGACGCGTATTCTGTTTTCTGATTGAATAAATTCTCATGTAGGTAATAAATGTATGATGTTTTAAGTACACGAAGTAGCAGGGGATCGAGGGGGGGGGGTGGAGGGGGTTCAGTGAATCAGACCGGAATAAATCTATATTTCAAGGTGATAGGCGATAACCGCAGTCTTTCCACTCTGACTGCTCTCAGTCAGAGTCAGTCTTATTAACATCTTGTTTTTACCTTTTGGAACGCAAATAAATGAATAAGTATAAACTAACGATCGACCCGTGTGGCTGTTATTAAGTACTAGCCACGAGCCCCAGAAAGTATGTTCGTTTCGTGAAATCAAAGACAACATTTTTCGTTACACGAAGCATAGAATGTAAACAAAGACATCGGAGCTACACTGGCAAGGAAATTGAATCTACCATTCCCAAATATTACTCGTTTTTAAATTCTAGGTACGTGCGTTAGTTTCATAACTAACGCACGTACCTAGAATTTAAAAATACTCATGTATGACACCACGGATTGGCCGTGTACCGTCCAAAAAATCCAGACCCCTGTTAACTCAACAATTGTTTGTTATTGAAGTTCATGTGACGCTGGTTAATATTTATTTTTATTTATTTATACTTTATTGTTCACCACAAAAATACGTAACAAAAAAAAAGATCGATTACTAAAAATAGACAATGGGCGGCCTTATCGCTTTCTGCGATCTCTGCCGGGCAACCCTGGAATGGACAGTGATAATGGGGTTGTCGTTAATATAATTTGATCAGTGGTTTACATCAATGGTTCTCTATGTATGTACATACATATATATCTGCGGGAGCTATAGTAACGTGTTGATTGGTAATGCATGATCTTCTTAGGTCTTTGAATTCTTTACGGGATCAGAATGAGTCCAAGCTTTTGAAGAGAGAATTATTCTGTGATTGGAGCAATTCAGCCTTAATTAATTAATACGTCCTTCAGTTATTAGTTGCTTTAGATTTTCCTCAAAACAGGGCACTAAGGGGCGGTTTGTTTCACGTACACTACGTCAAAAATGGCGCTAACTATCGTCAAACCAAAAAAAACCGTTGTTTCAAAAATGGATCACTAATAAATTATTAGCGATCGATGGTTTCAAATTACAATTATAGAACAAATATAATATTAAAATATTACATGATTGATAACCAGCTGGGTAATTGCGTAACACACTATCAGTAGCAATGGGTTTCATTTGGACAGTTCAACAATATTCATTGCGTTATTTACGTTGTTGAGCACACAAATTCGAACATAATTATTATGGAGAAAATCGAGCAATGGATTAGCAATATCCTTCAAAATGTTTCAGATTAAGGTGATATGTTGAAAAAAATGTGGTTTTTCTATTCCGTGTAACTTGTTAAGTATGTGGAATAGGAATTTAACATTTTGGCATAAATATGTTTTTTGACTCTTTGGTCTAGTATATTGTAAAAGGAATACACTATTCAATAAATTTTCCTCGATACAAAAATATTGCAAAGTTATATCTATTTGTTTACTTTTTTATTCAATGGAATTTACTTTAAAACATAGAGAATTATTATATCCAAATTTAATCAAAGTGGTTTAAAATTTAATTCATTTATTTTGTTAAAAAAGGAGTAAATTCGATTTGGCACATACGCCGTTTTATTCCGAGCTCACGCACACACATGACTCTTCTTTTGTTTTTCGTACAGGAAAAAAAGCTTGTAATGAACTAATGGAATATTAGCTTATACCTCAACAGTTAAAAACATTTTTGAGGTAGGTTTTTTTCCCCAATTCGACAGTAAATCAGCTAGAGTTAGGTTTCTTTTCACCGAGTCAAACGTAGGGGTGTTGGTGAAAGCGTCATTTATGGCAGCTTCACATCTAGTTCCCTCTTGATTGCCAACACATTGGCAGACTGGCTGATCCTCCTCGTTCAGGGAACAGTTACCGTTGTTCAGACAGTAACCATGACACGCGTACACTTCACATCTGTCCCCGGAATAACCGGCATTACATCTGAAATAACGATAATGACAAACATGTATTATGACCAGTGATCGGAATAGGCTGAGTACTTATATTTACCTAAACTTCGGAGAACCGAGACAGAAAGTGGAGACTTCCTTACGACATTTTTTTTTCCCGGAATTCGGGAAAAATCTATCTCTTATACCTATAATAAATCTGTAGAAGTGAAAATTCTGTACATTGAAAATATCAAAAAAATTAATGGCAGGGGGGGTGTTACTAGACCGACACAAAATCCAAAAATGTGATTAAAAAATTTTTTGTCTGTCTGTTCAGGCATCACGCAAAAACTACCGGTTCGATTACGATTAAACTTGGTATAATTATTCTTTAATATCCTGGGCACCACACTGGGTAGGTACTTTTTATCCTGGAAAAGTATATACAATAAAAAACAAACTTAATTTTGCGGTTCGATCCCTAGACCCGATTACTGTAGGTACTAACCGCAAATAATAAGTTTGTCGTAGGTTACGTCACCCGCAGTGGAGTTATTATTATATATAGCCTATTTATCATCACGCTGCGACTCTTCGGAGCCGAGCAGAAAGAAAAAGTCAGAAAGAACGCCAAGCGAAAACGAAGTAATAGCGCAGGCAGGCGATGCAATGCGATGTGTCGGGGGAACCAAACATTCCACGCGGACGAAGTCGCGGGCAGAAGCTAGTCTTAAATAAGTTGAAAATAAGCTTTATTTAAGATGTGTAAACGCTATTTTTAACTAAAGTTGCAGTTACCAAATTTTCGGGAATTTCACGTAAAAACCCAAAATAAATAGTCTAACTTTAATTCATGTATTCCAATTATAACGTAATAATGTATGATACAACAGTTAGTTTAAGGATCGTAAATATAATTCGAATATATGGATACTAGACTATTTATTTCGGGATTTTACGTGAAAATTCCAAATTTGGTAATAATTGATAGTTTACTTAATAAAAAATAGCCTTTACCCATCTTAAATAAAGCTTATTTTCAACTTGTTTAAGATTTTTCCTGAATTCCGGGAAAAAAAGTGTCGTCGTAAGGAAGTCTCCACTTTCTGTCTCTGTTCTCCGAAGTGTAGGTAAATATACTCAGCCTATTCCAATCACTGATTATGACTAAATTAATCATGGAACTATCAGAAGAAGTAGGAAGAATATGTTTTACCTGCATATAGGAAGCCCCTCTTCATTAAAACTACATTCGCCATACATACAGTAGTTCAGACAGTCTGACACTTCGCATCTATCACCTACATAATCTCTTGTGCATTGACAGACCGGCTCAGTCTTCTCATTTAAGGAACAGTTACCGTTGTTCAGACAAAAATCATGACACGCGGACATTTCACATCTTTCCCCTGAATAACCGGCATTACATCTGAAATAGTAATAGTGTCATTTAAACAAAGTGTGTTATTTAAACAAAATTTAACAAGAAAACAGAGAAAAAGGAAAAATTGGGAGCAGCGGTGGCCTGGTGGTAACGGCCCTGACTGACGTATCGTAGGTCGTTAGTTCGATTCCAAGCAGGCATTTTACTTTGTCTAATTAATTTCGTCATCTCTGCACTCAAAACGGTGAAGGAAAACATCGTGAGGAAAGTGGCATGTCTTCACTCTAACCGAAATTTCGAAGACATGTGACAGCTACCAACACGCACTGGGACAGTGAGGTGCATTACGGCCCACTCCCCTTTCATAGAGAGGAGGCCTGTGTCCCAGCAGTGGGAACGTTAGAGGCAGATTATGCTTCTGTTTAACTAAGGAAACCATCAGAACTAGAAAATATTTTACCTGCATTTAGGAAGTCCCTCATGGTTGAAGCTGCAGTCACCTTGCAGACAATAGTTCTCGCAGACTGAAACATCGCATCTTCCGCCGATGTAACCGGGTGTGCATTTGCAAACAGACGTCTCACTAACTTGTATACCGTGAACACAAAACAGTTGGACAACTGTTGTAGATTCTGTTGTCTGTTCTGATTCGGTTATGTGTTGAATATTGAGGGAGTTGCTGGTTACTGTGATTTTTGGTATTAGACTCGACAGTGCTTCGCAGTTCTGAAGTCCCTGAATTTGATCTTTTATTTTGTAGTTGGCGGCTATACCGAGTGATGTTTCATTATAGAACTTACTAATCTCTTTTATCCCTTCACGATTAGTTATGTTTTTTGGCATTTGCCAAACGGTTTTGTAGCTCACGCTACTGTTCATCCAGTATAAGTAACCATTTGAAACAGTCAACTCTTTTGGGTTAGACAGATATGTATCATGTAATACAATATAACCCTCGTTTTGACCATCCAAACCCATACTGTTCAAAAACCGATTATTTCCACCGTCAAAAAAAAAACTCTCCGTGTTTGTGGGTCCATGGCTATGCTCAATACTGGTAAGCTTCGGTACATAACTTCTCTCTCGGAACCATTAAACCGAGCTCTCTCGATGTATTCACGCGCTATGCCTGTGTTGGCCCAGTAAATGTACCTGTAAATTAAATGACACTATTGAATATCACGAATAGTAACAGATTTTGATTTTTAAACTGTCATTGCTAACGTATCCTCTACAGCTATCCACGGCAATATGAGTGGGGATCTGAAGATACATCTTGACTAAAAGATTTCCGTCAACATTTTGATTAAATCCGGGTTTTAATGAAATCCAATTAATGCTTTTTCCATTAGTATCCGTAAAGAATAATGTGTCCGTTGGAGGGTCGAACGCAATACTGTGAATGTTACCACCAACTCTTTTGATGAAACATCTGTTTTCCTTGGAAAATAAATTATAACCACATATAGCGTCGTTGTTGCTCTGTTTGTCGACGTACAGCATCATGTTGTGAACTTCATCGTAAGCTAACGCTGAGAGGTTTTTGGAGTTAAAACGTACGGTATCTGTTTTGGATCCATCGGTATAAAATACGAGGTTATCCCCTAGGCTCACGGCGATGTCTGAAACAAGAGAGAAAAATATTTAACGAAACGAACTGAAAGCTAAATGAACCACTAAACTATACTGATAAGAAATATTAATGAGTGCTATCAAGATATTTACAGGACAGAAACGGTTAAGATTAAAAACAAATATATATAGTTATCACAAATATTTTAGAAATCGCACTCTTTGTTAAATGTAACATGAACCTTTTCACTTCAATGTCAGAAAATAGGAAGAGACCTATATAAGAAGTCAGTATAAACACCTACTAAACGTTGAGAGATGTAATACTGCCTTGCTTAAAAAAAGTGTTATTAGTATGGGCCCAATCATTTTTAATAAATTACCCAATATAATTAAAAATGACACAATATAAATTTAAAAAAAAAGACTGACATTACTATTGATTGAAAAATGCTATTATTCAGTAAATGACTTTTTAAATGACATGGACTTATGTATTGAATAATTTAATGGTTTTTCTCAATTCATCCGATTTTTTTTATTTATGCATTTTGATGTGCTATGCCGACTAATGTTTTAAAATTATAATTTTATGTTATTTTGACTATTTTAATTTAATTTTCAATTTAGTGGACATTAATGTTTGCATGCCTTATATAAGGTAGATTGTACAAGGCTCACCCACCTTATTGTAACATCTTATTTTTATGTAAGTACCTGCAATCTATGCAAATAAAAATTTACTTTACAAACTAATTTGAGCACTAATAGTCATTTAAGGCGGCTACATGACCTCTGAAGTGATGATGAAGTCTTTGACCTGTCTTTGACCAGTGATTGTTACCAGTGATGACATATGGCACTGAAACGTGGTCGCTCACAATGGGCCTTATTAGCCTTATGCTGGTTGCGTGATTAATCTATATACAACATTATTTTTAGTATATGCGAAACCTGAATATAGTTTGTTCAGAATAAGTAACTGAATCGATTCCAATAATTTTTACCCCGTTAAAGCTTGGACACCACGAGAGCGACGCGTTCGAGGAGGTATATTATAGTGTACTCTGTGTTCGAGGAGCGACACTAAGTAGGTACAACAATAGCGGCGCGGGCGCACAGCGAGCGGGGCGACCGGGGCGGGGGTGCAGCAACCCCTTCAGTCGCCCGGGTACCACAGGTAGGCGCGCACGTGTTCGCGTTCCCGTCCAACTGCATAATCGCGAGCGCGCGGCCGCCGCGGGCCTTACAAGTTGTGTTTCGGTTGATCGTGTACCTATCGTATGTAAAAAGTGTCGTGTAACATTTTTAAACACGCCAAGATGGTTAATTGTAGAAAGTTATTATTTGTACCTACAGCCTGCTGTGGTTAAGTAATACGATGTTTAACACTTTTCATCCACTTTGAACTTTAAGTGGTTAACATAAGGTGCAACAAATCGCATTGACTACATTGTATCACTTACGGCTTACGAATAAGTAATTACTTATTCGTAGCTTACGGCTGCATTTATTTACGAATAAAGTACATTATAATAACTACCTACACTTGACCATTACGACAGTCCAAAGCCTGCAAGTGTGATGGAAAATGTTATCACCAGTTAATTACAATACAATCGCCCGAACGCACGCGGCGGAGCTTGGATGACCATGTTTTTGTAAGGACAAACAGGTAACATAACAAGCTTATAACTTTGTGATTATTCATGATACAGTTTTGAAATTTTGTACATAGATTCTTTACATAAAAATACTAGACACGTGTTTCGTTTTTCGCATATACTAAAAATAATGTTGTATACATATAATAAAACAGTAAAAAAACTGTCTGTACATTGAATATATTAAAAAAAAAAATTGCGGGGGGTTTAGAAACAGTAATAGGGCACGAATCAAAAAAAAAATTCGTTCTGTTTGTCTGTGTGTCTGTTTGTTTGTACACGCTAATCTTCGGAACTACTGGACGCATTTGAATGATTTTTTTTTTGTTGTATAGTTATTATGTCTGGGCAACATATAGGCTATAATTTATCTTGGAAACTAGAACACCTCATGCAGAACCGCAACAGACCAGTTAAACTATAAGAGATACAAAAATGATACCATAGCAAAAATTGTTCCTCGTGATAAGCATTTTCTGCTGAGAGAATAAATTTGAAGATCTGGAACACCTAATGTGGAACTCCAAGAGCCCAGCTGCACCATAACGCATATAGGAATGACGTCTTAGCAAAAGTTGTTCGGTCTGATGTGCATTTTCTGTTGACTTAAAAAAATCGAAGATTAGAAGCATCTGATGTGGAAATCAAAGCTATCACTAATTTCACTGTATAATTATAAAATAAAATAAGCTGGGAGTACCTCCACGCGGTGAAGGCGAGTTTAGGATTGATTTTCGATGACGATGGTATATCATTGAAAATTTGACTCTACTGGCCAAAACTCTCATTTATTTTTTTATTTTATCGAATAAATATGCCTTCGGGCTTATGTTGTTTGAGTGTCTAATTTCCTTTTCCATTTATCTTCGTGACACGGTAGCCTACCCGGTAACGCAGAAGAGCAGTCACTTAGATTTTAATTGATCAGATATCTTCACAATAAAACTATAACCATGCCTAGAAAGAGGTCAAATCTTTCCCAATGTTCCAAAGGAGCTAAAAGATTGATGATCATAAGATCCCAAGAATCTACCGAAGCGCGTCAGGAGAGACTTGATGCTGTTCGAGAACATCAAGCTGCAACTCGCTCCTTGGAAACCTCTTTGGATCGCGAAGCACGCCTGCGTTCTCAGCGTATTTACTCATTTACATCCAGGTCTCTAGAGACCAGTGAAGAATATGATGCGCGACTGACCGCTGATCGTGAACGTCATGCATTGTCTCGCGAGTCGGAGACGTTCACGGATAGCGACTTGCGCTTGAGTTCCAAGCGTATCTACGCATCGACTTCTAGGTCTCTAGAGACAAGTGGGGAACGTGATGCGCGACTGACCGCTGATCGTGAACGTCACGCATTGTCTCGCGAGTCGGAGACGTTCACGGATAGAGAATTACGCTTGAGTTCTCAGCGTATCAACGCATCTGCTTCTAGGTCTCTAGAGACAAGTGCGGAACGTGATGCGCGACTATCCGCTGATCGTGAGCGACATGCATTGTCTCGCGAATCGGAAACGTTTACCGATACAGAATCACGCTTGAGTTCTCAGCGTATTCGCACATCTACTAACAGGTCTTTTGAAACGAGTGATGAACGTGATGCGCGACTAACTGCTGATCGAGATTATCATACATTGTCCCGAACACGCACACAACAAAATATTCATAATCAGTTAGAAAGTGAGAGAGAAAGAATTGCTGGAGTACGGCATGAAGAGACAAAAGAAGAGCGCAACGAACGTTTGAATTCTGATCGACTTCGACATTTTCTGAACAGAATGTCGATATCATATCATCTGAAGAATCGGATATGTCTCAAGATATAGCCGTAGGGCATGGCGACCTTCCTTGGGTTGATAAGGAACGGAGTGCATTTACGTATACTCCTATGATTGACTACGCCACATATTCCGCCATCGGAGGTATAGTTCACAATTGTACTTTTTGTGAAGCTGTTAAATGGCAAAAAAAAAACAAACGGTATATGTTGCTCAGGTGAGAAAGTACATATTGAAATATTACAAAATTCTCCAGAAATATTAAGATCACTGCTTATCGGTGACCATCCACAGTCAAAACATTTCTTGGACAACATCCGTTCGTACAATAATGCCTTTCAAATGACATCTTTTGTTGCGAAACATATTTCAGAAGACCCATTTATGTCAACATTCAAAGTGCAAGGCTTTTTCAAGTTTACCACCTTATTGGTTCATTATTGCCTGAAAATGACCCCAAGTTTCTCCAAATATATTTCGTATCCTATTATCAAGATCAGGCAAATATTAGAAACCAAAACTTTCCGCAATTGAACAATAGTCTGATTTCACTGCTTCAAAGTATGTTGCATGAAGTAAATCCCTACGTACACAGTTTTAAATGTGCATTAGAATCTATCCCCCCTGGACAAAGCAACAGTTATAAATTTGTGATTGATGCTGATAAACGACCCGCTACTGGACATCGGGGCAGATACAATGCTCCAGTAACAAAGAAGAAAAGTTTTTTTGTTGTATAGATATTAAGTCTGGGCAACATAAAGGCTATAATTTATTTTGGAAAATGGAACACCTGATGACCAGCTAAAGTATAAGAGATATAAAAATGGCGCCATAGCAAAAATTATTCCACGTGAAGAGTATTTTCTGCTGTGAGAATCTGGAACACCTGTTCTGGAACTCCAAAGCCCAGCGACACTTACGGAACGACGTCTTAGCAAAAGTTGTTTAGTCTAATGGGCATTTCCTGTTGACTTACAAACATGAAAGATCTGGAACGTCTCGAATCATCTCGCGCATCCCGTTGTTTTCCAGTCGCCGGGCTCATAGAATTCGACATCAGACGTTTCAGATCTTCGATTTTGACGACCCCGTTGTCGCTGGCAAAAGCAACAGGATCCGCGTACGAAGTCGCGGGCAGAAGCTAGTTCTTTCATAAAATACCTTTACCTAAATATTAAGCATTGCGCAATTGTTTGTTATCCTGAAGAAATAAAATAAAAATACAGTTCTCGACCGATACCCCTTACCTCTAATCGGAGATCAAGTTCAAAGGTTATCAGGCGCGCAGTTTTATACGTGTCTTGACATTGCTAGTGGATTTTATCAAGTTGCTTTAAATGTAGAGTCTAATTCAATAGAGAAAAAAAAACCGACTTTCAAAAAAACACTACAAAGTGAAAAATAACTTTAATTTCGGAAGTCGGTGTCTTTGTATCTGTATTTTAGTTTTTTGCCACCGACTTCCGAAATTAAAGTTATTTTTCACTTTGTAGTGTTTTTTTGGAAGTCAGTTTTTTTTTGTTAAAAAGTTTTTATTTCACGCTTTTTAGTGGGTCTGCTTATAATATATCTCAGTTACTAGCCTAGTGTCAACTTTCTCATCGCCTTTTACAAAATATTGCTTTTCCCGATGCAGGGAAGTTAATTGTTGAAGAGTTCTCCTGGTCCACCATCAGCTCCATATCACCATTCACATTGTGACGAGCATAAATTGCTTAGCAACCATGTTAAAGTATCGAATCGCAACCCGTGAAATAAATAGTACGTAGATATTATTGAGTAGTTCCGGTGGCCATCTGTGGTCTTCATCATCAGTTCCACTTCACCAAATGGTGCTTTCCGAGAGCAAATGCACGAGTGTTACTATAAAAAATACCCAAATCGCTATAGGTGTGCCTATAATATTTGAAGAGATCCTTCGATTTCTCCAGGATCCCATCATCAAATCCTGACCTGATGAAAATGGGACCAATGTGAAAGTATATTCTCTCCAATAAAACAAGAATTTTCCGAATCGGTTTATAAATGACGGCTTACTGAGGAACTGAGGATACAAACTTAAAAAAAAAAAAAAAAAAAAATTATAGATTTTTGTTGATTTTTCAAAAACCGCTTTTTCGATTTCGATAAAATTTTCATGGGATCATTTGGAAAGTATACCCTTTCCAACAAAAAAAGAAATATTCAAATCGGTTGGCAAGCGACGGAGTCATGCGCGCACAAACATAAAAAAAAAATACAAACATCCGAATTGAGAACCTCCTCCTTTTTAGAAGTCGGTTAAAAACCGCATTTATTACCCCGGATGCTCATTATGAGTTTACTGTCATGCCGTTTGGCCTACGAAATGCTCCTTCTGTGTATCAGAGAGCTATTAATACGGCTCTAGGTGACCTAGCGCACTCTTTCGCAATCGTCTGCATGGACGATCTGGTCATACCCGCGAAAAATATAGAGCAAGGGCTGCAAAGGATACGCGTAGTACTTAAAACTCTTAGTGATGCTGGATTTTCGTTCAATATGAATAAATGCGCCTTCCTAAAGAGACAGGTTCAGTTTTTGGGGTATGAAATATCAGAGGGTGAAATCAGGCCTAACCCCCGTAAAATAACCGCGTTGACTAGTTCCCTACCACCACAAACCATCACTCAGCTCAGACAATTTTTGGGTTTAGCGTCCTACTTTAGGCAGTTTGTCAATAACTTTTCGCTTAAAATGGCACCGCTCTACCGTCTATTAGCTAACAATAATTCTAAAATAACTTGGACCACAGTGTAGTAAAATGATCAAAAGGAATACGTTTTTGTTCTTGTAGACGCTTTTACCAAATAATGTGTTACTCAGGCATTCCACAAGAATGAATACTGATAGTGCGATCAGCGCTCTCAAAGCATCCATTTCTCTTTTCGGGATCCCTGCACGCGTTATCGCAGATCAGGGTAGATGTTTTGCGAACAAAGATTATAAAGATTTTTGTGCCAGTCATAATATTCAACTACATTTGATAGCAACCGGCTCTTGTCGTGCTAATGGTCAAGTACAGCGTATAATGAGTACACTCAAAAACATGTTAACTGTCGTAGAAACAAGCTAAGGTAGGTCCTGGCAGGACGCATTAGATGATGTCCAACTTTCCATAAATAGCACAATTCATAGAGTAACCAAAGCAAGCCCCCTAGAATTGTTGATAGGTAGAGTAGCCAGACCTTTAAATTTATTGACCATAGACGATCACGAGGTTGAAGTAGATGTAGAAGAGATTAGAGAACAAGCTAATAGGTTAATGAAAAATAACGCATGTCTTGATAAAGCACTGGATTACGTTTTAATTGAAAATCACGAACGGAATCAAACAAAATTAGATCCTAATTAATATAAAGGACCTTACGAGGTCATTGACGATGACAGGTATCAAAGACTAGACGGTGACAGGTATCATCTCAAGAGCTTAAACTGTAATCGTGCATACAAGTATGCGAGAGACCGCTTACGTGCACTCCCTCTGTCCTATGTCCCAACTGAGCTGGATCCGTGTCTGCCTGATGACAATGATGATGATTAGATATCAGAGAGTGTGTGCATGTTTGTGTGGGTGGCGAATAAAGTCTCTTTATAAGATATCCTAGCAGCGTAGTAGTTTTTAAGGTTTAGTCAAGCTTTGTGAGAGGCGAGGTGGCCATTGAAAACTGAAATCAGTAGAATAAAGAGGCGAGGTGACCATTTAGATATTGTTAATAATCCAAAATGTGTAACGCATAAACGGCGAGGTGGCTGTTTCGATAGTACTGACTTAATTTAGTATGCACAATGGAGTCTATTAGGATTCAGATTCGATAGCGAAAGGCTTGTTATTACTATAGGGCGCCTATTTTATGAAAATATCTTAAATAAAGTTGTTGCGCAGAAGATAAAATGTACATGATCTCCTTGGTCAGGAGTCGCCGAACAATAAAATACACAATATCTCTTTCTTTTCTGCAGATACCGATGCATGCACGGCCTTCAACATCACACGAGGGCGTGTAATACGTCAGGACGGCCGTGTCGGAGGAAGCTATGAGTTGGGTTGATTATTGTTTTCATGTGTAACGCACAATATTACTTGTTTACATTGTAATTACTTTTAAAATTCTTAATGCAATTTAATTTGATTTGTAAACTGTTTCTATAATTTAAAATCCTTATTAATCTAATAAAAGTTATGAATATTGCAATTCACGTAACGACCAATCAGAGCAGAGCACGTGCCTTGAGCGGGGTCGAGGCGCCATCTTTTATTTTAAGGAGGTGGACAGTTTTTGCGACATATTCTTACTTGAGTGTGTTAAAAAGTAAACTAAAAGGGTTCGGTGCCCTGAACCCGCTGCTCGGTATTTCTTATTAGCCTGTGACGTCCCACTGCAGGGCAAAGGCCTCCCTACTCTCTCACGAGAGAGTAGGGGTTTAGACAAATTAACCCACCGTGCTTGTCTAGTGCGAGTTGGTGGGTGTACAGTGGACCGCCTGACTGGGTCCGTGGGCGCCGCCTTTGACGTGCTAGATGTTCATCAGCCGCCGCCCTGAGTTGATAATCCTGCACTAATATCGACTGTTCCATCCGAGCCTATTTGGGTGTATTTATCCCATAGCCTACAGGTGGCGTTCTACATTTAGTTAGTTCAATACTAAATGCACGACAGTTTAAAGTCATATCGAGGACTGCTCGGTATTAACTGTTAATTTTTGTCTCGACGTTATTGTGAAGTGACGAAATATTGTTTAATCTAAATTAAAATAGTGTGAAGTAGCAATAATTGTGTTTTGTGCTCGCATTTTACCCTGATGACGCCCACTAAGCCCGCAACCACTGATGACGATGTCGACGAGAACAATGCTTCTCCGACATTTATACAGGGTGTTACGGAAAGGGTATATCAATACAAACGGGTTGAAGAGTGTATCTGGTCTAGAATCTCTGTACAAAATTTCAGCTCAAAAGCAGTAACTTTGAAAATGCTTATTATTTTTTTATTTCGATAGTTTATTAAATTGAAATCATAACAAACGTGTCACTGCACTACGAGGGTCATCATCCATTATCTGTAGTGTGTCTGTGCGCCTAGTACACGCACATCACGCCGCCGCGCGCTAGTGCAGCGCCGTGATGTCGAAATAAAAAAATATTAAGCATTTTCAAAGTTAATGCTTTTGAGCTGAAATTTTGTACAGAGATTCTAGACCAGATACACTCTTCAACCCGTTTGTATTGATATACCCTTTCTGTAACACCCTGTATACATATAATTATTCCATCTTATTCCTTATACGTCAAACCTACGACTCTCTATGACACATGCTTAAACGTTCGAATGGAATATGCCTTCAAATATTAGCGGCCTGTCTCGCAAGGAGGTCTCTACTACCTCCGTCATAGAATTAAGAAATCATGAATTAATCTGTGTAGGTAGTTAATATTAAAAACATTGAAGAATGAAAATTCTCCCCCTTTAAGCCGTAAGCTAAGTAGGTGAAAAATAAACTACGTTTCTCGTACTCACCCCAGGAGTGCGCCAACCCCACATACAGCGCTGCCAACGCCAGCACACACTGTGTTTTACACATTTTAAACTAGTAGCAGTACAAAGTTGTTTCAACAGGGGTAGATCCACCGCTGGTGATTGTTCTTTTGATTCTGAAGCCGAACGCTGGTTTCTCGCAACATAAAAATAGGTTTTTAGGTGATAAGTGACTGGGAGATAAGAGTTCCCTGCATTTATATAACTAAGTGTGCATACACACACGTCGAGGTTACCTACGCGACGCGTGTTTCGCGCGTGTGTTATGTACCACCACAGAATACTTAATAGTACTAGTACAGTCAGCATCAAAAGTTGATGACCACATTTAGATTTTCAAAATCGCTGTACACCGTATTATACCTAAATCGCTCAACATGACAAGCGCCAGAAATGAATGATTATCATAAAAGGGCATAAGTAGGTGACCATCACTTTTCAAAAGTCGCTAAACAACTTATAGTAAAAAAAGCATAACATTCTTCGTCTCTAAAGTCTCTGAACAAATTTTTGACAAAAGTAGCATACCATCGTTTATCTCTAAAGTCCCTGAACAAAATGAAATGTTTTTTGGGTTTAATATGTGTGTGTATTTGAGCGTAATTGATAACTAATACAATATTTATATATGTATAATAAATATTCTTTTTACATTCAAGGGTAAACAGTTTTTCAAATACCCACAACTATGTTTCCCAAAGAATTGAATTAAAACGGAATTTGTGTGAATTTTGAAAATGAGTCATATATGTATACAGATTAGGTTCTAATTCAATCGTACTCTAAAAATCATAAACTATGTCGACGGTATGAATTTGAACAGAATCTGCGTGATTTTTGAAAATGAGTCTTATTGCTTTACGAATAAGGTTACAATTCAATCGAACTAAAAAAAATCATTAATTACGTCGATGGTATAAATTCAAACAGAATCTGCGTGATTTTTGATAGTGAGTCTTATAGCTATACAAATAAGGTTACTATTCAATCGTAATATAGAAAGCTTAGATGACGTCGACGGAATAATTTTTAAGCGGAATATGCTTATCTTTATAATCGTGCTTGCGAGATTATTAACCGACTTCGAAAAAGGAGGTTCTGTATTCGACCCGTATGTATGTATGTATGCATGTTTGTATGTCCGCGATTTTCTCAAAAACGAATGAATCGATTTTGATAATTCTTTCATTAATGTGATCTACATAGTTTTGGAAAGGTTTTAGTATATAATACATTAGGTAACTATTCTTATGTACGAAGTTATAAGCATAAATATACTGCATCTCTGGCATTTCTACGCGAATTTTGATGATTCTTCTTGTCGGTGCCTTATTGCACTAGTATTAATTGAATTTGTGTGTGGTAGGTAGGTACAACTAAAAACTGAAAAATAAAAACTTTTTTACAAAAAAAAAAACAACCAACTTCAAAAAAAACACTTCAAAGTGAAAAATAACTTTAATTTCGGAAGTCAGTGTCAAAAAACAAAAATGCGGAACCAACGACACCGACTTCCGAAATTAAAGTTATTTTTCACTTTGAAGTGTTTTTTTTTAAACAGGCTTAAAAATGTGCTTGCCGCTTGAACACCAACTTCTAATATTTCTCATTGATACTTACTATGAAAAAAAAAAAACAAAATTATTTTGGAAAGTTAAATTCGAAATTTACATCCATTAATTTTTTTTTTTACATGATTTAGTTTGGATAGGACAAGATTGGATTTATAACTCTGAAGATAGTAACGAGCACTTTTTTTTTTAGTTTGCAGTTCAGCTACTTTTGATAGTATAAGTTTACACGCTACGTATCCGAAACAAAGTAATGTTTGTTTGTCTTTTGTTATTTATGATGTTAAGTTATTTTTGGACGTTGCCGTGATTACACTAGATAACCAAAACAAGCATTTTATATTGTTCAGTGACTTTTGTAAAACTGAATGTTATGATGTTTTCGGATATTATAACGATCAGCAATTTTTGACAAAATGGTGTTCAGTGACCTTTGACGAAGTAGTGTTCAGTTAATTTTGAACTTTAATGATGTTCATTCAATACTGGCGCCCTACCTTGTTGAGCGATTTATGGGTGATATAGTGTACAGTGGTTATGAAAATCTGAATGTGATCATCGACTTTTGATGCTGACTGTACCACTCTGTCGGAAAGCTTTCGCCACAGACGCGTATTCTGTTTTCTGATTGAATAAATTCTCATGTAGGTAATAAATGTATGATGTTTTAAGTACACGAAGTAGCAGGGGATCGAGGGGGGGGGGGGTGGAGGGGGGTTCAGTGGATCAGACCGTAATAAATCTATATTTCAAGGTGATAGGCGATAACCGCAGTCTTTCCACTCTGACTGCTCTCAGTCAGAGTCAGTCTTATTAACATCTTGTTTTTACCTTTTGGAACGCAAATAAATGAATAAGTATAAACTAACGATCGACCCGTGTGGCTGTTATTAAGTACTAGCCACGAGCCCCAGAAAGTAAATATGTTCGTTTCGTGAAATCAAAGACAACATTTTTCGTTACACGAAGCATAGAATGTAAACAAAGACATCGGAGCTACACTGGCAAGGAAATTGAATCTACCATTCCCAAATATTACTCGTTTAAATTCTAGGTACGTGCGTTAGTTATGAGTATGACACCACGGAGTGGCCGTGTACCGTCCAAAGAATCCAGACCCCTGTTAACTCAACAATTGTTTGTTATTGAAGTTCATGTGACGCTGGTTAATGTTTATTTTTATTTATTTATTTATTTATACTTTATTGTACACCACAAAAATACATGACAAAAAAAAAGATCGATCACTAAAAATAGACAATGGGCGGCCTTATCGCTTTCTGCGATCTCTGCCGGGCAACCCTGGAATGGACAGTGATAATGGGGTTGTCTTGTCGTTAATATAATTTGATCAGTGGTTTACATCAATGGTTCTCTATGTACAGTCACGAGCACTAATATGTCAACACTTGAGAACTTTCAATTGCGATTTTTCCGTGAAATGAAGAATGCAACGTTAAAATACGACACTTTACATAAACCTATGGGTTCAAAAATACTATGTTCGTAATAACATAACCTTTCACAAAAAAATAAAGGAGAAAATCGCCTTTGAATAAAGCCAAGTATATACATACTTATGCTCGTGACTGTATGTACATACATATATCTGCGGGAGCTATAGTAACGTGTTGATTGGTAATGCGTGATCTTCTTAGGTCTTTGAATTCTTTACGGGATCAGAATGAGTCTAAGCTTTGAAGAGAGAATTATTCTGTGATTGGAGCAATTCAGCCTTAATTAATTAATATGTCCTTCAGTTATTAGTTGCTTTAGATTTTCCTCAAAACGGGGCACTAAGGGGCGGTTTGTTTCACGTCCACTACGTCAAAAATGGCGCTAACTATCGTCAAACCTAAAAAAGCGTTGTTTCAAACATGGATCACTAATAAATTATAAGTGATCGATGGTTTCAAATTACAATTATAGAACAAATATAATATTAAAATATTACATGATTGATAACCAGCTGGGTAATTGCGTAACACACTATCAGTAGCAATGGGTTTCATTTGGACAGTTCAACAATATTCATTGCGTTATTTACGTTGTTGAGCACACAAATTCGAACATAATTGTGGAGCAAATCGAGCAATGGATTAGCAATATCCTTCAAAATGTTTCAGATTAAGGTGATATGTTGAAAAAAATGTGGTTTTTCTATTCCATGTAACTTGTTAAGTATGTGGAATAGGAACTTAACATTTTGGCATAATATGTTTTTTGACTCTTTGGTCTAGTATCGTCTAAAAGGAATACACTATTCAATACATTTTCCTCTATACAAAAATATTGCAAAGTTATATCTATTTTTTTACTTTTTTATTCAATGGAATTTACTTTAAAACATAGAGAATTATTACCTATATCCAAATTTACTCAAAGTAGTTTTAAATTTAATTCATTTATTTTGTTAAAAAAGGAGTAAATTCGTTTTGGCACATACGTCGATTTATTCCGAGCCATCGCACACTATAGCCATGACTCTTCTTTTGTTTTTCAAAAGTAATTAATTGCATCACTTTCGCTCGCTTAGTAGGTTTTCGAGGATTTTAGATTTTCGACATAGAAAGAAAGAAAGAAAGAAAAAGCATTTATTGCGAATCGTACAGGATGCGCCTATTGCTGGAAAAAAAGCTTGTAATAAACTAATGGAATATTAGCTTATAACTCAACAGTTAAAAACATTTTTGAGGTAGGTTTTTTTCCCCAATTCGACAATAACTCAGCTAGAGTTAGGTTTCTTTTCACCGAGTCAAACGTAGGGGTGTTGGTGAAAGCGTTATTTATGGCAGCTTCACATCTAGTTCCCTCTTGATTGCCAACACATTGGCAGACTGGCTGATCCTCCTCGTTCAGGGAACAGTTACCGTTGTTCAGACAGTAACCATGACACGCGTACACTTCACATCTGTCCCCGGAATAACCGGGATTACATCTGAAATAACGATAATGACAAACATGTATTATGACCAGTGATCGGAATAGGCTGAGTACCTACATATATTTACCTAAACTTCGGAGAACAGAGACAGAAAGTGGCGACTTCCTTGCGATATTTTTTCCCGGAATTCGGGAAAAATCTTAAATAAGTTGATACTTAATAAGCTTTATTTAAGATGGGTAAACGCTATTTTTAACTAAACTTGCAATTACCAAATTTTCGGGATTTTCACGTAACATTCCAAAATAAACAGTCTAACTTTAATTCATGTATTCCAATTATAATGTAATGTATGATACAACGGTTAATTTAAGGATCGTAAATATAATTCGAATACATGAATTAAAGTTAGACTATTTATCTCGGGATTTTACTTGAAAATTACGAATTTGGTAATTGATAGTTTAGTTAAAAAATAACCTTTACCCATCTTAAATAAAGCTTATTTTCAACTTGTTTAAGTTTTTCCCGAATTCCGGGAAAAAAGTGTCGTCGTAAGGAAGTCTCCACTTTCTGTCTCTGTAAATAGTGATGATATATTTATTTGCATTTTTAACATAAGTTCTTAACATGTATAATAAGTTTCACTATATTCGGCTTTTCAGCCGTACAAATATTTAGATTTTACATTCTGGACAGCATGCATTTAGTAAAAATAATATAAAATACTAATAATAATTTCATAATTTAAATTTTGATTACATGCAATTAATAAAAAATAAATTAAATACAATTCTATTCATTTCAAATAATAATTTATAGTAAAATAATAATGTCAAGAAAAAAATAAGCAATAATAATAATATCATGTCAATAAAAAATAACTAGAATAGGTAGGTAATGAAAATGTTTGAAAATGTCAATAATTATGTAGAGGTCATAATAATTATAATAAATAAGTTTTACATTTTGCACTCTAAATATTAATTGATGGAACAAAAACATCTCTCACACAACCAGTTATAGAGCTTTCTATTAAATTCCAAATCTGTAGCACTTCTAAATTCTTCGGCTAGGTGGTTATATAGTTAGGGATAGTGTCACACATGGTTATTTAAACAAAATTTAACAAGAAAACAGAGAAAAAGGAAAAATTGGGAGCAGCGGTGGCCTGGTGGTAACGTCCCTGACTTACGTATCGTAGGTCGTTAGTTCGATTCCAAGCAGGCATTTTACTTTGTCTAATTAATTTCGTCATCTCTGCACTCTAAACGGTGAAGGAAAACATCGTGAGGAAAGCGGCATGTCTTCTCTCTAAACAAAATTTCGAAGACATGTGACAGCAACCAACACGCACTGGGACAGTGAGGAGCATTACGGCCCACTCCCCTTTCATAGAGAGGAGGCCTGTGTCCCAGCAGTGGGAACGTCAGAGGCAGATTATGCTTATGTTTAACTAAGGAAACCATCAGAACTAGAAAATACTTTACCTGCATTTAGGAAGTCCCTCATGGTTGAAGCTGCAGTCACCTTGCAAACAATAGTTCTCACAGACTGAAACATCGCATCTTCCGCCGATGTAACCAGGTGTGCATTTGCAAACAGACGTCTCACTAACTTGTATACCGTGAACACAAAACAGTTCGACAACTGTTGTAGATTCTGTTGTCTGTTCTGATTCAGTTATGTGTTGAATATTGAGGGAGTTGCCGGTTACTGTGATTGTTGGTATTAGACTCAACAGTGCTTCGCAATCCTGAAGTCCCTGAATTTGATCTTTTATTTTGTAGTTGGCGGCTATACCGAGTGGTGTGTCATTATAGAACTTAGTAATCTCTTTTATCCCTTCACGATTAATTATGTTTTTTGGCTTTTGCCAAACGGTTTTGTAGCTCACGCTACTGTTCATCCAGTATAAGTAACCATTTGAAACAGTCAACTCTTTTGGGTTACACAGATATGTATCATGTAATTCCGTGTAACTTGTTAAGTATGTGGAATAGGAACTTAAAATTTTGGCGTAAGTTTTTTGAATCTTTGGTCTAGTATCATGTAAAAGGAATACACTATTCAATAAATTTTCCTCGATACAAAAATATTGCAAAGTTACATTTATTTTTTTACTTTTTTATTCAATGGAATTTACTTTAAAACATAGAGAATTATTATATCCAAATTTACTCAAAGTAGTTTTAAATTTAATTCATTTATTTTGTTAAAAAAGGAGTAAATTCGTTTTGGCACATACGTCGTTTTATTCCGAGCCATCGCACACTAGAGCCATGATTCTTCTTTTGTTTTTCAAAAGTAATTAATTGCATCACTTTCGCTCGCTTAGTAGGTTTTCGAGGATTTTAGATATTCGACATAGAAAGAAAGAAAGAAAGAAAAAGCATTTATTGCGAATCGTACAGGATGCGCCTATTGCTGGAAAAAAAGCTTGTAATAAACTAATGGAATATTAGCTTATACCTCAACAGTTATAAACATTTTTGAGGTAGGTTTTTTTCCCCAATTCGACAGTAAATCAGCTAGAGTTAGGTTTCTTTTCACCGAGTCAAACGTAGGGGTGTTGGTGAAAGCGTCATTTATGGCAGCTTCACATCTAGTTCCCTCTTGATTGCCAACACATTGGCAGACTGGCTGATCCTCCTCGTTCAGGGAACAGTTACCGTTGTTCAGACAGTAACCATGACACGCGTACACTTCACATCTGTCCCCGGAATAACCGGCATTACATCTGAAATAACGATAATGACAAACATGTATTATGACCAGTGATCGGAATAGGCTGAGTACTTATATTTACCTAAACTTCGGAGAACCGAGACAGAAAGTGGAGACTTCCTTACGACATTTTTTTCCCGGAATTCGGGAAAAATCTGTCTATACTTATAATAAATCTGTAGAAGTGAAAATTCTGTACATTGAAAATATCAAAAAAATTAATGTGTTACTAGACCGACATAGAATCCAAAAATGTGATTAAAAAATTTTTTGTCTGTCTGTCTGTTTGTTCAGGCATCACGCAAAAACTACCGGTTCGATTACGATGAAACTTGGTATAATTATTCTTTAATATCCTGGGCACCACACTGGGTAGGTACTTTTTATCCCGGAAAAGTATATACAATAAAAAACAAACTTAATTTTGCGGTTCGATCCCTAGACCCGATTACTGTACTAACCGCAAATAATACGTAGGTTACGTCACCCGCAGTGGAGTTATTATTATATACTAGCTGCGCCCCGCGGTTTCACCCGCGTAAATGTCGATCCCGTGGGAATATCGGGATAAAAACTATCTTATGTCCTTTCCCGGGACTCAAACTATCTCTATACCAAATTTCATCGAAATCGGTCCAGCCGTTTTCATGTTATGTCGTGACAACGGAAAACGGGTTTCATTTTTATATATATAGATAGGTACTAGGTAGCCTATTTAACATCACGCTGCGACTCTTCGGAGCCGAGCAGAAAGAAGAAGTCAGAAAAAACGCCAAGCGAAAATGAAGTAATAGCGCGGGCAGGCGATGCAATGCGATATGTCGGGGGAACCAAACATTCCACGCGGACGAAGTCGCGGGCAGAAGCTAGTCTTAAATAAGTTGAAAATAAGCTTTATTTAAGATGGGTAAACGCTATTTTTAACTAAAGTTGCAGTTACCAAATTTTCGGGAATTTCACGTAAAATCCCAAAATAAATAGTCTAACTTTAATTCATGTATTCCAATTATAATGTAATAATGTATGATACAACAGTTAGTTTAAGGATCGTAAATATAATTCGAATACATGAATTAAAGTTACCTAGACTATTTATTTCGGGATTTTACTTGAAAATTACGAATTTGGCAATTTGGAATTTGGAATTATGAATTTGAATTTGGAATAGCCTTTACCCATCTTAAATAAAGCTTATTTTCAACTTGTTTAAGATTTTTCACGAATTCCGGGAAAAAAGTGTCGTCGTAAGGAAGTCTCCACTTTCTGTCTCTGTTCTCCGAAGTGTAGGTAAATATACTCAGCCTATTCCAATCACTGATTATGACTAAATTAATCATGGAACTATCAGAAGAAGTAGGAAGAATATGTTTTACCTGCATGTAGGAAGTCCCTCTTCATTAAAACTACATTCGCCATACATACAGTAGTTCAGACAGTCTGACACTTCGCATCTATCACCTACATAATCTCTTGTGCATTGACAGACCGGCTCAGTCTTCTCATTTAAGGAACAGTTACCGTTGTTCAGACAAAAACCATGACACGCGGACATTTCACATCTTTCCCCTGAATAACCGGCATTACATCTGAAATAGTCATAGTGTCATTTAAACAAAGTTAAAAAAATTTAAACAAAATTTAACAAGAAAACAGAGAAAAAGGAAAAATTGGGAGCAGCGGTGGCCTGGTGGTAACGCCCCTGACTTACGTATCGTAGGTCGTTAGTTCGATTCCAAGCAGGCATTTTACCTTGTCTAATTAATTTCGTCATCTCTGCACTCAAAACGGTGAAGGAAAACATCGTGAGGAAAGCGGCATGTCTTCTCTCTAACCAAAATTTCGAAGACATGTGACAGCAACCAACACGCACTGGGACAGTGAGGTGCATTACGGCCCACTCCCCCTTTCATAGAGAGGAGGCCTGTGTCCCAGCAGTGGGAACGTTAGAGGCAGATTATGCTTATGTTTAACTAAGGAAACCATCAGAACTAGAAAATATTTTACCTGCATTTAGGAAGTCCCTCATGGTTGAAGCTGCAGTCACCTTGCAAACAATAGTTCTCGCAGACTGAAACATCGCATCTTCCGCCGATGTAACCAGGTGTGCATTTGCAAACAGACGTCTCACTAACTTGTATACCGTGAACACAAAACAGTTCGACAACTGTTGTAGATTCTGTTGTCTGTTCCGATTCGGTTACGTTGAATATTGAGGGAGTTGCTGGTTACTGTGATTTTTGGTATTAGACTCGACAGTGCTTTGCAGTCGTGAAGTCCCTGAATTTGATCTTTAATTTTGTAGTTCGCGACTATACCTAGTGGTGTTTCATTATAGAACTTACTAATCTCTTTTGTCTCGTTAAGATGCAACATGTCTTTTCGCATTTGCCAAACGGTTTTGTAGCTCACGCTACTGGTCATCCAGTATAAGTAATCATTTGAAACAGTCAACTCTCTTGGATTGGACAGTTCATCAGGTAATACATAAATCTTGTGTTGACCATTACCCATAACGTTCAAATACCGATATTTAGTACCGTGCATAAAAAAAACATTCCGTGTTTGTGGGTCCTTGGCTATGCTAAATACACAACACGTAAGTCGGAACAGAACTTGTCTCTCGGAACCATTAAACCGAGCTCTCTCGATGTATTCACGCGCTATGCCTGTGTTGGCCCAGTAAATGTACCTGTAAATTAAATGACACTATTGAATATCACAAATAGTAACAGATTTTGATTTTTAAACTGTCATTGCTAACGTACCCTCTACAGCTATCCACGGCAATATGAGTGGGGATCTGGTGATCCATCTTGACTAAAAGATTTCCGTCAACATTTTGATTAAATCCGGGTTTTAATGAAATCCAATTAATGCTTTTTTCATTAGTATCCGTAAAGAATAATGTGTCCGTTGGAGGGTCGAACGCAATACTGTGAATGTTACTACCAACTCTTTTGATGAAACATCTATTTTCCTTGGCAAATAAATTATAACCACATATAGCGTCGTTGTTACTCTGTTTGTCGACGTACAGCATCATGTTGTGAACTTCATCGTAAGCTAACGCTGAGAGGTTTTTGGAGTTAAAACGTACGGTATCTGTTTTGGATCCATCGGTATAAAATACGAGGTTATCCCCTAGGCTCACGGCGATGTCTGAAACAAGAGAGAAAAATATTTAACGAAACGAACTGAAAGCTAAATGAACCACTACACTATACTGATAAGAAATATTCATGAGTGCTATCAAGATATTTCCAGGACAGAAACGGTTAAGATTAAAAAAATATATATATAGTAATCACAAATATTTTAGAAATCGCACTCTTTGTTAAATGTAACATGAACCTTTTCACTTCAATGTCAGAAAATAGGAAAAGACCTATAAGAAGTCGGTATAAACACCTACTAAACGTTGAGAGATGTAATACAGCCTTGCCTAAAAAAAGTGTTATTAGTATGGGCCCAATCATTTTTAATAAAGTACCCAATATAATTCAAAATGACACAATACAAAATTTAAAAAACGACTGACATTACTATTGATTGAAAAATGCTATTATTCAGTAAATGATTTTTTAAATGACATAGACTTATGTAAGTAATGGTAATTTAATGGTTTTTCTCAATTCATCCGATTTTTTTATTTATGCATTTTGATGTGCTATGACTAATGTTTTAAAGTTATAATTTTATGTTCTTTTGACTATTTTAATTTAATTTTCAATTTAGTGGACATTAATGTTTGCATGCCTTATATAAAGTAGATTGTACAAGGCTCACCCACCTTATTGTAACATCTTATTTTTATGTACCTGCAATCTATGCAAATAAAAATTTACTTTACAAACTCATTTGAGCACTAATAGTCATTTAAGGCGGTTACATGACCTAAGTCTTTGACCTTAGTCTTTGACCAGTGCGTGTTGCCAGTGATGACATATGGCACTGAAACGTGGTCGCTCACAATGGGCCTTATTAGCCTTATGCTGGTTGCGTGATTAATTCTTTCATAAAATACCTGTACCTAAATATTAAGCATTGCGCAATTGTTTGTTATCCCGAAGAAATAAAATTAAAATAAAAATACAGTTCCCAACCGATACCCCTTACCTCTAATCGGAGATCAAGTTCAAAGGTTATCAGGCGCGCAGTTTTATACGTGTCTTGACATTGCTAGTGGATTTTATCAAGTTGCTTTAAATGTAGAGTCTAATTTAATAGAGAAAAAAAAACCGACTTCCAAAAAAACACTACAAAGTGAAAAATAACTTTAATTTCGGAAGTCGCTGTCTTTGGATCTGTATTTTAGTTTTTTGCCACCGACTTCCGAAATTAAAGTTATTTTTCACTTTGTAGTGTTTTTTTGGAAGTCGGTTTTTTTTTTGGTAAAAAGTTTTTATTTCACGCTTTTTAGTGGGTCTGCGTATAATTTATCTCAGTTTCTAGCCCAGTGTCAACTTTCTCATCGCCTTTTACAAAATATTGCTTTTCCCGATGCAGGGAAGTTAATTGTTGAAGAGTTCTCCTGGTCCACCATCAGCTCCATATCAGCATTCACATTGTGACGAGCATAAATTGCTTAGCAACCATGTTAAAGTATCGAATCGCAACCCGTGAAATAAATAGTACGTAGATATTATTGAGTAGTTCCGGTGGCCATCTGTGGTCTTCACCATCAGTTCCACTTCACCAAATGGTGCTTTCCGAGAGCAAATGCACGAGTGTTACTATAAAAAATACCCAAATCGCTATAGGCGTGCCTATAATATTTGAAGAGATCCTTCGATTTCTCCAGAATCCCATCATCAAATCCTGACCTGATGACAATGGGACCAATCTGAAAGTATATTCTCTCAAATAAAAAAAGAATTTTTCAAATCGGTTTATAAATGACGGCTTACTGAGGAACTGAGGTAACAAATTTAAAAATAAAAAAAATAAAAATTATAGATTTTTGTTGATTTTTCAAAAACCGCTTGTTCGATTCCGATAAAATTTTCATGGGATCATTTGGGAAGTATATACTTTACAACAAAAAAAGAAATATTCAAATCGGTTGGCAAGCGACGGAGTCATGCGCGAACAAACATAAAAAAAAATACAAACATCCGAATTGAGAACCTCCTCCTTTTTAGAAGTCGGTTAAAAACCGCATTTATTACCCCGGATGCTCATCATGAGTTTACTGTCATGCCGTTTGGCCTACGAAATGCTCCTTCTGTGTATCAGAGAGCTATTAATACGGCTCTAGGTGACCTAGCGCACTCTTACGCAATCGTCTACATGGACGATCTAGTTATACCCGCGTTTAAAACTCTTAGTGATGCTAGATTTTCGTTCAATATGAAAAAATGCGCCTTCCTAAAGAGACAGGTTCAGTTTTTGGGGTATGAAATATCAGAGGGTGAAATCAGGCCTAACCGCGTTGACTAGTTCCCTACCACCACAAACCATCACTCAGCTCAGACAATTTTTGGGTTTAGCGTCCTACTCTAGGCAGTTTTTCAATAACTTTTCGTTTAAAATGGCACCGCTCTACCGTCTATTAGCTAACAATAATTCTAAAATAACTTGGACCACAGAGTTCGAAACAATTAGACAAGACATAATATCGGTATTGACTTCATCCCCGGTTCTGATGCTTTTTGACCTAGAATTACCTACAGAGTTACATACGGACGCCAGTAGCGAAGGTTACGGCGCGATTCTCTTCCAAAAAGCTGGTACAAAATTACATCCGGTAGAGTACTACAGTAAACGCACTACGCACGCGGAGTCTCGATACCACTCTTATGAGTTAGAGACACTAGCAGTTGTAAACTCGGTTAAGCATTTTCGCCATTATTTGTATGGCAGGAGTTTCACAGTCGTTACTGACTGCAATTCTCTGAAAACCTCGAGAACTAAAGTAGACTTAACCCCTAGAGTGCACCGGTGGTGGGCTTTCCTCCAGGGTTTCGATTTTGACAAACAGTACAGGGAGGGTAAGAGAATGGCCCACGTTGACTTTTTCTCGAGAAATCACTTACCTGAGGCGAAGAGCACCACCGTTAGCGATAGTCATAGTTTAATCGTCAATATCGCCGAGTTATCTTCGAATTGGTTACACGCGGAACAACGACGAGACCCGGAATACAATGAAATTATTAATAAACTCGAAAGCGATGATCTGGACTTAGAGAGTTGCAGAATCTATGAATTGGGATCTAAAGTGCTCTACAGAAAAATTCAAAGGAACAATCTCAACATTTGGCTACCAGTTGTACCTAGAGCTTTTCGTTGGTCGATAATAAATCATATTCATGAGTCCATTCTCCATTTGGGATGGGATAAAACCTTAGAAAAGGCATATATAAACATTATTGGTTTCCCAATATGTCAAAATACGTCCGAAAATTCGTTGAAAATTAAATTGCATAACATGTAGAGTAGCTAAGTCGCGAAGTGGTAAACAACAGATAGAGTTACACCCCATACCGAAAACTAATATTCCTTGGCATACAATTCACAACGACGCCACAGGTAAGCTCAGTGGCAAAAATGATCACAAGGAATACGTTTTTGTTCTTGTAGACGCTTTTACCAAATATGTGTTACTCAGGCATTCCACAAGAATGAATACTAATAGTGCGATCAGCGCTCTCAAAGCATCCATTTTTCTTTTCGGGATCCCTGCACGCGTTATCGCAGATCAGGGTAGATGTTTTGCGAACAAAGATTTTAAGGATTTTTGTGCCAGTCATAATATTCAACTACATTTGATAGCAACCGGCTCTTGTCGTGCTAATGGTCAAGTAGAGCGTATAATGAGTACACTCAAAAACATGTTAACTGTCGTAGAAACAAGCTAAGGTAGGTCCTGGCAGGACGCATTAGATGATGTCCAACTTTCCATAAATAGCACAATTCATATAGTAACCGAAGCAAGCCCCCTAGAATTGTTGATAGGTAGAGTAGCCAGACCTTTAAATTTATTGACCATAGACGATCACGAGGTTGAAGTAGATGTAGAAGAGATTAGAGAACAAGCTAATAGGTTAATGAAAAATAGCGCATGTCTTGATAAAGCACGGTTCGATAAAAGTAAGGCAAAAGTCACTTCGTTTTCTGTAGGGGATTACGTTTTAATTGAAAATCACGAACGGAATCAAACAAAATTAGATCCTAATTAATATAAAAGACCTTACGAGGTCATTGACGATGACAGGTATCAAATACTAGACGGTGACAGGTATCATCTCAGGAGCTTAAACTGTAATCGTGCATACAAGTATGCGAGAGACCGCTTACATGCACTCCCTCTGTCCTATGTCCCAACTGAGCTGGATCCGTGTCTGCCTGATGACAATGATGGTAAGATCTTCGTACTAAATTTATTTTGTTTAAAATGATTAGTTATCAGAGAGTGTGCATGTTTGTGTGGGTGGCGAATAAAGTCTCTTTATAATCTTAATTTTTTTTTGACATTGAATGCCTAATAATTGTAAGAGTCCATGTTACTTGATGAATAAATAATAATAATAATAAGATATCCTAGCAGCGTAGTAGTTTTTAAGGTTTAGTCAAGCTTTGTGAGAGGCGAGGTGGCCATTGAAAACTAAAATAAGTAGAATAAAGAGGCGAGGTGGCCATTGAAAAGTAAAATCAGTAGAATAAAGGGGGGGTGGCCGTTGAAAATTGAAATCAGTAGAATAAAAGGCGAGGTGGCCATTGAAAAGTGAAATCGGTAAAATAAGAGGCGAGGTGACCATTTAGATATTGTTAATAATCCAAAATGTGTAACGCATAAACGGCGAGGTGGCTGTTTCGATAGTACTGACTTAATTTAGTATGCACAATGGAGTCTATTAGGATTCAGATTCGATAGCGAAAGGCTTCTTATTACTATAGGGCGCCTATTTTATGAAAATATCTTAAATAAAGTTGTTGCGCAGAAGATAAAATGTACACGATCTTGGTCAGGAGTGGCCGAACAATAATACACCAATATCTCTTTCTTTTCTGCAGATAACGATGCATGCACGGCCTTCAACATCACACGAGGGCGTGTAATACGTCAGGACGGCTGTGTCGGAGGAAGCTATGAATTGGGTTGATTATTGTTTTCATGTGTAACGCACAATATTACTTGTTTACATTGTAATTACTTTTAAAATTCTTAATGCAATTTAATTTGATTTGTTAACTGTTTCTATAATTTAAAATCCTTATTAATCTAATAAAAGTTATGAATATTGCAATTCACGTAACGACCAATCAGAGCAGAGCACGTGCCTCGAGCGGGGTCGAGGCGCCATCTTTTATTTTAAGGAGGTGGACAGTTTTTGCGACACATTCTTACTGGGTGATAGCGACTGATCGAGTTGGATCGTTGAGTTGAGTGTTACTCGTAAAAAGTAAACTAAAGGTAAGATCGGTGCCCTGAACCCGCTGCTCGGTATTTCTTATTAGCCTGTGACGTCCCACTGCAGGGCAAAGGCCTCCCTACTCTCTCATGAGAGAGTAGGCGTGTAGACAAATTAACCCACCGCGCTTGTCTAGTGCGAGTTGGTGGGTGTACAGTGTAAATAAAAAAAATCAGCTGTTCCCTACATTTTGACGAGTTAAGCGATCATAAATGTAGGGAACAGCTGATTTTTTTTTCGCGATTTCCGGTTTGGTCCCATAGTAAAAGTTGTTCATAATGATGAGTACAATCTCCCATTTCGATTTGTCGCATGTTTTCAATTTCACCCTGTATATAATTATTCCATCTTATTCCTTATACGTCAAACCTACGACTCTCTATGACACATGCTTAAACGTTCGAATGGAATATGCCTTCAAATATTAGCGGCCTGTCTCGCAAGGAGGTCTCTACTACCTCCGTCATAGAATTAAGAAATCATGAATTAATCTGTTAAAAACGTTGAAGAATGAAAATTCTCGCCCTTTAAGCCGTAAGCTAAGTAGGTGAAAATAAACTACGTTTCTCGTACTCACCCCAGGAGTGCGCCAACCCCACATACAGCGCTGCCAACGCCAGCACACACTGCGTTTTACACATTTTAAACTAGTAGCAGTACAAAGTTGTTTCAACAGGGGTACATCCACCGCTGGTGATTGTTCTTTTGATTCTGCAGCCGAACGCTGGTTTCTCGCAAAATAAATAGGTCTTTCTGGAATGGTGATAAGTGACTGGGAGATAAGAGTTACCTATGCATTCATATAACTAAGTGTGCATGCACACTCGTCGCGGTTACGCGATGCTTGTTTCGCGCGTGTGTTACACCACTCTGTCGGTAAGCTTTCGCCACAGACGCGTAGGTATTCTGTTTTCTGATTGAAGAAATTCTCATGTAGGTGATAAGATAAATGTATGATGTTTTAAGTACACGAAGTAGCAGGGGATCGAGGGGGATGGGGGGGTGGAGGGGGTTCAGTGGATCAGACCGGAATAAATCTATATTTCAAGGTGATAGGCGATAACCGCAGTCTTTCCACTCTGACTGCTCTCAGTCAGAGTCAGTCTTATTAACATCTTGTTTTTACCTTATGGAACGCAAATAAATGAATATAAACTTTCGATCGACCAGTGTGGCTGTTATTTTAAGTACTAACCACGAGCCCCAGAAAGTATGTTCGTTTCATGAAATCAAAGACAACATTTTTCGTTACACGAAGCATAGAATGTAAACAAAGACATCGAAGCTACACTGGCAAGGAAATTGAATCTACCATTCCCAAATATTACTCGTTTAAATTCTGGGTATGAGTATGACACCACGGATTGGCCGTGTACGGTGTACCGTCCAAAAAATCCAAACCCCTGTTAACTCAACAATTGTTTGTTATTGAAGTTCATGTGACGCTGGTTAATATTTATTTTTATTTATTTATACTTTATTGTTCACCACAAAAATACATAACAAAAAAAAAGATCGATCACTAAAAATAGACAATGGGCGGCCTTATCGCTTTCTGCGATCGCTGCCGGGCAACCCTGGAATGGACAGTGATAATGGGGTTGTCGTTAATATAATTTGATCAGTGGTTTAGATCAATGGTTCTCTATGTATGTACACACATATATCTGCGGGAGCTATAGTAACGTGTTGATTGGTATTGCGTGATCTTCTTAGGTCTTTGAATTCTTTACGGGATCAGAATGAGTCTAAGCTTTGAAGAGATAATTATTCTGTGATTAGAGCAATTCAGCCTTAATTAATTAATATGTCTTTCAATTATTAGTTGCTTTAGATTTTCCTCAAAACAGGGCACTAAGGGGCGGTTTGTTTCCCGTCCACCACGTCAAAAATGGCGCTAACTATCGTCAAACCAAAAAAAGCGTTGTTTCAAAAATGGATCACTAATAAATTATTATTAGTGATCGATGGTTTCAAATTACAATTATAGAACAAATATAATATTAAAATATTACATGATTGATAACCAGCTGGGTAATTGCGTAACACACTATCAGTAGCAATGGGTTTCATTTGGACAGTTCAACAATATTCATTGCGTTATTTACGTTGTTGAGCACACAAATTCGAACATAATTATGGAGCAAATCGAGCAATGGATTAGCAATATCCTTCAAAATGTTTCAGATTAAGGTGATATTTTGAAAAAAATGTGGTTTTTCTATTCCGTGTAACTTGTTAAGTATGTGGAATAGGAACTTAACATTTTGGCATATGTTTTTTGACTCTTTGGTCTAGTATATTGTAAAAGGAATACACTATTCAATAAATTTTCCTCGATACAAAAATATTGCAAAGTTATATCTATTTTTTTACTTTTTTATTCAATGGAATTTACTTTAAAACAGAGAATTATTATATCCAAATTTACTCAAAGTAGTTTTAAATTTAATTCATTTGTTTTGTTAAAAAAGGAGTAAATTCGTTTTGGCACATACGTCGTTTTATTCCGAGCCATCGCACACTAGAGCCATGACTCTTCTTTTGTTTTTCAAAAGTAATTAATTGCATCACTTTCGCTCGCTTAGTAGGTTTTCGAGGATTTTAGATTTTCGACATAGAAAGAAAGAAAGAAAGAAAAAGCATTTATTGCGAATCGTACAGGAAGCGCCTATTGCTGGAAAAAAGAGCTTGTAATAAACTAATGGAATATTAGCTTATACCTCAACAGTTATAAACATTTTTGAGGTAGGTTTTTTTTCCCAATTCGACAGTAAATCAGCTAGAGTTAGGTTTCTTTTCACCGAGTCAACTTCACATCTAGTTCCCTCTTGATTGCCAACACATTGGCAGACTGGCTGATCCTCCTCGTTCAGGGAACAGTTACCGTTGTTCAGACAGTAACCATGACACGCGTACACTTCACATCTGTCCCCGGAATAACCGGCATTACATCTGAAATAACGAAAATGACAAACATGTATTATGACCAGTGATCGGAATAAGCTGAGTATATTTACCTAAAGTTTAAAGAACAAAGATGGAAATCGGAGACTCCCTTATGACAAATTTTTTTTTACCGGTAAATTTACCGGTATTTTAAATATTGTAACTTTCAATATCTCATTTTGTCATTAGCCTTATAAATGCTTTAATAAATCGTAATCAATGTTTTGATAAATAAAATAACCAATATTAAAAACATTTTTTTTTCTTATTTTTTTATGTTGGTTGAACATTTCAATATAACATGAATATATTAATGACTTTGAAATCCTTTTTATATATTTATTTTAAAGTTACACATAATGTACAAACAATACAATCAATACAAATTACAACATTTTAAATGCTTTAATAAACCGTAATCAATTTACGGTTTATTAAAGCATTTAGAGAGAGTAGGGAGGACTTTGCCCTGCAGTGGGACGTCACAGGCTAATAATAATAATAGCAAAGTATTTAAAATGTTAATGATAAAATAATATTGAAAGTTACATAATTAAAGTTCCGGTAAATTTACCTGTAAAAAAAAATAGTCATAAGGAAGTCTCCGATTTCCGTCTCTGTTCTTTAAACTTTAGGTAAATATACTCAGCCTATTCCGATCACTGGTCATAATCAGTGATCGGAATAGGCTGAGTACAGTCTGTTATAGCAATTAGCTGACCCCCCTAAAAATTACTCGATTTTGCACCCTCCTCTCATAACATTAAAGGTTATTCAATATGTATGAGTTAATCGGACTAACACTACTCGATGAACAGAAACAATAAATAATTTTGATACGCAAATTTGAGCTTTAAGATGTTGGTGTTAGGTCATTTACTATGTATGGGTATTTGTTACGCAATTTTCATTTTTAATCAGCAAGACTTAAAGGTTAGGTTAATGTTGTGATAATTTGTGTCATTGCTACTAATACCTTATTTCATCTATCTTACTCAAGTTAATCTGGTGTCGTGGTTCATGCGTAAGGCTGAGACGTGCAAGATGCGAGTTCAAATCTAGTCTCATGTTTAATTTTGTTTTCAATATATAAATTGTTCGTAAGTATTTCTTGCATTATTGTAAAGAACAAGCATATCAATTAAGTTGATAAACGATAAACGTTTCACCTTTTTCAATAAGTGGGTAGTTCGACGTCAATATGAGTATTCAACAAAAACTGCTATTGAAATGATTTTAGGAATATGGGGTAGAAGAATAAATTGAACAAGACATTCTATGCACAAATAGCAGTGAATACGCACGAACATTTTTATATTGCCTAAGTTGCGAAAATCCACGCCTTTTTATTAATTATTATTATCGGTTTTGATAGTTTAATCGTCATGTCTCAGTTGAGTGATTATTTAAAATACAAAATATTGTATTTGCATAAGGAGAATGTTGGTATTAAAGCGATTGCTAGGAAACTTAATATAGCGGTAAGTGTATTCTTTTTTATACTTCCTTAATTCGTTAGTTGGCTTAAAAACGTGAGTATAGAATAATAGAAAATTAACTGTTTCATTATGAGATCATTTATAGGTCTAATGTGGTTTATCTAAAGGTATTTTTGCAAACTTATTCGAAAAATTATGATTACCGGGTTATTAAAATTATGCTTATTGTGTTGTTTCAGAGAAATACAGTCAGACTGTGGCTAAGACGTTTTGAAGAGACAGGGAATATTCAAAAGGATCGTCCTGAACCAAAACCTGCAATGTTACTCCTGTGTCAGAACATCATCAAGCAATTGTTAGAAGGCATACTGAACACCCATTTTTGCCTACTCAATGCAGTATAATGTTTCTGTTCAGACGGTCAGAAAACATTTGCATGTTGCTGGACTGAAACAATACAAGCCAGCACGTAAAATTTAACTGACTGCTGCACATCGCCAAGCAAGGGTCCGCTTTGCCCAAGAATATCTCAATTTTAATTGGGAAGATTATGTTGTCATACTTACCGACGAGAAGTTTTTGTCAAAACCTTATTTATAACTAAACATAACTACATACTTACAAAACAAATTGATATATAGTATACCTAGTAGGTAAAACATCAACGTATAATGCTATTTTATTTAGTTCAACGATATTTAATGTGGTGATGTTATTGTTATGAAATAGAAATACATACCTATATATTTCTAAATATTATAACATGTTGATTCACTACATTAAACTCTGTGAAGTATGTAACAACGTTATTAGTAACTGTTATATCATTTACGTTATTCTTATAATAATTTTTTTTACCATCATTATCATTTTTTTATTTTCGTTCAGCTTTTTTTTTGTTGCTAAAGTTATAATTTATTATTTATAACTTAAAAAAAAATATTATAAAACAAAATGCGCAGCAGAAAACATGTTGGTTTCGAACTCGCAACCACCCTCTTGTCAGCTCACTGCAGCTACCACTAGACCACACGAACATGGTGATTGTCGTTGAAATTAGCAATAATATATTACAAGCTAGAACAATATTCAAGATCATACCTACCTTAACACTGCGTGTTAAATATCAAATTCGAATAACTGTTTTATTTATCGTAGACGTTGAACTGTTCTAGTTCGATAAGCTTACTGCTAACAAGCAGAAGGTTCAAATTCGTTTAATTTTTAAGGGGTCAGCTAATTGCTATAACAGACTGTACCTATATTTACCTAAACTTCTGAGAACAGAGACAAAAAGTGGAGACTTCCTTACGACATTTTTTTTTCCCGGAATTCGGGAAAAATCTATCTATACTTATAATAAATCTGTAGAAGTGAAAATTCTGTACATTGAAAATATCAAAAAAATGAATGGCAGCGGGTGTTACTAGACCGACATAGAATCCAAAAATGTGATCAAAAAATTTTTTGTCTGTGTGTCTGTCTGACTGTTTGTTCAGGCATCACGCAAAAACTACCGGTTCGATTACGATGAAACTTGGTATAATTATTCTTTAATATCCTGGGCACCACACTGGGTAGGTACTTTTTATCCCGGAAAAGTATATACAATAAAAAACAAACTTAATTTTGCGGTTCGATCCCTAGACCCGATTACTGTAGGTACTAACCGCAAATAATAAGTTTGTCGTAGGTTACGTCACCCGCAGTGGAGTTATTATTATATATAGCCTATTTAACATCACGCTGCGACTCTTCGGAGCCGAGCAGAAAGAAAAGGTCAGAAAGAACGCCAAGCGAAAACGAAGTAATAGCGCGGGCAAGCGATGCAATGCGATGTGTCGGGGGAACCAAACATTCCACGCGGACGAAGTCGCGGGCAGAAGCTAGTCTTAAATAAGTTGAAAATAAGCTTTATTTAAGATGGGTAAACGCTATTTTTAACTAAAGTTGCAGTTACCAAATTTTCGGGAATTTCACGTAAAATCCCAAAATAAATAGTCTAACTTTAATTCATGTATTCCAATTATAATGTAATGTATGATACAACGGTTAGTTTAAGGATCGTATATATAATTCGAATACATGGATACTAGACTATTTATTTCGGGATTTTACGTGAAAATTCCGAATTTGGTAATAATTGATAGTTTATTTAATAAAAAATAGCCTTTACCCATCTTAAATAAAGCTTATTTTCAACTTGTTTAAGATTTTTCCTGAATTCCGGGAAAAAAAGTGTCGTCGTAAGGAAGTCTCCACTTTCTGTCTCTGTTCTCCGAAATGTAGGTAAATATACTCAGCCTATTCCAATCACTGATTATGACTAAATTAATCATGGAACTATCAGAAGAAGTAGGAAGAATATGTTTTACCTGCATGTAGGAAGTCCCTCTTCATTAAAACTACATTCGCCATACATACAGTAGTTCAGACAGTCTGACACTTCGCATCTATCACCTACATAATCTCTTGTGCATTGACAGACCGGCTCAGTCTTCTCATTTAAGGAACAGTTACCGTTGTTCAGACAAAAACCATGACACGCGGACATTTCACATCTTTCCCCTGAATAACCGGCATTACCTACATCTGAAATAGTGATAGTGTCATTTAAACAAAGTGTGTTATTTAAACAAAATTTAACAAAAAAACAGAGAAAAAGGAAAAATTGGGAGCAGCGGTGGCCTGGTGGTAACGGCCCTGACTTACGTATCGTAGGTCGTTAGTTCGATTCCAAGCAGGCATTTTACTTTGTCTAATTAATTTCGTCATCTCTGCACTCAAAACGGTGAAGGAAAACATCGTGAGGAAAGCGGCATGTCTTCTCTCTAACCGAAATTTCGAAGACATGTGACAGCAACCAACACGCACTGGGACAGTGAGGTGCATTACGGCCCACTCCCCTTTCATAGAGAGGAGGCCTGTGTCCCAGCAGTGGGAACGTTAGAGGCAGATTATGCTTCTGTTTAACTAAGGAAACCATCAGAACTAGAAAATATTTTACCTGCATTTAGGAAGTCCCTCATGGTTGAAGCTGCAGTCACCTTGCAAACAATAGTTCTCGCAGACTGAAACATCGCATCTTCCGCCGATGTAACCGGGTGTGCATTTGCAAACAGACGTCTCACTAACTTGTATACCGTGAACACAAAACAGTTCGACAACTGTTGTAGATTCTGTTGTCTGTTCTGATTCGGTTACGTGTTGAATATTGAGGGAGTTGCTGGTTACTGTGATTGTTGGTATTAGACTCGACAGTGCTTCGCAATCCTGAAGTCCCTGAATTTGATCTTTTATTTTGTAGTTGGCGGCTATACCGAGTGGTATTGAATGTGACTAATCTCTTTTATCTCTTCACGATTAATTATGTTTTTTGGCATTTGCCAAACGGTTTTGTAGCTCACGCTACTGTTCATCCAGTATAAGTAACCATTTGAAACAGTCAACTCTTTTGGGTTAGACAGATATGTATCATGTAATACAATATAACCCTCGTTTTGACCATCCGAACCCATACTGTTCAAAAACCGATTATTTCCACCGTCAAAAAAAAAAACTCTCCGTGTTTGTGGGTCCATGGCTATGCTCAATACTGGTAAACTTCGGTACATAACTTCTCTCTCGGAACCATTAAACCGAGCTCTCTCGATGTATTCACGCGCTATGCCTGTGTTGGCCCAGTAAATGTACCTGTAAATTAAATGACACTATTGAATATCACGAATAGTAACAGATTTTGATTTTTAAACTGTCATTGCTAACGTACCCTCTACAGCTATCCACGGCAATATGAGTGGGGATCTGAAGATACATCTTGACTAAAAGATTTCCGTCAACATTTTGATTAAATCCGGGTTTTAATGAAATCCAATTAATGCTTTTTTCATTAGTATCCGTAAAGAACAATGTGTCCGTTGGAGGGTCGAACGCAATACTGTGAATGTTACTACCAACTCTTTTGATGAAACATCTGTTTTCCTTGGAAAATAAATTATAACCACATATAGCGTCGTTGTTGCTCTGTTTGTCGACGTACAGCATCATGTTGTGAACTTCATCGTAAGCTAACGCTGAGAGGTTTTTGGAGTTAAAACGTACGGTATCTGTTTTGGATCCATCGGTATAAAATACGAGGTTATCCCCTAGGCTCACGGCGATGTCTGAAACAAGAGAGAAAAATATTTAACGAAACGAACTGAAAGCCAATTGAACCACTAAACTATACTGATAAGAAATATTAATGAGTGCTATCAAGATATTTCCAGGACAGAAACGGTTAAGATTAAAAAAAATATATATATAGTAATCACAAATATTTTAGAAATCGCACTCTTTGTTAAATGTAACATGAACCTTTTCACTTCAGTATCAGAAAATAGGAAGAGACCTATAAGAAGTCGGTATAAACACCTACTAAACGTTGAGAGATGTAATACTACCTTGCTTAAAAAAAGTGTTATTAGTATGGGCCCAATCATTTTTAATAAAGTACCCAATATAACACAATACAAAATTTAAAAAAAAGACTGACATTACTATTGATTGAAAAATGCGAATTGAAAAATTCAGTAAATTATTTTTTAAATGACATAGACTTATGTATTGAATAATTTAATGGTTTTTCTCAATTCATCCGATTTTTTTTATTTATGCATTTTGATGTGCTATGCCGACTAATATTTTAAAATTATAATTTTATGTTATTTTGACTATTTTAATTTAATTTTCAATTTAGTGGACATTAATGTTTGCATGCCTTATATAAGGTAGATTGTACAAGGCTCACCCACCTTATTGTAACATCTTATTTTTATGTACCTGCAATCTATGCAAATAAAAATTTACTTTACTATACAAACTAATTTGAGCACTAATAGTCATTTAAGGCGGCTACATGACCTAAGTCTTTGACCTTAGTCTTTGACCAGTGCGTGTTGCCAGTGATGACATATGGCACTGAAACGTGGTCGCTCACAATGGGCCTTATTAGCCTTATGCTGGTTGCGTGATTAATTCTTTCATAAAATACCTGTACCTAAATATTAAGCATTGCGCAATTGTTTGTTATCCTGAAGAAATAAAATAAAAATACAGTTCTCGACCGATACCCCTTACCTCTAATCGGAGATCAAGTTCAAAGGTTATCAGGCGCGCAGTTTTATACGTGTCTTGACATTGCTAGTGGATTTTATCAAGTTGCTTTAAATGTAGAGTCTAATTCAATAGAGAAAAAAAAACCGACTTCCAAAATGAAAGTTATTTTTCACTTTGTAGTGTTTTTTTGGAAGTCGGTTTTTTTTTTTTGTTAAAAAGTTTTTATTTCACGCTTTTTAGTGGGTCTGCTTATAATTTATCTCAGTTACTAGCCTAGTGTCAACTTTCTCATCGCCTTTTACAAAATATTGCTTTTCCCGATACAGGGAAGTTAATTGTTAAAGGTTACGCGTAGTACTTAAAAACTCTTAGTGATGCTGGATTTTCGTTCAATATGAAAAAATGCGCCTTCCTAAGGAGACAGGTTCAGTTTTTGGGGTATGAAATATCAGAGGGTGAAATCAGGCCCAACCCGCGTAAAAAACCGCGTTGACTAGTTCCCTACCACCACAAACCATCACTCAGCTCAGACAATTTTTGGGTTTAGCGTCCTACTTTAGGCAGTTTGTCAATAACTTTTCGCTTAAAATGGCACCGCTCTACCGTCTATTAGCTAACAATAATTCTAAAATAACTTGGACCACAGAGTACGAAACAATTAGACAAGACATAATAATAATCATTTTATTATCAGGCAACTAAGGCCCATAGATAAAATACACAAAATAATCTTATGCTATAATAAACTAATACATATTAAAAACCTTAAAGCTATGACTATACACGTAACGTTGTCGGCGTCGTGTTTCGCTGCGTGGTGTCGCGTAACCGTCCTCGGAAACGTCGATATACGACACCTTTCGGCCAAAAGTCCTCTTTCAGGCAGGTCTGTAGATGTTGGGTTGGAACTCGTACCACGAATGACTTAAAGTTGATGTTGTGGCGCGATTCCAACCTTTCGACCCTCAGAGTCCAGTTGGTCTTCACCTTCAAATACTGCACTACGTCCTCAGTTGTCGTGGAGTGATGCAGACGCGAAAGGTACAGCTGCGTCGTAGACACAGCAGGGCGCAGCAACATGTTGGGTCCACTCGGTGCGGTGCCACACAGGTTACGAGAAAAGGGCTTCTTTTTCTTCCTTTCTACTTTCGTGAAACCCTCCTCATCAACCTGGCTGGCTCTTGGCAAAGAGCTACGGACCGCAGTCAGGGCAGGTTGAGCACCCTTTATCGGTTTGTCCCCTTTTTTAGTTTGTCGCTTTGGCTGCGACGTATCTAATTGTCCGCTGACAATTGCAGCATAGGCACGTTTAGGGGTCGACGTACCAACGCGTGACGTTTCCGCAGCCGGTGTTGTGGCGCGGGCGACGGCGGCGGCGGGCGGCGCTTGCTCAGCGATATCGGCAGCTGGTGACGCACTTGTCGACGCACAGCTGGTCGCCGATTCAAAACTGCCAACGGATGCATTTTGCGCCCCTCGTCGTGTGTTCACCTTTGAGGCCTCAGGTGACCCAATTACCGAACCAATGTTGCGCAATGATGCTATTTCTGCACGTAGTTCAGTATTGGTTTTTTCTGATGCCTCCATTCGGGACTGCAGCTTGGTCATCTCCGCTTTCAAGGAAGTGATGTCCTTTAACAGTCGCGTATCGTCGACGTGATCGAACGTGACGGGGGGCAGTTTACTTAGCTCCTTCGCCACGAAATCAGGCACGTCGTCTGGGTCAGTTTTCTTCAACATATCGATGATATCTTGAATACTCTTCTCGGTTCCATCTCTGCGGCGAGACGGCATCTGGTCGAGTTTTCCAAGTGACTGGAACAGTAACAGTTTTCCGCTGCTGATCTCGTCCTCCTTGTAATTAGACCGGCATATCTGCAGGATGCTCACCTCGTCCATGTAATCGATAGCATGGACCAGGAATGCCAGCAATTCATTGACTATGAGTTGTTTGGAACTCATAGTGTTTACGGGCAGCGGCTATGGCCGCGCAACACGTGAATAAAATTCGTGCCGTGCACAGTGGAAACACGACTGTGTTCGAGCGCGCATCGCACTGCACTGATAATATCGGTATTGACTTCATCCCCGGTTCTTATGCTTTTTGACCCAGAAATACCTACAGAGTTACATATGGACGCCAGTAGCGAAGGTTACGGAGCGATCCTCTTCCAAAAAGCTGGTACAAAATTACATCCGGTAGAGTACTACAGTAAACGCACTACGCACGCGGAGTCTCGATACCACTCTTATGAGTTAGAGACACTAGCAGTTGTAAACTCGGTTAAGCATTTTCGCCATTATTTGTATGGCAGGAGTTTCACAGTCGTTACTGACTGCAATTCTCTGAAAACCTCGAGAACTAAAGTAGACTTAACCCCTAGAGTGCACCGGTGGTGGGCTTTCCTCCAGGGTTTCGATTTTGACAAACAGTACAGGGAGGGTAAGAGAATGGCCCACGTTGACTTTTTCTCGAGAAATCACTTACCTGAGGCGAACAGCACCACCGTTAGCGATAGTCATAGTTTAATCGTCAATATCGCTGAGTTATCTTCGAATTGGTTACACGCGGAACAACGACGAGACCCGGAATACAATGAAGTTATTAATAAACTTGAAAGCGATGATCTGGACTTAGAAAGTTGCAGAATCTATGAATTGGGATCTAAAGTGCTCTACAGAAAAATTCAAAGGAACAATCTCAACATTTGGCTACCAGTTGTACCCAGAGCTTTTCGTTGGTCGATAATAAATCATATTCACGAGTCCATTCTCCATTTGGGATGGGATAAAACCTTAGAAAAGGCATATATAAACATTATTGGTTTCCCAATATGTCAAAATACGTCCGAAAATTCGTTGAAAATTAAATTGCATAACATGTAGAGTAGCTAAGTCGCGAAGTGGTAAACAACAGATAGAGTTACACCCCATACCGAAAACTAATATTCCTTGGCATACAATTCACAACGACGCCACAGGTAAGCTCAATGGCAAAAATGATCAAAAGGAATACGTTTTTGTTCTTGTAGACGCTTTTACCAAATATGTGTTACTCAGGCATTCCACAAGAATGAATACTGCAATGATAGTGCGATCAGCGCTCTCAAAGCATCCATTTCTCTTTTCGGGATCCCTGCACGCGTTATCGCAGATCAGGGTAGATGTTTTGCGAACAAAGATTTTAAAGATTTTTGTGCCAGTCATAATATTCCACTATATTTGATAGCAACCGGCTCTTGTCGTGCTTATGGTCAAGTAGAGCGTATAATGAGTACACTCAAAAACATGTTAACTGTCGTAGAAACAAGCTAAGGTAGGTCCTCGCAGGACGCATTAGATGATGTCCAACTTTCCATAAATAGCCAATTCATAGAGTAACCAAAGCAAGCCCCCTAGAATTGTTGATAGGTAGAGTAGCCAGACCTTTAAATTTATTGACCATAGACGATCACGAGGTTGAAGTAGATGTAGAAGAGATTAGAGAACAAGCTAATAGGTTAATGAAAAATAACGCATGTCTTGATAAAGCACTGGATTACGTTTTAATTGAAAATCACGAACGGAATCAAACAAAATTAGATCCTAATTAATATAAAGGACCTTACGAGGTCATTGACGATGACAGGTATCAAAGACTAGACGGTGACAGGTATCATCTCAAGAGCTTAAACTGTAATCGTGCATACAAGTATGCGAGAGACCGCTTACGTGCACTCCCTCTGTCCTATGTCCCAACTGAGCTGGATCCGTGTCTGCCTGATGACAATGATGATGATTAGATATCAGAGAGTGTGTGCATGTTTGTGTGGGTGGCGAATAAAGTCTCTTTATAAGATATCCTAGCAGCGTAGTAGTTTTTAAGGTTTAGTCAAGCTTTGTGAGAGGCGAGGTGGCCATTGAAAACTGAAATCAGTAGAATAAAGAGGCGAGGTGACCATTTAGATATTGTTAATAATCCAAAATGTGTAACGCATAAACGGCGAGGTGGCTGTTTCGATAGTACTGACTTAATTTAGTATGCACAATGGAGTCTATTAGGATTCAGATTCGATAGCGAAAGGCTTGTTATTACTATAGGGCGCCTATTTTATGAAAATATCTTAAATAAAGTTGTTGCGCAGAAGATAAAATGTACATGATCTCCTTGGTCAGGAGTCGCCGAACAATAAAATACACAATATCTCTTTCTTTTCTGCAGATACCGATGCATGCACGGCCTTCAACATCACACGAGGGCGTGTAATACGTCAGGACGGCCGTGTCGGAGGAAGCTATGAGTTGGGTTGATTATTGTTTTCATGTGTAACGCACAATATTACTTGTTTACATTGTAATTACTTTTAAAATTCTTAATGCAATTTAATTTGATTTGTAAACTGTTTCTATAATTTAAAATCCTTATTAATCTAATAAAAGTTATGAATATTGCAATTCACGTAACGACCAATCAGAGCAGAGCACGTGCCTTGAGCGGGGTCGAGGCGCCATCTTTTATTTTAAGGAGGTGGACAGTTTTTGCGACATATTCTTACTTGAGTGTGTTAAAAAGTAAACTAAAAGGGTTCGGTGCCCTGAACCCGCTGCTCGGTATTTCTTATTAGCCTGTGACGTCCCACTGCAGGGCAAAGGCCTCCCTACTCTCTCACGAGAGAGTAGGGGTTTAGACAAATTAACCCACCGTGCTTGTCTAGTGCGAGTTGGTGGGTGTACAGTGGACCGCCTGACTGGGTCCGTGGGCGCCGCCTTTGACGTGCTAGATGTTCATCAGCCGCCGCCCTGAGTTGATAATCCTGCACTAATATCGACTGTTCCATCCGAGCCTATTTGGGTGTATTTATCCCATAGCCTACAGGTGGCGTTCTACATTTAGTTAGTTCAATACTAAATGCACGACAGTTTAAAGTCATATCGAGGACTGCTCGGTATTAACTGTTAATTTTTGTCTCGACGTTATTGTGAAGTGACGAAATATTGTTTAATCTAAATTAAAATAGTGTGAAGTAGCAATAATTGTGTTTTGTGCTCGCATTTTACCCTGATGACGCCCACTAAGCCCGCAACCACTGATGACGATGTCGACGAGAACAATGCTTCTCCGACATTTATACAGGGTGTTACGGAAAGGGTATATCAATACAAACGGGTTGAAGAGTGTATCTGGTCTAGAATCTCTGTACAAAATTTCAGCTCAAAAGCAGTAACTTTGAAAATGCTTATTATTTTTTTATTTCGATAGTTTATTAAATTGAAATCATAACAAACGTGTCACTGCACTACGAGGGTCATCATCCATTATCTGTAGTGTGTCTGTGCGCCTAGTACACGCACATCACGCCGCCGCGCGCTAGTGCAGCGCCGTGATGTCGAAATAAAAAAATATTAAGCATTTTCAAAGTTAATGCTTTTGAGCTGAAATTTTGTACAGAGATTCTAGACCAGATACACTCTTCAACCCGTTTGTATTGATATACCCTTTCTGTAACACCCTGTATACATATAATTATTCCATCTTATTCCTTATACGTCAAACCTACGACTCTCTATGACACATGCTTAAACGTTCGAATGGAATATGCCTTCAAATATTAGCGGCCTGTCTCGCAAGGAGGTCTCTACTACCTCCGTCATAGAATTAAGAAATCATGAATTAATCTGTGTAGGTAGTTAATATTAAAAACATTGAAGAATGAAAATTCTCCCCCTTTAAGCCGTAAGCTAAGTAGGTGAAAAATAAACTACGTTTCTCGTACTCACCCCAGGAGTGCGCCAACCCCACATACAGCGCTGCCAACGCCAGCACACACTGTGTTTTACACATTTTAAACTAGTAGCAGTACAAAGTTGTTTCAACAGGGGTAGATCCACCGCTGGTGATTGTTCTTTTGATTCTGAAGCCGAACGCTGGTTTCTCGCAACATAAAAATAGGTTTTTAGGTGATAAGTGACTGGGAGATAAGAGTTCCCTGCATTTATATAACTAAGTGTGCATACACACACGTCGAGGTTACCTACGCGACGCGTGTTTCGCGCGTGTGTTATGTACCACCACAGAATACTTAATAGTACTAGTACAGTCAGCATCAAAAGTTGATGACCACATTTAGATTTTCAAAATCGCTGTACACCGTATTATACCTAAATCGCTCAACATGACAAGCGCCAGAAATGAATGATTATCATAAAAGGGCATAAGTAGGTGACCATCACTTTTCAAAAGTCGCTAAACAACTTATAGTAAAAAAAGCATAACATTCTTCGTCTCTAAAGTCTCTGAACAAATTTTTGACAAAAGTAGCATACCATCGTTTATCTCTAAAGTCCCTGAACAAAATGAAATGTTTTTTGGGTTTAATATGTGTGTGTATTTGAGCGTAATTGATAACTAATACAATATTTATATATGTATAATAAATATTCTTTTTACATTCAAGGGTAAACAGTTTTTCAAATACCCACAACTATGTTTCCCAAAGAATTGAATTAAAACGGAATTTGTGTGAATTTTGAAAATGAGTCATATATGTATACAGATTAGGTTCCTTCTAATTCAATCGTACTCTAAAAATCATAAACTAAGTCGACGGTATGAATTTGAACAGAATCTGCGTGATTTTTGAAAATGAGTCTTATTGCTTTACGAATAAGGTTACAATTTAATCGAACTAAAAAAAATCATTAATTACGTCGATGGTATAAATTCAAACAGAATCTGCGTGATTTTTGATAGTGAGTCTTATAGCTATACAAATAAGGTTACTATTCAATCGTAATATAGAAAGCTTAGATGACGTCGACGGAATAATTTTTAAGCGGAATATGCTTATCTTTATAATCGTGCTTGCGAGATTATTAACCGACTTCGAAAAAGGAGGTTCTGTATTCGACCCGTATGTATGTATGTATGCATGTTTGTATGTCCGCGATTTTCTCAAAAACGAATGAATCGATTTTGATAATTCTTTCATTAATGTGATCTACATAGTTTTGGAAAGGTTTTAGTATATAATACATTAGGTAACTATTCTTATGTACGAAGTTATAAGCATAAATATACTGCATCTCTGGCATTTCTACGCGAATTTTGATGATTCTTCTTGTCGGTGCCTTATTGCACTAGTATTAATTGAATTTGTGTGTGGTAGGTAGGTACAACTAAAAACTGAAAAATAAAAACTTTTTTACAAAAAAAAAAACAACCAACTTCAAAAAAAACACTTCAAAGTGAAAAATAACTTTAATTTCGGAAGTCAGTGTCAAAAAACAAAAATGCGGAACCAACGACACCGACTTCCGAAATTAAAGTTATTTTTCACTTTGAAGTGTTTTTTTTTAAACAGGCTTAAAAATGTGCTTGCCGCTTGAACACCAACTTCTAATATTTCTCATTGATACTTACTATGAAAAAAAAAAACAAAATTATTTTGGAAAGTTAAATTCGAAATTTACATCCATTAATTTTTTTTTTTTACATGATTTAGTTTGGATAGGACAAGATTGGATTTATAACTCTGAAGATAGTAACGAGCACTTTTTTTTTTAGTTTGCAGTTCAGCTACTTTTGATAGTATAAGTTTACACGCTACGTATCCGAAACAAAGTACTTAATGTTTGTTTGTCTTTTGTTATTTATGATGTTAAGTTATTTTTGGACGTTGCCGTGATTACACTAGATAACCAAAACAAGCATTTTATATTGTTCAGTGACTTTTGTAAAACTGAATGTTATGATGTTTTCGGATATTATAACGATCAGCAATTTTTGACAAAATGGTGTTCAGTGACCTTTGACGAAGTAGTGTTCAGTTAATTTTGAACTTTAATGATGTTCATTCAATACTGGCGCCCTACCTTGTTGAGCGATTTATGGGTGATATAGTGTACAGTGGTTATGAAAATCTGAATGTGATCATCGACTTTTGATGCTGACTGTACCACTCTGTCGGAAAGCTTTCGCCACAGACGCGTATTCTGTTTTCTGATTGAATAAATTCTCATGTAGGTAATAAATGTATGATGTTTTAAGTACACGAAGTAGCAGGGGATCGAGATCGAGGGGGGGGGGGTGGAGGGGGTTCAGTGGATCAGACCGTAATAAATCTATATTTCAAGGTGATAGGCGATAACCGCAGTCTTTCCACTCTGACTGCTCTCAGTCAGAGTCAGTCTTATTAACATCTTGTTTTTACCTTTTGGAACGCAAATAAATGAATAAGTATAAACTAACGATCGACCCGTGTGGCTGTTATTAAGTACTAGCCACGAGCCCCAGAAAGTAAATATGTTCGTTTCGTGAAATCAAAGACAACATTTTTCGTTACACGAAGCATAGAATGTAAACAAAGACATCGGAGCTACACTGGCAAGGAAATTGAATCTACCATTCCCAAATATTACTCGTTTAAATTCTAGGTACGTGCGTTAGTTATGAGTATGACACCACGGAGTGGCCGTGTAACGTCCAAAAAATCCAGACCCCTGTTAACTCAACAATTGTTTGTTATTGAAGTTCATGTGACGCTGGTTAATGTTTATTTTTATTTATTTATTTATTTATACTTTATTGTACACCACAAAAATACATGACAAAAAAAAAGATCGATCACTAAAAATAGACAATGGGCGGCCTTATCGCTTTCTGCGATCTCTGCCGGGCAACCCTGGAATGGACAGTGATAATGGGGTTGTCTTGTCGTTAATATAATTTGATCAGTGGTTTACATCAATGGTTCTCTATGTACAGTCACGAGCACTAATATGTCAACACTTGAGAACTTTCAATTGCGATTTTTCCGTGAAATGAAGAATGCAACGTTAAAATACGACACTTTACATAAACCTATGGGTTCAAAAATACTATGTTCGTAATAACATAACCTTTCACAAAAAAATAAAGGAGAAAATCGCCTTTGAATAAAGCCAAGTATATACATACTTATGCTCGTGACTGTATGTACAGAGGGTTATAGCAATTAGCTGACCCCCCTAAAAATTACTCGATTTTGCACCCTCCTCACATAACATTAAAGGTTATTCAATATGTATCAGTTAATCGGACTAACACTACTCGATGAACAGAAACAATAAATAATTTTGATACGCAAATTTGAGCTTTAAGATGTTGGTGTTAGGTCATTTACTATGTATGGGTATTTGTTACGCAATTTTCATTTTTAATCAGCAAGACTTAAAGGTTAGGTTAATGTTGTGATAGTTTGTGTCATTGCTACTAATACCTTATTTCATCTGTCTTACTCAAGTTAATCTGGTGTCGTGGTTCATGCGTAAGGCTGAGACGTGCAAGATGCGAGTTCAAATCTAGTCTCATGTTTAATTTTGTTTTCAATATATAAATTGTTCGTTAAGTATTTCTTGCATTATTGTAAAGAACAAGCATATCAATTAAGTTGATAAACGATAAACGTTTCACCTTTTTCAATAAGTAGGTAGTTCGACGTCAATATGCGTATTCAACAAAAACTGCTATTGAAATGATTTTAGGAATATGGGGTAGAAGAATAAATTGAACAAGACATTCTATGCACAAATAGCAGTGAATACGCACGAACATTTTTATATTGCCTTACTAAGTTGCGAAAATCCACGCCTTTTTATTAATTATTATTATCGGTTTTGATAGTTTAATCGTCATGTCTCAGTTGAGTGATTATTTAAAATACAAAATATTGTATTTGCATAAGGAGAATGTTGGTATTAAAGCGATTGCTAGGAAACTTAATATAGCGGTAAGTGTATTCTTTTTTATACTTCCTTAATTCGTTAGTTGGCTTAAAAACGTGAGTATAGAATAATAGAAAATTAACTGTTTCATTATGAGATCATTTATAGGTCTAATGTGGTTTATCTAAAGGTATTTTTGCAAACTTATTCGAAAAATTATGATTACCGGGTTATTAAAATTATGCTTATTGTGTTGTTTCAGAGAAATACAGTCAGACTGTGGCTAAGACGTTTTGAAGAGACAGGGAATATTCAAAAGGATCGTCCTGAACCAAAACCTGCAATGTTACTCCTGTGTCAGAACATCATCAAGCAATTGTTAGAAGGCATACTGAACACCCATTTTTGCCTACTCAATGCAGTATAATGTTTCTGTTCAGACGGTCAGAAAACATTTGCATGTTGCTGGACTGAAACAATACAAGCCAGCACGTAAAATTTAACTGACTGCTGCACATCGCCAAGCAAGGGTCCGCTTTGCCCAAGAATATCTCAATTTTAATTGGGAAGATTATGTTGTCATATTTACCGACGAGAAGTCTTTGTCAAAACCTTATTTATAACTAAACATAACTACATACTTACAAAACAAATTGATATATAGTATACCTAGTAGGTAAAACATCAACGTATAATGCTATTTTATTTAGTTCAACGATATTTAATGTGGTGATGTTATTGTTATGAAATAGAAATACATACCTATATATTTCTAAATATTATAACATGTTGATTCACTACATTAAACTCTGTGAAGTATGTAACAACGTTATTAGTAACTGTTATATCATTTACGTTATTCTTATAATAATTTTTTTTATAAAATAAAATCGTTTTTACCATCATTATCGTTTTTTTATTTTCGTTCAGCTTTTTTTTCTGTTGCTAAAGTTATAATTTATTATTTATAACTTAAAAAAAAATATTATAAAACAAAATGCGTAGCAGAAAATATGTTGGTTTCGAACTCGCAACCACGCTCTTGTCAGCTCACTGCAGCTACCACTAGACCACACGAACATGGTGATTGTTGTTGAAATTAGCAATAATATATTACAAGTTAGAACAATATTCAAGATCATACCTACCTTAACACTGCGTGTTAAATATCAAATTCGAATAACTGTTTTATTAATCGTAGACGTTGAACTGTTCTAGTTCGATAAGCTTACTGCTAACAAGCAGAAGGTTCAAATTCGTTTAATTTTTAAGGGGTCAGCTAATTGCTATAACCCTCTGTACATACATATATCTGCGGGAGCTATAGTAACGTGTTGATTGGTAATGCGTGATCTTCTTAGGTCTTTGAATTCTTTACGGGATCAGAATGAGTCTAAGCTTTGAAGAGAGAATTATTCTGTGATTGGAGCAATTCAGCCTTAATTAATTAATATGTCCTTCAGTTATTAGTTGCTTTAGATTTTCCTCAAAACAGGGCACTAAGGGGCGGTTTGTTTCACGTCCACTACGTCAAAAATGGCGCTAACTATCGTCAAACCTAAAAAAGCGTTGTTTCAAACATGGATCACTAATAAATTATAAGTGATCGATGGTTTCAAATTACAATTATAGAACAAATATAATATTAAAATATTACATGATTGATAACCAGCTGGGTAATTGCGTAACACACTATCAGTAGCAATGGGTTTCATTTGGACAGTTCAACAATATTCATTGCGTTATTTACGTTGTTGAGCACACAAATTCGAACATAATTGTGGAGCAAATCGAGCAATGGATTAGCAATATCCTTCAAAATGTTTCAGATTAAGGTGATATGTTGAAAAAAATGTGGTTTTTCTATTCCATGTAACTTGTTAAGTATGTGGAATAGGAACTTAACATTTTGGCATAATATGTTTTTTGACTCTTTGGTCTAGTATCGTCTAAAAGGAATACACTATTCAATACATTTTCCTCTATACAAAAATATTGCAAAGTTATATCTATTTTTTTACTTTTTTATTCAATGGAATTTACTTTAAAACATAGAGAATTATTACCTATATCCAAATTTACTCAAAGTAGTTTTAAATTTAATTCATTTATTTTGTTAAAAAAGGAGTAAATTCGTTTTGGCACATACGTCGATTTATTCCGAGCCATCGCACACTATAGCCATGACTCTTCTTTTGTTTTTCAAAAGTAATTAATTGCATCACTTTCGCTCGCTTAGTAGGTTTTCGAGGATTTTAGATTTTCGACATAGAAAGAAAGAAAGAAAGAAAAAGCATTTATTGCGAATCGTACAGGATGCGCCTATTGCTGGAAAAAAAGCTTGTAATAAACTAATGGAATATTAGCTTATAACTCAACAGTTAAAAACATTTTTGAGGTAGGTTTTTTTCCCCAATTCGACAATAACTCAGCTAGAGTTAGGTTTCTTTTCACCGAGTCAAACGTAGGGGTGTTGGTGAAAGCGTTATTTATGGCAGCTTCACATCTAGTTCCCTCTTGATTGCCAACACATTGGCAGACTGGCTGATCCTCCTCGTTCAGGGAACAGTTACCGTTGTTCAGACAGTAACCATGACACGCGTACACTTCACATCTGTCCCCGGAATAACCGGCATTACATCTGAAATAACGATAATGACAAACATGTATTATGACCAGTGATCGGAATAGGCTGAGTACCTACATATATTTACCTAAACTTCGGAGAACAGAGACAGAAAGTGGCGACTTCCTTGCGATATTTTTTCCCGGAATTCGGGAAAAATCTTAAATAAGTTGATACTTAATAAGCTTTATTTAAGATGGGTAAACGCTATTTTTAACTAAACTTGCAATTACCAAATTTTCGGGATTTTCACGTAACATTCCAAAATAAACAGTCTAACTTTAATTCATGTATTCCAATTATAATGTAATGTATGATACAACGGTTAATTTAAGGATCGTAAATATAATTCGAATACATGAATTAAAGTTTGACTATTTATCTCGGGATTTTACTTGAAAATTACGAATTTGGTAATTGATAGTTTAGTTAAAAAATAACCTTTACCCATCTTAAATAAAGCTTATTTTCAACTTGTTTAAGTTTTTCCCGAATTCCGGGAAAAAAGTGTCGTCGTAAGGAAGTCTCCACTTTCTGTCTCTGTAAATAGTGATGATATATTTATTTGCATTTTTAACATAAGTTCTTAACATGTATAATAAGTTTCACTATATTCGGCTTTTCAGCCGTACAAATATTTAGATTTTACATTCTGGACAGCATGCATTTAGTAAAAATAATATAAAATACTAATAATAATTTCATAATTTAAATTTTGATTACATGCAATTAATAAAAAATAAATTAAATACAATTCTATTCATTTCAAATAATAATTTATAGTAAAATAATAATGTCAAGAAAAAAATAAGCAATAATAATAATATCATGTCAATAAAAAATAACTAGAATAGGTAGGTAATGAAAATGTTTGAAAATGTCAATAATTATGTAGAGGTCATAATAATTATAATAAATAAGTTTTACATTTTGCACTCTAAATATTAATTGATGGAACAAAAACATCTCTCACACAACCAGTTATAGAGCTTTCTATTAAATTCCAAATCTGTAGCACTTCTAAATTCTTCGGCTAGGTGGTTATATAGTTAGGGATAGTGTCACACATGGTTATTTAAACAAAATTTAACAAGAAAACAGAGAAAAAGGAAAAATTGGGAGCAGCGGTGGCCTGGTGGTAACGTCCCTGACTTACGTATCGTAGGTCGTTAGTTCGATTCCAAGCAGGCATTTTACTTTGTCTAATTAATTTCGTCATCTCTGCACTCTAAACGGTGAAGGAAAACATCGTGAGGAAAGCGGCATGTCTTCTCTCTAAACAAAATTTCGAAGACATGTGACAGCAACCAACACGCACTGGGACAGTGAGGAGCATTACGGCCCACTCCCCTTTCATAGAGAGGAGGCCTGTGTCCCAGCAGTGGGAACGTCAGAGGCAGATTATGCTTATGTTTAACTAAGGAAACCATCAGAACTAGAAAATACTTTACCTGCATTTAGGAAGTCCCTCATGGTTGAAGCTGCAGTCACCTTGCAAACAATAGTTCTCACAGACTGAAACATCGCATCTTCCGCCGATGTAACCAGGTGTGCATTTGCAAACAGACGTCTCACTAACTTGTATACCGTGAACACAAAACAGTTCGACAACTGTTGTAGATTCTGTTGTCTGTTCTGATTCAGTTATGTGTTGAATATTGAGGGAGTTGCCGGTTACTGTGATTGTTGGTATTAGACTCAACAGTGCTTCGCAATCCTGAAGTCCCTGAATTTGATCTTTTATTTTGTAGTTGGCGGCTATACCGAGTGGTGTGTCATTATAGAACTTAGTAATCTCTTTTATCCCTTCACGATTAATTATGTTTTTTGGCTTTTGCCAAACGGTTTTGTAGCTCACGCTACTGTTCATCCAGTATAAGTAACCATTTGAAACAGTCAACTCTTTTGGGTTAGACAGATATGTATCATGTAATTCCGTGTAACTTGTTAAGTATGTGGAATAGGAACTTAAAATTTTGGCGTAAGTTTTTTGAATCTTTGGTCTAGTATCATGTAAAAGGAATACACTATTCAATAAATTTTCCTCGATACAAAAATATTGCAAAGTTACATTTATTTTTTTACTTTTTTATTCAATGGAATTTACTTTAAAACATAGAGAATTATTATATCCAAATTTACTCAAAGTAGTTTTAAATTTAATTCATTTATTTTGTTAAAAAAGGAGTAAATTCGTTTTGGCACATACGTCGTTTTATTCCGAGCCATCGCACACTAGAGCCATGATTCTTCTTTTGTTTTTCAAAAGTAATTAATTGCATCACTTTCGCTCGCTTAGTAGGTTTTCGAGGATTTTAGATATTCGACATAGAAAGAAAGAAAGAAAGAAAAAGCATTTATTGCGAATCGTACAGGATGCGCCTATTGCTGGAAAAAAAGCTTGTAATAAACTAATGGAATATTAGCTTATACCTCAACAGTTATAAACATTTTTGAGGTAGGTTTTTTTCCCCAATTCGACAATAACTCAGCTAGAGTTAGGTTTCTTTTCACCGAGTCAAACGTAGGGGTGTTGGTGAAAGCGTCATTTATGGCAGCTTCACATCTAGTTCCCTCTTGATTGCCAACACATTGGCAGACTGGCTGATCCTCCTCGTTCAGGGAACAGTTACCGTTGTTCAGACAGTAACCATGACACGCGTACACTTCACATCTGTCCCCGGAATAACCGGCATTACATCTGAAATAACGATAATGACAAACATGTATTATGACCAGTGATCGGAATAGGCTGAGTACCTATATTTACCTAAACTTCTGAGAACAGAGACAGAAAGTGATTACTTACATCGGACTTTACGCTTTTATTTGAAGTTTATTGGTTTTTTATCTGATGTATCTGGTGTATTGTGTGTCCTATAGTCTGTGCTAAATAAATGTATTTTCTTTCTTTTTCTTTCAAAGTGGAGAATTCCTTACGACATTTTTTTCCCTGAATTCGGGAAAAATCTTAAATAAGTTGATAATAAGCTTTATTTAAGATGGGTAAACGCTATTTTTAACTAAACTTGCAATTACCAACTTTCGGGATTTTCATGTAAAATTCCAAAAGTCTAACTTTAATTCATGTATTCCAATTATATTGTAATGTATGATACAACGGTTAGTTTAAGGATCGTAAATATAATTCGAATACATGAATTAAAGTTTGACTATTTATTTCGGGATTTTACTTGAAAATTACGAATTTGGTAATTGATAGTTTAGTTAAAAAATAGCCTTTACCCATCTTAAATAAAGCTTATTTTCAACTTGTTTAAGATTTTTCCCGAATTCCGGGAAAAAAAGTGTCGTCGTAAGGAAGTCTCCACTTTCTGTCTCTGTAAATAGTGATGATGATGATATATTTACATATTTGCAAGAGTATAGGTAACATAAGTTCTTAACATGTATAATAAGTTTCACTATATTCGGCTTTTCAGCCGTACAAATATTTAGATTTTACATTCTGGACAGCATGCATTTAGTAAAAATAATATAAAATACTAATAATAATTTCATAATTTAAATTTTGATTACATGCAATTAATAAAAAATAAATTAAATACAATTCTATTCATTTCAAATAATAATTTATAGTAAAATAATAATGTCAAGAAAAAAATAAGCAATAATAATAATATCATGTCAATAAAAAATAACTAGAATAGGTAGGTAATGAAAATGTTTGAAAATGTCAATAATTATGTAGAGGTCATAATAATTATAATAAATAAGTTTTACATTTTGCACTCTAAATATTAATTGATGGAACAAAAACATCTCTCACACAACCAGTTATAGAGCTTTCTATTAAATTCCAAATCTGTAGCACTTCTAAATTCTTCGGCTAGGTGGTTATATAGTTAGGGATAGTGTCACACATGGTTATTTAAACAAAATTTAACAAGAAAACAGAGAAAAAGGAAAAATTGGGAGCAGCGGTGGCCTGGTGGTAACGTCCCTGACTTACGTATCGTAGGTCGTTAGTTCGATTCCAAGCAGGCATTTTACTTTGTCTAATTAATTTCGTCATCTCTGCACTCTAAACGGTGAAGGAAAACATCGTGAGGAAAGCGGCATGTCTTCTCTCTAAACAAAATTTCGAAGACATGTGACAGCAACCAACACGCACTGGGACAGTGAGGAGCATTACGGCCCACTCCCCTTTCATAGAGAGGAGGCCTGTGTCCCAGCAGTGGGAACGTCAGAGGCAGATTATGCTTATGTTTAACTAAGGAAACCATCAGAACTAGAAAATACTTTACCTGCATTTAGGAAGTCCCTCATGGTTGAAGCTGCAGTCACCTTGCAAACAATAGTTCTCACAGACTGAAACATCGCATCTTCCGCCGATGTAACCAGGTGTGCATTTGCAAACAGACGTCTCACTAACTTGTATACCGTGAACACAAAACAGTTCGACAACTGTTGTAGATTCTGTTGTCTGTTCTGATTCAGTTATGTGTTGAATATTGAGGGAGTTGCCGGTTACTGTGATTGTTGGTATTAGACTCAACAGTGCTTCGCAATCCTGAAGTCCCTGAATTTGATCTTTTATTTTGTAGTTGGCGGCTATACCGAGTGGTGTGTCATTATAGAACTTAGTAATCTCTTTTATCCCTTCACGATTAATTATGTTTTTTGGCTTTTGCCAAACGGTTTTGTAGCTCACGCTACTGTTCATCCAGTATAAGTAACCATTTGAAACAGTCAACTCTTTTGGGTTAGACAGATATGTATCATGTAATTCCGTGTAACTTGTTAAGTATGTGGAATAGGAACTTAAAATTTTGGCGTAAGTTTTTTGAATCTTTGGTCTAGTATCATGTAAAAGGAATACACTATTCAATAAATTTTCCTCGATACAAAAATATTGCAAAGTTACATTTATTTTTTTACTTTTTTATTCAATGGAATTTACTTTAAAACATAGAGAATTATTATATCCAAATTTACTCAAAGTAGTTTTAAATTTAATTCATTTATTTTGTTAAAAAAGGAGTAAATTCGTTTTGGCACATACGTCGTTTTATTCCGAGCCATCGCACACTAGAGCCATGATTCTTCTTTTGTTTTTCAAAAGTAATTAATTGCATCACTTTCGCTCGCTTAGTAGGTTTTCGAGGATTTTAGATATTCGACATAGAAAGAAAGAAAGAAAGAAAAAGCATTTATTGCGAATCGTACAGGATGCGCCTATTGCTGGAAAAAAAGCTTGTAATAAACTAATGGAATATTAGCTTATACCTCAACAGTTATAAACATTTTTGAGGTAGGTTTTTTTCCCCAATTCGACAATAACTCAGCTAGAGTTAGGTTTCTTTTCACCGAGTCAAACGTAGGGGTGTTGGTGAAAGCGTCATTTATGGCAGCTTCACATCTAGTTCCCTCTTGATTGCCAACACATTGGCAGACTGGCTGATCCTCCTCGTTCAGGGAACAGTTACCGTTGTTCAGACAGTAACCATGACACGCGTACACTTCACATCTGTCCCCGGAATAACCGGCATTACATCTGAAATAACGATAATGACAAACATGTATTATGACCAGTGATCGGAATAGGCTGAGTACCTATATTTACCTAAACTTCTGAGAACAGAGACAGAAAGTGATTACTTACATCGGACTTTACGCTTTTATTTGAAGTTTATTGGTTTTTTATCTGATGTATCTGGTGTATTGTGTGTCCTATAGTCTGTGCTAAATAAATGTATTTTCTTTCTTTTTCTTTCAAAGTGGAGAATTCCTTACGACATTTTTTTCCCTGAATTCGGGAAAAATCTTAAATAAGTTGATAATAAGCTTTATTTAAGATGGGTAAACGCTATTTTTAACTAAACTTGCAATTACCAACTTTCGGGATTTTCATGTAAAATTCCAAAAGTCTAACTTTAATTCATGTATTCCAATTATATTGTAATGTATGATACAACGGTTAGTTTAAGGATCGTAAATATAATTCGAATACATGAATTAAAGTTTGACTATTTATTTCGGGATTTTACTTGAAAATTACGAATTTGGTAATTGATAGTTTAGTTAAAAAATAGCCTTTACCCATCTTAAATAAAGCTTATTTTCAACTTGTTTAAGATTTTTCCCGAATTCCGGGAAAAAAAGTGTCGTCGTAAGGAAGTCTCCACTTTCTGTCTCTGTAAATAGTGATGATGATGATATATTTACATATTTGCAAGAGTATAGGTAACATAAGTTCTTAACATGTATAATAAGTTTCACTATATTCGGCTTTTCAGCCGTACAAATATTTAGATTTTACATTCTGGACAGCATGCATTTAGTAAAAATAATATAAAATACTAATAATAATTTCATAATTTAAATTTTGATTACATGCAATTAATAAAAAATAAATTAAATACAATTCTATTCATTTCAAATAATAATTTATAGTAAAATAATAATGTCAAGAAAAAAATAAGCAATAATAATAATATCATGTCAATAAAAAATAACTAGAATAGGTAGGTAATGAAAATGTTTGAAAATGTCAATAATTATGTAGAGGTCATAATAATTATAATAAATAAGTTTTACATTTTGCACTCTAAATATTAATTGATGGAACAAAAACATCTCTCACACAACCAGTTATAGAGCTTTCTATTAAATTCCAAATCTGTAGCACTTCTAAATTCTTCGGCTAGGTGGTTATATAGTTAGGGATAGTGTCACACATGGTTATTTAAACAAAATTTAACAAGAAAACAGAGAAAAAGGAAAAATTGGGAGCAGCGGTGGCCTGGTGGTAACGTCCCTGACTTACGTATCGTAGGTCGTTAGTTCGATTCCAAGCAGGCATTTTACTTTGTCTAATTAATTTCGTCATCTCTGCACTCTAAACGGTGAAGGAAAACATCGTGAGGAAAGCGGCATGTCTTCTCTCTAAACAAAATTTCGAAGACATGTGACAGCAACCAACACGCACTGGGACAGTGAGGAGCATTACGGCCCACTCCCCTTTCATAGAGAGGAGGCCTGTGTCCCAGCAGTGGGAACGTCAGAGGCAGATTATGCTTATGTTTAACTAAGGAAACCATCAGAACTAGAAAATACTTTACCTGCATTTAGGAAGTCCCTCATGGTTGAAGCTGCAGTCACCTTGCAAACAATAGTTCTCACAGACTGAAACATCGCATCTTCCGCCGATGTAACCAGGTGTGCATTTGCAAACAGACGTCTCACTAACTTGTATACCGTGAACACAAAACAGTTCGACAACTGTTGTAGATTCTGTTGTCTGTTCTGATTCAGTTATGTGTTGAATATTGAGGGAGTTGCCGGTTACTGTGATTGTTGGTATTAGACTCAACAGTGCTTCGCAATCCTGAAGTCCCTGAATTTGATCTTTTATTTTGTAGTTGGCGGCTATACCGAGTGGTGTGTCATTATAGAACTTAGTAATCTCTTTTATCCCTTCACGATTAATTATGTTTTTTGGCTTTTGCCAAACGGTTTTGTAGCTCACGCTACTGTTCATCCAGTATAAGTAACCATTTGAAACAGTCAACTCTTTTGGGTTAGACAGATATGTATCATGTAATTCCGTGTAACTTGTTAAGTATGTGGAATAGGAACTTAAAATTTTGGCGTAAGTTTTTTGAATCTTTGGTCTAGTATCATGTAAAAGGAATACACTATTCAATAAATTTTCCTCGATACAAAAATATTGCAAAGTTACATTTATTTTTTTACTTTTTTATTCAATGGAATTTACTTTAAAACATAGAGAATTATTATATCCAAATTTACTCAAAGTAGTTTTAAATTTAATTCATTTATTTTGTTAAAAAAGGAGTAAATTCGTTTTGGCACATACGTCGTTTTATTCCGAGCCATCGCACACTAGAGCCATGATTCTTCTTTTGTTTTTCAAAAGTAATTAATTGCATCACTTTCGCTCGCTTAGTAGGTTTTCGAGGATTTTAGATATTCGACATAGAAAGAAAGAAAGAAAGAAAAAGCATTTATTGCGAATCGTACAGGATGCGCCTATTGCTGGAAAAAAAGCTTGTAATAAACTAATGGAATATTAGCTTATACCTCAACAGTTATAAACATTTTTGAGGTAGGTTTTTTTCCCCAATTCGACAATAACTCAGCTAGAGTTAGGTTTCTTTTCACCGAGTCAAACGTAGGGGTGTTGGTGAAAGCGTCATTTATGGCAGCTTCACATCTAGTTCCCTCTTGATTGCCAACACATTGGCAGACTGGCTGATCCTCCTCGTTCAGGGAACAGTTACCGTTGTTCAGACAGTAACCATGACACGCGTACACTTCACATCTGTCCCCGGAATAACCGGCATTACATCTGAAATAACGATAATGACAAACATGTATTATGACCAGTGATCGGAATAGGCTGAGTACCTATATTTACCTAAACTTCTGAGAACAGAGACAGAAAGTGATTACTTACATCGGACTTTACGCTTTTATTTGAAGTTTATTGGTTTTTTATCTGATGTATCTGGTGTATTGTGTGTCCTATAGTCTGTGCTAAATAAATGTATTTTCTTTCTTTTTCTTTCAAAGTGGAGAATTCCTTACGACATTTTTTTCCCTGAATTCGGGAAAAATCTTAAATAAGTTGATAATAAGCTTTATTTAAGATGGGTAAACGCTATTTTTAACTAAACTTGCAATTACCAACTTTCGGGATTTTCATGTAAAATTCCAAAAGTCTAACTTTAATTCATGTATTCCAATTATATTGTAATGTATGATACAACGGTTAGTTTAAGGATCGTAAATATAATTCGAATACATGAATTAAAGTTTGACTATTTATTTCGGGATTTTACTTGAAAATTACGAATTTGGTAATTGATAGTTTAGTTAAAAAATAGCCTTTACCCATCTTAAATAAAGCTTATTTTCAACTTGTTTAAGATTTTTCCCGAATTCCGGGAAAAAAAGTGTCGTCGTAAGGAAGTCTCCACTTTCTGTCTCTGTAAATAGTGATGATGATGATATATTTACATATTTGCAAGAGTATAGGTAACATAAGTTCTTAACATTTATAATAAGTTTCACTATATTCGGCTTTTCAACCGTACAAATATTTAGATTTTACATTCTGGATAGCATGCATATAGTAAAAATAATATAAAATACTAATAATAATTTAAATTTTGATTACATGCAATTAATAAAAAATAAATTAAATACAATTCTATTCATTTCAAATAATAATTTATAGTAAAATAATAATGTCAAGAAAAAAATAAGCAATAATAATAATATCATGTCAATAAAAAATAACTAGAATAGGTAGGTAATGAAAATGTTTGAAAATGTCAATAATTATGTAGAGGTCATAATAATTATAATAAATAAGTTTTACATTTTGCACTCTAAATATTAATTGATAGAATAAAAATATCTCTCACACAACCAGTTATAGAGCTTTCTATTAAATTCCAAATCTGTAGCACTTCTAAATTCTTCGGCTAGGATAGTGTCTCACATGGTTATTTAAACAAAATTTAACAAGAAAACAGAGAAAAAGGAAAAATTGGGAGCAGCGGTGGCCTGGTGGTAACGTCCCTGACTTACGTATCGTAGGTCGTTAGTTCGATTCCAAGCAGGCATTTTACTTTGTCTAATTAATTTCGTCATCTCTGCACTCTAAACGGTGAAGGAAAACATCGTGAGGAAAGCGGCATGTCTTCTCTCTAAACAAAATTTCGAAGACATGTGACAGCAACCAACACGCACTGGGACAGTGAGGAGCATTACGGCCCACTCCCCTTTCATAGAGAGGAGGCCTGTGTCCCAGCAGTGGGAACGTCAGAGGCAGATTATGCTTATGTTTAACTAAGGAAACCATCAGAACTAGAAAATACTTTACCTGCATTTAGGAAGTCCCTCATGGTTGAAGCTGCAGTCACCTTGCAAACAATAGTTCTCACAGACTGAAACATCGCATCTTCCGCCGATGTAACCAGGTGTGCATTTGCAAACAGACGTCTCACTAACTTGTATACCGTGAACACAAAACAGTTCGACAACTGTTGTAGATTCTGTTGTCTGTTCTGATTCAGTTATGTGTTGAATATTGAGGGAGTTGCCGGTTACTGTGATTGTTGGTATTAGACTCGACAGTGCTTCGCAATCCTGAAGTCCCTGAATTTGATCTTTTATTTTGTAGTTGGCGGCTATACCGAGTGGTGTTTCATTATAGAACTTACTAATCTCTTTTATCCCTTCACGATTAATTATGTTTTTTGGCTTTTGCCAAACGGTTTTGTAGCTCACGCTACTGTTCATCCAGTATAAGTAACCATTTGAAACAGTCAACTCTTTTGGGTTAGACAGATATGTATCATGTAATACAATATAACCCTCGTTTTGACCATCCAAACCCATACTGTTCAAAAACCGATTATTTTCACCGTCAAAAAAAAAAACTCTCCGTGTTTGTGGGTCCATGGCTATGCTCAATACTGGTAAACTTCGGTACATAACTTCTCTCTCGGAACCATTAAAACGAGCTCTTTCCATGAATGATCTGTCTGTAATGTTTGTGTTGGCCCAGTAAATGTACCTGTAAATTAAATGACACTATTGAATATCACAAATAGTAACAAATTTTGATTTTTAAACTGTCATTGCTAACGTACCCTCTACAGCTATCCACGGCAATATGAGTGGGGATCTGGTGATCCATCTTGACTAAAAGATTTCCGTCAACATTTTGATTAAATCCGGGTTTTAATGAAATCCAATTAATGCTTTTTTCATTAGTATCCGTAAAGAATAATGTGTCCGTTGCCGGGTCGAACGCAATACTGTGAATGTTACTACCAACTCTTTTGATGAAACATCCGTTTTCGGCGGAAAATAAATTATAACCACATATAGCGTCGTTGTTGCTCTGTTTGTCGACGTACAGCATCATGTTGTGAACTTCATCGTAAGCTAACGCTGAGAGGTTTTTGGAGTTAAAACGTACGGTATCTGTTTTGGATCCATCGGTATAAAATACGAGGTTATCCCCTAGGCTCACGGCGATGTCTGAAACAAGAGAGAAAAATATTTAACGAAACGAACTGAAAGCTAATTGAACCACTACACTATACTGATAAGAAATATTCATGAGTGCTTTCAAGATATTTCCAGGACAGAAACGGTTAAGATTTAAAAAAAAATATAGTAATCATAAATATTTTAGAAATCGCACTCTCTGTTAAATGTAACATGAACCTTTTCACTTCAGTATCAGAAAATAGGAAGAGACCTATAAGAAGTCAGTATAAACACCTACTAAACGTTGAGAGATGTAATACTGCCTTGCTTAAAAAAAGTGTTATTAGTATGGGCCCAATCATCTACACTTCTACACTATATTAATTAATTATTAATTAATTATTTATTATTATTATTATTATTTAGAGTGTTTCTTTTTTCTCAGCTTTTAGGCTGGTTTAAGCTACATTTACGGGCCAAAGCCAGGTAAATGCAGCGTGTGGTGTGTATTAGGGTGTGTTTTCTTCCTCCAACTGCATGAATTTCCTAACTATTCTGCAGGTGTTTAAGATGGCAGCTTTCTGTAGGTTGATATAGACGGATTCTTCTAAGTCTATTAGTTTTAGGCTACGGAGAAGATGGTTGGGAATTATTATTATTATTATTTGTTTATTATTTATTTTATTTTACTATTAATATTAATTAATTAATTAATAATATTATAAAGAGGAAAGATTTGTATTTTTGTATGTTACGAATAAACGTTATAACTACTGGACCGATTTGAAAAATTCTTTTACCGTTAGAAAGCTACATTATCCCTGAGTAACATAGGCTATATTTATTACTATAAAAAATTAGGAATCCTTAAAAATTCCTACTAAAACCAACCCAAGGTGTAAAAAAAATAGCCATAAAATGTCTTTCATCGCATGCGCTGCGGAAAGTATTGACGATAGAACAAAAAAATGTTCTACAATATTATAGAACATATCAATATCTACAAAAAACTTTGCGATACCATATGTCCAACTATTGTAGTTATGTCACTATAACTACTTTTTTACATTTTAAAAGTTGATAGAAATGCCGATCAAAATCAGACCATGTTATCTATACCTTTGTATTAATTCTTATCCAAATAAACTATTTTGTATACAAGACTGTTTCAATACCTGTTGATTACTTTTTGAATTATTGTAATCGGACATTCCATTCAAAAAACTGAATTAAAAATGTCAGTAGAAAAAAAAATACACGCGGACGTGTTGCTCCACGCAGCCACAGAATACGAAGTAGCGCAGCGATAAAATTCTCGTGTCCACAGTGTTTGTAACAAAACTCCTCTGAAACGGCTTGACCGATTCTTATGAAATTTTGTGTGTATATTCAGTAGGTCCAAGAATAGGACGTAAACTATTTTTTATTTTATTTGAACTGCTACTATTGTTCGTGTAGGGTAGGGGTAGGGTAGGAGTCGGGAAGGGGTACGGTAGCAGTAGGGTAGGAGTAGGGTTGGGGTAGGGTAGGAGTAGGGGTAGGGTAAGAGTAGGGTAGGGGTACGGTAGGAGTAGGGTAGGAGTCAGGAAGGGGTAGTGTACAAGTAAGGTAGGAGAAGGGTAAGGGTAGGATTAGGGTAGGAGTAAGGTAAGACACCACGCGAACGAAGTCGCGCCGGGCAGCTAGTTTTTAATAAAGTAGGTACCCAATATAATTAAAAATGACACAATACAAAATTTAAAAAAAAGATTGACATTACTATTGATTGAAAAATGCTATTATTCAGTAAATGACTTTTTAAATGACATGGACTTATGTATTGAATAATTTAATGGTTTTTCTCAATTCATCCGATTTTTTTTATTTATGCATTTTGATGTGCTATGCCTATGTGCTATACTAATGTTTTAAAGTTATAATTTTATGTTATTTTGACTATTTTAATTTAATTTTCAATTTAGTGGACATTAATGTTTGCATGCCGTATATAAGGTAGATTGTACAAGGCTCACCTACCTTATTGTAACATCTTATTTTTATGTACAGACGCCAGCACATCAACCTACACCTAACTGTCACATTTTCCCAATTAACTTTGAACCTTATGTTTCAGTGATAAAGTTGAAAATCTATTAAAGAAATTTGACAGATTGTAGTAGGTTGATGTGCTGGCGTCTGTACCTGCAATCTATGCAAATAAAAATTTACTTTACTTTACAAACTAATTTGAGCACTAATAGTCATTTAAGGCGGCTACATGACCTAAGTTTTTGGCCTTAGTCTTTGACCAGTGCGTGTTGCCACTTGCCAGTGATGACATATGGCACTGAAACGTGGTCGCTCACAATGGGCCTTATTAGCCTTATGCTGGTTGCGTGATTAATTCTTTCATAAAATACCTGTACCTAAATATTAAGCATTGCGCAATTGTTTGTTATCCTGAAGAAATAAAATAAAAATACAGCTTCCGACCGATACCCCTTACCTCTAATCGGAGATCAAGTTCAAAGGTTATCAGGCGCGCAGTTTTACACGTGTCTTGACATTGCTAGTGGATTTTATCAATTTGCTTTAAATGTAGAGTCTAATTCAATAGAGAAAAAAAACCGAATTCCAAAAAAACACTACAAAGTGAAAAATAACTTTAATTTCGGTAGTCGGTGTCTTTGGATCTGTATTTTAGATTTTTGCCACCGACTTCCGAAATTAAAGTTATTTTTCACTTTGTAGTGTTTTTTTGGAAGTCAGTTTTTTTTTTGTTTAAAAGTTTTTATTTCACGCTTTTTAGTAGGTCTGCTTATAATTTATCTCAGTTACTAGCCTAGTGTCAACTTTCTCATCGCCTTTTACAAAATATTGCTTTTCCCTATGCAGGGAAGTTAATTGTAGAAGAGTTCTCCTGGTCCGCCATCAGCTCCATATCACCATTCACGTTGTGACGAGCATAAATTGCTTAGCAACCATGTTAAAGTATCTAATCGCAACCCGTGAAATAGTACGTAGATATTATTGACTAGTTCCGGTGGCCATCTGTGGTCTTCATCATCAGTTCCACTTCACCAAATGGTGCTTTCCTAGAGCAAATGCACGAGTGTTACTATAAAAAATACCCAAATCGCTATAGGTGTGCCTATAATATTTGAAGAGATCCTTCGATTTCTCCAGAATCCCATCATCAAATCCTGACCTGATGACAATGGAACCAATCTGAAAGTATATTCGCTCAAATAAAAAAAGAATTTTCCAAATCGGTTTATATAAATGACGGCTTACTGAGGAACTGAGGTAACAAACTTAAAAAAAAAAACAAAAATTTATAGATTTTTGTTGATTTTTCAAAAACCGCTTGTTCGTTTTCGATAAAATTTTCATGGGACCATTTGGGAAGTATACCCTTTCCAACAAAAAAAAAGAAATATTCAAATCGGTTGGCAAGCGACGGAGTCATGCGCGAACAAACATAAAAAAAAATACAAACATCCGAATTGAGAACCTCCTCCTTTTTAGAAGTCGGTTAAAAACCGCATTTATTACCCCGGATGCTCATTATGAGTTTACTGTCATGCCGTTTGGCCTACGAAATGCTCCTTCTGTGTATCAGAGAGCTATTATTACGGCTCTAGGTGACCTAGCGCACTCTTACGCAATCGTCTGCATGGACGATCTGGTCATACCCGCGAAAAATATAGAGCAAGGGCTGCAAAGGATACGCGTAGTACTTAAAACTCTTAGTGATGCTGGATTTTCGTTCAATATGAATAAATGCGCCTTCCTAAAGAGACAGGTTCAGTTTTTGGGGTATGAAATATCAGAGGGTGAAATCAGGCCTAACCCCCGTAAAATAACCGCGTTGACTAGTTCCCTATCACCACAAACCATCACTCAGCTCAGACAATTTTTGGGTTTAGCGTCCTACTTTAGGCAGTTTGTCAATAACTTTTCGCTTAAAATGGCACCGCTCTACCGTCTATTAGCTAACAATAATTCTAAAATAACTTGGACCACAGTGTAGTAAAATGATCAAAAGGAATACGTTTTTGTTCTTGTAGACGCTTTTACCAAATAATGTGTTACTCAGGCATTCCACAAGAATGAATACTGATAGTGCGATCAGCGCTCTCAAAGCATCCATTTCGGTTCACTAAATGTTTCACCAAAACTCCATTGACAAATTTTTAGTTTACAACCAACGTTTCGTATACTATTTATTTCACAAACAACTCATTCCGCAAATGTTTTATTTTATAAACACTCACTTTATAAACATTTATTTGGCAAATGCTTCCCTTTACAAATGTTACGGATGATATTTAATCATTTATACATTTTTCATTTAATATTTAGATTCTTTTGGAAAAATAACGTTTATACAAAATATAATTTTGTAATACACTAGCGACTGCATTAAAAACTGCATTAAAATCCGTTGCGTACTTTAAAATGTCTAAGCTTACAGACATCAGGAGAGACTGTTTTATACTATGTAAAGATTTTCTAAACCAGTCACAAAGTGATCATGACGGTATTCTCCATTTGGGTCAAATAATTTTCAGGCAAGTATTTTTTTCTATATAATCTAGTCGTTTCTGGCACTCGCCGGCCGCTGCCGCGGCACCGCTCGCTTCGCTCGCTCGGCTCGTGCGTAGGGGGTCACAGTTTTAACCTAACCTAACCGAACCATTTTTTTTTTTTAATAATTAACCTAATCTAACTAGTTCGGTTCCGGGTAGCCCACTAAAAATAATCTCTTTTTTTCTACTAGCGCAAGTCGATGAAAGAAAGAGTTTCATTTTTAGGAAATTGCGTAAGTAATGATAAGTCAATATGTAAAACGTTTTTATTCCAAACGTTGTTTTATGAGATAAAATGAATAAAAAATGAATTGCTTGTTAAATAACACGTTATTAAACAAAAGTTTATCTAGTGATTATTTTGTAAAGTGAATTATTTGGCAAACTTGTTTTTGTATAATGATGAAATGACAAATCATGTTTTTGCCAATCGTTGTTTGTCAAGTAAAAATTTGTGAATTAATTTTTGATGAACTGACAGGGCACCATCCATTTCTCTTTTCGGGATCCCTGCACGCGTTATCGCAGATCAGGGTAGATGTTTTGCGAACAAAGATTTTAAAGATTTTTGTGCCAGTCATAATATTCAACTACATTTGATAGCAACCGGCTCTTGTCGTGCTAATGGTCAAGTACAGCGTATAATGAGTACTCTCAAAAACATGCTAAGGTAGGTCCTGGCAGGACGCATTAGATGATGTCCAACTTTCCATAAATAACCAATTCATAGAGTAACCAAAGCAAGCCCCCTAGAATTGTTGATAGGTAGAGTAGCCAGACCTTTAAATTTATTGACCATAGACGATCACGAGGTTTAAGTAGATGTAGAAGAGATTAGAGAACAAGCTAATAGGTTAATGAAAAATAGCGCATGTCTTGATAAAGCACTGGATTACGTTTTAATTGAAAATCACGAACGGAATCAAACAAAATTAGATCCTAATTAATATAAAAGACCTTACGAGGTCATTAACGATGACAGGTATCAAATACTAGACGGTGACAGGTATCATCTCAGGAGCTTAAACTGTAATCGTGCATACAAGTATGCGAGAGACCGCTTACGTGCACTCCCTCTGTCCTATGTCCCAACTGAGGTTTAAAATGATTAGATATCAGAGAGTGTGTGCATGTTTGTGTGGGTGGCGAATAAAGTCTCTTTATAAGATATCCTAGCAGCGTAGTAGTTTTTAAGGTTTAGTCAAGCTTTGTGAGAGGCGAGGTGGCCATTGAAAAGTGACATCGGTAAAATAAGAGGCGAGGTGACCATTTAGGTATTGTTAATAATCCAAAATGTGTAACGCATAAACGGCGAGGTGGCTGTTTCGATAGTACTGACTTAATTTAGTATGCACAATGGAGTCTATTAGGATTCAGATTCGATAGCGAAAGGCTTCTTATTACTATAGGGCGCCTATTTTATGAAAATATCTTAAATAAAGTTGTTGCGCAGAAGATAAAATGTATTAAATTAAATTAAATTATTAAACCCCTACTCTCTCACGAGAGAGTAGGGGTTTAGACAAATTAACCCACCGTGCTTGTCTAGTGCGAGTTGGTGGGTGTACAGTGGACCGCCTGACTGGGTCCGTGGGCGCCGCCTTTGACGTGCTAGATGTTCATCAGCCGCCGCCCTGAGTTGATAATCCTGCACTAATATCGACTGTTCCATCCGAGCCTATTTGAGTGTATTTATCCCATAGCCTACAGGTGGCGTTCTACATTTAGTTCAATACTAAATGAACGACAGTTTAAAGTCATATCGAGGACTGCTCGGTATTAACTGTTAATTTTTGTCTCGATGTTATTGTGAAGTGACGAAATATTGTATAATCTAAATTAAAATAGTGTGGAGGCTACTCCACACTAAATAGTGTGGAGGCTACTCCACACTATTTTAATTTTAATTGTGGTTGCGGGCTTAGTGGGCGTCATCAGGGTAAAATGCGAGCACAAAACACAATTATAAGCCCGCAACCACTGATGACGATGTCGACGAGAACAATGCTTCTCCGACATTTATATATAATTATTCCATCTTATTCCTATTACGTCAAACCCATGGTCGTTGGTCAAACCTACGACTCTCTATGACACATGCTTAAACGTTCGAATGGAATATGCCTTCAAATATTAGCGGCCTGTCTCGCAAGGAGGTCTCTACTACCTCCGTCATAGAATTAAGAAATCATGAATTAATCTGTGTAGGTAGTTAATATTAAAAACATTGAATAATGAAAATTCTCGCCCTTTAAGCCGTAAGCTAAGTAGGTGAAAAATAAACTACGTTTCTCGTACTCACCCCAGGAGTGCGCCAACCGCACATACAGCGCTGCCAACGCCAGCACACACTGCGTTTTACACATTTTAAACTAGTAGCAGTACAAAGTTGTTTCAACAGGGGTAGATCCACCGCTGGTGATTGTTCTTTTGATTCTGAAGCCGAACGCTGGTTTCTCGCAACATAAAAATAGGTTTTTAGGTGATAAGTGACTTGGAGATAAGAGTTCCCTGCATTTATATAACTAAGTGTGCATACACAAACGTCGCGGTTACGTGACGCGTGTTTCGCGCGTGTTATGTACCACTCTGTCGGAAAGCTTTCGCCACAGACGCGTATTCTGTTTTCTGATTGAATAAATTCTCATGTAGGTATTAAATGTAGCAGGGGATCGAGGGGGGGGGGGTGGAGGGGGTTCAGGGGCTCAGACCTGAATAAATCTATATTTCAAGGGATGACAGGTGATAGGCGATGATCGCAGTCAGATCGCGATGACTGCAATTTTCGCATATCAACGACTAACAAAGGCATGGGCCAGCTTTTAAAACAATTTTCAAGGATGAATTTTATTTTAAAATTGAGTTGACTAGACTACTCTATACATACAGACAATCCAGTCGATTGCCTGTGGGAGAACTATAATATAAGTACCATTATCTACGCCTTCACAGTGTCATGTTATTACCTACGTTATTATTAGGAAATTCGTCACGTCCCGTTATGAAAGAGTGAAGCAACAAAAAGAGGTCTTTGTATAAACAGCGTACTTTGTATAGAACAAGTGGATACCACTGTGAACAACAAACTTGTGGTCACTGATAACTTGATAAGAGAACACCATTTTTATCCTATCAAGTTTTCGGAAAACATGCGTTTTGTTTTTGTTTTAGTATCTCAACAGCGATCACCAGCAGTGGACGCTCCAATCCGCTCCATCTACCTCTCTTGAAACAACTTAGTATTTTGGAACAATAAAATGTTAAGAACGCAGTGTGTGCTGGCGCTGGTAGCGCTGCACGTGGGGCTGGCGCACTCATGGGGTGAGTACAGGAGGCGTAGTTTATTTTTAACCAACTTAGGTACGGTTCAAAGCTGACTATCAAAGTGTTCTTCACTCTATGATGCAACTACACAATACAGGGTGTTACGGAAAGGGTATATCAATACAAACGGGTTGAAGAGTGTATCTGGTCTAGAATCTCTGTACAAAATTTCAGCTCAAAAGCATTAACTTTGAAAATGCTTAATATTTTTTTTATTTCGACATCACGGCGCTGCACTGGCGCGCGGCGGCGTGATGTGCGTGTACTAGGCGCACAGACACACTACAGATAATGGATAATGACCCTCGTAGTACGGTGACACGTTTGTTATGATTTAAATTTAATAAACTATCGAAATAAAAAAATATTAAGCATTTTCAAAGTTAATGCTTTTGAGCTGAAATTTTGTACAGAGATTCTAGACCAGATACATTCTTCAACCCGTTTGTATTGATATACCCTTTCCGTAACACCCTGAATAATTTGATTATACACAGCAATTGCACGGAATAGTTTAAAAAAAAATGCTTACCCACCTGGATAAATATTTTCAGGTGTCAAAATGTTGTGTTAAAATTTTAAAGTAGCAACTACATAGACCATTGCTACACAGACCGATAACATTGACATAGAGAGGGAACGCTGGGCGCTGTTAGTCAGGAGCAATATGTTGATCAGTAGGTTTGCGAAATGTTCAAGTGTTGTAAAGGCCACATTGTTTAGGGCATACTGCCAATCTTTTTATACTTGTAGCCTATGGGTCGACTACACGCAGAGGGCTTACAGCGCCTTGCGAGTCCAATATAACAACGCTTACAGGGCACTGTTGAGGCTGCCACGACACTGCAGCGCATCAGGGATGTTCGCTGAAGCACGTATAGACGACTTCAAAAAAAAAAAAAAAGCGGGTTGCATCCCTGACGTGGCGGGTGCGTGGCAGCGCCAACAGTCTCTTGATGACCGTAGCGGATAGGTCTGATGGCCTTATATGGAGGCACTGGACGAGGACGATAGTGCTGCCTCTAATCCATTGCTTCATAAGTTTGAAAAATTTGTCTGCTCAACACGTAAATAACGCAATGAATGTTGTAGAACTGTCAAAATGATTCCGATTGATAATGTGTTACGCAATTGCCGAAGTAGTGTGTGTATTGTTAGTGTGAATTATTATCGTCTTTGACATGTTTTTTTTTAATTTTTGAATTTCCTCATACTTAGTGCATTTTTTTACCTAGCGCTTTATTTAGCTGTCAGCTCTGCTTGTTATTATAGTTAAATCACAGAAATGTTGTACTTTTGTTTCAGACGTCGCTGTAAGTGTTGGAAATCAACTGATATTTTATACCGACGGCGGAACAATAACAAACACTGTGAATTTAATTTCCTACAACATCACAGCGTTAGCTTACGACGAAGTTCACAACATGATGATGTACGTCGACAAACAGGGCAACGGCGACGCTATATGTGGTTATGACATATCTTCCATGGAAAACAAATGTTTCATTGAGAGAAACGGCAGAAACATTCATGGTCTCGCCTTCGATCCGGCAACAGAAGAAATTTTTTTCAGTGATACAAATGAAAAAAGCATTAATTGGATTTCTTTAAAACCAGGATCTAAGAACAATGTTTCTGGAAATCTCTTTACCAAGGTGGATGATGGGATCCCCACTGATATTGCTGTGGATAGCTGCAACGGGTGCGTCGCTAATGATTGATAATTAATGTATTATTTAACAAAATCTATTTCGACTTCGTGTACTTTATTGGTTTTCAATTTACAGATCTATTCACTGGAGATCACCCGGAAATATAACAAAGAAGGATCGGCTTAATGAAGCCGTAATAATTAAGGGGCTATCTAGTTTTGCCATAGACCCACAGAAAGGAACAATATATTTTATTTATAATCATAGTTCTAGAAAAGCAGCATTATATTACGGAAAAAACTTATTTCGTTTTTTTCGTGATTTGTCTGCACCAAAAGTACTGACCGTCTCAAAAGATTATTTTTATTGGATGGACGGTAGCGAAAGCGACAAAACTGTCTGGCAAATCCGAAAGAATGCTAAACAGCCTTTTGATGAACCCAAGAAGTTTTGTACGTTCAATAATATCGGACATATTGGTATCGCCGCCAACTATAAAATTAAAGATCAAATTCAGGGAGTTGAGAATTGCGAGCCACTAACGAGTCTAATACTAAATAATTCTGATGCGCCGTTTTGTGCTCATGGTAAAACAGTACGAGTAAAATACGGAGAATCTCATTGTAAATGCACACCTGGGTACATCGGTGGGAGTTGCGATGTTTCAGTCTGTGAGAACTATTGTTTGCAAGGTGACTGCAGCTTCAATGATGAGGGACTTCCTAAATGCAGGTAAAACAAATTCTTCTCCTTCTGTTGGTTTCATAATTTAATTTAATTACATTATTATTAAATCACATTTTCAATTTTTCAGTTGTTATAGCGGTTATTCCGGGCAAAGATGTGAAGTGTACGCGTGTCATGGTTACTGTCTGAACAACGGTGACTGTTCCCTGAACGAGGAGGATCAGCCAGTCTGCCAATGTGTTGGCAATCAAGAGGGAACTAGGTGTGAAGCTGACACAAATTATACTTTCACCAACACCCCTACGTACAACTCAGCGAAAAAAAACATATCTCTAGTTGATTTATTGACGAATTGGCGAAAACCTACCTCTAAAATGTTCGTCATGGTTGAAGTATAATCAATTCTAAACCATAATAATAATTATTATGGTTTAGAATTAAAAACTGCCGAACCGGAGGTGACATCTGTCATGTCACCTCCGATAAAATCAAGCAGACGACGCAAAATAAAATGTTGACAAGAGCAGCCGCACGACGTGCACAATTACCACCTCCGGACTCATCGCTCAGCTCCGCCTCGCTGCCCGCGCCGCCGGTACCCAGCGCCACTGTGAGCGCTGTGACGACACCGGCCGCGGCCGCGGCAGTTGCGTCGAGCTCGAGCGACGAGTATTTCTCTCCGCCCACGACGCCACCACCTGCTCGTCGGCGGGGAGGACGCCGGCCGCCGGACGGCTTAGGACCTCGAGGCCCATCGGCCTCTGATAGGGTCCCAGCTCCCGGCGGAAGTGTGCAGCGCATGAGGTGGACACGATCCATCAATGAAAATGTCATGCGCTCATACTATGGGGCTACAGAGGGGGGAAACAATCTGACCGCGTATCGTGTTCGGATGCTCTCTCTTTTTCAGGTGCTTGAACCAGCTGTCAACGTTTCGGTTCAACGACTGTCGGATCAGGTGCGGATCATCCAACGTAATCATATGTTGGATGACACTGTACTTAATCGCCTGCGAGATGAAACACAGAGTAGCCATGTCATCGCTCCCCAGTCGCAGACTGCTGTTATACTACCGCAGTATAATACAAGTCATGCTGACGAGGGGAGTAATGATAGGGCTACAAACGTAAGTACCCAGTGCAATGAGGAATTGAGGAGTGCTTTGGAGGATGCGATTCAGGAATATCGCTTCATGTCGCCCGAACTTAGGCCACGCTTGCCTCGTTTGCCCATGCATAACAAAAATAGGGCGCTGGTGGCGGCCCTGGATTCGCAGTTGTCAAAATATTTTGATACCTGCGAAGACCTCACCGATACTCATTCGATTCTGTACTGCGCGGCTGTAGCGGCATGTCGTGTAGCTCATGTTAAATTTAGCAATGACTCTAGAGCTACACGACCGAAACCAGCCGTACCAGCTTGGCAGTGCAGAATTGAACGTCGTATTGGTGGGGCCAGAACGCTCATCGGAAAACTAATCTGTTTCAGGGAGGGCAATACTCGCCCTAGAGTGATGCGCTTTGTGAGGCGGGCATTCTCGGGGACTGATATCAGCCCTCAAGACTATATGCCCTGTGTCACAGAGCGCATCGACTTCCTGAAGCAGAAAGTGTATGCATGGGCGAACCGTATCCGTCGGTATAAGCGGCGAGTAGAGCGATACACTCAGAATCGCACCTTCCAGAGTGATGAAAGGTGGGTTTATAGGGGTTGGGAACGACCGGACCAAGGTGTGGCTGACACGCGCCTGCCGGATGATGATGCCATGTGTTCCTTCTGGCGCAGTATCTGGTCGGTGCCTGTCAGTCACACCGAAGGTGATTGGGCTCGAGAGGTCGAGCGAGCCTGCGATCCAATACCAGAAATGGGGGCTATAACCATCTGCCCCCAAGATGTAGCTCGTGCAGTCCGTCCACTGCCCAACTGGAAGTCTCCAGGACCGGACGGGCTGCAGAACTTTTGGATAAAATGGTTTACAAGGTCGCACGCTCGCTTGGCATCTCAGTTCCAGATCGCTTTGGAATCTGGTTCGCTACCCCAGTTCCTAACGACAGGAATTACCCACCTGCTCCATAAATCAGGTAGCACCGCGGAACCCAAGAATTATAGGCCGATCACGTGTTTACCGACGGTTTATAAAGTTCTTACATCCATTTTGAGAGCTAAAATTAACAAACATATAGACACCAACGCCATCATGTCTACCTCTCAGAATGGATGTAGGAATGGATCCCGCGGTACTAAGGAGCTACTCCTCATTGATATGGCCATTAGCCAACAGGTTCGTCGCTTCCGAAAGGATCTGTCGACATGTTGGATAGATTATAAGAAGGCCTATGACTCGGTGCCACATACATGGCTCATGAGGGTGTTGGAATTGTATAAAGTAGATACAACTCTGCGCACCTTCCTGATGTCGTGTATGGGGCAATGGAGGACGGTCCTTCGCTATCCAGGATGTCGAAATATTCAGAGGAATAGCGAACCGATAAGGATCGAGCGAGGCATATTTCAGGGTGATAGTTTGAGTCCGCTTTGGTTCTGCTTAGCCTTGAATCCTCTTAGCACACTGCTGGAGGATTCAGGTCTAGGCTATCGGTTGAGGAGAGGTGGTCAGGTTATATCGCACCTCCTCTACATGGATGACCTAAAACTCTTTGCCCCCAACAATTTGCAACTGATGGAGCTACTGAAAGTAACTCAAACTTTCAGTAACGCTATTAGGATGGAATTTGGTATGGACAAATGTGCGGTCATGCATGTAAAACGAGGGGAGATTGTGGAATCCGTGGGAACTCAACTCTCGGATTCCACAAACCTAAGAGCCCTCTCCGCATCCGAAACCTATAAGTATTTGGGTATGTCGGAAGCGTTAGGCATCAATGTTACTGACATGAAGCAATCGTTGAAGGAGCGCTTCTTTGGCCGCCTGAAAAAAGTACTTAATAGTCTTCTATCAGGCGGAAACAAGGTGCGCGCCTTCAACGGTTGGGTCATGCCGGTTTTGATGTACTCTTTTGGCATACTCAAATGGACTCAAACCGAACTCGACGCCCTGGATAGGAGGGTCCGTACACTGCTGACTGCAAATCGAATGCATCACCCACGGTCATCGGTAATGAGGTTGTATATCCCGCGAAAGTGTGGGGGTCGAGGGTTTTTAAACGCTAAGACCCTCCACAATCGCGAGATATGCAATCTCAGGGAATACTTCCAAGAAACCGACGTGGGGATGCATCGAGATGTAGTCATAGTGGACAAGGGCCTCACCCCGCTCTCCTTGGCTAAAGAGAACTGGCGCAAACCAGTAGTGCTTGACACTAATGATCGCATGGAGGTATGGCAGAGTAAGGAGCTTCACGGACGCTTTTTCCGGGCCCTTCATGGACCGGATGTAGACCTACTAGCGTCCGTAGCCTGGCTACGTTGCGGTGATCTCTTTGGAGAAACCGAAGGTTTTATTTGTGCAATTATGGACGAAGTTGTGATGACGAACAATTACCGGAGATTTATTGTGAAAGACGGCACGGTTGACATCTGTCGGGCATGCCACCGACCGGGAGAATCAATCAGGCATATTATCTCCGGGTGTTCTCGTCTAGCTAACGGAGAATACTTGCATAGACACAACCTTGTAGCCAGGATAATCCATCAGCAACTTGCTCTGAAATACAGCCTTGTGGAATCGGAGGTGCCGTACTACAGGTATGTGCCCGACCCAGTTCTCGAAAATGGAAATATCACATTGTACTGGGATCGATCCATCATCACTGACAGGACTATTGTTGCCAATAAGCCTGACATAGTGGTGATGGATCGATTAGAGCGGCGCGCAATGATTGTTGACATAACCGTCCCGCATGATGAGAACCTCGTGAAAGCTGAGAAAGATAAACAAATCAAGTATCTTGACTTGGCTCGCGAGGTTGTCGACATGTGGAATGTTGACTCAGCAATCATTGTGCCGATAGTCGTCACAGCCAATGGATTGATTGCCAAAAGCCTCGACCAACACCTGAGGAGGCTCACGTTAGGCAGCTGGATCAAGGGCTTGATTCAGAAAGCGGTACTTCTGGACACGGCTCGCATTGTCAGGAGGTTCCTCTCTCTGGAGCCCTGACCGCCGGTAGCTTGGACCCTGTTCCCGATACCGGTGGGCTACTATTTTTTATATTTTTAAATGTTTTTATATATTTTTTATACTAATATTTAAAAATATAATTTATATGTATATAGTGAAATAAAGGAAATTATTATAATTATTTTTTTATATATTCTTATATTAATTAAGATGTATTTAATTGAATAATGATTATTATAAATGCGAAAGATAGCTGTTTACTTATATCACAGTTATACATAATAGGTAACGCTTACATGTTGCTTTTATGGGTGCATGCAACGGTATTACAGCGCGGTCGTGTTGGTTTTAAGTTATGTTATACTTATAGCATTAAAAACTTGTTTTCGTAAAAAAACGTCAGAAAAAGATGGAATTCACACCTTCAACATCTCCGTAACCAGAAGATTCCCAGGTATGGTCCAGTATAAAGTAATGATTAGGTAGGTATAATATAAAGTTATAACACAAACAACTGCAACACAACTTAAACAACATATTTATGTAGTTTTCATCTGAAAAAGTATACGTTTTTTAACACATTACAAAATAATGCTCCTCCTTCAATATATTCGTAACCAGAAGGTTCCCAGGCATATGGTCCAGTACAAGAAATTATTACAATGTCGAAGATTACAAATACCTCTCAGCTTCGGTGAAAAATAACCAACCCCTATTTTACCCTACCCTTAGGCGGGGGCTTTATTTTTTAATTTTGAATGGAACAAACATCGAGTTATATTCTATCCAAATACAAAGCAGACTACTTTGTAAAAAGTAATGCGTAGTCGATACATAAAATAATGTAGGTAGGTACGTGTCGACTTGAGAACTTCCTCTTTTTTATCGCCGGTTAAAAAGAAAACGACAAAAAATACTGTTGTCTTATTTGTAGACGTAATTTCATTTCAGTTACAAATACCGTTAGAATACGGACTACTTAATATGCGCATTAACTAGGTAATCTGCAAATTACCAGGTATAATCCGTTAAAGTGTGAAATATGTTACCGGCCAAACCTGGTTTTAGGATGAATTAGTTTCGCCTAGGCTAAACCTATTCTCATTCGCTCGCTCTTGCACGTCAGTACTTACCCTTATCTATGCTCTTGCATTCTATGTCGACGGAGCCCCGCTTCGCGGGGTTCCTATTTCTAACCTAACCTCTGGGTGCCCTTCGCTCGCTCTTGCATCCTACGTCGCCTATCGACCGACCGCAACCATGCAGGCAGCCCGTGTAGGGTTTGGCCTAGGCGAAACTAGTTCATCCTAAAACCGGGTTTGGCCGGTAACAAACATTTTTTTCCACTTTAACGGACTCAACAAGATAATCTGCATATTAACAAGTTAATCTGCACTCTAACTGATTTACGCACATTAGCGGTCACAAATCTACCTAGTCTAAGATCCGAAGTAACTCTCCTGAACGGCTGCACCCATCAGTACCGGATGACGATTATTTTTTATCAAATATTATACAGGAAGATTTTTTTATCATCATCCAAATATTTACAGGGTGTTCTACCCATGAATATGAACAACTTTCACTATGGGACCAATTCTGAAATCACGAAAAAAAAATCAACTGTTTCATACATTTTGGTCAAGTAGGTATTGAACTTTTTTATTAAACAGCTGATTTTTTTTTTCGTGATTCCAGTGTTGGTCCTATAGTGAAAGTTGTTCATATTCATGGGTAGAGCATCCTGTAAAAATTTGGATGGTGATAAAAAAATCTTCCTGTATAGTTTAACATGAAACTAAGTACCTACCTACCTAATGAAATAGACCAAAACTTGTACCTATTAGTAGGTACACATGAATATTCTTGTATCATGCATTAGCTTCTGCCCGCGACTTCGTCCGCGTGGCCGTAGAGTGACAGACAAACATATTTTATTCATCGGATATGGTAGCTGTAGGTACCTACCTACAAAGTTGGTTAGTAGAGTTATGTTCCGCCGCTAAATAGCGGCATACGAATATTCACAATATTAAACTTACCTATATACCTACTACGTATACTCTAATATACAATACATAACACTTAAAAATAAAGATACATTTATACCCTATTGTAAACTAAATAGATCTAATATAAAACATAAATGTTATTGCTGTTTTATTTATTTACCCTTATAATAAAAAAAAATACTGTTTGTTTTCGTCTAAATCTCCGAGTTAACTAGACGAAAACAAACATTACCTACTTCAAATAAAATGTTCTTGTATATCGATTTTATTCAATTTCGAGCGGCCATTGTTGTTTACATCTTTGGCAAAAGCGCGGCCGGACCTTACGTAGTACCTATTTGAAATTAATTTCAACTTGATACCTCAACGCGTTCCTGAGAAAAAGGGTCTTGGCAGACAGACATACGGACCGACAGACGGATAACAAAGTGATCCTAAATAGGGTTCCGTTTTTTACTTCTGCGGTACGGAACCCAAAAAATACTTACAGATGAAAATAGAACCACCTCCTTTTTTAAAGTCGGTTAAAAGTGTTGCGTTAGAATATAGGAGGCCGTATCCGTATCCTCTTGATAATATTGGCTTGAGAACCATAACTAATAAATAAGAAACACCGCACAAATTCGTCATTAAACGTTTAATTTATGAAAGCGACATCTGTTAGTTCATTAAGCAGTTATTTGTGTTCGTGTGTTGGTACTTATCGTAGCTGCGTAGGTTCGTCCAGTAACGGTGCGACTGCTGATACGGTTTTCAGAAGTAATAAATAGATGGCGTTAATAGTTTCAAACGAAATAAATAACATTTAGTTTTTCAAATAGGTAGTACAGGATCCGAAGTAAGATGGACCTTCAACACTCTTTTTTTCAGAAGTTTCAAACAAAAACAATTTTATAAATACATATAATTGCAAATGGGTTGCCTAATTAAGCAATGTTCATAGATATATGTAATTAATCACACTAATATTATAAAGGCGAAAGTTTGTGAGTGTGTGTGTGTGTGTTTATGTTTGTTACTTCTTCACGCTCAAACGGCCAGCCGTTTACCAAATTTCATCAAAATTGGTCCAGACCAATTTTGATGAAATTTGGTATAGAGATAGCTTGAGTCCCGGGAAAGGACATAGGGTACTTTTTATCGATATTCTCACGGGATCGAGACTTATGCGGGTAAAACCGCGGGGCGCAGCTAGTTAAAAATAAGTACTTACTGGAAGAATTTTTTTTAACTATCGGTACCTACTTAGGTAGGGTAAATCTGAAATAACAAAGGGACATTTTATCGAAAATTATAATAATTTTATATACCTACATACCGTTCAACTCAGAATTTCTTGCTATTTTGATAGGTAGGTACATACCTGTTTCTGTTAGCCTGCATCATCCCACTGCTGGGCAAAGGCTTCCAGCTCTTTCGATCCAGGGCTATAGTGGACTACTGGAGACAATTTTCTAAATTATCAAACGCCAGCTGGCACATCAAGCTACCCGAAACTGTCAAATTTCCCCAATCAACTTTGAACCTTATATTTTAGCAATAAAGTTGAAAATCCAGATTGTAGTAGCTTGATGTGTTGGGTTGGCGTTTGTAGAATACCTACCTAAGGTGGCAGGTACTAGTACATCGACGCAATCTGTTAGGTACCATGGAAATGGATTCAGCAGCCTAATTGCGGAACGCCAAATCGTCAAATGATTCTGATCAGTTGGCTTCATTTCTATCACAATTGGCTTCATTTTACGATTTTCGAATTGCGAAACTCTAGTTTCTGCGCAGGGCCTTAACGTTCATAATTGGTTTCATAATTAACTAGAGTTTCGCAATTCGAAAATCGTAAAATGAAGCCAATTGTGATAGAAATGAAGCCAACTGATCAGAATCATTTGACGATTTGGCGTTCCGCAATTAGGCTGCAGTTCTTACATAATTCTGAATTCCCTGTGTTAAAATCGGTTATTAAAAAATCTAAACCTACGGGGATCCTGCCGTTTTGCCGAAAAGATTTTGCCAAATTTTCATTACCCAAACAAATTTTAGCAACCTTTTTTTATACCAATGCAATATTTGGAAAGATTTTAGTACACAAATTTTCATTTGGTCAAATTTTTACTCGGCAGAATATTACTTGGGATAATGTCATTAAGGCATTTGGTCTTTAATCAAATGATTTATTACAGCAAACAATCTTTACACAATGAACAATTGGTAAAATTTTCGCTGTGAAAAAAAAATACAAAAATATTTTTTTTTTGGGAATTATTAATTAAAAATGGGGAATTATAAAACGAGTGAATAAAAAAAAACTTAGCGACTGACTCCGTCGACATATGATGCAAGAGCGAGCGAAGGGCACCCCGAGGTTACACAGAAATAGGGGCCCCGCGAAGCGGGGCTCCGTCGACATAGGATGCAAGAGCGAGGGAAGGGCACCCCGAGGTTAGGTTTGAAAAATATCTTATACCAACTGAAATATTTGACTAGATAAAAAATGGTAAAAGTACTAGTTGGTGAACAAGTTATTGTTCAAACGTTCACTTGCCAAACATAGGTTTTCGTAACAATTATTTGTAAATAGATTTTTTGGTAAGTAATAATTTGGCAAATGAAATTATGCGAAAATTTGTTTGGGAAGTGATAATTTGGCAATTTCTTTTCGGTAAAACAAGGGAGACCCAAACCTACGACATGGTGACAATTTAAAACCGCGGTTAATTCCGTGATATAGTTTGTACAAATATTTTAATGGGAATGGGACCTTATTAAGGTCCTATTAAAATAGGCGGACAAACTTTTAGAAATCATTCAGACCACCAAATTATGGACGATGGTAAAAACATACAATAAGAATTAGATACTTACAAGAAAAATAATCAGCTAACGAAAATACACTAATGTGCTGGCAATTTATTATTTTAGGACAAAATAAAATCACTTTAATTACTTAGTGTTTTTTTTTTTGCTTGGATATCTTTGGTTAGGCGTATACTAAGCGCTGTGTGTGCATCTATTTTAATGGGATCCTGTATATTTTATCTAAAGCGACAATCACATAAGAATAACCTTAATTGGCAATTCAAGCTGTAAATACGTCATACTCACTATGCAATTTATGCAAGTAGATACAAAGTTCAATGTCCGTAGAGTTAAATTCGGTAAGTTAACCTAACCATTTAATATGATTGATATGCTTATTCGTATTTGATATGTCTTTTTAGGGTGTCGTAGCATAATGGCAAAACCTTTAATTAATTATATTTAATTTCGAGCGTCCATTGTTGTTTACATCTTTGGCAAATTTAGCTCGGCCGGACCATACAAACATGTTTTGACGTTGCGTTTGGTATGAATACTAGATCATTGCGTCTCTTGCTTGTTATTGTTGTCAGCATTAGGTACAGTAAGTGCATAATGAAAAGCTGGCGAACCGTACTTTGTTTTTAATGGCATCTCCGCACCCTCTGTGGGGTACGGGCCGGCTTTTAGGGCGTTGCTGGGGGAAGACAGTAAGGGACAGGCTGGATCGGAATTAAGCGAACCGTCATATTTATTTTTTCATCTCGTAGTTGACCTTGAGAGGTCGTGACTACTTAACAGGACTATCCTGTGGTTGCCATAAGAAAACTCAAAGCTTCCAGCCAGGGGCGAATAACTTATAGACTAAGCGACTGCACGCTAAGGGCACCCCCTGTGGAGTACGGCTTAGGTGTCGCTGGGGAGTCAGGGCAAGATTTGACAGGCTGGGATTATATTAGAATTATTATTAACAGGGGAATTTAAAGCTACAGGCTCAGCTACGTTGCGGGCTGGCACTTCGTCGAGCAAGGGTCGGGGTCCTGTCGGGGTCGTCGCGAGGGGCCTCGGAATGAAAGTTTTCTGTTTGTGGCTGACCGACCCCTTGAAAATTCACATGTGCCTGTAATTGGTATATTTGAAATAAATGCTTTGAGTTTAAGTTTGCAAGATTATTTCCCCCCCCCCCCGCCCCGCCCCTTTAACTTTTCAACGAAGTATAAGGTAAAAAATTAGAAAAAAATTGGTATTAAATAACTAAATACCTACTTTAGATACTTGAGTACCTATACACTTTACACTTTTTCGTGTGTGTGGTGCACTTTTCTTTTAGATAAGGGATATTTACGGGTACAACTGCAGACATAACGTTGTTTCTTTAAGAAATACTATGAAACACAAATTTATTTTTGACGTCGATGAAATCAATCATGTGTATTCGTAAATATTTATCCCGACCGGGGCACCCTAATTGCGTAAAACACTACCAATTGGAATCAGAATCATTTTGAAGCAAATTGCTAATCCATTGCTTCATAAGTTCGAAAAAAAAAATCTGTTCAACACGTAAATAACGCAATGAATGTTGTTGAACCGCAAAATGAAACCGATTCCGATTGATAATGTGTTACGCAATTGCCCTGCGGAACCAGTGGCGTAACTATAGGGTTCGCACTGAGGCAAGATACCATGGGCCCCCAGCCAAAGGGGGCCCTCGGCCCGAGAGGGCCATGAGCACAGGAGTATCCTAAAATAAGTTTATAAATACAGTTTTTCTGAAAATGTGCAACAAAGGACATCATTCAGGTTTCGAACATTTTGTACCTTTTTCCCATTGTTTGTCTAATTTTTTGGACAGGTCCTCATGCTCAGCAGTAGCGCTTGCGACCACTAGACCAACGAAGTAGTCAGGTGTTAAATTTTGTAGGGGAAAATATGAAATCTACGCGGAAGAAGTCGCGGGAGAAGTGCTAGTAAAAAAAAAGACTATAACGTTGGTTGAGCTTCTTTACATTGAAGGAGGGCCCCATCCCTTGAATATGCCACGGGCCCCAAACGGTATAGTTACGCCACTGACCGGAACCCTTCACTTTACGTGGTCCGACACGCACTTGGCCGGTTTTATTTTATATAATTATCATGGTCATATTCAGATAGGGTCAGGGTCATCATATCATGGACTGTAGGGTAAGTGAAAGAGTGATGAATATAAAGTTGAATGATCGAGAGGGAGACCAATGAGAAGATGAATTAATCTCTCTGGCCAAACTGCCGGTTAGATGCGTCACACTTACAATGGCCAACAACATTCATTGCGTTATTTACGTTGTTGAGCGGACAAATTTTTCGGACATATGAAGCAATTGATTAGCAATATCCTTCAAAATGATTCAGATTGCGATTGAAAGTGTGTTATAGAATTGGGGTGCTGAAGTGAATCCCGCGTTTTGTACACTACATTGTATGAAGGTGTTCAATAAGAAAGAAAGAAAATACATATATTTAGCATAGACTAAAAGACACACAATACACCAGATACATACATCAAATAAAAACAAAAAGTAAAGTTTAATATAAAAAAGTATAAAGTCCGATGTAAAAAAAAAAAAAACAGGAAAGTGTGATGCTAATAGTCGCGTGACTTCCTAATCATAAATCTCTCTATTTTAGATTGGCTAGCTAAACTACGCAGATGTGATGGTTATCTAACTAAACCAGATAAAACAAAAAAAAAATATAAATAAGTTTCTTTTGGGGGAGTCATCGACCGCAGTTATCAATTAGTCACTTGAAATATCAGTTGGCCAATTCTTCCCTTGCGGTGGTAGCGTTAACGCCCGCCTGGTTTGCGACCGCCTCCCACCGGAGTCCGGCGTCAAGCAGCCTGCTGTGTTCCGTCGATGTGTGAGAGTTCCTGTGCCTTAGGCATCTTCTGGGCACGCTCGTTCTATCATAGACCTCATCCATCGCTTTCCACCAGGCGTGATCGAGGTCAAGAGCGTGCCCATTCAGCAATAAAAATAAAAAAAGTTTTTTTTTTGTGTAAACCATAGATATACTATGGTGTAAACTGTAACTCAGACGTGATGGATATCGATGTCGAAACACGATAAAACATACGAAACTAGTTTTTCTCAACTCATAAGTACTACAAGTTGTAACAACTCAAGTCTCTAACAGCGGTTGTTGAGCTCTTATACGTTGTTTAGATGTGCTGCACCCTAATTGATTGCGTAACACACTATAATCTCAATCAGTGTCATTTTGAAGGATATTGCTAATCCATCCATACTAATACCTATTATAAATGCGAATGAGTGTCTGTCTGTTACCTCTTCACTAGTCTTCACGCAATCACGCTTAAACCGCTGAACCGATTTAGATGAAATTTGGTATAGAGATAGTTTGAGTCCCGGGAAAGGACATAAGATAGTTTTTATCCCGATATTCCCACGGGATCGACACTTATGCGGGTCAAACCGCGGGGCGCTGCTAATTGTTTCATAATTACCTATGTTCGAAAAAAATGTGTATGCTCAACAACGCAATGAATGTTTTTCATCTGTCAAAATGAAACCAATTGCTACTGATAGTGTGTTACGCGATTACCCTGCTGATCTCGTTTAGTTTCATTGCTAAAATTCGTCCGATTTAGTTTCATTGCTAAAATTCACCCGAAGTATAGTTTTTTTTTTTTATGGTGAAGTCGGCCCTATATTGGTTCTTAGTAATGAATTCTGAAATCCTTCACAAAGAACTTGTCGCAGCTTTTATTTTAGTTAATAGCCAGTTTCTCGGCTCTCGGAAATCTCGGAGCAATAGGGAAGTGGAGCCGGAAGTGTTGAATCGTGACCGGAAGTCCGACAGCCATTATCGATGTGATCTAGATCTTGTTTTGTGACATTGTCCTACGTTTGGTAATGACATTACCTATATCCGTTATAGTAAAATTCAAAGTTCTGACTGACTGATATAAGTATCAACGCACAGCCTAAACCGCTGGTCCTAGCGACATGAAATTTCGAGGGTGTGTTCTTTGTGAAGAGTCCACTAAATTCCACCCCTAAGAGGGTAAACAGGCGGAGGGTGAAATTTCAAGCGGACGAAGTCGCGGGCAAAAGATAGTCCATACTAATATTATAAATTCGAAAGTAACTCTGTCTGTCTGTATGTTACCTTTTCACGCCTAAACCACTAAACGGATTTCAATGAAATTTGGCAGAGAGATAGATTGCATCCCGGGGAAGGACTAAGGATAGTTTTTATCCCAATATTCCCACGGGATCGAAACTTATGCGGGTGAAACCGTGGGGCGCAGCTAGTTGGTTATAATAATAGTTAGCTTTAAAAAAATTGTTTTGGTCATTCGTACCGATTCCCTTGTTCACAAACTAAACTAAATTTAAGTTAGTGCATCTTTTTCCTTCTATTTCATTAAGAAAAGGACAGAAGTTAAATTTTAGTTTAGCCCTGTCAAATTAATCAGCGCCTGACACTACTCCTTACAAGTTTAGACGTGATTAAAAACTTGCCTACTTACTAAAATTACGTCAATTTACGTCAGGCGCTGATTAATTACAGGTACCACAAGCGGATACAAATTTGTATCCGCTTGTCCCTGAGTGGTCTTTGAGCTTGCCAAGCGTAGAACGGAGCTTCAATAGAATAAGGGGTTTATTCATAATCGTTGCTTAAATTTAAGGGCCAAAGCACACACGCTACTTTTTGCATCGGCGATTCAGCTGCTTTTTAGAAGCTAAATGCAGCGACCAAGCATTCCACACCGCACACATAAAAACGCGAAACGCGGCGATTCAGTCGCTTTTCGGAAGCTCGATACAGCGGCTGAACGCTACACTCCGCACACATTCGGATGCCGGTCGCAGCGATTTGGCATTTGCGACAGTATCGGAGCAGTCGCTAAAACGCGCGATTCCGATACCACGTCCGAACGCAGAGAGTCGCCAAAACGCGATGCAGCATCGGAGCAGTCGCTAAAACGCGCGATTCCGATACCGCGTCCGAACGCACAGAGTCGCACGTTTAGATGTCAAAAATGTATATACGGTCGCACTGTCACTAATCATTACTGCACCTACCTGCGGCCTACTGTAGGTACATTTCTTTAAACACAAAGCTCATCAAGTCAAAAGAAGTGATAACGGGGTCAAAATCCCGACTCGAACCACCACAAGTTAGCTATCCTATGACCATAGAAATGTTCATAAATAATATGGCTACGACGCAAAACATAAAAAAGGCTAAAATAGATTTTACCTCATCATTAATCAAAAACTAATTAATAGTTAAGGAAATGTGTGTTTTTTCCTACTTATACATAATAATAGGCATCAAATTAACGTAGTTGTAAGTAGGTACCTACTTATCTTTCTTAATCTGTCTAAGCTACGTACCAATAATATTTTTTTTTTAATTACATAAGGACTTATGTCACATTTATGTTGACTTACGCTTTTATTACTTACATTTTTTTTTTTAAAGTCTTTTGTGAATGTTATGAATATTTATTTTGTTAGGGAAAACAAACAATTGTACAGACGCCAGCACATCAAGCTACCCGAAACTGTCAAATTTTCCCAATCAACTTTGGACCTTATAATTTAGTGATAAAGTTGAAAATCTATTAAAGACATTTGACAGATTGTAGTAGCTTGATATGCTGGTGTCTGTACATTATAAATATTACTTCTAAGATTACATTGGAAGTGGGTAAATGTACAATCCACGACTTTTCCACAGATTACCTAGGTAGGTTAATGAATGAGGTTAATGATACAGTGAACTTCAGTGAAGAATATGGCTTTAATCGACTGCGGCGAAGCCCAAAAACTACCTAATGTTTTAAAGTCTATTTTTATTGCCCCAAAAGTATGTACAGACTGGCAGCACATCAACCTACTACAATCTGTCAAATTTCTTTAATCGATTTTCAATTTTATTACTAAAGCATAAGGTTCAAAGTTGATTGGGAAAATGTGACAGTTTCGGGTAGGTTGATGTGCTGGCGTCTGTACATATTCATTCATTACATTGCACTAAAAGTAACTTCATGAATCCTTGATTTTTTTGCTAACCATGTCCATTTGTTTTAAAGTAAGTAACATTCACTTACTTCCGCTTATTACCTTTAATGATAGTTATAATTTTAATTGGTGACGTGACTATCAATATGACCTAGTTATCATTGTTTAGCCAGATTAGATAAGGATTATCTACTAAAATGATTCATGAAAACTGTGAACAACACTCAAGTGCTTGGAAATTTGAACATTATTTTGACAACCTTCTTCGAGATAAATCGAAATTGCTGTACTGGCCAAATAGGTACATGCGAGCAGCGACCGGCAAAAAGTGTATGAGAATCCATGTCTGTCGTGGTTTAGCGGCCAAATAAATTACATAGTAAACTCATATCTGTCATGTAATTTTAAAAAGGAACGATCTTTTACTCCGTAACATGGCAACCGAGGAGGGAACTTATCAAAGGTTTTATTTAAATTTCGAACTAGCTCGCAAATAGAAAGCTGTTTATTGTAAAAAAAAAAAAACAAATGAACACTTTAACGCGGAAAATTTTATTGTTGTTCGTCATTGATTTTGAAATGTAATTGTATTACACAAAAAAGTTCTGCCTAGGTAGGTACTACTTAGTTTTAATTTCCACGCATTATTTGAAAAAAGTAGGTACTATACCCACAAGCCACGGCCACAACTAGGCATTGATGGACGAACGTGTTTTACACGTTCGTCCCTCAATGCCTCTTTTGCTGGCCGCTGCAGTCATGTACTAAGTTATTTCTATAGACTCAATTCACCTATGAAAAAAAAATGTGTACCCTTAGATCCGAGTTCTCGAAATCCCAATATCCACACAATTATACATCTGCACAATAATATTATAGCCGGTTTTTGTAGTAGCGCCACATGTAGCGCGTACCTAGCGCAAAGAGATCATTGATATATTTTTAGTTGACAAACCCTCCTTGTCTCTGATAAGATCCCCATCACTGTCATGCGCGATTTTTTCATTCAATGGACAGACCTATTTAGATTTCGTTTCGTGTACGCGGCAAACCGAACCGGCGTTTTGCTTTAGTTTCTCAAGAACAACAGACGGAGGTGGTCGCGAGTGTCGCGCGCGCCATCTACCTCCAGTGAAACTCGTACAACGTATTGCAAACTAAATGTGCATTTAACTGTACGGATCTGTATTTTATGAAATAAAATGTGTAGAACGCAGTGTGTGCTGGCGTTGGTAGCGCTGTCCGTGGGGTTGGCGCACTCCTGGGGTGAGTACAAGGGGATAATCAGCTGATCAGACACTTTTCAAACACGTGTTATTTTATATTTTACAACGTTATATAACATCTTGAGGTTTATTCCGACAGCGAGTGATATTATACGTTAAGGTTACTAATTGCTTACGGAATTTTGTATCAAATATTGTGGCCACGAGTGTGTCGATAAGGGTGTATCTCGCTTGGCATCAGGCGCCATTGCACGGCGGCCCTCAGTCACGTAGGCCACTTTTAGCGTACCGCGGGAACCCTGCCGCGTGAAGATGCTCTCCCAAGCGTCGCAAAACATCGGTGCGGTAGCCGATTAGATTTAGTCGTATTGCATTGCTGAAATTTGGAAATAATTGATAAGAATTAGCTGCAAAATACAGACTGAACGCTGACGTAGTAATTAACGTTGTATTGTATTTATTATACTACTACTTTTTTTACTAGGTACTGAGGTTAGAATGTTCATAAAAGAAATTAGTTAAGGTACATACCTTATTTATTAATTTACCGATATCCCATTTAGAATTGTAACTTCTACGTTACAATAATCGTAGGTTATTCATAACTGTAGTTATTGTTGGGTTGGGTTAGGAATGAAACGACTAGGTTTAATAGCACTAACTAGGTATATAGGTTAAACTTAGGTGTTATATAAGAGTAGTGTAGTAAAATTACAATGTAATAAAGCGAGGGCAACTGTAGGGCGTCACGGGCGGGCGGGAAATCTACAGACAATGGGCGGGCGGGTATTCTTTGACGTTAATCTTGGAATACTTAATGTTAAAATTCTTACACGGAAACAATCATAATAAGTAAGTACGTGTTATGAGATTTTCTTGGGCCTTAAAAATTGGTCATTCCATTTTTATTCAGGTAAAATAAAAAATTATTAAATAAACAGTGCATAAGTAGAATTTTGTACTTTCTTGTCCAAAAAAAAAAACTAATTTCTGGCGAAATGTAGGTATCTTCTAGGTATGAAAACAAACGCAATGTACCCTATAATAATCAGCCTATAATGTTCCCACTGCTGGTACACACTAAACAGGCCTTCGTAATCCACCACGCAGGCCCAGTGCGGGTTGGTAGAGAATTTATTGCTTCTAGGACATGCCGGTTTCCTCACAATGTTATGCTTCACCGTTTTGAAAGAGAAAGAAATAGGTACACAAAGTGAGGTGCCTGTGCCAGCATACTATCAATGTCAAACTAAATCATTTTGAAGGATATTTTTAATCCATCCATACTATCCATACTAATCATATATTAAAAAAGAAAAAAATATATAAATTCGAAAGTAACTCTGTCTGTCTGTATGTATGTTACCTTTTCACACCTAAAACACTGAACCGATTTAGATGAAATTTGCTATAGAGATAGTTTGAGTCCCGGGGAAGGACATAGGATAGTTTTTATCCCGATATTTCCACGGGATCGACACTTATGCGGGTGAAACCGCGAGGCGCAGCTAGTTGCTTCATATAATTCTTGTTGAGCAGGCACATTTTTCGAACATAATTATTACCTATGTTCGAAAAATGTGTCTGCTCAACAACATAAACAAAGCAATGTAAGTTGTTGAACCTTCGATCAATAATAGCGTTGAACTGTCAAAATGAAAACCATTGCTACTGATAATGTGTTACGCAATTACCCCGCTGGGTTCGAATCCACGACCTACAACTCGTAACTGTAAAGGTACGAGTTCGTAGTCGACTGCAGACAGCAGCAGTAGACGACGTGTCGCCCGACCGCAGATCTGCAGTGCCACCGACGCTGGAGCGACAACACGTTGAATCTCTATACTTCTATACTAAAGGCGGCCTATCCAAATGTCCTTTCTTTGGTATTGTTCGTCGAATCGTTGAGCTCCTCAAGTTCTGAGTTGAGCTGCACGATTTTTGACAAATGCGTGCACTGACTGGACAGAGCCGCGCAATCTGTGTCGGTTCTTTCCTCAAAAGACCATTTCAGACACCAATCTACATGGTCTTCACATGAATGATCTGACCATGATTTTGTCTGGACTTTAAAAGAGACTGTGACCTCTGAGTTTGTTTCGGCCTTTCTTCTCAGAGTAGTCAGATAGGAAACGCCGACCTCATCTAGCTTAAAAAAAATATGATTGGCGTGTAAAAGTGTTTGTACAAACCTACTTACAGAAAATAAATCATTTATCATTATCATTTATTTAAACAAGTCATCGTTGTCTTCTTCCTCCTCTAACAAAAGATACAAAAGTAAATCGCGATCGCTACTCCCAGACATCTTGTCTCACGGAACATTCAGAACTAACTGAAATACGGAGCTGCCGTCTGCTGCAACCATATGCAGTCTGGTTCGGAATCATGACTGCAGCGACATGACGCTGCGACATGTCGCAACGTCACGTCGTCTGCTGCTGCTGTCTGCAGTTAGTTACGAACGCGTATCTTTAGTCAGGGCCGATGCCATGCCACTACCCGGGCAACGACCATTACCATGTACCTATAATTATGTAAATTTAATTATAGCAATAATACAGGAAGTACTAATATTGATTTAATTAAGTATTCACGTTATTAATCTATGTATATAATATGTATAAAAATTTCGTGTCACGGTGTTTGTCATAGATATAAGTTTACATTTCTATGGTGTTTTTTATCTAACTGCTCCGAAACGGCTTGACAGATTTTTATGAATTTTTTTTTGTAAGTATATTTGGTAGATTTGAGAATAGGTCGTAGGCTATTTTTTGTGATAAGGGTGGCCATCTCCAGAATTTTTTTGGAATCAAAATTTACGCGAGTGAAACCGCAGGGCTATTATTCTGTGCTAATATTATAAAGGCGAAAGTTTGTGAGTGAGTGTGTGTGTGGGGGTGTGTTTATATGTTTGTTTCTTCTTCACGCTCAAACGGCTGGACCAATTTTGATAAGATTTTGTTTGGAGGTAGCTGACACCCTGGATTAACATAATAGGCTATTTTTTATCCGAAACCGCGGGGCGCAGTTAGTATAAAAATAAAACAAAGTCAAGTTAGTTACACCATTTATAACTCAACAGCGACTGGACCGATTTTTATGATATTTGATTTGTTGGATTTGTCTTAACCTCGAATAGCAGAATAACTATTAAAGCATGGAAAGAGTTCACGAAAAAAAAAAAACATATTTAATTCATAATCTGAGGCGTTACGAAGTTCGCAGGGTCAGCTAGTGTTTATTTACAGTTTTGTTTTGCACATAATATTATTATAAACATGCGACATAACTATGACTCTAGAAGCATACAATGTGTGACGTCACGGTATTCAGTAAACAAACTTGACCAAGAATGTATTATAAACTCCTACTCTAATAAATTCATTATACAGTATACTAGCAGCGCCCCGCGGTTTCACCCCCATAAGTGTCAATCCCGTGGGAATATCGGGATAAAAAGTATCATATGTGTTATTCTGATGTATAAGCTATATTACATACATACATACATAATCAGCCTATAACGTTCCCACTGCTGGGACACAGGCCTCCTCTCTGTGAGAGGGAGTGGGCCGTAATCCACCACGCGGGCCCAGTGCGGGTTGGTGGATGTCACGTCTTCGAAATTTTGGTTCTAGGACATGCCGGTTTCCTCACGATGTTTTCCTTCACCGTTTTGAGAGCAGTGGTGATGAAATAATTTACACAAAGTAACGACCTACAACTTGTAAGTCGCGGCTGATACCACTGAGCCACCACTGCCCTGTAAGCTATATTACTGTAAAGTAAATCCGTTCAGTAGTTTTTGCGTGAAAGAGTTAATAAACATCCATCCATCCCACTGTATAGTACAGACGCCAGCAGATCAAGCTACCCCAACCTGCCACATTTCTTTGATAGATTTTCAAATTTTACCACAAAGTAATAAGGTTCATATTCAATTGGGAAAATTTGACAGATTGTATTTATTTTTACAGGAATGCAAACAAGAGTTAGAGGGGGTGGAAAGGTGCTCGTGGCTAAATAATAACAGCCACACGGGTCGACTAAGGGTTTTATAAGCTACGCTTGCCGCGGTCGGTTCGTGGATGGGTGATTATCCATTACATATCCAAACCCTGCCCCCCCAGTCTGTCTAAGCCGTAGGTCCCGGCTGTCACTCGTAGATCTTTGGCAGTACTGGTATTCAGCTGTAACAGGTTAGACTGGAAGCAGACTCCAACATAGTTGAGAAAGGGCTAGGCAGATCAGTGGCGTAACTATACCGTTTGGGGCTCGTGGCAAATTCAAGGGATGGTGCCCTCCTCCCCCAATGTATAGAAGCTCAACCAACGTTATAGTTCTTTTTAATGATGTCCTTTGTTGCACGTTTTCAAAAAGTTTGCATTTATAAACTTATGTTAGGATCCTCCTGTGCTCATGGCCCTCTCGGTCTGGGAGCCCCCTCTGGCTGGGGGCCCGTGGCTTTTTGCCCCAATGCCACCCTATAGTTTCGCCACTGAAGCAGATGATGAATGCAAACAACAGGTAGCTCTGTAGAGTGTCAAAGAAATAACGTAAATTGACGTATAATAATTTTAGTAAGTGCGGTTAGTGGAAGTACTCAGCCCCCTTATTCACAAACACTCGATATGCTTCCGTATCGTATCGAACATTGTTGTCGTAGGAATCTTCTCAACGCTGTTCACAAGTACAAAACCCGAAAATTTTGTAAGTTTAAATCAAATAGACGCCCGCAATTCTTCCAACAGCTATTTGCTGTTGAGGGGAAGTCAAATCAGGTTATCGAAATGTCAGGTTTTCGATACGATAGCCTGTCGTATGGTTGTGAATCAGGGCTCTGGTGCGGTTCGTCCAAATGCGGTTGAAATCAGTGCTCTGAGTGGAATACCTCGTCTAAACTTGTGTGGAGTAGTGTCAGGCGCTGATTAATTTGACAGGACTAAACTAAAATTTATTTTCTGGAAAGAAAAAGATGCACTTAACTTAAATTTAGTTTAGTTTGTGAACAAGGGAATCCGCACCACTCACTATCTTGATTGATTTGTAATTTTGTATTGCCTGCAGCTCGAACTAATTAATTTCTACTAAAATCATGAACTAGAGCAGAAAAAAGAAAAGTCGTATCTCCAAATGCGTCTTTATTGCTTGTAGTTAAAAACAGCCCGTATTTCAAAACACATAATGGCTATTTTCATACTTAAAAGGAACAGATTATTAGAGCTCTTATCCTCAAGCTCAGTGAGAAATAATGAATCGTTTCCTTTATTAATTATAATCAGTAAAATGGGCACGAAATGATTAAGTGGTTTTTCAACCTAATAAATACAAATCAATGGATTCAATCTTTGTTTGTACCTACCTACATAATAATTATGCTGACACTGAAGTAACATAGTGCTAATTTAATGTTGGGAACAACAATATAATCGAATAAAGTTGCGAGAAAAATGGTCATTTCGAGAAAAAATCTCCCTGATACTCATAGGTACGTGGCAGCAGTATCGTAGGAGCAGTGGCGGTTGTGGGCTCGAAGTCTCGAACCCAGACAGTTTTCTTTCTTTAGTTTTTGAGATACGAAAGGATATATTTTCCAGAAATACTTCATAGTATACAAACTTATTTTTGCGGTCCATAAAATCATTACTGTGCGTAAATATTTATCCCAACTTTCGGCTTGCGGGTCGCGTTCCCAACGAACAGTCCGACAAGAACTTTGCCAGTTATTTTTTATTTCTGAATTTTTCGCCCTCCGCGATACACGACATGACATGTGTGCTGACTTACTACGGAGATGCATTTGGAAATTGGAATTATTTTAAACAAAACAAATACGTCGCTTTTTATTACATTGCAGAATGGCCGATTTCAAGAATCTAATCAGACGGGTACCTTTAAAAAAAATGTTTCTCTGCAAATAAAACAGGATACAAAGGACAGCAGAACGTTATCCCCCAAAAATGAGAAAATAATTCCTTACTATTAAGTTTTGAAGGCTTTTTTTTTTTTTTTTGATGGGAAATCATCAAATGACCCCTCCCGCTCTGGGTGGAGCGAAGGGAGTGTCAGACTCTTACTGACTAAAACCCATCCGTGTTCCTTCCTTAGCCCTTTATGTTCCGGGGTAGCGGTAACCCTTTCGGACAATCCCGCACCAAGTTTTGAAGGCCTAAAACCACAGATTACTAATAAAACTGCAAAACGTTAAATAAAATTACAGTCAATTCACTGCATGCAACGTGATTATTGATTTCACTTGCTTACGTTAATCTAATAATTAATTTATGTAAAATTATCAGTACGTAAGTACTTACCTAAAATATTATCAATATCATTTTATGAAACTAGTCAAGGGGGGTGTGCTAGGGTAGCCCGCGGAATTCTATTTTTCTTACGTTTTTTTTGCAATTTGCAGGTCAGGGTCAGGATGTATGATGAACAAAATATGATTCGCGATCGCGACGTAACAAGTATATTTTAAAGTGTGTCCACCAGATATTGTTCTTTTTAACCGACTTCAAAAAAGGAGGAGGTTCTCAATTCGTCGGAATCTTTTTTTTTTTTTTTTTATGTATGTTCCCCGATTTCTCGAAGACGCCTGGACCGATTTGGAAATTTTTTCTTTTGTTTGAAAGGGTATACTTCCCAAGTGGTTGCATGATCATCAGGTCAGGATCTGATGATGGGATCCCAGGGAAATCGAGGGCAACCTTAAAATTTTATAGGCACATAGTACCATTTTCATATATTTTCTAAAGCTGTTTAAGTATTTGCATCTGATAATCATCATCTCAGGTGGATGAGCTGATGATGGAAGGTACAACTCCTCAACGGCTTGGAGTTAAAAGAAAATTCTTTCAAAATTATTTATAGTAACACTCGTGCATTTGCTCTCGGAAAGCACCATTTGGTGAAGTGGAACTGATGATGAAGACCACAGATGGCCACCGGAACTACTCAATAATATCTCCGTACCTACTATTTCACGGGTTGCGATTCGATACTTTAACATGGTTGCTAAGCAATTTATGCTCGTCACAATGTGAATGGTGATATGGAGCTGATGGTGGACCAGGAGAACTCTTCAACAATTAACTTCCCTGCATCGGTAAAAGCAATATTTTGTAAATGGCGATGAGAAAGTTGACACTAGGCTATTGTAACTGAGATAAATTATAAGCAGACCCACTAAAAAGCGTGAAATAAAAACTTTTTAACAAAAAAAAAAAACCGACTTCCAAAAAAACACTACAAAGTGAAAAATAACTTTAATTTCGGAAGTCGGTGGCAAAAAACTAAAATACAGATCCAAAGACACCGACTTCCGAAATTAAAGTTATTTTTCACTTTGTAGTGTTTTTTTGGAAGTCGGATTTTTTTTTTGTTAAAAAGTTTTTTGTCCGTACCGTTTCTCCGTTTAGCTGTGTCCAGACCAGATATGTTCTTTTGTTACCGAACCTCCGTTTCGTATCAGTTGTACGCTAGTGTGGACGCCCGCGCGCCCGTTCGTGTTACGCCGTACCACTGTACCGTACCGAACGGGCGTCCACACTAGCGCTCTTGGATCGTGACGCTGATACAAAACGGAGGTAAGGTACGGACAAGAGAACATATTATCTGGACACACTCTTATGCCGTGGCCACACTAAACGGGAAACGCCGATAATTATCACGATAAGTTGTGGCTCATTGGCTGACATCGTAGGTGCAGTGTGCAATGAGCTACAACTTCTCGCGATAATTATCGGCGTTTCCCGTTTAGTGTGGCCACGGCATTACAGAATTTTGTTAATGACTTACCAATTACGCGAGTTATGTCAGGTGAACTAAACGTGACGGTACGCGAACAGAACCTTGCGATTTTGTTCAAGGAGACTTCACTGACTGATGATTGTGAAATCAGTTAAATTTTACCGTTAAATATGTAGAGTTCTTGTCCGTCAGAGTTAAATAATTTATTTCAAATAGGCACATAAAAGTGATACAAGGCACTTTTGAACGTCAATATTTACAATGTAATAAAATAGAATAGATTCTAGGTGCCCCTTCCAATTTACAGGTAGTTTTGTATGGAGAAGAATGGGCAAGAAATTCCACTGTTACTGATGTTGTTAAACTATAACATCACGCTTATATTACTCGAAGTTGGTAAGCAGACAACTCTCATCTCTTATTTTGTCTTTTATTTAAGTAGGTACTAGACGTTCATGATATAATGGATTTTTTTATAGCATAGACCGACTCTAGAGTCATCATCTGCCTAGCCCATAGATATATTATGAAATAAGTTTTTTACATTTATATGGCCTAGCCTTTTCTCAACTATGTTGGGGTTGGCTTCCAGTCTAAATGGATGCAGCTGAATACCAGTATTTTACATGGCGCGACTGCCTATCTGACCTCCACAACCCAGTTACTAGATAATACGATACCCCTTGGTAAGACTGGTTGTCAGACTTTCGGGCTTCTGAGTACCCGTAACGACTGTCAAAGATCCACGAATGACAGCTGGGGCCAACAGTTTAACGTGCTTGCTTTCCGTGGCACGGACTCTCGGTGTAAGATGGTCACCCATCCACAGACCAACCGCGACAAGCGTAGCTTAACCTGATCGATCGACCTGTGCGGCTGTTATTATTTAGCCACGGGCCCCTCCGACCTACTCTAGAATCTGATGTAATTTTTTTTAATACGTGAAAGAAAAGGTATTTTTTTTAACCAATTTACCTACAAAATAAATATTATTAGGTATAATTAAATTCATTAACATTTACCCCCTGGGAAGAAGGCGTGTAAGCAAACACGTCAAGGTCATCGCAATGTAAACAAGCCCTTCTATTATAAATACTTAAGATAACTAATTATAAGTACACTTAGAATAATCATTTTGAGTGTCTTTGGCGTGGATTTATTTTATAATGGGTATCTATAACATTATAATCCCACGTGGTAGGAAGTCATATTATCAATCCTTATCAAAGATATAGTTATGTATATTTTATCTATTTAAACTCTAAGCTAAAGCTGCATCCATAGAAATATAAAAAAACATAATATCTTCTGTCATATAATATAATTGCTTCTCATATCGTATCAATATGTCGCAGATGGATTGTCGAAGCCGCTGTTTTACAAAACCGCTAGTTTTACAAAACAGCTCCGTTTTTTTAAACAACTGATTGATGTTTAGCGGTTTTTCATTATTACTGTCTTTAACACAGAATTGCATAAACGTTTTGAATTAGAGGTTTATGTAAAACAGCGTGAAATTAAATGTCAGATTGTAGATTTTAGTTCAAAATTTTGTCGCTTGTGGCTCTGTGTCATAACATAACTAGTCGCTGCCAAAAATTCTTGTTTTTTTTTTTTTAAATAGGTTTTCTTGGTCTTTAAAATGGTCTTGGTCTTTCAATTCTATAATATTTTTATCTATAAAACTGGTGGCGATGTCGACAATTCTAACAATGTCAGATGTGTTAAGGGAAAACGTGCAAAATTAAAATATTTAAAAAAAGGTTTGATATTTAGAATATCATTGGTTTGATAGCTATTCGGTGGACTATTTTCCGCAATGGTCAAAGATGATAAATTACACAGAATACACACCATAGTATCTAAGTACACTTCGCCTTTATTTTGTATCACTGAAAAATACATTTTTTTAGCACTACAATAACGAAATTATTTAGGAAATGAAATCGTAAAAAAAAAATTATATTTATTTACTCGTAGGTACATGTGTAATAAACATGAAATGGTAACCAGTTTCAGAACTAAAAATAGGTAAAGTGCAAATTTTTGTTCATTGCCATGTGTGTCGTGTGTGCGAACTCGCGACATTTTCCTCCAATGTATTATGTACCTCAGTAGGTAGGTAGAGGACCTACCCCCTTACTACTACCTAAACGTTGTATAGCGTCTGTATAGTTACACAACGCTTTGTCTTCTTCTTTCGAAAGTCAAATTACTGACGAGTGAAAGAGAGATATCAGTGTGTAACTATTTATCTGATATAATACGTTTATTAGTCCTTACTAATAAACGCAAAATGGTACAATATACCTACATTATAGCCCCCTTGGGCTATAATGTATATTATACCATTACCATCTACTGACACAATGAAATAGAAATAAACGCGGTCACGTGGTCGCTGTCGTTCATTCAATACAAACGTATTCCTCTGTTTTCTCCCTGAACACTGAAAATTTCTGAAGATTCCCGAACGCAATTTAAAATGTGGAACTGTATACGCGAAAATCGAGTGGCGGTCACGCTGAGCACGCACGCGCACGACACTCGTTACATAAAAAATTGGCACAAGTACAAACTTGAACGATTATTGTAAGACTTTCTGTGATAATGATAAAATACTACACACAAATGTTATGCACCGGCCGTGCCCCAGTTCTAAGTTAATGATTTCTGATGACAATAAAAGTTAAAGGTTGTAGACTGATAGTTGAGCAATTAAATACGGATTTTTAAAATCAGGACGCCTCGCGTGCTCTCGATGTTTCTCGGCCATCAATGTCACAATAATTGTTCTAATAATTATACCTATGATGGCGGTTACTGGAAGAATTTGATTATCATTCCAGCATAGCTATTCACAATTAATATTTTCGAAAAATGTGTCGGCTCAACAAAGTAAATAACGCAATGAATGTTGTTGAACTGTCACAATGAAACCCATTGCTACTGGTAGTGTGAAGAATTTTATCTGAAATTCGAATTCAATTAATATTAGAATCAACATTCTTAATACTCTCTCCTTGTAAAATAAGGAAATAACAACAGACCCGCAGCCTAATTGCGGAACGCCAAATCGTCAAATGATTCTGATCAGTTGGCTTCATTTCTATCACAATTGGCTTCATTTTACGATTTTCGAATTGCGAAACTCTAGTTTATTATGAAACCAATTATGAATGTTAAGGCCCTGCGCAGAAACTAGAGTTTCGCAATTCGAAAATCGTAAAATGAAGCCCATTGTGATAGAAATGAAGCCAACTGATCAGAATCATTTGACGATTTGGCGTTCCGCAATTAGGCTGCGGATGGCGTAATAATAACTTATAAGTAGGTACTTATAACATTAATTATTTTTCTATTAAAAAAAAAAAATCTCTTAGGTACATTACCAGTCGACACCGACAGCGATGCGGATGAATTTTTCGATGTTATCCTACTTATTTTAGTTTGTGTGTAGTTTTAGTTAAGTTAGGATTTAATTTTGTTATTTCTATAAATTAATTAGTTATTATTTACTTATTATTTTAATTTACAACAGTAAAGTTATACAATATTAAAATAACTAGAAATAAAATATACTTATATAGATATTTTATTATAGGTACTTTAATTAATTTAAATAATAACATTAAATAAATTAAAGTATAATAAAATATATATATATATTGATTCTTAGCAGAATTTAAAATATAAATGCCAAATAAAATAATAACTATTAAATACAGTGTACTTACTGTATTTAATACTACGTACTGTTACAAACAAAAGTGCTACGTCTTATATTTAAAAAATGATTTATAAGTATAATAATATAAAAGTAAAGTCAGTCAAATAAAGGTAATTCTGCGACGTGGAAAATATAGTCATACATTTAATTTATTCGCATAATTATACTTATGTATTGTTTGCGTTTATTCGCATTTCCTTGCATGTTCATCTGTCTGTACGTGCCTTTACGAAAAGCAATGATTGATTCATAAATAAACGTTTTACAACTACTTGTAATCACTTCTTATCAGTACTTCAAGTTGAACCTACTCACATATCAAGCAATTTATTTCTTATCAGTGATAATGATAAGAGATAACAGTAGACATTTATTTTAAAAAAATATGGGAATAATCGGTGCAAGGTTACTAACTTGTTCTCCTAAAGAGCTCTTGAAATATGAAGGAAGTTTAATTAAGTGATACTATGATTATACATAATTAGGTAAAAGTATATCCCATTGTATATTTTGTAGTGTTTGATGTGTTTATTTCATGTTATGTATTTTGTGGTGTACAATAAAATATATATTATATAAATAAATAAATAAAAGTAGAACACTGATTAGATCAGGTACATTTTCAGTCTGAAGTGAGATTGATATAGTAGGTAGGCACTTAATTTACCTAATAGTGGCCATCCCTTGTTGCGAAATTCCCCTAGCGTGGCGTTTTTAAAACGTATTCCTAGAGTAGGTAAACATTTTAAACAATAAAATTACATAAATATATATTTTTTTTTAAACAGATGAAAATGTAAATAAGAATAATAAAATTATTCTAGTAGATTATTATCAACCTGTGGTACCATCCATGTGTGTGAGGTAACCATGTATTATTATCAGCTTCAAATAATTCAATTTTTTCAAATCAGAATGGTAGTGCCAGAGATTAGCGTGCCCAAACAAACAAACTCTTCTGCTATATTTATATTAGTAGTAGCTGCGCCCCGCGGTTTCACCCGCATAAGTTTCGATCCCGTGGGAATATCGGGATAAAAACTATCCTATGTCCTTTCCCGGGACTCAAACTATATCTATACCAAAATTTCATCTAAATCGGTTCAGTGGTTTAGGTGTGAAAAGGTAACATACAGACAGACATACAGAGTTACTTTCGAATTTATAATATTATAAGTAAATAAGTATGGATCTATTTATTTACCTAAGTTCTTGACAGGTTATTTAATTTCTAATATGAGCAAAAAGTGTATTAAAATAAAGCACTATCTAATGTGCGCAATGGCAGTATCAGGGAATCTATTATTACTATGACCTAGCTATCAATATTATCCCCTAGGTCAACAACAAATAATAATAGGTATAATGTGACTTGTAACACAAAACTTGTCTTTGGAGTGGACCTAATGATCCTGTTATGACTGTCACGTCAATGTGTCACGAAGGGTAAAGACTTTCTTTGACGTGTAAGAAAGTAGTACATACTTACATCCAATTTTTATTGCTACTTATTTTCATTTGTTTTTGTCATAATGTAAATTCCACCGATGCATCTAATAAAATTATTAAGTACATTTTTCTTTCATTTAATGTTCACTATTTATTGGGCGCACCTAAAAAGTTACGTGAACGGTCGCGTGGGGTGTGTGACGCTGACACCCCAGATTTGATAATTTTATTGATTAGAATATTTTTACTCACATATTAATTAACTTTTACACATTTTAAACATAAACAAACAAATAGTATCTTTAAAAGTTTTAAACGTTCAAAGATGCACTGGAGTGTGTCACAACCCCCCCCCCCCCCTCCCCCACCCACGCGACCAATTAAGGGTTAAAAGATCCTTAACGTATGACTTATGAGCTCCTGCCGCCTGTGATACAGATTTATCCTATTACAGGGATCTATCATTATAAACATCTTTGTAAATTATTTGAAAGATTTTAATTTTATTTTAGAGTATGTTTTTTTTTAATCCATAACCTACTCAATGGCGGCGCACGATTCATTGTTTCTACACATTTTTCATGGTAATAAAGAATTTATCATTATTATAAAGTGATCTTCTAGTAGTTATGTTTTCGCGCCGAATATGTGTCTGATTAATGGCAAGATGATGACACTTTCACATAAATTACCTTTTCAACACACTTGCTCGTAAAATGGCTCTTAATGCACAGCTTTTAGATCCATAATGCAGTGTATTACAAACGCGTGCTTTTTCTTTACGTTACGGTACTTGTGCTTTATTTCCACAGATAACTATTTTATTTACTAGTCGGAGGTCGGAGAAGTGCGTTTTTTTTTAAATCTCTTCAAAGAGACTTCATGCCAAAGGAATCCGCGAGCCATATTTACTTTTTTTTTTTAAATAGTCTGAATTGTCCTTGGTCCCAAGATGAACTAAAATTTATTTACCTTAAGATGAATGCGCAGTTGTAGCCCACGAAATTAAATTTTTCTAACGTTTTTTGCAATTTTCAGGTCAGTGTCAGGTTGTATCTTGATCAAAATATGATTCGCGACTATAACAGATACGTATTTACAGAATTATAATCATTAGAATCGTTAAATACATCTTTCTAAGTTAGATTTGTTCCATAAGAACAAATCTCTTATGGAAAAGTTCTTAGGGAACAAATCTAACTTAAATATATATATATTAATGATTCTAATGACTATAATTCTTTAAATACATATCTATTCTACAAATATACATTTTGATCAAGATACAACCTGATAATGTCCTGCGAATTGTAAAAAACTTAAAAAAAAATTAGTTTCGCGGTCTACCACTGCGCATTCACCTAAGGGTGCATCCACACATAGCGAGGCATGTGCCGCAAATGATTTTTTTATATGTATGGTTGCCTCAGGCTGGGGCATCTAACATACAAAAAAAAGCACTTGCGGCGCATGGCTCACTCTGTCTGGATGCACCTTATAATTTTCCGTCGTCCCTCCCGTAACCAAACGGAAAAGACCACTGGCGTTCTATTATTGCGGATTCTCATTGAATTAATATTTTTTCTATAGGCTGTATATCGGTTTTGTAAATAAGTAAATAAAGCCTTTAAGTAAATAAACGCGCGCCGCGCTGGCAATGCGCGCGCAGGTGTAGGAGTGACCATTACATTTTACAAGTATATAAAAAGGGAAGGAAAATAATCAAAGGGCATCAAAAAATTCGTCCGCATCACTGTCAACGGGAAACGTGACCAAAAGGCTGGCAGCATTGCCACGTTGTATGGCAATGCTGATTCTTTGGCCAAAAAATAGGCCAGCCCTCTGGTCACGTGATGAGTCGACCAACCGCTTGGCGATGTCTCGGAATACTAAGTGGGCACTCGGGCCCCATGGCCCTAGTGTTTCAACCCCAAACGGCTCAAATATGTAAGTTCCAAAGAGATTGGAGTATTTGCGCCGTTTGAGGTTTTCCGCACCTGCAGCAGCCGCCCCAGCACAGCTTACCGTGCTTGGAAGATGGGATGGCGCAAGGGTGTCGACACACGTTGCATCCCACACCAAAGGCCTACCTACCTTCCAAGGCATTATGGTCATCCCGTCTGGTCTCTTACCATCGTCGCGTGCCAAACCATTGGGTTCTAAAACAGCTGGCACCCCAGCGGTGACAAGAGCACGACGGATGATGTCATTGATGCTGGCATGCCGTGCTATCCGGCCTGCGCTTTTACTGCAGGATAAGCCATGGTGTCCAAGGTAGTCGACACCTTCACCGCATTGGCAGCGATGCGGAGCCACGCAAGGGGCGCCCAGACGCAAACAAGTAGCGAGCCGGAAGGTGGTGTCACCCAGCAATGTGCCTATGTTGGGTGACGGTAGTGCCTGAAGCCAGAGACCCGACTCCCACTCACCCACAGCCAGTAGGCGGGCACGCTCAGCAGTATTGGTGGACGTATTAATAAGATTATTCCGTACCAACCTGCAGAACGGCTCATCCCACTGCCTCTGGGAAGATAGGTTTTTATATTTTTTTATATTTTAACTCAGGCTTTTGAAACATAAGAAGCCATGTTTCCCTAACCAATGTTGTGTAACTCTGACGTAGCCTTATTGTTTATTTAGCCTTATCATTGTACCTACATTATGTATATAGGTATATGTACCGTCTTTTACGTAACACTTTGCAGTATATACTGGGTCACAAAGGGTCGCAGCGAAATTGTTTCTTTGTGATAAACTTTATTTAAATGTTTTTAAATGAAACTGATTGTTTGAATGCTCACACAAAAAATGTTTTTATTTTATCAGATAAAAACTATTATTCTTCTATCACATAATTTATAATAATAATATTTTATATGTTCTACTAGGTGCCCGTGATATAACCAATATTTAAAATATGTATAGCTATGGTTAAAGTGTAGATTTACATAAACAAACTAAATATATAAAATTATTTTTGCTATGACTGTACTTCTTCGTTTATCTAGTTATAGGTACGGTACTAATTTATTATTAGGGGTAACTTTAATAATAATAGAAAAGGTTAAAGTTCCAAAGTCAATAGAGACCATAGATAAATTAACGTTTTTTTTTTATCATTAACTAATTCTTGCCAGAGGCTTGATGTTGGAAATTTTATGTCCTAACTCCTAACCCAGTAGTCCTAGGACATGGTCTCCTGGATGCCAAATTAACACACTACCTTTGCACATTACAATAAAATTATTCCTACGAATACTTATTACAGGATGGTTATATAAGAGTAGGGGAAGAGGAAGACCATAGAAACGATCGATGGACTGTGTCAAAAATAATATGGCTATCGAAAGAGGGTGACTTGACTACCGGGATGACGATTAATGCCCTTTGTACACACACGTTTTTCTTGCCTTGAAAAACTACGGTTTAGGGACTAACAACACTTATTCAGCTCTGTTCAGCTTTTGTCCATAGAAAACAACGATTTTGTATGAGATGCGTACGAATTCGTTCAGCCGCGGAAAGCTGAACGGACTCCATACAAAATCGTTGTTTTCTATGGACAAAAGCTGAACAGAGCTGAATAAGTGTTGTTAGTCCCTTATTCGCCGCGCGCAGGCACGGTGGTCAGTGTTGTAGGTATGGATCACTATGGAAGCTTTTTGACAGAAATGTTTTTTCTACGGCGCGGTTTATACACCGTGTATGAAAGGCCTATATTATTATAGAGGATATGGCAGAAAAATACATGTTGCGCCGACCCCATATTATAAATTAGGATAAAGGCAGGGGAGAATGATGACTTACTTCATTGTACCGTAGTATAGATAGACGTTCGAATCAAATATGAATTAATGGAAAAATAACTTTAATTCCTACACAATAAAGTTCAGTTTACGCTACAACATCAAATATTTTTACAAATTTTTCAATAGTGTAGTTCAATAGTACAGTCACTCTGAAATTAACTTAATTTTCATTTGAAATAAAGTTGATATTTGTTTAACTTGAAATTGGGCGGGGGTGTGCAGCAGTGTGCGCGCTTTTACTATAGTTATATGATAGCAGATAAGTATTTATTTAAGTACGTAAGTAAGAGTAAGAATCTAACCAGGCCTTACGTCACAGGCTGCAGATAGTAGTGTCTGTCGGGCGAAGCTTGACGGCTCTTATCTCAAGTGGGGGAAAGGGCGTCACTATGGGAGAATGTCAACTGACGCAAATACTCCCAAGTTCTTTATAACGGGTGCAGTGGCGTAACTATACCGTTTGGGGCCCGTGGCAAATTCAAGGGATGGGACCCTCCTTCAATGTAAAGAAGCTCAACTAACGTTATAGTTTTTTTTACTAGCACTTCTTCCGCGTAGATTTCATATTTTCTCCTACAAAATTTAACACCTGACTGCTTCGTTGGTCTAGTGAACTCTAGTGGTCGCAAGCGCTACTGCTGAGCATGAGGTTCTGTCCAAAAAATAGACAAACAATGGGAAAAGTTACAAAATGTTTGAAACCTGAATGATGTCCTTTGTTGCACATTTTCAAGAAAGTTTGCTTTTATAAACTTATGTTAGGATCCTCCTGTGCTCATGGCCCTCTCGGGCCGGGGGCCACCTCTGACTGGGGCCCCGCCCGTGGCATTTTGCCCCAGTGCCAATTATCGTGTTCATTAAAAGTCTTAGTTGGTATAAATAAATAAAAATATCATGTAATGAATTGGGAGAAGGCGCTGAAATCTGACATACAGGTTTTTACCTGGTTTGGGTTTCAGAAGCTTCATATGTTTTTGTAACACTAATTTATTTCAATAAAGATTTATTATTTATTTAGTTCGCCACTGAAAGAGTGTAAAAATACGCTTCAGGAAACGCCAGGGTAGTCAGCAAAATACAAATTTTCTTACGTTTTTTTTTTTGCAATTTGCAGGACAGTGTCAGGTTGTATGTCAGATTAAAACATGATTCGCGACCCTAACAAATATGACTAGAGAATTATAATCCTAGACTCTTCAATAAAAAAAAATGCAGAACTAGTTATTTGTTTACTGTATTTAGGCACATGTCGCACACATGTAGCACATGTCGTCATAGTAATTTGAGTGCGGAGGCTTTATTTAACAAGACATGCAATTTATTGTACCTATTATAAGTATATATTTTGTATTATAAGCATATTAACTTGTAAATGCTTCATTTGGTGTTGCCAACAGTACCTACGTAATTTTTTGCTTTTATAAACTTATGTTAGGATCCTCCTGTGCTCATGGCCCTCTCGGGCCGGGGGCCACCTCTGACTGGGGCCCCGCCCGTGGCATTTTGCCCCAGTGCCAATTATCGTGTTCATTAAAAGTCTTAGTTGGTATAAATAAATAAAAATATCATGTAATGAATTGGGAGAAGGCGCTGAAATCTGACATACAGGTTTTTACCTGGTTTGGGTTTCAGAAGCTTCATATGTTTTTGTAACACTAATTTATTTCAATAAAGATTTATTATTTATTTAGTTCGCCACTGAAAGAGTGTAAAAATACGCTTCAGGAAACGCCAGGGTAGTCAGCAAAATACAAATTTTCTTACGTTTTTTTTTTTGCAATTTGCAGGACAGTGTCAGGTTGTATGTCAGATTAAAACATGATTCGCGACCCTAACAAATATGACTAGAGAATTATAATCCTAGACTCTTCAATAAAAAAAAATGCAGAACTAGTTATTTGTTTACTGTATTTAGGCACATGTCGCACACATGTAGCACATGTCGTCATAGTAATTTGAGTGCGGAGGCTTTATTTAACAAGACATGCAATTTATTGTACCTATTATAAGTATATATTTTGTATTATAAGCATATTAACTTGTAAATGCTTCATTTGGTGTTGCCAACAGTACCTACGTAATTTTTTGTCATTGTTTCAATACAGACAATTCCTCGCCGCCGCCGTAAGCACTGATTGTAGACCGCTAGTTGACTCGATGTAATTGAATATCTTTCTTAGCGACAGCAAAAGCTTGGAAGATGAAACCAGACGGCGTACATGAGCTTAGTCACGTACGCCAACGCCACGGCGGCGCGCCATCATGACCCATGATCGATGGGAAACGGGAAACAATAGGTCACTTTGATAAGAGATTGTAGTGTTGTTCCTCAGAGGCTAATTGGCTGTGCAGTTCATTATGTAAGCTGTAGGTATGTTGATAAGAAAGGAGATTGGCAATGTTATTTTGTTATTAATTAAGTTGGCGTGTACCACAGATATAGATCTATATCTGTGGCGTTTGTTTGAAAGCTTTAAACTCTGGAACTACTGGTCGGATTTGAAAAATTCTTTTTTGCATTTGATAGCCTAATTCTTGAAGAAGAATATACTTAGGCTATTTAACGCTACAACCCTAAGGAGTAGAGCAAAAAGAAAAAAAAAAGTTAAAAGAACGCTAAGCAAAAACAAAGTGATAGCGCGGACAGGCGATGCGATGCGATGCGGTGGGTCGAGGGAGACGCGGACGAAGTTGCGGGCAGAAGCTAGTAGGTATACAAGATTTCAATGCAGCAATCTGGTGGGTGCTTTTTCTTACGAAGTATTTTAGACGGTAAGATAATGTGTATATGTATTAGCAGCGCCCCGCGGTTTCACTCGCGTAAGTTTCGATTCCGTCGGAATATCGGAATAAAAACTATTCTATGTCCTTTCCCGGGACTCAAACTATAATTTCATCGAAATCGGTTCAGCGGTTTAGGAGGGAAAAGGTAACATACAGTACAGACAGCCAGACAGAGTTACTTTCGAATTTATGATATTAGTACTTAAGTATAGATAGTATGGATTAGTTACCTTCAACCTTTTTTCTGCTGCATTTTTTTACGTTTATTTACCTTTATCTTATTTATTTTAACCTACTATCTTCATTTATTTAAAAAAGGTATTTACTCAGTTTTTTTAGCTACACTCCCAAGCTCGAAGTACGATATTATACAGGGTGAAATTGAAAACATGCGACAAATCGAAATGGGAGATTGTACTCATCATTATGAACAACTTTTACTATGGGACCAAACTTGAAATCGCGAAAAAAAAATCAGCTGTTCCCTACATTTTGTCGAGTTATCCAAACTAATATTATAAATGCGAAAGTAACTCTGTCTGTCTGTCTGTCTTTTCTTCACGCCTAAACTACTGAACCGATTTGTGTGAAATTTGGTACAGACATAGTTTGGAACTTGAGAAAGGACATAGGATAGTTTTTATCCCGATATTCCCACGGGATCGAGACTTATGCGGGTGAAACCGCGGGGCGCAGCTAGTGCGAACATAAATGTAGGAAACAGCAGATTTTTTTTTCGCGATTTCAGGTTTGGTCCCATAGTAAAAGTTGTTCATAATGATGAGTACAATTTCCTATTTCGATTTGTCGCATGTTTTCAATTTCACCCTGTATACCGTGACGCTATAATACATGATTCTATGTAGGTACTGAAAGGAAGACGACGCATGACCTTGACCGTCACTTGTTCAATATATTTGTGGGTCAAATACTCTGTGGTCAATACACGCGTTTTTTTTCAGGAGTTGCTCGTTGATATCGACGTTTCATAATTCTCAATAAAGGTTAGATAAAGTAATAAATGGTAGACAAAATAATAAATACTTACATTTGTTGATGAGAGCTTGAGTCGTTATGGGAAAATTAAATTACTTTCCAAGTTTCTTGAAAATTCTGATTTAAATCGATACTTATAGCATAATCAGCCTATAATGTACCCACTGCTGGGACACAGGTCACACAGGCCTTCTCTCGGCAAGAGGGAGTGGGCCGTAATCCACCACGCGGGCCCAGTGCGGATTGTTAGATTTCACATGTCATTGAATGTTTGGCCGGTTCCCTCACGATGTTTTCCTTCACCGTTTTGAGAGCAGTGGTGATGAACAAACAAAGTGAAGCGCCTGTCTGGGTTCGAACCTACGATCTACAAGCTCATAAGTCGCGGCCTTTACCACTTGGCCACTGCTCAATCGATATAGGTACCTATTATAATGTACAGCCATAGATATTTCTATGTGTACAGCCAACCACACAACGTATTTCTATAGAATAAGAGTCCAGCTTATACTGGTTTTGTTATCAATGACATGGGGCCTACAGTACATCTACCGTCAAAGCATTTAAAAAAAAACACCATCGCGCAGTGGTTTTGTTTATTCCTTCTTTGTTGGAGAAGAGGCCTGTAGTACCTACTGGGCGGCTGGGCCAGTTAAAAGGTGATAAAAAAGTTTTTAAGTCATAAATTAATCAAATATAGGTACCTACAATTCTTAGGAAGTCGTTATTATGATTAATTACATACTCAGGCATACTGTCCTATCGATTCTTCGATGTCACAGACAGTTAAGTCAAGGTTTTATCATAGCGAGCAGTAAAAAAGTGATAAAATTACACGGGTTCAGTTTTAGTATCGATATTTAATATTTAATTACATTACTTACATAAAAAGTATAAATCAATCATTTCCCGATTATAGTCAATCTTATCAGGGAGCTAATCCCGATTGATTGATTGACATACGTGCCATCGTACTTGTATGCTTTTGCTTCCTATATTTAAGACTAGCTGCGCCCCGCGGTTTCACTCGCATAAGTGTCGATCCCGTGGGAATATCGGGATAAAAACTATCCTATGTCCTTTCCCGGGACTCAAACTATCTCTATACCAAATTTCATCGAAATCGGTTCAGCGGTTTAGGCGTGTTAAGGTAACATACAGACAGACAGACAGACAGAGTTACTTTCGAATATATTATAATGTTAGTATGGATAGTATGAATAAGAAAGAAATTTGGAACATGCAATTAGTTAGAGCCTAAATAAGCTCTTCAATCAGTGCGTTATGCCTTAGGTAAACTCTTGCCCCCTTATTCATAAAACTTATCAAACCTATTTTAGTTAAAATGGGGTTTGTCTCTTTCTTACACACAGAAATGACAACGTGACAGATAAAGACAAACGTTCTATAAACCTATTTTAGCTAAAATAGAGATAAAATAGGGTTGCACTACACGATATTTAGGTGATGTGTTTTTATAATAGGGACTCTTCATCTCATTTTCTTATCACACTATCCCGATTTAGGGAAAGGGTCCCTGGTCATCGCGTAGTGTAATAAGGCTTTTAAGGAACCGACACTTACGCTACGGCTGTTACATAAATTCAAGGTCGCTCAGCTAGTTATGGAACGGACTATGCTTGGAATCTCTCTTGAGAAGTCGAAACCGTAACGAGGTAATACGGCAGAGAACCAAAGTAGAAAAAAAATAGCTCATAGAATAAGCAAGCTTTATAGGAGACCACGAATCGACAAACGTAAGTTAGGACGTCCTCAGGCTAGGCGGAGCGACAGTCTTCGCAGGGTAGCTGGTAGCAGCTGCATGAGAGTAGGGTTACCATTTAGAAATTTGAAATGTCCTGAAAAAAAGCCGGACATTTCAATAAAAGTCAGGACATTTAGTCACAAGATCCAAACATTTACCCACTTAGTTGGTGGTAAAAATTGCGTTGAAATTTTAATACCTATACCAGAAAATAGAGTTAACTTTGATTATTTAACGTAAAACTAGTTGATTGTTTGCAAATTTTTAATACAAGATTTATTCATCTAAGCCAAAAAATCCGGACAAATTAAGGAGCCGGACAAAGTCTAGACATACAAATCCGGACGGATGGTAACCCTAGATGAGACTTGCCCTAATTGTGTAACACACTATCAATCAGAATCTGAATAATGTTGAAGGCTATTGCTAATCCATTGCTTCATATGTACGAAAAATTGCCTGGTCAACCACGTAAATAACGCAATGAATGTTGTTGAACTGCTGAAATTAAAGCCATTGCTACCGTTAGTGTGTTGCAGCTGTATGCTATGATGAATTAGTTTTTATATCTTTTTATTTGATGTATTTGGAGATTATAACAGCCGCACGGGTGGATCGATCAGGTTAAGCAACGCTTACCGCGGTTGGTCCGTGGATGAGTGACCATCTTTACATACTAAGACCACTCCGTGTCTCGGAAAGCACGTTAAACTGTTGGTCCTGGCTGGCATTCTTGCATCTTTGGCAGTCGTTACGGGTTGTCAACTCGTCAGAAGCCCCGACAATCGGACAACCATCAAGGGGTATCGTATTATGCAGTATTTGGGTTGTGGAGGTCAGATAGGCAGTCGCTCCATGTAAAACACTGGTATTCCGCTGCATCCGGTTAGACTAAAAGCCGACCCCAACATAGTTGGGGAAAGGCTAGGCAGACGATGATTTGGAGATTCTTAGAAGTTTTATCCAGGGAAGTTCGGTACTGATAACTACACCATTGTTGTGTTTGGCAATATTTTGATATTTTGGAAAACCAATTTTGGTGCAAGTAACTATCATTGTTAATTTTGGAAACTATAAACAATTTGCTAATAGTCAGGGAATCCCTGCATTCCCTTTCGTGAATACTTCCAGCTAAGTACTATTAGTTATTCTGTGCTTCAGCCAAATTGAAATTTGGAATGTAAACAGTTTTGTTTACATAAGGAAATCCTGTGTTTGGCTGTATTATTGTTTCACAATAATTGGAGTAATACTAGCGCCATACAATGTCCGTGCTGAGCGACAAGACGGGAATAATTCCCTCCAAAACCTTGCAGTTCTGCATATTTTCACCGATTTTACTGATTTTTCGATTATCTCATTTTACTAAACCTTCTTTGAAATAACATTATTTGTTCGAACATTTCTAATATTAGTCGCCATCCCTATTATCAGTATGAATCGATTCAAATTATTATCCTTACAAAATTATCCCGAAATTGCTTGTCCCATTTTTTCACCTTAACCAATAGGAGATGGAGGTGGTGTAATTATTAATAGGTATCTTTATAATATAATATAATATAATATTCCACAACTATCACACAACGCCATCTAGTCCCAAGCTAAGCAGAGCTTGTGTTATGGGTACTAGACAACTGATAAACATACTTATATTTCTAAATACATACATATTATAGATAAATTACACCCAGACACAGAACAAATGATCGTGCTCATCACACAAACATATGTCCTGGGTGGGAATCGAACCCACGACCTCCGGCATAGCAGTCAGGGTCACTAACCACTAGACCATCAGGCCTGTTATAACTACGTTAGTCCCGATTGTTTTTTGCTTGCAGTCGAGACAAATATTTAGGGAGTGCGTGACATTGAGTCGACGCGGACGGTACCTATTTTTGTTTCTGTTTTTCATTGAGAAGATTGAGAAGGATTTATAGATACTTATAAAAAAAACATTCTTTCTGTCTTTTATTTTCAGTCTTCTGTAACAATGTAGTGTTTTCACCTAATCTGCATTAGCGATTTATTTGCCAAAAATGTAAACAAATATGAGCTTATGGAAAAATAACTTTAATCCTACACAATAAAGTTCAGTTTACGTTACAACTTTAAACATTTTTATAACTTTTTCAATAGTGCTAGTCACTCTGAAATCAACTTACTTAATTACTATTAAAATATTTGTTTAACTTGAAATAATATTAATTTGAAACGATAAGTTTGAACAGACTTTACCTAAATCAACCCGCAGCCTAATTGCGGAACGCCAAATCGTCAAATGATTCTGATCAGTTGGCTTCATTTCTATTCACAATTGGCTTCATTTTACGATTTTCGAATTGCGAAACTCTAGTTTATTATGAAACCAATTATGAACGTTAAGGCCCTGCGCAGAAACTAGAGTTTCGCAATTCGAAAATCGTAAAATGAAGCCAATTGTGATAGAAATGAAGCCAACTGATCAGAATCATTTGACGATTTGGCGTTCCGCAATTAGGCTGCCGTAAAACCTTCATAGGAACACCAAAGCTTTTACGTTGTTGTTTCAGGAAAAAGTTAAGATTTGAATAAAGGGAACTATATTTTCTATCACCAAAATTTATATTTGTCATCAAGTTGTATCACCTAATAAATAGATCTATCGCCACGAAATATTTGTATCACCTAATAAATAGATCTATCGCCACGAAATATTTTCGTTCTCAGATAGCGGGGCTCCGTCGACATAGGATGCAAGAACGAGCGAAGGGCACCCCGAGGTTCGGTTTGGTTAGGTTACTTTAAACCCTTTACACAGAAATAGGGGCCCCGCGAAGCGGGGCTCCGTCGACATAGGATGCAAGAGCGAGCGAAGGGCACCCCGAGGTTCGGTTTGGTTAGGTCACTTGCATTGTTTGGTGACTACATTTTGGTGACAGATCTACTATTTGGAGGACAAATCCTATTATTTAAGAAACACAAAACTAATTAAATTGGTGATAGCTTAAATGATACCCTTGAATAAATGACTATCCTAATACCTAATACCCATACAGGTTGGTATCAAGGGACGTGTAAACTGTAACCAAAAATTCAGCACATGATTCTGGACCTTTTCGGGCCTTACCTGACCTTTAGCGTAGAAATTTTTCTTCGATTATCAAAATACGGCTCTTTTATAGAAAACCGCCATACCTACGTGGTCAAAATGTATGGCAGAGAATTTTTTTTTAAATAGGTAACCGACCAAAAGGTCCCATTAAAATAGATGGACAAACTTTTAGGAATCATTCAGACCACCAAAATAAAGACGATGGTAAAAAATATATAAGAAGAAAAACGCATTAGATACTTACAAGAAAAATAATACACTAATGTGTAATTTATTATTTTAGGTCAAAATAAAATCACTTTCATCAGTGTTTTTTTTTTTGCTTGGATATATTTATACGTACACTGTCTTAAAATTAATTACAATTTCAATCATTTTGAAGGATATTGCTAATCCATTGCTTCATATGTTCGAAAAATGTGTCGGCTCAACAACGTAAATAACGCAATGAATGTTGTTGAGCTGTCAAAATGAACCCCATTGCTACTGAAAGTGTGTTAGGTACGCAATTCAACTATCCCGCATATCCAACTGCTGGATTTTATTACATCTTCAATCAATAATTTGGCGTTTGTGGAAAATTTGATTTTGTGCGACGGGATCCCATACTGAGCAATTTTATTGTTTATTCAGTTTATCTACCTACTGCTTACAGCTGGATATTATTATTCTTACAATATAGCCTTTTAAATACCTACAAATGTATTCACATACTTATCTTATCGACTCTAACTGTCATAATTTATGTGAGGTTGTGGACACGAAAATAAAAGTAAAACATAATTATATCGGCTTATCTAATCGCAACATGTTGAATTTACGAAGTTAAATAACTATTAAAGCATTTGGGAGACAACGGTATGCACAGTAAATTAATAACATACATACGACTTCACTTATAAGCAGCCTATAATGTTCCCACTGCTGGGACACAGGACACAGGCCTCCTCTCTGTGAGAGGGAGTGGGCCGTCATCCACCACGCGGGCTCTAGCGGGTTGGTGGATGTCACATGTCTTCGAATTTTTGGTTCTAGGACTTAGTTGTAAGTTTTTGGTTACGCAGTACGGTGCTTCTGTAAGGCTAAAGTACTTATTGTTATTTGCTACTTGCCTGCATGCGCATGCGTTTAAACTTACTAGTCTTCACCGCGTCTAAACTAAAATAGTTTGGAAAACATTATACGTTCAAACGCTATTACTTGCGTCTGTCGAAACTTTAAGGTATGTAATGAAATATTATGTATAATTATTAATTAACTATAATTAAATAATCATTGATCATAAAAGTAATAATCTTTGGAATCGACAAGCTTTTCGCCAGAGATAGGGTCCAGAAATATCTTCATTATGGTGTTCAGAACGCCATCACAAAAAACCCTGATGAATAAGCAGAAACCATCGACGATTCTGTTTATCACCGTGGATTTACCAGGTACTTAGAAGTATCAAATCACTGCGGATTTACCAGGTAGGAGTATCAAAGCCCCCCGAAAACCAGAATAATATCTCTGGAACTGTCAGTGGTTTCCGCTTATTCACCAGGGTTTTGCGACAGCGTCATCAAACGAGTATTAAAACGATATAAGCTTATGATACCTACAGTTTTTTTTTTGCCCATGTCCGGTTGTTCAACTCTCCGACTATTGTAGATACAGGAGCTCGATTGATATGGAATTTATTCATTGAACAGTTCCGCGTCGATTGAATAATTTATCATAATAGTCGTAAGTAGGGCTGCTGAATGTTTCAATTGATGATTTAAAATAATAATACCAGCATATTATTGTGCCATTGATTGCAGTGCCGAGAAGACGCCTTTGCCCTTTGATTTTTTAATTTTTTTAATTTTGTATTGTGTTTCACGAACTGTGTCCAAATAAACTTTTTTCTTTCTATTCTTTCTTTTCTTTCTTTGCTCTGGCAAAGGCCTCTTCTCATACAGAGAAAGCTTGAGCATGGTCCATGGATCACCACGCTTACTCAAGACGGGTTGCCGATTTCAGATTTCTCATAACTCTCACCCGCATAAGTCTCGATCCCGTGGGAAAATTGAGATAAAAAGTATCCTATGTCCTAACCTATGGGATTCAAAACTGGGATCCAACGAAAATAAATCATCCAGGTCATGGTCTGACCATGTGCCAAATTTTATCCAAATCCGTTAAGCCGTTTAGCGTGAAAGCTTAACAAACAAACATACAAAAAAAACTCATATCTTTCTTCTTTTTATTCTATTTTACTTATAAAAATCTAACCGTGAAAACTTAGGTAAAGTGATATTGAAGTGATTCCACCTGCAACCTAACACATTATCGATCTCAATCTGAATCATTTTGAACGATATTGCTAATCCATTGCTCCATATGTTCGAAAAACTTTTTAACAAAAAAATTAAACCTCCGAAAAAACTGAAAAGCAAAAAATAAAAACATTTTTTATTTTACCTTAATAAATAAGTTCTTAAACTAATGCAAGTATACCTAAGTAATTTTGAGTCGGCGCCAAACAAGCAACTTAATATCGTTGCGAGTGGTCGTGCGGAGAGCGCATTTTTTGTTTGGAATGTTATATTTATCGCTGGAGATTTCACGTTGCATTATTAATTTGATTTGGTTATTTCTTTAAATTTAAGGTAATTTAGTGATCTTTGTTCATTGATTGTTTGGCGCCGACTCAAAATTTCATAGGTATACTTGCATTCGTTTAAGAACTTATTTATTAAGGTAAAATAAAAAATGTTTTTATTTTTTGCTTTTCAGTTTTTTCGGAGGTTTAATTTTTTTGTTAAAAAGTTTTTATTTTATAATTTTTTGAGGCTATTATAATTTACTAATTACTACATGCTTAATTTTGTATTACTTTTAAATTAGCTACCTACCCTACTTTAGATATCAACTGTTATATAATCTTAATTTAATTATTATTTTTGTATAATAAAATACTTAAAAAAAACAGGCTTTATAAAGCTCAGCATTAAAATCTGTGAATGAACAATAAATCACCCCTATTTTCCCACCCTTAGGGTAGGAATTTTTTTTCCAAATTTACATGGGACCAACTTCAAGGTATGTCCTATCCAATAAAAAAAGAATAATCAAAATCGTAGATACTACTCTGTAAAAAGTTATGCGTGCTCATTTTTTTTTTTTTTTTAAATCTTTATTTAAAGAGCTTTTTCGCTAAATGCGAATATGACACTCTATAGGTTTACAAAAGGTTAACATTAATTTACATTTGTGAATTTTACAGCTAGGTTCTGGGTCTGTTCTTCAGGGCGAACTTAACCATATTTATTATAGGGATTATATTATCCGATAACGGGTTTGATAGGTCTATGTTATGCGCGCCAATTTGTGTTCTGAGTGATTGGTTCCGGACACATCTCATCAAAATATGATACGTGTCCTCATCTTCGTTACACGTACTGCAAAAAGGTGATGTTAACTTTTTAACCGACTTTAAAAAAGGAGGTTCTGTATTCGACCCGTATGTATGTATGTATGTATGTATGTATGTATGTATGTATGTATGTTTGTATGTCCGCGATTATCTCAAAAACTACTGAACCGATTTTGATAATTCTTTCATGAGTGTGATCTACATACTTTCAGGAAGGTTTTAGTATATAATACATTAGGTAATTATTCTTATATACAAAGTTATATGCATAAATGTACTGCATCTCCGGCATTTTTATGTGAATTTTGATGATTCTTCGAGTCGTGTCTTCAATGCACTAGTGTTAATTGAATTTGTGTGGGGTAGGTACAACTAAAAAGTGAAAAATAAAAACTTTTTTACAAAAAAAACAACCGACTTCAAAAAAAACACTACAAAGTAAAAAATAACTTTAATTTCGGAAGTCGGTGTCAAAAAACGAAAATGCTGAAGCAACGACACCGACTTCCGAAATTAAAGTTATTTTTTACTTTGTAGTGTTTTTTTTGAAGTCGGTTGTTTTTTTTGTAAAAAAGTTTTTTCATCATAAAGCCGAATTTGTTGAGAGGCATATGTCCTGAACGAAGTCTTAATAATATGGTTAGGTCCTCCCTGGTAACAAAACACTTATCAATCCAAGGTGAATATGAAGGTTGTGAATGGATTGTTCTATACCAAATGCCTTTTTCCCTGGAACGAAGATCAAAGTAGTCTTTCCAATTTTGTAGACATATCTTTTTAAGGGCAGGAATGTAGTCCATGAAATGTGAATTGTCCACAAAAACTGTGCCATCCGAACATGCTTGTTTTGCCAAATAATCTGCCTTGTCATTACCATCTATGCCTATATGGGACGGAATCCACTGAATTATTATTTGTTTACCCTGCGATTTAAGTTTTAAAATTGATTTTATGATTGTATAGGCTATCGGTCTACCTCGAAAAGTCGAGGTGCATCGAGCCAGATGTTGAATGGAACTCTTTGAGTCTGTATATATAACATATTTACCTTGATCTAGGGATTCAATAAATGATAACGCTTCAGAAATGGCTATGAGTTCGGCTACCATGATAGACCTATTGGTGGAGATTTTCAATTTCACGAAACATTCAGTTTGTTCGTCATAAAATGCGCATCCTATATGATCTCCGTCTTTTGATCCGTCCGTATAGATTTTATAAAATTCTGAATATTTAGACATACATTTTAATGTTTCCTCTTTGATTTTAGAAATACTATATTTATTCTTTGCTTTATTAATTAGGTCTAATTTGGTTTTTAAAACATTATTTAAATCAATATCAGCCATCCATGTGTCAAAGGAAAACATTTCTAGTTGTTTACAGGAGGTGATTGGAAATTCTTTTAATTTATTGTGAATGATGGCGAGCAGGGGCACTTTTTTATTTCTTTCATTATGATACATGTCACTTAATTTTTGTAATGTTGACGTAACTGTATTAGAATTATAAGAGTTAATTTTTAGCCAAAATTTTCCTGACAAAAACCATCTTCTGACCTCCAATGGTGGTAAACTAAGCTCGCATTCCATGACATGGGTAGGTGTGGTCCTAATAAATCCTCCAATTACCCTCATACATTGATTTTGTGTAACATCTAACTTATGTAAATATTTTTTGGCACTTGTATTGTACAAAAAGCTAGCATAATCTAAACGACTTCGAATAACTGATATGTATAATCTTCTTAAGTGCTTTTGGTGTACCCCCCAACCAGGTCCAGACAAAACTTTAAACACGTTAAGGAATTTGTGGGTTTTCTCAACAATTTCATTTAAATGTTTCCCCCATCTAAGGGAACAATCCATCCACAGACCCAAATACTTAACACAGTCTACTACAGGTAAGGAAGTACCATTTACATTAATATCAATTGGATATCTAGAATATTTACGACCTTTATAGAAGAGACATATTTTACTTTTGGATGCTGATATTTCAAGACCCAAACCTGATAGAATAGTTATAGTGTTGTTTAGCATGTGTTGAATATCAGTTACGGCGTCTACAATACGTTCGCTTGTTACATACATAACTATATCATCTGCATATTGCGACACAGCTACGTCATTATAGACTTGTTTACAAATCTGAATGGTTGCCACATTAAATAGTAATGGTGATAACGGATCTCCCTGCGCTAATCCAATTCCCGTATTTCTGTGCATAGAGATAGTGTCACATTTAATGCGCAAAGATCTCTTTTTCAAAAAGTTAAACAAATATGAACATATTTTAGAACCCGCTCCTAAATTATCCAGAATGATCAATAAATTATTTACATCGACATTATTGTAGGCATTATTTATGTCTATAAAGCAAGATAAAGTAAATGAATTCATAGCAAAGCCATGCTGTATTTTAGACACAAGGCTAGAAAGACTATCCAGACAAGAGCGTGTTTTCCGAAACCCCACCATGTTATTAGAAAAAAAGTTGTTTTTTTCCATGTACCACTCCAATCTTTTATTAAGAATTGTATGAAATGTCTTGCACAAGCAAGACATTAAGGATATTGGTCTAAGTGAATCTGATGAGTCGGGATTTCTTCCTGGTTTTGAAATGGGGAAAATACGGATATCACGCCATTGTCTGGGGACAAAACCGTTTTGTAAAAATAAATTGTATAAATTAGTTAATATAAGTTTAGCATTAGTAGGTAGATTTTTTAACATTGAAAAAGATATACCGTCACAACCTGGAGCTGTATCTGATGATTTTATACTTTTCTCTAATTCATGCTGGGAAATACATTTTTCTAAATCTAAATTACAGGATTTAAAACTTGGCTCCTTATTACTAACATAATCAGGTGTTAGACTTTGTAGCAGTTTAATTGCTTGAGTTTCACTTACATACCGGTTTCGATTATTGTGATAGCCTTTATACCATTTCATTTTTCTCCACATATCAGCAGAACAGGTTGAACAATCAATTGATGAGCAAAAGTTTTGAAACGACCCACTTCTCGCTCTTCTCAAGTCTCTTTGCGCGATACTAATTTTAGATTGTAACACTGATAAATTATTAGGAGTTGGGTTACCACGAAACTGAGCCAGTGCAAATCTTCGTTCCGCCACATTTTTGGACAACGCGGGAGTCCAGTAGGTTTTTGGTCTAAAGTTATTGCTAGGGTTTTGGTTAATTTTTATAACTGGGATGTGCTGCTCCGCTGCTTTGTTTAAAATATCCAAAAAATTGTCGTATGTCTGTTGTAAATCAGAAGTGATATTAAAATCATAAAAGGCCTCCTCCAGATATAGGCGGTATTGCTGCCAATTAGCCTTCTTAAAGTTTCTTCTAATATCAGGTTGCCTGGTTGATACACAGTTGACTGAGATTTTGATGATAAGGTGGTCGCTTCCTAGGCATTCATTAGTCACGGTCCAATCATACTTTACAGCAATATCTGTTGTAATAAGTGACACATCAGGAGATGATCTTTGTAATCTTCCGTCTACCCATTTAATTCTGGTCGGCGCTCCATCATTCATCACTGTAAAGTTGTGACCCAACAGGGAATCAAAAAGTTGTTTGCCCCTCGTGTCATTTTTACATGACCAGTTACTATGGTGCCCGTTAAAATCTCCAAGCAACAGAGTTTTATCCTCACAGATTGATAGTAGATCATCCCAATCCTGTAGACACGTGCGCACGGAGGGTGGGCAGTAAACGGATATAATATTATTCAGGGACTCACAATTATGTACCTTCACGCGTATGATTTCAAAGCCAGGGTTTCCAATCTGACCTTGAGCAACCTGGGCTTTAATTGAGTGGTGGACTAAGATTAAGACTCCTCCATAACCATCCCATCTATCTTTCCGGTATACATTATATCCGCTAACTCGGAGGTTGAACTCAGGTTCCAACCATGTCTCTGTCAGTGCAGCAATATGTATCTTTTCTTGAGAAAGAAGGGCTTCTAATTCATTTAACTTTCTTTTTAAGCTTTGGCAGTTCCATTGGATAATTTTTAGCTTGTAATTACCTTTAGTTTTCTGAGCCATTATTTGCGTAGAACTGAAAACCGGTCAAGTCAAAAATCTTATCAAAAGTCAACTGTATGAACCACTCAAATACTATGTGAAAACAAGTTTTAATTTTATTAGATATAGTATCATTCTTCTTAAAAATAACTGCCTTTATTTTTTTAAGTAACTCTCTTATTTTGTTAGTTGTAGTGTCTTTCTTGTCGTCTTTAGATTTTTCGGTATCTTCTTCTTCCTTTTTGCTATTATCACAATCCGAATCAGAACATATACATTCCCACTCATAGGATAAACCCGTATCAATATTTTTCTGACTATGTTGCTTTTTCTTTGGTTTGTTAGTACGTGAAGTGGAGGGGACTATTGGATCTGCTGAACTTTTAGTTACTTCAGTTGTCATCAAATTGGGTGAACAAGCAGTAGAATATAACTGTCGCGGTGTTTTTTGAACAGGGGTTGTACTTATATGTTCGGTCACAGATTGGGGTACAGAGTATGGTGCAGGATTAACTGTGTTATAAGTTTCTTTCTCTGGAATTGGAGTCGAAGATGGAACGTACAGGGTAAGAGCTTTTTTGTAGGTACAATTGAACTGAGACATTATACTTCTAATTTTCTTCTCCTTTTCATACATGGGGCAAACTTTACTTAGTGCCATGTGATCCCCTTTACAATTAACGCACATATATGAAGTCGTTTCACAACATTCGTGGTCTTTGCTACATTTAGGGCAAACAATTTTCTTGTAGGGACAAATTTTTTTGTAATGCCCGAATTTCCAACAATTTGAACATTGTGTAACTGGATAAACATATGGCTCCACATTTATTCTAACACCATACATTCGTATATACGCCGGTAACGAGGAACCTTTGAAGCATACTCTCAAAGTCTCACTCTCAGTCCATCCAGAGCCATCTGTCTGCCTGCGGCTAAGCCGTTTAACAGATATTATTTCTGTATCAGACGTCAAACTCTCTATTATTTCTTCCTCTCTGCAATCGAGTTCTATGTTTTTAATTATCCCGTAAGTTATTTCTACTTCCATGGTTTTTGAGATAACCCATTTCTTTTCCTTAAATTCTGTACAGTTAATTAACTTTTGTAGATCTACATCACTTTCAAATTGTAACATCACTTTGAACTGATTAACATATTTTATGCGTGAAATACGACTAATGTTGTTGGCTTGCAATAATTTAGCTAGTTTGAACTGTTTAGGTAGGGCTTCCTTACAAGTGATTGAAACTTCAATTTTTTCTTCGTTGACTGGAGTAGCCAGGTTACTTAAACTCTTGTATCTTTTACTGTTTTTATTTTTTAATAATGACAGTCCAGTTATCATACATTACAATCAGTGAGTGAACAATCAATCATCCCCTGTTTTCCTACCCTTAGGGTTGGATTTTCTTTTCCAAATTTATATGGGACCAACTTCCTTTCAAATAGAAAAAGAATTATCAAAATCGGACTGCTCTGTAAAAAGTTATGCGTGATCATACATAAAAAAAAAAAAAAAAAAAAAATTATACGCGTCGAATTGATAACCTCCTCCGTTTTTTCGTCGGTTAAAAAATGTGTCTGCTCAACAACGTAACGGAATGAATGTTGTTGAATTGTCAAAATTAAACCTATTGCTACTGATAGTGTGTTTGGCAATTACACCGCTGTTTTGATTATTGACAACTCACTTCAAGCACAAAATACAGCTGTATTTTGTGCTTCAAGCCCGTTTCACGGAGTTTCACCTAAGTTTTCACGGTGACATTTTAGCAGAATAGATCAGTTCGTTTCCTCACGATGTTTTCCTTCACCGATGTCAGTAATGTCTAAGATAAACTCAGAAAGTGCATTCTACGGGGTAATTGCGTAACACGCTATCAGTAGCAATGGGTTTCACTATATATGGATTAGCAATATCCTTCAAAATTATTCAGATTGAGATAGATAGTGTGTTATGAAATTAAGTTAGTGAACTCTGAAATTGAAGCGTGTTTAGTTAGACGATCAAATCTAAAATTAGGTTTGGAGGCAGAAAATAATTGCGTTACGTAATGTTTAGAAATCTTTATAATAAACTTGTTATAAAATAGAAATACCGACGTTTAATCTGTATAATCATTAGATAAGTACATTTTTATACATTATTAGTTACATAAATAAACTCGCGCTAGGGGCTATGGATAAGTAACAACAGCCGCACGGGTCGATCGATCAGGTTAAGCTACGCACGCCGCGGTTGGTCCGTGGATGGGTCACCTTTACATACCAAGGCCACAACAATAGAAACAGTTGCAGATAGGAGGCGAAAAAAAATTCGATCGTAAAGCACTCTAATGCTTCGCATTATTATGAGTCGTGCAAAAAACAAAAACCTAATTGGAAGTAACTTACGCGCAATTATCAATTTATTTTATCTCACGTAGGTACTTAAGCAGCGCTAATTAACATAGTACGTACGTGGAAATACTCGTGTGGCGACAAATTTAACGTGCCTGCCTATTTATTACAAGAAACGGACATAAATAGGACCCTGTTCTTGAAACCCAGCTTAAAACACCACTAGTACAGTCACGAGCATAAATACCTTAAAGATATATTATGTATTTATTGCATAACTGTGTACATTAAGTTCATGTTCATTACATTTTTTGTTACATCAGTCTACCCAAGTCGGATATGTAATAGTATTTCAAGAAAATAATTAGAAAAAAAAAATTACAAACAGTTAAGTATACAAATTACTTGCAAATATTATTTTTTATCAAAACTTACGCAACACAAATTCAAATGCGATTTTCTCGATTTCAACATTGAGAAAAGACCTATTTCGTACAGGTAGCCCATGTTTGACAAAAAAAAAAGTAGGTACCTAAGTAGATTGTTTAAATTATCACGGCGGGATTTTATTGAGCAACTCGGTGTTGACCCGAGCATTGAGAATCCAAAAGAGCGCACCCCATCCCAGCGCATCACAAAAACACACTTGAATTTTAAACTCTCGGCGCTAAGGCGCTCCACACACTGCACCGCGCTCCGTCGCGGTGATCAGATAACGCGCCCCCGCGCGTGATTTTTTACATACAAATGCAACTCCCGCGCGTTAGAGCGGGAGCGCGGGAGTTGCAGTGCAGTGTGTGGAGCGCCTAAGAAGTGCGTTGAACATCCAATGCGCTTAAAAAAGTGCCGCGGGAAAAACAGACGTGCGAACCTGGGCTAAGGTCTTGAGCACCACACTATCATTACTTTTGAAAATAAATCGCTTTTGAATTTTGCGTAAGTGTAACGTATTTATGCTCGTGACTGTACTGTACCTGCGCAGAACATGACTTTTGTTTTTATAACTATTAAGTACTACGAAAACTTTTTCCGGTAGGTAGGTACTGATGCCGGTAATTTGGTAATATGAAATGAATTATTAGTTTTATTTCCTCAATAAATAAGTAAAACATTATTAGTCATTAGTTATCAAAATCGTAGGTACTTTATAAGGATTTGGTAATGGAATGTTCTCAATTCTGAAATAAAATGGGTGCGCTTCGCGGTTACACACGCATAGGCAGCATAGGTCTCGATCCCGTGGGAATATCGGGATAAAAAGTATCCTTTAATTAACCTAATCCAGATAAAGTGGTACAGTCAAAGAAAAAAGTACTAACCGATTATTAATAACTATGTTTATTTCAGATCAAAATATTATTCCACATTACCACTTATCAGTATCACAAATTGTGGTGTTCACTGTAATCTACCATTAGGGGCTTAGGGTTTAGGAATAAAATGGCCGAATTATCAGTAAGTATACACAACCACCCAAAGGGAACGTCCTCTCGCCAACGGCTAAAGTAAGTGACAGCCCCAGTGTTACCAGTGAGTTGAGTGCTACATTTAATAGTACATCACATCTCTTCCTTTTTATATAAGTTAATTAAGTGATTTAGATGTTAATTTATGAAACGTCAGAAGCTAGGTGCACGGTTCCAAATGGTTGTTTCCTATGGAGAAGAACCGGCAAGAAACTCCATGGTTACTCTTTTGAAAATAATTGGCTTTTACAATGTTTTCAAATTACAATAGGTATGAGGACAGCGTAGGCCTATCAACAAGTAGGTACGAGGTACTTGATGAAATAAAATGTCTACCGATCTAAAGTCTACCAGGCCTACCAAGTCCTCACATTTACATTTTTAAGTACAATATAGTAATAGCATTTATACTAAACTCCCATATCTGAATTTTCGTTATCTTTAACTTTCCATTTACCTTCCTTCCTTTCCTTCCTTCTTTATTTCCTTTTCCTTATTTTTTGTTGAATTGTGTTGTCACTAAGTTTTGAATTTCGTAGCTATTTTTGAGATCTGTTAATCCATTTGTGTCTTGCGTACAGGTAGATTCCATGATTTCAATCTCTTTGGATCGATTACAATAATATTATTAATGATCACGGAAAGATTTCGCCGTCATTGATTATTTTCGGCCACCAGACCTTAGTGCGTAACCTATCCTTCATGTTGACAGTGCTTGGTTGGCGTTGCCCTTCATGAGCTGCTTCTGATAGGTACCTGTTTTCTTAAATGAGTTAAATGACTTTTTAACCGGTCAAGCTCCGCGCGTCGCCTATCGCCGACGAAACAATAGAAAATCAGTTGTGTCTCATTAACAGGAGCTTGACAGATTAATTATATGTTTGTAATCTAAGGATTCATCACTTGATTTGCGTGCGAAACCGTGATTTCGTGTCAAATATAACGTCTAGAGTCCGTCATTGTTTATTATGGAAATGGCAATATTTGTTAAAACAAATGCGAACTTATTTACCAAGGTCTCGGACACCAGAAAAAGCCCCGTGAGAAACCAATATAAAAACTTTTTAATGTCGGTGGCTACAAAACTGCACGATTAAGAAAAAGTGTCATTTGTATGGGACCAATCATGTTTAATAAATTACCGAAATATTTAAAAATGACACATTTCAATATTTCAAACACAAACTTAAGGCTTTTCTAGGGGAAAAATGGTATTACTCCATTAATTATTTTCTAAATGACCGATTATTATAGACCATGAAATTTGTTTAATTAAATCAATTGAATTTTGAATATTTTCAAGATTTAAATATTGTACTTGACATTTTAGGTGTATTTTGACATTTTGGTCTTATTTTGACTATTATGTATTTATTGATTGTATTGAACTGTTATTTTATTTTTATCTGATAATTGTGTTTAAAATATTCTTATCTATTATTAATTAAAGCATCGTATTCATTCATTTAAATTTTGCATGTCGCATCTTAGGCAGAATGTATGGCTCAACTTTAATTCTTCACGACCTTATTTGTATGCTAACCTGCATTCTAGCAAATAAATAATTTGATTTGATTTGTCTTTTTCCTTTTTTTTTTTTTGAATTTATTCGATGGTTTCCGGTAGTCTACATGTCTCAATTGCTTTGATGTATTTGTCAAGTGGTTTAATGCTTGATGATGAAAGCTAGTAACCCAGAAAATAAATAGCTTTTAGATAAACATTTTTTTTTTTTTTTGTTTAGTAAACCATGTTGCCTTCGAGCTCTTTTAATAATACGTTTTTTTTTTAAGCACCTGGCATCATGTCCTTTTTATCACATCCAACACAATTAAGACGTCATCTACTATTGTCATGCGAACGCAGAGTGAGCATGACAATAACCATAACGGAAAATGATCAGCTCACTGAGATCTTTTGATTGATATTATCTCAGGTAATAATGCTTTATTGGCAGTACGTATATCTAATTATACCAACAAGTACGAATATCATCATCAGGCTTTAGAACCGGTACCATCGGAGAAATCGTCGGTGTTATTAGTTAAGTACTAAATAGGTTAAGACTATTGTTACTAACCCAATGGATCTCTGTTATCTGAATAACTAATAACAATAATAAAATCTAAGAAGATGGTTTATTTACAGGTTCAGTTATGTATAAGTCCGCCTAATTTCTTATTTAGCTTTGGTTCCAAAGGCTTGCTATTAGGCTGACTAACTGAAAGAGTCATTTTATCAATTGTGGTATCTTATTGAACATCATTAAACTTGGCAAACTTTGTTGTGAATAATAAATATATTTGCGAGACGTTAGAGGTATTATTTTATTTGCCCTTCATCTGCAGTGTTTTAGGCAGGGACTTGAAACGATTTATCACGCGAACTTGTTTTATCACGCCATCTTATTTTATCACGCTGCTAAATATTAGCATATTTTTGGCATCATTTTGATAATTCACACTTGATGTCAGCACTAACTGCTGACTATTTGTGCCTCACCACACACAAATATATATATATATATTTTAACGTTATATTTTTTAGTATCATTACAAATTTTTTGAACTATAACATTAGTGGTAACGGAACGAAATTCATTTCGTTTTCAAGTCTGTACACACACACGTTTCACACGTTGTTAGATACTATTTTGGATATTAATAAAATTATGTACTTGTATGTGTTTGCGTATTACAAGTAACTCTGCATCTAAGCAAACTAAAAGTATAGGACCGGGACTAACCCTGATTTATTTTGTTACATTGCATATACTGGTCGGTTATACAAATGTATACAGTATTTGATGAGTTTTCACCCATTGATTGCATATACTAGTCGGTTATCCAATGTATGTACTTGATGAGTTTTCACCCATTGATTGCATATACTGGTCGGTTACACCAATGTATGTACTTGATGAGTTTTCACCCATTGATTGCATATACTGGTCGGTTACACCAATGTATGTACTTGATGAGTTTTCACCCATTGATTGCATAACTAGTATAGTTTTATACCAATGTATGTACTTGATGAGTTTTCACTCATTGATTGCATAACTAGTATAGTTTTATACCAATGTATGTACTTGATGAGTTTTCACCCATTGATTGCATAACTAGTATAGTTTTATACCAATGTATGTGCTTGATGAGTTTTCACTCATTGATTGCATAACTAGTATAGTTTTATACCAATGTATGTACTTGATGAGTTTTCACCCATTGATTGCATAACTAGTATAGTTTTATACCAATGTATGTACTTGATGAGTTTTCACCCATTGATTGCATACACTGGTCGGTTATCCAATGTATGTACTTGATGAGTTTTCACCCATTGATTGCATACACTGTGATTCGTTCCCGACTTGGCTAACGCTTACAGGCAGTATTTTTTGTTGTTGTGTAGTTGGTAATTCACATTCAATTCTGACTCGTTTCGAAGAGTTTCTTTATTTGCGAAGTTCTATCAAGCGGCCATCTCACTTATTTATTTATCAGTATTTTTTGTTTATTTTTGCAATGTTACTCAATATCATACTATTTATACCTATTCGTATTTTATTTTTTATTTAAGTATGCATACACACTTCACGTTGCAGTATAAAACTGATTTACATCCGTCACCTCACACACCAGGTCCAGTTGAAAACTAGCGTCAGGCACTAGTTGTCTGGCATTTTTGCTGAACTGAGCTGTGAGGCGCACTTTCCTGCTTATTTTTTTTTTTTCTTTTTACATCGGACTTTATACCTACTGTTTATTTGACCTATATTTTTTATTTTTGTTTTTATCTTATGTATGTATCTGGTGTATTGTGTGTCTTTTAGTTTGTGCTAAATAAATGTATTTTCTTTCTTTTGTCTTTCAACATTATAATAGCAGAAAGCCGTAGAAAAATCCAATCAAGCTGTATTATATTAAGCAGAATAATTAAGTCAAGTCGCAATGATAAATTTAACGAAGCATACATACTATGAAATTATTTTACATAAACAGTTGGTATTTAACATTTACTCATAAAATGTTCATATTTAAATCCATCAGCTGGTTTACGATCGCTTACTCTGAGTGTGCGGTATTAGTAGAACATTATGTAGGTATTTTTATTACAATCGACCAACTACACAACAATGGAACATTTGTATTGGTAAGCGTTAACTGGCACTGTTTTTAAAGACTAATCTAACCGAAGGTATCAGCCTGCTTACTTGAATTAGATTCAATAATTTATCGAATATATCAAATATTATAACATTGTTTTCGTTTTCAACTTGTTTCACTTGTGCTCTGGCTATTGTTGAACTTGTTCGAATGCCGTTCTGCAGATCTTTGGAAGTTTGCTTCTGCTACGATTTATTTTTTATTTTTTACTCTTGCTGTTGAAAATATTATTTCTTAAGTTTAGTCAAGCTGTAATGAATTCTATGAATTCTTTTGTTGATTGCAATTGCCAGTGCAAAATGCATTTGATTTCACTAAAATTAGTTCAATCATTAACCTTTTCAGATTTTATGACACTAGTTACTTTACTTCGATTTTATCGAAGTGAAACTTTTGTTAAAACTGATATATTACGAAATTTCCGTTGGAACATTTTTTATAACACTAGTTTTAATAGTAAGATAATAATTGTTCCCTTTACTTCGATTTTACCGAAGTGGAACTTTTGTTAAAACTGGTACTTATATAGACGATATTTGTAGTTAGAAAATCTTTATTTACTCAAATGAAATTTACTACAAATTCCACTTAATGAGAAATATTTTCACTACGTGTAATGGTGACATTCAAGAGCAGAGCTAGTATGGACCCACACAAATATTAAAAGAAGACAGCAATAATTTGAAGTACATAACAAGACATTGAAGGTAATAAGTAGCAAAAGATGCATACGAAACAAAAGTAAAATTTTGTGGGTAAATTATTATTTTCGTTGGAACATTTCATTATTTGATTGAATAATATTTTCCGAAGGTATTATACTATTTACATACGGATTCAGTCAACAATACATATTTGATGTGGGTATTTAGGTATATATTAATTAAGATATCGTAACCAGTTGATTTACGAGTTGATTGATGTATTTAGTGACTCATTTCATCGATCTATGCAGCACATTCTCGTCTCAGCTGGTTACCAACGCAGCTTGTGCATAGATAGGTAGGTAAGTAAATACACACATGAATGTAAATCGAAATTAAGTATAGCAAACACGTTTAGTGATTTTCGCTTAGATCATGGTCACTAATTTCGTCTTTTTTTTTTTTCTTAATTTGAGCGATTACTTTACTTACTGCGCTTTTACTCGTCGCCAATGTGGTGTTCACTGTAATCTACCATTAGGGGCTTAGGGTTTAGGAATAAAATGGCCGAATTATCAGTAAGTATACACAACCACCCAAAGGGAACGTCCTCTCGCCAACGGCTAAAGTAAGTGACAGCCCCAGTGTTACCAGTGAGTTGAGTGCTACATTTAATAGTACATCACACAAATCAAATCACAACATTCGTCAATTTTACGTTTAGTTTCTTCATAATTACAAAAAAAAAAACACTTGAAATATAATATTTAAAAAAAAAAACTTAGAAAAAATATTTGCTATTCATACCTACGACCATTATTATCCGGGAAAAAATCGTACAATATTGACCACGTCAATCAAACATTTGTTGTTTTAAAAATAAATGTTGATGAATACATTCATTAGGTAACTATCTGAATAATATGTCTGCAAATAATGTAAGCGAAAGTCGAGAATTTACCTATATTCAATTTAAAAATGAAATAAATAAAAATGACTTGCAGTTTTTTGTTCTTAACAAAATAATATGCATTTTATTGTTTTACCCAATACATTCGTCGGTTTCCGATATTTGCTCATACTTACTACTTACGTCAGTATTATTAATTACGTACACATTACCGAAACTTCTGTTTTTTTTTTTTCGATTAACAAGTGTACAACACATCAAATAAAGTCTTCTACATTATGTTTATGTATCAACATCATTACACAATTTTATAATTAGTACAGACGCCAGCACATCAACCTACTACAATCTGTCAAATTTCTTTAATAGATTTTCAACTTTATCACTAAAGCATAAGGTTCAAAGTTGATTGGGAAAATGTGACAGTTTCGGGTAGGTTGATGTGCTGGCGTCTGTACAATATCTTACAGGGTTAAATTAAATTAGCTAGCAAAAGTCTACTGACGTGATGGTGGGTGGATGGACGTTTAGATGTCGTACCCATAACGTCTGTGGAGATGAATTTGAAACTATACACCGTGTTCTTCACGATATCCATAAAAATTGTCAAACGCTTCCTATAGCTTTTACAAATTAAATCTAACAAAGGAAGTAGTACTTGAAAAGGCTTCCTTACAAAGATATTGTAATTTCATTTAGTGAAATTTAATTGAGCTATGCAGTAAGAAAGGGTCTTAACTCAGTTTTGACAAGTTTCAGCCCGCCAAATCGTATAAATGGAAATACGTCATCGTTGCCAATTCGGATAAAGAAGCATGCATATCGGGCGATTTACGTCAAGGTATTTAGTTTGTATGAAAATTAACAAGGAATAAAAAATAAGAATTCGTTAAGGCCCGATACTACCTCAGATTGCGAAAATTGCCTAAGCATTAACGGCTGTAGTTCCAACAGTTCTGCAGTTTTCACTTTGAAATTAATATACGATAAAGATGAGAACTACTGCGAGGTGTCATCGGTTGCGAAAACACGATTGCATAAAATTTTCTCGATACAAAGAAGTCTCAAAGTTACCTCTAAACCGCAAAATAAAAGGAGAATATTCAATGAAAATTTTCAAATTAGGCCATGAAAATTTGCAAGCTAATTGAACTATGCATAAAGCAGGTGTCATAGGTTCGTTTTTATTTTTTTAATCGTTAAATTTAACGTAAAAAGATGAGATGCGAAATATCCAGCTTTATAACCACTCATACCTTGAACCGCTCTGCCGCCCGGCCCCCGACAGGACCCCGATTCAGTATTTGTCAGTACCGCTTCGGCTATCAGACGGGGAACCCGTGTCACTTTGCTTGCGCTCAAAAGACCCGATTGACAACGTTTTATGTTCTGAAGAAATTATGTAATAAAGTAAAATGAAATATAGATGTAAAATATAAGGCCTCGTATTTTTATTTTTTCCAAATTTTGTAGTTTTCATTCATAAAATAATTTTTGAAATGGTTTAAAATCGTAATCTCATGTCAATGTCAAAACATTGTCAGAAATTTAGGGAGGTAAACGTACCTATTTTAGACAGTTCCCAATGTGTAATGGTGTTTTCAATATATTCAGCAAAACAATTTTTATAAATAATTTTATCTATTTATTGATACAGGGTGTAAAAAGACTTTAGCCGTCGTACATCAAACTAAGTAACATTGCACAAAAGATCTGTGACAAAAGTAATTGCTGGAAATCGACTTTAATTTTTGGTGTAAACATTTGCTGTATGCGCACTACCACAAACAGTAAATTTTGCACCGGCATGTAACTATACAGGGGTCCTGGAGGTATTTAAAGTTGTGTTATAATATTAAAACTTGTTTTCGTAAAAAATATCAGTGAAAGTTGTAATTTTGACCTCAATACCTAATAATATCTCCGTAACCAGAAAGTTTCTAGTACAAAGAAATGATTACAATAATGGGGAGTACAAGTGACTCTCGGCTCGTTGTGTCTTTTTAAACCCGTTATGTTGTAATAGGAGACCAGAAACTATGATCTGCATTAACAAATTTTGAAAAAAAAAAAATACCGTCGGCATAAAATTTGCCAATTTACACAAAATCTTTATACTCTCTACGGTTTTCATTAATCGCAAGTAATCACAAATTACCACTGATAGATTTTGAGAATTATGTACAGAAGCCAGCACATCAAGCTACTACAATCTGTCAAATTTCTTTAATAGATTTTCAACTTTATCGCTAAAACATATGGTTCAAAATTGATTGGGAAAATTTAAAAGTTTCGGCTAGCTTGATGTGTTGGCTGTGCTTGATACATGTAAATTTTTTTGGTTTAAGTTAATACATTTTTGATCAATATTTGGCCCGGAGGCTGAGTTGTGCCTCTTTTCGTCTTCAGCCTCCGAGTTGACGCAGATGCTAAACGATCTTGGCACGGCAAGCCTAGAGGTTGGACTTCAGATGAATATGTCACAGACCAAGTTGATGACGAACAGTGCGCATCGCAGGATCACTGTGACGGGTGTGGAGGTCGAATACGTTGATGAGTATCTCTATCTCGGGCAAATAGTCTCTTTCCAGGCAAGACAAAACAAAGAATTTGCAAGAGGCACCGAAAATGCCTGGATGAGCTAATGGGCTATGAAAGATCTAATGAAGGGAGATCTTCCTTTATCCCTTAAGAGAAGACTCATTGACGTGTGCATACTTCCCATCCTCGCATACGGTGGTCAAACATGGTCTTTGACAAATCAGCAGAGGTCCACGCTCGAGGTTTGCCAGAGGGCTATGGAACGGAGTATTCTGGGTATCAAACTAACGGATCGGATAAGGAATACGACCATCCGTTCCATCACAAAGATAACTAATGTCACTTGCAACTCCAAAACAGACCAGGTCTCGATAGAGTCAGAAGCTTGTTCATAGAGCACAAACGTAATACAAAGGGGCCGGTTATACTCTTCGGATTTATGTATAATTTTTGGCACTGTATGGATGTGGTCTGTTGTGCTGTATCTTCCTCTAAAGCCGTCTGATCCGGTGGCTAAAACTTGGTAGAGTACAGTTCTTCGCGCTAGAAGATTCGTGACGATGCTTGAAAACAATTTATAGACACGTTACTAAAAATTTAAATGGGTCTGTACTTTCTAACCATGGTAATACAAAACAAAAAAAAATGACAAAAAAAACCGACTTCCAAAAAAACTACAAAGTGAAAAAATAACTTATTTTAAATTTCGTTCTATTCTCCTCCTCCTCAAGTCGTACTCCTCATTACTGAGGGTCGTGATCCTCCCTTGAAAACAACTTTTCTCTGACGATGTTTCGCCATCTCTGTCTATCCTTGGCCAAGTGAAGCGCATCATGAAATTTCGTGTCAAGAGAAGAGCTTATCTGGTCAGACCATCGCAAAGGGCTGCGACCTCTTGGTTGTTTACCATCCACCTTGCCGGTAACCATCAGTTATTCGAGGTTATTGCGTTCTATTCTAAACCATCGTTAAAGCCAAAATGTATGAAACTTTATAATTGACATCAGTCATTCCGATGGGTTGCCAGCTGTCTTAGAACCCAATGGCTTGGCTCGCGACGATTGGAAAAGACCAGACAGATTGACCATAATGCCTTGGAAGTTAGGTCGGCCTTTGGTGTGTGATGCAACATGTATCGACTACCTTGCCACCCCATCTTCCTATTACGGTGGACTGTGCTAGTGCGATTACTGCGGGTGCAGAAAACCTCAAACAGCGCAAATAGATACTCTAATCTTAATAAGCCGACTTATATGTACCAGCCGTTTGGGGCTGAAACACTAGGGCCACAGGGTCCGAGTGCCCACTTAATTTTCAGAGAAATCGCCAAGCGATTGGTCGACTCTTCACGTGACCAGAGGACTAGCCTATTTTTTGGCCAAAGAATCAGCAAAAAGAAAGTAATTTTAAGACCGGCGCTCACTGACGGCATGGCACGGCGTGTCATGGCAAAGGATTTTATTACTAATCAAGTTATTTTAAATCTTATTTCAATGAGTTTAGAGTTCATGTTACTTTATTTCGATACCACGATGCCGGGAAATGACGCTACGTGCCGCGGGACACTGCGGCATGACGCGACGCGCCGAGGGATGCTGCGGCATGACGTGTTATGCCGTTTCATTCCACGTAATGCCGCGGCGCGCCATTGCATCCCGCGGGACGTGTGGGTCACTTTGTGTCGAGGAATTATGATTGCTAAGCTGGTAGAAATAAGGTTGAAACTTGTGCATCGGTCATTTCGGTTAATGGGGCGCAGTCCAGTCAGAGCGGGCTTTCAGCAGGATGCCACGGAACGCCGCGGGATGCCGCAGCACAACCTGCCGTGCCACGCCGTCAGTGAGTGCCGGCTCGTATTTGGCTGTCGCTGTCTTATGGTGACAAATATATGGCGGTAGAGCAATGGTCTTTGGTCGGTCATAGAACACTAATGCAGTAGGTATATTGCGGATTTCGCGGTAAACTTTGCTTGCGTGATGTAGGATTGTGATGTCAAACAAAAGATTGGTGTATTTCGTTTGTAGACGTCGCTACTCAAATATTATGTAGAATAAATAATTTTGTCTTTGCTTTGTATTTGCTATGCGAATGATGAGCGTCCCATGTTTTTTTTTTTGTTATTATATTATTATTTACCTGTCCATTTAAAAGGATTTTATATATACTGCACATAGGTACAATGTGAAAGCTAATTTTTATGTGAATGTAATAAATTAATGTTAAGTTTAATCATTTTATTTCTTGACATCCTTCCAACAATAGTTCGGTTCACCCTAACTAAATCAGTATGTCAGTGCGAGTGGGATAGAATGATACATAGCGCGGGGAAGTGGGGGCAAAATCTGAATTTGAGCTGAACTATTACAAGCCCTTAACCTTTTGAACGCCAGAGTATAAACGTATCGCCGTACCCCTGACGCCAGGCCACTTTAACAAAACAACACACACACACACAACACACACTTAAAACAACAAATTTCTCAATATTGGTGGTTTATTTATATTAGTTTCATGCAATACAATATAGACGGAAGCTTAAACTTTTAAATTATATAAATAAAAACACACAAAAGTAATGATTAAATTGTTTATTTCATAATATGGTGCGACCCGTGCGACGTGTATTTTGTCATATATTTGTGACGTTGGCGTTCAGGGTAAGATTTCGTTTGTCACATATATGTATGTGACAATGGCGTTCAAAAGGTTAATGTATCCATAATGAAAAATGTTTATTTCCATGGTCTGAACTTCTGGTCGAAGTTTATGTATATCGTCCGGAACACGGTGTATAAGAAAGATATTGTTATCCATATTTTTATTTAAATTAATTTTTTTTAGTTAACGCTAGGCATAGTCGCACTACATGTCAAAAAAAAAAACATTTATTGGTGCTACTACTCGAAAAACAGGAAAACTTATTTTTCCTATTAGATTAGCCACAAATACGCTGGCTTACTAAATAATAGGTAGGTTATTATGATTTACGAACGAAACGTGCGTCGTAGGTGTTACCTACTAAGTGTTTAATACCACTTAGGGTCAAATCACACCGCGATGGCAGCGAAGCGGCGAGCAGTTTCAGTGTCATATAATTTTAAAAATTTATCTTCATTACAATAATACATAGGTAGTATCGCTTGAGAAACTTGAGTCGTCGGAGTGCTCGCAGCGCCACGGGCGGCCGCGCGACCTTTCAAGTTTCTCAAGCGATACTATGTATTATAGTAATGAAGATAAAGTTTATGACACTGAAACTGCTCGCCGCTTCGCTGCCATCTCGGTGTGATTTGACACTTAGGTATGTGAGTGCAAACCGACCCCAACACAGTTGGAAAAAGACTAGGTAGATTTATTTTGTACGCGCGGCTACACATCAAATTATATTTACATTACCAGCACATTAATTGCGTAACACACTATCAATCAGAATCTGAATCATTTTGAAGGATATTGTTAATCCTTTGCTTTATATGTTCGGAAAGATTTATTACCGTTGGATCCCGTTTTTTGATCCCGTTTTTTGATCCCGTTTTTTAGGTATTACCGATGGATCCCGTTTGCTATTGCCGTTGAATCCCATTTCCCCCGCCGATATTCGTTGGTAAAAATGCATGATTTTAGTTTTTTGGAGATTAATAACTAAATTATTATTGTCAAGCCACTTTATTAAACTAGGTACTCATTGTATTGTTAATGTCGTTTAATGGGTTCGCTCAACAACGTAAATAACGCAATGAATGTAGTTGATCTGTCAAAATGAAACCCATTGCTACTGATAGTGTGTTTCGTAAACTGACTTCTGATTGTACGAAAAACCTATACAATGCGAGGTCAGCTAAAACCGCAGCCTAATTGCGGAACGCCAAATCGTCAAATGATTCTGATCAGTTGGCTTCATTTCTATCACAATTGGCTTCATTTTACGATTTTCGAATTGCGAAACTCTAGTTTATTATGAAACTAATTATGAACGTTAAGGCCCTGCGCAGAAACTAGAGTTTCGCAATTCGAAAATCGTAAAATGAAGCCAATTGTGATAGAAATGAAGCCAACTGATCAGAATCATTTGACGATTTGGCGTTCCGCAATTAGGCTGCTGGTAATGTATAGCTTGATGTGTAGCCGTATATACTAAGAGTTGATAAACTCAATATTAAAACAATAAGTAGGTATCTAGTTGTTACAGAATATTTATGTAAATTAAAATGGACTGTCTTTAGAATTCGATCAAAGCATCTTCACGTTGTTGCGCCAGCGCATTCTATACAAATATTACATAACTAGTTTCTGCCCACGACTTCGTCTTTCTTGTCTTAACATAAAATGTATCCTACCTGTCACACTCAGTAATACTGTAGCTTCCCATCAGTGAAAGAATTTCGGAATCGGATCAGTAGTGCGTCGCGAATCATATACAATCTGACACGATGGAATCGAATCCGCAACGCGCCTCGTTGCGGATTCTATTGCATCGTGTCATCCGGCAGAGAACCAATGTTGTCGATATAGCTCACAGAATAAGCAAGCTTAGCCGTAGAAAAGATGACCGTTTCGGTAGACGTGTTCTTGAGTGGAGACCGCGAATCGGAAAACGTAAGGTGGGACGCCCTCCGGCTAGGTGGAGCGACGATCTTTACAGGATAGCTGGTAGCAGCTGGATGAGAGTTGCCGAAATTCGAGTTGAATGGCGTGCTATAGGAAGGGCTTATGTCCATCAGTGGACTGCTATAGGCTGATGATGATGATGACAATCTGACACTGACCACCAAATTACAAAAAACGTAAGATATTAAAATTTTGGGGGGGTACCTTAGCGCATCCAACTCAGGGTTGTCAAGCACCCTACATGCACAAAAAACTGTCACCTTGACATCAGTCGCCTACATCACCGGTTACCCAGATAAACTGGCCTTGTTTTCTTTTTATGTAATTTTTGAGCTGGAATGCAGCACATTGTCTAGAAACAAGTCTGCAGATAATCAGACTTATTTCTAGACACGTGATTTCATAATAAATTAAGTCCTTATTGTCGATAATAGCTCGTAATCTTGTTTTTATCTGTTCTTTTTTGTGACATTGCGCACGAGTTTGACATTGAGTGGAGACTTTTAGACGTTGCTAAAAATGCTCAGTTCGCACTAGTTTAGCAATACCAATAGTGTACCCATAAAGTAGGTAGTTAACTGTTACACACACCTTGAATTTCAAACAAGAGCTAAAAACACTCGCAAAAAGTGAGTTTGTATGTCAACATGTTGCTGTATTAAAAATTGTTTGATTCTTACTTATTTTAACTTTCTCCTAATGTCGAATAGCGGAAATCAATGAATACCTCTCACGATGATTATAATCTTCTGTCAGCTTATTTGATACTCAGATAGTATTTTACAGGATCATGTAATACCTAATTAAAATTGTCAATCCTACTATCAACAAAAATGAGATAAGAGATGATAATTTCACACAATTTACGAAGAAATAATTTAAAGAAGTAGATAAATCATTTAAATATGTCACCTTTGGTGGCAGCCCTGGTGACGCATGACGTTACATTTTCTAAGTACGCATACGCACGGTAACGTACGCGTTCACAGTATTGTTTCCTACCTTGACGATTTCCAGTGAAATGTTCAGCAAAACATCTTACTATAGATAGCAACAAACGACAATAATAATCATGTGAATTATAAAGAAAAAAAGGTGTACTTATTGTCCAAAATGACAAGTCTGATAACTTGATAAGTTTTGGTAATCTGCGTTCGCCATTTAGTTGCCAAACATGTAAACAAATATGAGTTTTTGGAAAAATAAATCCTACAGTCTACACAATAAAGTTCAGTTTACGCTACTAACTTCAAACATTTAACTACAGAATGTATTTTAATGCGGTATTCATTAAAAATTAGAAAATTTATTCTGGAAGGTTTATGTGTACTTTAACATTGAACTTAATATCTAATAATAAGATCCTGTTCCCGATACCGGTGGGCTACTATTTTTTATATTTTTAAATGTTTTTATATTTCTTTTATATTCTAATATTTAAAAATATAATTTATGTGTAAATAGATAAATAAATGATATAATAAAAAACTCCATGTTTTGTCAAATCGTAAAAACTGTGCGAAGCAAGGGTGGATCGCTGTTATAGAATGCTTATAAAGCCTTGTTTTGAAAAAACTAATAAACTTTCAAGTTTCTACTTTCAGAGGCTAAGATCAAAATATTTAAATTCGACTATGTTTAGAATTTATTTACTTCGCAGTCTCGTAGATCGCAGTATAACTGGTTTTTTTTTAATACGTAGTAATTGCCGTTTTGCGTAGATGTGTGACGCATGTTTTCTCCCAAATTGTTATTTTGTTTGTTTTTTTAAGCGTCATGTTTGCCGCAAATAAACGTATTTTCTTTCTAATTGTGTGATCATTGATCTCAATATACAGGATGAAATTGAACACATGCGACAAATTGAAATTTAGGGAATGGTTGATTTTTTTTTTTGCGATTTCAAGTTTTGTCCCATAGTAAAAGTTGTTCATAATGATGAGTACAATCTCCCATTTCGATTTGTCGCATGTTTTCAATTTCAACCTGTATTGTTTTCTGTTTTCTCATGTTTCAATATTGATATGTCCACGTCTGTGCGAGTTTCGGAAGGTAATTTAATTTGGCATTGTATTTAAAATTCTGGTGTAGTAGTTAATAGGGGACAGTTACGCTTAAATTTAGATGATTAGGGACACCAGCGTCACAGCTTGACTGTTAGACATGTACCCCTTTATTATTCATAAACGTTGCTAGTGATTAGCGATTGTTTAACCATACATTTTTGGGTTAGTGCTGATTCCCTCGTTCTTGTTTCCCTCCGAAAGTTATAACAAAATATCGTTTAATTAGACTCTCGATTCCCGAAAGTCAAAAATTAAGTACAGTGAAACGAGAAATATTTTTCAAATCCGACTGTTAGTTTCGGAGATTAGCGCGTTCAAACAGACAAACTATTCAGCTTTATTATTAGTACATTAGATTGTTATGAAAGACTTCACATAGGTACCTACTTCTTATGTAGGTACTTGTCACATGAAGGACACGAGGTGTGTCAGTAGCTACGTGTAGATTCACTATCTATCGTTATCATGTTTACCGTTCCTATTAATATTATGTAGCAATACATAGGTGCAGCATGTACATACAATATCTACGGATAAGGTGTTCTTCGAGTAGGTGACTACCTACCCCCTCCTAACTGAAGTTTTTCAAGATGTTAGGTAGGTACATGCAGTATTTTACGACTATGACGTAGGTTGTCAACAATAAATCAATGAACTAAACTGACTGACCTTTTCCGATAAATAAACAAACATTAAATTAAAAGAGAAAGTAAAAATTATTATTCCCAAAATGTTTTCCTCTGCAAATAAAAAGAAATAAAAATTTGGAAAATCCAAAAGTGCACGACTCATAATGCTCATTTGATCGTATAAAAAAACTTTTTTACAAAAAAAACAACCGACTTCAAAAAAAAAAACACTACAAAGTGAAAAATAACTTTAATTTCGGAAGTCGGTGTCGTTGCTTCAGCATTTTCGTTTTTTGACACCGACTTCCGAAATTAAAGTTATTTTTCACTTTGTAGTGTTTTTTTTTTTGAAGTCGGTTGTTTTTTTTGTAAAAAAGTTTTTATTTTTCACTTTTTAGTTGTACCTACCCCACACATTGAAGACACGACTCGAAGAATCATCAAAATTCACATAAAAATGCCGGAGATGCAGTACATTTATGCATATAACTTCGTACATAAGAATAATTACCTAATGTATTATATACTAAAACCTTCCTGAAAGTACGTAGATCACACTCATGAAAGAATGATCAAAATCGGTTCAGTAGTTTTTGAGATAATCGCGGACATACAAACATACATACATACATACATACATACATACATACATACATACATATGGGTTGAATACAGAACCTCCTTTTTTAAAGTCGGTTAAAAAACCATAGATAGTAGATATATTATTAGTTTAATTATAATTAATAAAAAACTAACTAATAATAAGTTAGTTTTTTATTAATTCTGTGTACTAGCCGGAGTATAACAATAGAAACAGTTGCAGAAAGAAGGCAAAAAATATTTTTATCACATCTATTCAAAAAGAGCTAGTGTATTCTTCGTAAACAGGGACTAAAATAGCTCTTTAATTCCTAGGGACTAAAAGTGATTTGAATTTGGAATGTGGATATTGTTAGTAAAAGTTCTAATCACGAACATTGTATGAACAAGTAACAGGCTATATGATAAAGAAAAACGCGCGCGAGTAAAATTAAAAAAATTGTGTTTGAAAAAATAAAAAACGCGCGAAAAGCATTCTGCCTTCGTTCGTAATTGTTAAATCAAAATTGTATGTAAATAAATAAACGTACTATTCTTATTCATAAGTTGCACTTATTTTTTCATAGAGCGTGATAAAAAAGTAGAGTATCCACCTCGGGTATCAAGCTCGAGTGAGTACTTTGAATCCCTCGCTGCGCTCAGGATTCTACTTTAGAACCCCTCGCTGCACTCGGCATTCTACTCTAGAATCCATCGCTCCGCTCTGGATTCAAAGACACACTCTCGCTTTCAAAATGGTTGTTTTGCTCCCTTGGCAAACAATATGAATCGTGCAATAAGTAGTGTATCAGAATCTTTTGTGTACGTGTACCAGCATCTTTTGGTGTGTGGCCAAAATCGGAACTAACGCCGCCATTTTGTTTTTTCTATAAAATGTCCACAGTTGATAATGTGTGTGTCCGGTTGATCATTGATTGCAGTATATTCGCCCCTATTACATGGGACTTAAACATTACTGGCAAAATGCCTCTGCCTAACTCTTCGGGGATTACAGGCGTGATGTTGTGTACAGCCCGCAGCCTAATTGCGGAACGCCAAATCGTCAAATGATTCTGATCAGTTGGCTTCATTTCTATCACAATTGGCTTCATTTTACTATTTTCGAATTGCGAAACTCTAGTTTCTGCGCAGGGCCTTAACGTTCATAATTGGTTTCATAATAAACTAGAGTTTCGCAATTCGAAAATAGTAAAATGAAGCCAATTGTGATAGAAATGAAGCCAACTGATCAGAATCATTTGACGATTTGGCGTTCCGCAATTAGGCTGCCGTGCATGCCGATTCAAACTTTATGGCGGCTCTGAAGTGCGCTACTCGCTGCGCAGTAACTCACCCCTCACCCCCGCTGACACGTGAATTTGTTACTGCGCAGCAACTCGCCTATGGTCCGAGCCGCCGTAAAGAATGAATCGAACCGTATAATGATGATGTAAAATTTACTAAACAGTTTCAAAAAAGTTTACCTACTTACAACGGCCCCTGGCCCTTGCCAATGTCGTTCAAGCGCCAAAAAGTCCTTGTAGTCTTGTAGCAGAAACTAAAACTATAGTAACAGAATTAGTCATCGCATATTATTTATGAGATCGTTTTGCAGATAAATCGATCGTAAAGGTAAATCAAATAATCATGCACATTGCATACTGGCCACCCACGGTGTTAAAACTAAGGTTTTATTGGCAATAACATAACTTGCATACAATGAGATTTGTTTGATGCATTGTTTTATTATATTACTGAAGATTTATTGCAGTCTCTGAAGGATGTTTGTTTAAAATAATCACATAACATAATTATTATCGAAATTTCAACATGTATTTTTGGTGTATGCTTTGTTGGTTGTCCTTAAATAAATAAATAACACGTAAAGCATCTTGAATAGTAATTTTACTCATCAGTCTAAACACGTAAAGCACTCGCGATCGCAATGTCATTGACATTAGTCATTTTGACAGTTCCATGCAATGAGTTCAACAGTGACAATTGAAAGGCATCGTAATATTCGCAATGAATTGCTATTGTACCTATTGCTGAAATGTCAAAAATTAATCCATGCCCCATTTGCTAGTGTCCTGAGTGCCCGTTCACCTGCACCTCGGACGACCTAAAGAATGCCACTGATGCTGTAATCAATGTGGCTACCTACTGGGCTTGATATGTATATTTAAAAAAACAACGAGTACCTACCATTGACACGAAAAGAAGAAGTAAATCCGATCGCGATTTCCCAGCTCGTGCTTAAAAACCGGGATTGCAAACATTCGGGCCACGAATACTTTACATACATACAATATACATTGGGTACGACATCAAAAGGCCAAATCTTGTCAAAAATTTAGGGAAATTAGAGGTATTTTTAACAGATTGAGACTGAGATCAGACTGTTAACGTTCTTTAAATTACGAGAATTGCCCCTCTGGTGATTTCTTTTCATTTAAGGGGGATGCGCTAGGTAGTTCGCGAAATTCAAATCTGATGTGTTTTGCAATTTGCATGACTAACGAATAATGACTATTTAATGAAATATCAATCAATAGGATTTTGAACTTGAATTGATGATTTCAATGATTATAATTCTGCAAAGTCATATAATTATGTTAGGCTCGAGAATCATATTTTAATCAACATTGACATGACATCGACCTGCAAATTGCAAAAAACGTCAGAAAATTTGAATTTCGCGAGCTACCTACCCTGCCGAGTAAATTTCTTTACTCCGTTTCCATACATTAGGTACTACTCACATAAAATATCGGCTTCATAAGGCCTTTATTATTTTATAAGAAGACTATCAACATACCGTCAGTGACCTGCGACCTTGATCGTTAAGATTGTCGACCATCGCATCGGTGGCGGTCGACATGTTTTGATAAGAGGAATCAATTGACAATTGGAAAATGACTACATAAAAGTAAACCAATACTTTGAACTTTTAATTTTTAATTACTTTTGGTAATATTAATTATTATCAGTGATGCGCGTTTCCAAATCTGACTTGATTGAATTGGAATTTATAATATGTCATGAAGTCATTGATTCTATCTATAATAATACTAATCTACTTATAACATTGTTAAAGCTGAAGAGTTTGTTTAACTTGTTTGTTTTAACGCGCTAATCTATGGAAAAACCAGGCCGATTTAAAAAAATAATGTTTTTGCATTTGATAGCCTAATTCTTGAGGAAGGCTATAGTATATACAACATTATTTTTAGTATATGCGAAACCTGAATACTTATAGTTTGTTCAGAATAAGTAACTGAATCGATTCCAATAATTTTTACCCCATGTTATATTTTGGCCCAAAAATATTTAAAAAAGGTTAAAGCTTGGACACCACGAGAGCGACGCGTTCGAGGAGGTATATTATAAGTGTACTCTGTGTTCGAGGAGCGACACTAAGTAGGTACAACAATAGCGGCGCGGGCGCACAGCGAGCGGGGCGACCGGGGCGGGGGTGCAGCAACCCCTTCAGTCGCCCGGGTACCACAGGTAGGCGCGCACGTGTTCGCGTTCCCGTCCAACTGCATAATCGCGAGCGCGCGGCCGCCGCGGGCCCAGTTGTGTTTCGGTTGATCGTGTACCTATCGTATGTAAAAAGTATCGTGTAACATTTTTAAACACGCCAAGATGGTTAATTGTAGAAAGTTATTAAGGTGCAACAAATCGCATTGACTACATTGTATCACTTACGGCTTACGAATAAGTAATTACTTATTCGTAGCTTACGGCTGCATTTATTTACGAATAAAGTACATTATAATAACTACCTACACTTGACCATTACGACAGTCCAAAGCCTGCAAGTGTGATGGAAAATGTTATCACCAGTTAATTACAATACAATCGCCGCGCCGCCGCACAGTGGGCCCATACTGAAAATTTGTGGACTTAGGCAACAAAGTTCCAATATCGATGCGATTTTTTTTTATATGACGTGTTATGATATTCCTAACAACTTTTATTCTTATAAAATTTCGTCTAAAGTTGATAGTTTGTCTTGAAAAAAATTTATTAGTTTTTTTTGTATGGAGCGAATCACGTTTCATTTTTTTTCTTCAATTGTACTAATATGTTGAGTGTGTGGCGGTGAGTATATGATAGCTAGGGTCATTCTCTATCCATGAAAAAAAAATCAGCGCCGGCTATCTGCGGCATCGCGAGTAATCATTCGGTAAAAAAAAATTATTTTGTATGAAATTTTTTGCCATTTAAAATAAATTCAAAGTATATTTTTTGTCTCATTTGGCTGTTTTGACCTTCTTTTTAGTTAAATATATAGTTTTAATAGCGCATAATTACATATAACTAGTAATTCTGGTAGAGATTTAGTTATTATTGCATGTTATCGGTAGCACCTGCATTGTGATTGATGACTCATTTGTTTGTGCGCTCGGCTAAGCGCATAACTAATGAGTTTTCAAAAATGCTCGTCTCTGATTGGCTGTGTTATTTTTTTAACTGCACGTTATCTATTGTTGAATAAATATCGTAATAAGTTTCAGGTTATACTAATTTTGTTAATGATAGGTGAAATAATTTAAATCTGTACGGGCAAGTCATTGATAATTACCTACATAATCAAGCGTATGTATATTATAGTATAAGTTATCGTACGTATGACCATGACCAATATGAAACTGTGAAGTAATTGTAGCCCTGAAAAGGGCTGTTTGTCATATTCCTAGCCCTGATGGGCTTTTGTGGGAATAATCTAGAGCCGGATCACATTATTTCTTGTTCCAGAAGTGCTAGTGGGTCTGGCAAATTTTCGGACTCTGCTATGAGGCATTCTTCTTCCTCCATAATCTCACTGCCACAGGGAGGCTCAGTAGTCTGTAACAACTGAATTGCTTCAGGCAACAACTCATTATGAAACTTCTTCGTTATTTTAGGCCTTATGTAGGATATGTGGGGATCAGAGCTTATTAGAAGTCCATGAAGGATGTCTTCGTTTGTTGCTATTCTCCCTGTTTTCCGAGTGTGCCTCTCCCTGACGTTTCTGAAGTCCTTATTACGGGCTTCCGAAGCTTCTTCAGATAAGGTACCTAAAACGAATAAGTTATGTACATTTTAATTTCAAAACGCAATCGAGTCAAATATCATACTATATTTATTTTTTACTTACCGATTGGCAAAACACCAAAGTGGTTACAGATGTCTGCACCGTGCATTAGAAGTTTATGTACACTAACTGGCATGTAGTACCACGAATAGTGTTGCACGTACACATCAGCTGTTTCTCTACAGTACCTTCTAAATTTTTCACAGTCAATGTTTTTGCCTGATGATATGGCTTGTAGAATAACGGAAAATCTGAAAATCAGATTTTCGTCAATTCCCGTTATTCTGGAAGATCTTTTGTAATCTTGGAAAAAGCGCCTCGCAGTATTCCCGTCATTTGTAGTTCCAAAACCCTAAAATGGGAAAACAATACTGTAATATACAATATATAGAGATATAATACACAAACAACATAAAAAGAGCGAAAATTAAATACATACCTGTTTGACTATATCAATCAGCATTCCAGTTTGCTCACGAAATTCTTGTTGCGTGGTATTTTTTTTAGCTTGTTTCAAAGCCTTATGTTCGCCTCGAGCAGTCCATCGCTGAAAATCCAGATTATAAGATATATGGAGAAGACATTCCATACACCGAATCTTCATATGCAGTGAAGAAATTCCTTGTTTGTAAATTTCTTCACGAAGTGGTTTGGAAGCCAAAGCGTCTAAATTATTCATTTCGCTCGGTTTTGCCAAGCAAATGGGACACGTTGCAAATGATGGTACTTCAGCAATAATATTGGCCACTTTTCCATCAATCATGGTCATATGCAATTCATGTGATACAATAATATTTCCAAACTGTGTAGATATTCGTTCATCAATTTGTTTTTTCATCTCAGACTCTTCAGACTTTATAAAATCAGCTGTCTCTGAAGTGAAAGTAAACTTCACTGGTCAACAGTAAAGAGTTGAGCAAGGTGTGGGGTTCTCCCAAACTATATTTTCATTCCCAGATGATGGGCTAGTAGACACTAGCCGAAGAGGGACGATACTTATCATGACTACTGATGAATCATCGAACTCTGTAGCTGTGTTTGACGTTTTCTGTTTATAATTACTCTGCGACGAAGAACCATCAAGTCCTCATTTCCAGGTTAACTTGAGTTCTTCATTTTGAGACCTATCAACAGAATTCATATCTAGTAAAATCCTCTTCACAGTGTGGTCCAATAGCGCTTGCAATTTAATGTGAGCTCCTTTTTCAGTAATCTCCATACTCTCTTGTGGTGGGTAACATCTTTTCTTGGCATTTACAAGATTTGGATAAGATGGAAAGGCAGCACAGTTTTCTTCTTTCAGAAATTGTCGAAGAGCTAAGTATTTCCATTTCGAGAGCGCAAGTGATGTATAAAGAGCTAAACACTTATCTTCAGAGACAGTACTTAAGCTCTGCTTCTTGAATAGTCGCTCATCTACTTCGGATAGCGCATCTGGATTACTGGAAAGGTATTCGACCACTTTTGCCAGATTCGCTTTGCCGTTGTCTTTCAATTTTGTTATGTACCAGTGCTGCAACTCTTCCTCGGAATTTTCCTCTACTATGGAAGTAGAACGTCTTTTTTTTTGCTTATTACTTAAGTCTTCGAACGGTTTTCTGTGCTCCTTTTCTGTAGATGTTCCCGCTTCCTCAGTACATACTGCAAGAGTAGGAACATGGGAATCTATATCCACAGGCTCAGATAAGGCTGCGTCTGAAAAGCCCATCTCACTTCTCAGGTCAACAGTGTCACAAACAGGCCATTTGATGTTTTTTTCCAACCACTTGCGATTACTTTCACGGTTCATAAAAGTTTTTTGATGTCTACATGACTCTATCCACTTTTTATTTAGATTTACACAAAAAAGTCGACAGAACTCCTTGATTCGGTTCTTGTCTTCTTCAGAAACTTCGGTAGTCAAGACAGAAATGATACTTTCATATAGAAACATATGATTTTTCAGATCACCGCCACTTCTTAATTTCACAAAAAGATCTAGGTTGGTACAAAATCCAGCCATAGTTCTAATGTAAATATAAAAATAAAAGTATTTCACTGCGTTCACAAATAAGCGACAAGAGCGAAACTAGATGGACTTAATGAATGTCTTTATATTTATAGTCAGTGTTAATTACTCAAGTAGTGGACATAACAGTGAGTGAAAATTATTCAGCCAATCAGAGACGAGCATTTTTGAAAACTCATTAGTTATGCGCTTAGCCGAGCGCACAAACAAATGAGTCATCAATCACAATGCAGGTGCTACCGATAACATGCAATAATAACTAAATCTCTACCAGAATTACTAGTTATATGTAACTATGCGCTATTAAAACTATATATTTAACTAAAAAGAAGGTCAAAACAGCCAAATGAGACAAAAAATATACTTTGAATTTATTTTAAATGGCAAAATATTTCATACAAAATATTTTTTTTTTACCGAATGATTACTCGCGATGCCGCAGATAGCCGGCGCTGATTTTTTTTTCATGGATAGAGAATGACCCTAGCTATCATATACTCACCGCCACACACTCAACATATTAGTACAATTGAAGAAAAAAAATGAAACGTGATTCGCTCCATACAAAAAAAAACTAATAAATTTTTTTCAAGACAAACTATCAACTTTAGACGAAATTTTATAAGAATAAAAGTTGTTAGGAATATCATAACACGTCATATAAAAAAAAATCGCATCGATATTAGAACTTTGTTGCCTAAGTCCACAAATTTGCAGTATGGGCCCACTGTGCGCCGTACCGAACGAACGGCACGCGGTGGGGGAGACCATGTTTTTGGACGGACAAACAGGTAACATAACAAGCTTATAACTTGGTGATTATTCATGATACAGTTTTGAAATTTTGTACATAGATTCTTTACATAAAAATACTAGACACGTGTTTCGGGTTTCGCATATACTAAAAATAATGTTGTATAGCATCACACTACGACCCTAAGGAGCCGAGCAAAAAGACACAGACACTGAGTAGCATCATAAGGGTTCCTTTTTGCCATTTTGGTACGGAACCCTTTTTTTTTTCCTCGCGGTGGAAATCCTCATGGACTTCCTCTATCGTGGGGGTGACAGAGGGGCATGCCGGACCCTTACTGGCTAAAACCACCGCGGTGGTCCACCTCTAGGTACCCTAAAAAATCAGAAGTCATAAAGAACGCTAAGCGAAACAGCGCGGGCGTTACGATGCGACGGGGTGGGACGGGGGTACAAGAAATTTCACGCAGACGAAGTCGCCGGCAGAAGCTAACATTATGATAGGTATAAAATAAATGCGTTACCCTAATAGTCGCAGTCGCACACCAAGTCATCATGAGCTCAGTTTAAACCGACTCATGTCTATTAATTAATACGATTAATGCACAACAGTACTAGTTTATTCATTATACTTGACTGGCACTAGTAACTATTAGCATTTAAATCTGCAAGCCAATAATTGTAATAATTGACATTGAACCATGAAATCATCAATCAACGCTTGTGTGAAAATTTTCACTTATTCGATTTTATCAGCAATACCTAGTCGTAACATTTCTTTGTATTTACTAAGTAAAACGGCGAAACTTTCATCATTCTCCTGACTTTATACCATTAATTAACGGCGGAACTTTACTTGGGAAATAAAAATGACTATCAGGGGTTTGTTTGAAATGTATTTGTATAAAGCTTTGTTGGCTTACGTGCACGGGAAACACGACGAAACTATTTATATTCAAAAATGTTATAATAACTTCCCCAGATTCAAGTTTACCTTGCAAAATTAGAAATTGCCGCAAACGTATTCCTCCGGGCAAAACTCCGTCAAGATAAAACCATATGCAAAAAATAAAAGCCGTAAGATTCTGACGTGAAGGAAATATAAAGATATGCGTGCGTCGTCGTGTGACGTCGGTATTATTTAACCTCAAGAATGTCACAAGACCGTTAATTGGGTGGTTACAAACGTACATACCTTCCCATTTATGATCTGCGCAAACGTACCTACACTTGCTTATATATTATAATCTGGACCCAAAAATAGTGTAACCTAGTCTGAGAAAGATATTTTTGTCGAACACTATTAAAAGAATGCCAGTTCGTTGAGAAGTGAAGATGCTAAATACTTGGACACGATTTGCTATTGCTTTTGAGATTTTTGTGTTTTGCACCCAAGTATAGGAACCATTATGCCCGTGCCACCTAGCAGGCGCGCATTATAATTTAATCGATTCGATACGATACTAGTACCTACTTCCTAATTTCTAAGGACTCGTTACAATGTAGAAGGCGTACTTTACAGATACCATAGCAACAATTGCCGATGTAATAGAGACAATTAGTTGCCTATTTGCTCATCATAAATCTGAGTCACAACAAAGTCACTCGAGTTCGAACTAGACGGTGGTATTATGTAAGATGTAACTAACCTCCGCAATCAGCGTTTGTAAGTCACGCGATAGCCGCTGCAGCGCTGCCAAATAATGCGAGAATTGGCACTTGCATTTACAACATTACGTAACGGATTTTTTATTCGTCTATTTTTCCACGATCTTAATTCTCTTTGGAAATGTCAAATGTTCTAGAAAAGCGTCAATAAACGTTATCTATATCTAAGTCTCTCAATGTATTCGCAGCCAAATCCACGTAAAACAATTAAACTTATCATTATTATCAACTTAGATACTTACTTATTTTTTCTTTCTTGTTCCAGATATTGCCGTGACCACAGGAGATCAACTAGAATTTTTTACCAATGGAAACAAAACCCACTCTGAAGGCGTTCAATTTAGAGACCTCACAGCATTGGCTTATGATGCAGTACACAACATGCTGCTATTCGTTGACAAACAGAGCGACAACGCCTCTATATTTAGTTTTAACATATCTAGTAAGAAATACCAATCATTAGTCAAGAGAAAAGCATACGAAAATATACAGGGTCTCGCTTTCGATCCAGTCAAAGGATTGCTCTTCTGGACTGACACAAATGAAAGAAGCATATATTGGATTTCTTTAAAGCCTGGATCAAAGAACAATGTTTACGGAAATCTTTTGATCAATATGGATGATGAGATTCCCAGAGCTATTGCCGTGGATAGCTGTAGAGGGTACGTTCCTAATGACAGTTTTATTACCCAAAAAAACATATTGAATTGCGTGATAATTTATAGTGATTTACAAATTACAGGTATATTTACTGGACCAACATAAACACCAATAAGCCCACAATAGAGAGAGCTAGATTTAATGGCTCTGAGAGAGAGGTTGTTGTTGACAGCAATATTTATATGCCGGTCAGCTTGGCCATTGACCAGCAGACGAAGAAAATGTACTGGGCAGATGATCGAGAAGGTATACACTATTCTATTGAAAGTGCAGATCTAAATGGAAAGAACAGAACAACGTTATTTGTTGGAATACATCATCAACCGAATGCATTGACCGTGTCTAAAGATTCCATCTACTGGGTGGACTGGGGCTACAAATCTGTTTGGAAATTACCGAAGACTCCATCCAGTTATGCGGAACCGAGAGATATAAGTAACTTTAAAAGTGAAACACCTTTCGGTATTGCTGCCAACTATAAAATTGAGGAGCAGACTGAAGGAACTCACGAATGCGATGCATTAACAAGTCTACCACAAAACAATTCGGCGATCAACGATTCGTTCAACATTCCTACTGACGCAGGCCTGTTTTGTGTCCATGGCATGAAAGTTAGCGGAAAGTCACTATGCAAATGCACACCTGGTTACACCGGCGAGAGGTGCGATATTTCAGTCTGCCAAAACTATTGTTTCCAAGGGGATTGCAGTATCAGCGATGAGGGACAACCTAAATGCAGGTAAAACTTTTGCTTTTTAAACATTCTGCTGGTACCCATGATGCTTAAAATGAAGTTCAAATTCATTTATTCTGTTATACAATGTGGAGATGACAATACAACAATAAATGATGACAATACAACAATAAATGAAAACACTAGCAATACTAATGCGTAGGAGCGACGTTGCATAGGAGTATTTAGGAACCATCAAATAAATCGTAACTTTGAAATTAAAAAATTGATTTTTTCTAACATATTAAATAGTAAACAAAAGAAAAAGAACACACTTTAAATATTGCGACAACAGCGCGATGTTATTGACCCAACAAACATATGGCCGAAACCTGAAAAAATTGTATAGGTCAGTGTGCCGGGCACCCCTTTTTATGCAGTTTTGTAAAAAATTAACATTTGTAGTAAGTAATAACTTCCGCATGCATGACTCTTATGTCTCCAGCACAAGGTATAATATGCATTAGTTCACATCGGGAAATAAAATTTAAGAACAAATTTGACGAAGGTTATTGAACTAGCGAGCGGAGAACATGCTGTGTTTAACTGCAGAAGTCTTTAACCTACCGGTGCTGGCTTGTTAACAGCTACATCATGTAGAAAATGTTAAAAATGAAAAATAATGTTCAGTGACTAAACTATTAGATATATTTAATTGAAATGTTGTATGCAGACTGGGAACATCATTAGGTATACGAGGTTTAATTTATCGTTGTATTGTCATTTCCACATTGTATAAAAAAATGTTGGTCCATACTACGAGTATGTCCTGCCAAAAGGCATACAAAATATCTTAGGTTAAGATAAGTAGCTAAGTTACCGTGTTTCATGTTTTCATTATTGCAGATGTAATGCCGGATATTCTGGAGTGAGGTGTGAGGTCAACGCGTGCCATGGCTACTGCCTGAACAATGGTGCCTGTTCCTTGAACGAGAAAAGTGAGCCTGTGTGCCAATGTATTGGAGATTACGAAGGCTCAAGATGCGAGGCAGCTAAAATTTTCACCACCACCACCGAGGCCACGACTTCTACTACTTATAAGGCGCCAGCTAAGGAAACAAATGAAAGTTGCCAGTAAGTAGAGCAAATAATTCACGTAGTATTGCCTAGTTTTGTTTACAGCATGAGAAAAAAAGAACCACAGTCATCAACCTCAATCGACAAAGAAATGTGGACAGTTTGAATGGACACTGAACAATGAATCCAATGTTTAACAACGTTGTTTATACTTAATTTCTTGCGAACAAATAGTCATTTGATTGTTCGCAATTATGTAAATAAATATCTACTACCAGACCGCTGATATGGCGGTACTATTTACTTTTTTTTTAAGAAAATATTTTAGGCTTTGCATGTCGATTCGTTCACTCATTCATGTGTGACAGTCTAAAGTCCGACCGCGCCAAATTTGCCGAAGATGTAAGCAACAATGGCCGCTCGAAATTGTATAAAATCGATAAACAAGAGTATTTATTTTAATTGTATTCGTCTAGTTAGCTCGGAGATTTAGATGTTTTTTTAATTTCTTAAAAAACAAATATCAACTTTATATTTTACTTCAGAATCGTTTCGAGTGCCTGGGGAGCTCCGTGGACGAATATAACGATGGGTTCGTGGAAGCTGTCCATACGGTCGGGTCTAAGATCTTCAAGACCCGTCGTACGAATACGAAAAAGAGGCTCTCTGATCCTACTTTGCGGCTCATGAAGGAGAGGCGCGAGATGATCCTGCAGTCTTCAGATGATGTTCTAAAGTACCGGCGGCTCAACAGACAGATCTCTAAGTCCTTGAAAAGCGACCTTCGCCGCTTCAATACAGATCGTATTGAGGAAGCGATAGAGCAAAATAGAGGCTCCAAGGTTTTTGCTAGAGATCTGTCTATTGGGCAGAGCCAGCTTATGAAACTGAAGACTGATGATGGCAGGATCGTATCCGCCAAACCTGAGCTGTTGAGAGAGATCGAGAGGTTCTATGGACAGTTATACACGTCAACAAGCAACCCCGTTACGAATCTGGCAAACGACCCAAGAGCTAGATTGACCCGACACTATACCGAAGACATCCCGGACGTCAGCCTGTACGAGATTAGGATGGCTCTGAAGCAGCTTAAAAACAACAAGGCACCGGGTGATGACGGAATTACGGCCGAGCTCCTGAAGGCCGGCGGAAAACCCGTTCTTAAGGCCCTTCAGAGGCTGTTTGATTCCGTCATACTCGAGGGTAAAACACCACAGGCATGGAACAGAGGTGTGGTGATACTTTTCTTTAAGAAGGGTGACAATGCCCTTCTTAAGAATTATAGGCCCATCTCACTTCTGAGCCATGTCTACAAGCTGTTTTCGAGAGTCATCACGAACCGTCTCGCGCGCAGGTTTGACGACTTCCAGCCTCCCGAACAAGCCGGATTCCGTAAAGGCTTTAGCACCGTAGACCACATACATACGCTGCGACAGGTTATACAGAAGACCGAAGAGTATAACCTGCCTCTCTGCTTAGCGTTTGTGGACTACGAGAAAGCCTTTGATTCGATCGAGACATGGGCTGTACTGCAGTCTCTTCAACGGTGCCAGATCGACTATCGGTACATCGAGGTGCTGAAGTGTCTGTACGAAAACGCCACTATGTCAGTTCGACTCCAGGACCAGACCTCGAAACCTATCCTTCTGCAGCGAGGTGTGAGACAGGGAGACGTTATCTCTCCGAAACTGTTCACCGCTGCTCTGGAGGATGTCTTTAAGGTTCTGGACTGGAAAGGAGCTGGCATTAACATCAATGGCGAGTACATAACTCACCTTCGGTTTGCCGACGATATAGTAGTCATGGCTGAGACTATGGAGGACCTCAGTACAATGCTCGATGACCTCAGTAGAGCCTCTGAAAGAGTGGGTCTGAAAATGAACATGGACAAAACGAAGGTCATGTCAAATGCCCATGTAACACCCACTCTCATGAAGATCGGAGACGCTACACTCGAAGTCGTGGACGAGTATATTTACCTAGGACAAACTGTCCAGTTAGGTAGGTCCAACTTCGAGAAAGAGGTCAATCGTCGAATCCGACTCGGCTGGGCAGCGTTCGGGAAGCTACGCAATATCTTCTCATCCCACATACCGCAGTGTCTCAAGACGAAAGTCTTTGACCAGTGCGTGTTGCCAGTGATGACATATGGCACTGAAACGTGGTCGCTCACAATGGGCCTTATTAGAAGGCTGAAAGTCACCCAAAGGGCAATGGAGAGGGCTATGCTTGGAGTTTCCCTGCGGGATCGAATCAGAAATGAAGAGATCCGCAGGAGAACCAAGGTAACCGACATAGCCCGAAGAATTGCCAAACTTAAGTGGCAGTGGGCAGGGCACATTGCTCGCAGAACAGATGGCCGATGGGGCCGAAAGGTTCTGGAGTGGCGACCGCGTACCGGAAGGCGTAGCGTTGGAAGGCCTCCCACAAGGTGGACCGACGACCTTGTGAAGGCCGCAGGAACTCGTTGGATGCGAGAAGCACAAAACCGGTCGAAGTGGAGGTGCTTGGGGGAGGCCTATGTCCAGCAGTGGACGTCTTTCGGCTGAAATGATGATGATGATGAACTTTATATTTGTTTTTTAATTTCTTAAAAAAACACATATCAATTTTATTTTATGTTAGTGTAAATTAAGTTGATTTTAGAATAACTAGTACTATTGAACAAGTCATAATTTTTTTTTTAAACTTGTAGCGCAAACTGACTTTATGTTTAGGAATTAAGATTATTTTTCCAAAAACCTGTTTACATGTTTGGAAACTAAATTGCGAACATACTTTTCTAGAGCCACCTCATTATGTTGCTTGAATATCGTCGGTTCAAAGGTAAAACCACAGTATAATATACAGTAAGTTATCTAAGGCCGCCCGCCGAGTTATTAGCCTACTCTTGCGTTGATCCCCAGGGTTGTCACTTTTACTTTTAGTTAATATTTTCGAACAAGCAGCACTTGATCTAAATTTATGAAATAAAAAGCATATTATGATTGAATATTTTACCAATTTATAAATTTAGTAAAAATAAAAAGCCTTTATTCACATAACATTTATTATACTAAGTTACAAATTTGATACCAAGAAAATTTTTCTCCTGTTTCTGCACGTCCGGAACGCTTTATTATTATTTGTTAATGTAAAGTAAATTCTCATTCTTATGTAAAGTTTTTGTAAAGTTTTTGGGAAAGCATGGACAGGGCATCTTAAATTCTATATCATTCAGTTGATCGTAAATTGACCGGCCAATTTTAATGTTGATGTGGTCCTTTTCGAACGCTTTGCGAAACACCTGCTCCATCCTTTCTACATTATCGACAAAATCATCAGGTGGGATCATGAGTAAATTTCGATCTTTGCCGTAATTCCTGTAATGGGTGTATCTAGATTCTACACTTAAATTACACGCTCGTTGATTAACGTCGACGTAAAGCAACCGTAAGCGTTAGTCGGTCACATGTTACTGTAATTTTGTTAAGTTAATATTAGACACCATATTTGGATTGAACAACACATCAGACAATAGAAAAAATAATAATTTCAATAGTAATTAATCTGCAATATTAATTATTGTGAAATTGCCCTTATTACAACTATACGCGACAAATACGTTTACCTAAACGATGTTTCGTACTCAATCCTCTGTTTTATAATATAAAAACTTTTTTACAAAAAAAAAACAACCGACTTCAAAAAAAAAACACTACAAAGTGATAAATAACTTTAATTTCGGAAGTCGGTGTCGTTGGTTCCGCATTTTCGTTTTTTGACACCGACTTCCGAAATTAAAGTTATTTATCACTTTGTAGTGTTTTTTTTTTGAAGTCGGTTGTTTTTTTTTTTTGTAAAAAAGTTTTTATTTTTCAATTTTTAGTTGTACCTACCCCACAAAAAAGTAAACAAAAAGATCGTTAATGTAGACAGTGTAGATAAATTTTTAGATTGTTGTTGATTTTTCAAAAACCGCTTGTCCGATTTCGATAAAATTTTCATGGGACCATTTGGGAAGTAGGTATACCCTTTCCAACAAAAAAAGAATTTTTCAAATCGGTTGGCAAGCAACGGAGTTATGCGGGAACAAACATAAAAAAAAAAATACAAACATTCGAATTGAGAACCTCCTCCTTTTTTAGAAGTCGGTTAAAAACTAGACTTCTTAAAATAAACTTTAGCTCTAAACATAGTATTCAGAAAGTAAATTTGGGAATACATTTATATGGAAAAATGCGACTCGGCTACGCTCTTAATAAAGCAAATAAACTGTGAAATAAACAATACAATACCACATTTTCTAATAATATTTAAGTATAAGTAGGTACTTACATTTCTGGTTGAGTAGGAACTATGAAGAATGATAAGTCCGGGTTTGCGAAATCATTATTGAGGCACCCGAAAACACTACAATATTTTTTTCCCCTTTTTGAAGTCATGATACTCGTAATTTAAGTGGCCGCCGCCGGCGAGAGTTGACGAACGCAAGCGGTCATGTAGCGTACGCGCGTGCTCACAGTCGCGCTGCACAGCCCGCACTGCCGCCACCTTATTCCCTCATATATTATGCTAGCGTGTGCGTGAAATCGCGTGCCGACATGGCGCGCGGCGCGCACGCACACATTCAAACCGAGAGCGGCACGTTTGTATGAAGATGTTCTACTGTATATTATACTGTGGTAAAACACACTAAGTGACATTTTGACCCAAAATGAGATTTTACTACTTTTGCTTTCTCTGTATAGTAGCAAAAGTAGTAAAATCACATTTCGGGTCAAAATGTCACTTAGTGTGTTTTACCTTTGAACCGACGATATACTGTTTGGGCCCAGTGGCAGCAGGTGGCCACGTTAATTATGGCATCAGAGGCGTTGTTTAGATCGTCCATGGTGCAGATGCACGGACATTCATACTGCACTTGATTCGCTTTTCACTAGTTTACTTCCGTTGTTTCAGCTAAGCCCAGTTAGCCAGTGAAACTTATAACATTTTTATCTTTCTTTTCAGGTGCAATGACACTCAAACAATCCCGAGGTCACCAATGCCTTCAGATAATTCCAACGCAGATCAACTTTCGACTCAGACAGTCATAGAAGGCTGTGCCGACGGCTGGGACCCCATCAGAGACCCTATCATCATAATGCTGGGTGTTCTATGTGGAATGCTGTGTTTGGCTTGTGCTGTGCTCATCACCAAAATTCTACAATTGAAGAGAAGGCCAAGGTTTGTCATTTTTTTTATTTGAACCCAGTTTTAGGTACATGATATGAGGCTTGTAGCTAAGTAATAACAGCCGCACGGGTCGATCGACCAGGTTAAGCTATGTTTGCCGCGGTTGGTCTGTGGATGGGTGACCATCTTCACATACTAAGACCCCTTCATGCCTCGGAAAGCACATTAAGCCGTTGGTCCCGGCTGTCATTTGTGGATCTTTGACAGTGGTTACGGGTCGTCAGTAGCCCGAAAGTCCGACAACCAGTCTTAACAAGGGGTATCGTATTACCCAGTAACTGGTTTGTGTAGGTTAGATAGGCAGTCGCTCCGTGTAAAAATACTGGTATCCAGCTGCATCCGGTTAGACTGGAAGCCGACCCCTACATAGTTGGGAAAAGGCAGATGAGGCAGATGATGATGTAGGTGATGATATGAATGAAAGGGAGTGAATGATAACGTGACAGCTGGCTGGGGAGAATGAAAGAGGAAGAAGTTTGCCGACGCTAAGGAACATTGGAAAAGGCCCCAAGGGCAAGCAAAAGGACTAGATAGCGATTTAATCACACTAATATTATAAAGGCGAATTTTTTTTTAGTGTGTAGATAGATAGATAAACCATTTATTTGGCGCACACAAAAGACAGCACACACACAAAAGTACAACATTAGATGAAACCAATTACCCACATGAACATAATATAAAAACAAGGTGCCGATACAAAAACAAAAAAGGAAAAACATACATTCCTAAATAAAAGTGACACTCACAAACGGCTGGACCAATTTTGATAAATTTTGTATGGAAGTAGCTGACACCCTGGATATAAGCTTCTTTTTATCCCGATATTCCCACAGGATCGAAACTTATACGGTTGAAACCGCGGGGCGCAGCTAGTTTATTATAATTATGCAGATCATTCATATTTGAATGTGATAAGATCAGGGAAGGCGTACCTAAGTACAAGCAAAGAGAGGCAAAGTACTGAGGGAAATTATGGTGATGATGACCAAAAACTATTTAGAATCAGATAATTATGTTAATATCGGTTGTGGCAAAAGGTAATAAGATGTATAACAGTGTTCATAATCTCAGATAATTTATATTTCATCGCCACTTAACCCATTTGTTACGGCGATAAAAATTACGATTATTAGCCAAGTGCTGGACTTTTCGTCGCGAACGTCGATGGGCGTCCTCCGCACCTCATTTGGATAATTTGGAACGCCGATTTGTATTTAAAAAACAATGTGCATATATTGCAAGTATAATTTTTTGTGACTTTTTTTTGCCAAGATAAAAGCAATTAAAAAAAAACGCCGATGGGCGTATTTCGCAACGCCGGAAGGTGTCCGCCGTAGCGAATGGGTTATCAGTTATCTACTTTAGTGAAACGTATTTTAAGTTGATTTTTGAGCGACCATTTGTAACAAAAATGTCGTAATCAGGTTTTGGTTGAATGGAATTTGAACTTTGTTAATATGACTTTCAGTTTTTTGTTCCTTAAATTGAAAATTATCTCAATAGAAATTACAAAATGTCTAACAAGCGCAGTGACGCAAGTGGCGTTTGCGCGTGAAACCGTCCTTCATTGTTAAATATTCACTTAAGAGGCTTACTAGACCTAAGTGTCCTTGAAAAACGCATGCACACATATGCAGAATCGACGCAAACGCCATCTAACGACGACGCCATCACAATTATGACATAAAGCATACATGAGATTTAGAAGTAACGGTTTTGTGAGATTACGCCCTAGTATTCTAATAGATGGCGCGGAAACGATGTGCAAATAAGAAACAAATTATGTAGTTATGTGTGACAACATAATAAATTTTATTCGTTTTGAGTGTGACTTGAAGTGGGTGATTTTGAAATAAAACTGATTCAATGAAATTAAAAACATTTTTAACCGACTTCAAAAAAGGAGGTTGTGTATTCGACCCGTATGTATGTATGTAATGTATGTATGTGTGTATGTTTGTATATATATTTGTAGATTTTCTAAAAAACTGATGAACCAATTTTGATCATTCTTTCACTAACGTGATCTACATACTTCCAGGAAGGTTTTAGTATATAATACATTAGGTAATTATTCTTATGTAGTATGTCCGAAGTTAATATGCATAAATGTACTGCATCTCCGGCATTTCTATGCGAATTTTGATGATTCTTCAATGCACTAGTGTTAATTGAATTTTTGTGGGGTAGGTACAATTAGAAAGAAAAAAAAAAACAACCGACTTCAAAAAAAGCACTACAGCGTGATAAATAACTATAATTTCGGAAGTCGGTGTCAAAAAACGAAAATGCGGAACCAGCGACACCGACTTCCGAAATAAAAATTATCACTTTGCACTGTTTTTTTCTAAAACAATGAATTTTGGAAACATCTAAGAAAGTGCAGTCGGTATTTTCGATTTCACGTACAACTGTCACAGTGACGTATGTGGACGACGTGTAGATTTGTATTCGAGAGTCCCCGGGTTCGATTCCCAAGGTTACGAAATTGAATTTTCTATTTAAATGTCATTTTGAATTTTTAAATATATCTATTAAATATTTTTATAAATAACTAAAAAAAGTCTGCAGGAGAAAGAAAGTCGAAAATATCAACACGGAAGTTAGGTATTTCTAATGCGCAAGTACCTACACGTTATCTAAGCTATTACAAAAATAAAAAAAATTCTGACCTAATGTTTTTATTAACCGACCGCGACTTATTGATAATGGGCATAATGAAATAGGTAACAGATTCATCTGAAAATTGCGATGAAAATGATCAAAAGCAAGAAATTAGATTTAAAATTGATTTTGTTTATAATAAAAAGGAATCATAGTTATATATGAATGTTAGGTACCTAATCTTTGAGGCCGTTTACACATTATGCCGCAGCTGCAGCGGCACCGCCGTCGCTGCATCAGTCACCCTTGGATTTGTATGAACACACGGCGCCGCGGCGGCCGGCGCGCCGCAAGGGCTCATACAAATCCAAGAGAAACCAATACAGCGGCATCGCCACAGAATATAATAGTATGGCACCGCGGGCGGCGCACAGTGGTCTGAAAATCGAGCTCCATACTCATAGAAACTTAAAGTTCGGAAATAAAAAAACAAAAATTGTAATGGGTCTAGTATACCTCCCTTTACGTAATATTAACGTATGGATGGTATCAGTCGCTCCACGCGTGAGAAAAAAAAGTTTTTTATTTTTTTTTGTATGGGAGAAAACACTTAATGTACATTTTTTTGAAACTGGATGGAACTGATAGGCTGGAGCTCGCACGAGCTATTGTACGATACACGGCCATCAAGATGACATACAATTCATGCACCGTTCGGCGCCGCTTTGCACGTAGCAAATTTTTGAAATTTTGAATTTTCGATACGTGATTTTTCAAATCTTTGACGAGGTTAAATTAACTTGCCGATCGATTTACTTATACTATCGTTAGTTGTAGCCTGCTTATAACCTTTGTGATGACAACAATTAAAAATTATATTGATTATATACGTTTTTTTTTTATTTCATTCCAAGAACTAACTCATTTAATCACCGTGATTATGGTTGAGTTATAATTATATACTAATGACATGAGCATCAACCAGCTCTAGCAGGGCCAAATGGGCCCTAGTCACAATAAAATTCTATTGTCTGTAATATTAGTCTGTAAAACCTAATTAAAGAATAGCGAACGATAATGAGGGTAGTTGTATAAAAACAGGACGTTTGAGCTTACTTTTATCAGTAGCTCTCAGTACTTGTGCGCGCTAACTTATTACGTTATTTTTTTAATTGTGCTGTGATGGAAGGTTGTGATACCAATTTGGACATTGTCATGTTTGTGACAAACAACAATTGTTTTTCACAGCCCAATGTTTTATTTGAAGTTTTTGAGAATACTATTGATTTGTCAGAAAATGAAAAGAGGGTATTGAAACAATTCTGTCAGACTTATGTTTGTTCGTTGAGGAACAAATGGATCTCGTGTAATCTCACGAGACGTACATACATAACAAAGTATGAGACATGGCTGCAAGAGAACATAAAATGGCCTGAGATCATGAAAGGAAAGATGACCCCTTATTTAGTGTCAGTAGAGCAGCAAACCCGTTCCAGTTCTGACTTTGTTTTAAATGAGGGTGCATCAACATCCTACACACCGGAGACGTGCAGTGTTGGAACATCAACATCAGTTGTGAGGCCGAGAAAACCATTTAAAGAGCTAAGCCCGCTACAGAAGAGAAGGAGAGCGGAAGACCTCCTAACGTATAGCACTGAAAGCCTTGCTCATGCAACCGGTTTGAAAGCACATGACAAGAATATAGCAGATATCGTTAAACTAGTCTCGGAGCAAAGAGGCTACAAGGATAAATGAATTGTTAAAGCCCAAGGAAACTGTGCCTATATATTCCGCTGATAAAGCTTTATTTATTTTGACCTCATTGAAGCTTTCGAAGTGGCAGTATATAACATTAAGATCTTGTGCAAAAGAAGAAGGAGTACCACTGTGTCCTTCTTATACTGCCATCCTTGAGGCGAAGAAGGACTGCTGCCCTCCAAAAGTTACCATTGTACATCACGGAAGAAGAGGTAAAAGTAAAGCTAAATTTTGGATAAAACTGTGCAAAGCTTGGAAAATTCCTACGTGTGGAACCTTCGCTGGATGGCAAAGAGTTAACAATTATATGCAAGTATGGCTTTGATGGTGCTTCAGGGCAAAGTTTGTATAAGCAAACTATGGCAGACGAAGACGATTCCAGTATGCTTATGTGTTCTTTTGTGCCTCTGCGCTTAGTTTGTGGCGAAGAAAAGGTATGGGAGAATCCAAAGCCATCTTCCACAATGTTCTGCTGACCAATTTATTTTAAGTTTTCAAACGAAAACAAGTTGAACATCGTGGAAGAACAGGCTCTGATTGAGGCTCAGATTGAAGCAGTATCTAATTATAACTCAACCATAATCACGGTTGTAGAATCCTTTTGATTCCGTACTTATGTTAAACATATCACTTCACTGGCTCACTACCACACCAAGCGCCATCGTATATAGCCTGCTTCACTTTGTCTGTTTCCCGCCATTCCTCGTAACTGACAGATGACATAACATAACTGACAGCAGCTACCCCGCTTGTGTGAATGAGACAGTGTTTACATATCTATTTAATAGATACACTACAACGGTGATTAAATGAGTTAAGTAGTTCTTGGAATGAAATTAAAAAAAAACGTATAGGTACTTATAATCAACATAATTTTTAATTGTTGTCATCATAAAGGTCATAAGCAGGCTAAAAGTAACGATAGTATAAGTAAATCGATCAGCAAGTTCATTTATTCACGTCAAAGATTTGAAAAATCACATATCGAAAACACAAAATTTCAAAAATTTGCTACGTGCAAAGCGGCGCCCAACGGTCCATGAATTGTATGTCATCTTGATGGCCGTGTATGGTACAATAGCTCGTGTGAGCTCCAGCCTATCAGTTCCATTCAGTTTCAAAAAAATGTACATTAACCCCCTTATTCATAAAACTTATCAAACCTATTTTAGTTAAAATAGGGTTTGTCTCTTTCTTACACACAGAAATGACAACGTGACAGATAAAGACAAACGTTCTATAAACCTATTTTAGCTAAAATAGAGATAAAATAGGATTATGAATAAGGGGGTTAGTGTTTTCTCCCATACAAAAAAAAACAAAAAACTTTTTTTTCTCACGCGTGGAGCGACTGATACCATCCATACGTTAATATTACGTAAAGGGAGGTATACTAGACCCATTACAATTTTTGTTTTTTTATTTCCGTACTTTAAGTTTCTATGAGTATGGAGCTCGATTTTCAGACCACTGTGCGGCGGCGAGTTTTGATAGATCTTATCAAAACTCGTCGCCGCGCCGCACCGCCGGCGGCGCGGCGGCGCGGCGGCGCCGTGTGTTCATACAAATCCAAGGGTGACTGATGCAGCGGCGCCGCGGCGGCGGCGATGCCGCTGCAGCTTCGGCATGATGTGTAAACGGCCTCAAGGATTAGGTACTCGTACCTAACATTCATACATAATTATTATGATTTCTATTTATTATAAACACAATCAATGAAAATTAAACTCTTGCTTGTGATAATTTTCATCGCAATTTTCGGATGAATCTGTGATTTCTTTATGCATATTATCAATAAGTCGCGGTCTGTTAATAAATTTAGGTTTTTTTTATTGTTACAATGGCATAGAAAACGTGTAAGTACTTACGCATTAGAAGTAACTTCCGTGTTGATATTTTCGACTTTCTTTCTCCTGTGAAAGATAATTACATTGTAGACGTTTTTTTAGTTATTTATAAAAATATATTTAAAAATTCAAAATACATTTAAATAAAATTAAATCGATTTCGTATCACTGGGAATCGAACCCGGGGACCCTTGAACACGAACCTGCGCGTCGTCTACATAAGCCAATGTAACGATTGCGTATCTCGTCGAAAAGACTGAGCTTATGCGTAATAAGTGCATTTTCTTAAACTACCAAAATTCATAGCGAAAAAAAATATTCAGTAATAATAAAATGCTCTTACTTTTTAATTTCGTTCATATGTTCGGCGTTTGTTTTATATGAACGTTTTGTAGTCCTCCTAAGGGAATGTTTCACTTTATTTCCCATATTTACAAATGATATAATTGATAGCAAATTATTACGCTATTTTAACTTAAAAGTATTTTATATTTACCTACATGAAATAAAAATATTTATAGAAAGAAGATATGCAAATAGTAATAATAAACAATGAATGTATGTAGGTACAAATAAATAATGCGGCGAAAAGAGCGACGCGTCCGTATAGTATCAGGCCTCGGCCGGCATTATTGCTACACGCACGGGGGTTTACCGTTTACGTACACATGCGCACTTATTATGTTCGGAACTATGAATATTATGCTATTTACAATAAAACTATTGTTTGAACTAAAAAAATAAAACACTATTATTTTAGTATGTTGCTTGTAGAATGATCTGACAAAAAATCAGAATGATTGTATGTATATTAGTATGGTTTCTATTGTAAAAAGAGTTTTTAGAGGTATCTTCATGATTTTTTTCTATCGTACCAAATTAGTTGTATTATGTTTTCAAAACACTATCTATCTAAAAATTCAAAATACATTTAAATAAAATTTAAAAAGAAAGTACGATTTCGTAACCTTGGGAATCGAACCCGGGGACTCTCGAATACAAATCTACACGTCGTCCACATACGTCACTGTGACAGTTGTACGTGAAGTCGAAAATACCGACTGCACTTTCTTAGATGTTTCCAAAATTCATAGTTTTATTGCAAAAATGAAAATATTCAGTTAAAAATAAAATGCTCATACTTTTTACTTTCGTTCATATTATGTTCGGCTTTTGTTTTATATGAACGTTTTGTAGTCCTCCTAACGGAATGTTTCACTATATTTCCCATTTATTTACAAATTATTACCCTATTTTAACTTTGTTAGGTTACGCGGACCACTGCCGGTAGACACAAGTGAAACGCCTGGGAGTTGGGACTCGCCGTACAATAGATGGCGCGCGCCTTGCACCCATACATAACAAACTTAAAAGTATTATATATTTACACGAAATAAAAATATTTACGGAAAGAAGATAATGCAAATAATAATAAACAATGAATTTACAAATAAAACTTAACAAAAACATAACAATTTTGACGGAAATAGTGCGGCGAAAAGAGCGACACGTCCGTATAGCATCAGGCCTCGGCCGGCACTGTCGCTACACGGGCGTTCACGCACACATGCGCACTTTTTATGTTCGGAACTATGAATATTCGATTTACAAAAAAACTATTGTTTTAAATAAAAAAATAAAACACTATCATTTTAGTATGTTACTTGTAGAATAATCTGACAAAAAATCAGAATGATTGTATGTATATTAGTATGGTTTTTATTGTAAAAAGAAAGTTTTTTAGAGGTATGTTCATGATTTTTTTCTATCGTACCAAATTAGTTGTATTGTGTTTTCAAAACACTATCTATCTAGCATATATCCTGAAGAATATCATATATTTTTCTGATTTTGTTTACTGTAGGCGATCATATACTTTTATTGTTTCGAAAACTACCGTTTTTTTGCGTTTAGCTCATGTAAGCGCCTTAATCCTTGCTTTTATGGTGAATGGGTAGTTGTAGCCCGCGAAATTCAATTTTTCTTACGTTTTTTGAAATTTTCAGGTCAGTGTCAGGTTGTATCTTGATCAAAATATGATTCGCGACAATAACAGGTACGTATTTACAGAATTATAATAATTAGAATCATTAATACATCTTTCTAAGTTAGATTTCTACCGTTAAGAACAAATCTCGTATGGAAAAGTGTTGGTGGTAGAAATCTAACTTAAACAGATGTATTAATGATTCTGATGATTATAATTCTGTGAATACGTACCTGTTATAGTCGCGAATCAAATTTTCATCAAGATACAACCTGACACTGACCTGAAAATTGCAAAAAACGTAAGAAAAATTGAATTTCGCGGGCTACAACTACCCATTCGCCTTATCTTAATAAATACAACAATTGAATGAAGTTGCCGACGTTTTTGCCTTCAACACAAGGAGTACCTAACAATAATGTAATCAATTGTATACAGGTTCAAATTAAATCAGCTAGTGAAACTCCGTAGACGTGATGGGTACCGATAATAATGATAACATAATATTATCTAACTAAACATGTTAAAACAAAAAAAAAATAGTTTTATGTTTTTTTTGTGGGGGTCATCGACCGCAGTTACTGTTAGTATATTCACTTGAAATATCAGTTTTTAAGATTATAAAACATCATGTTTTTATTTTTTCCAGGATCAAGAAGCGTATAATAGTGAACAAAAATGTAACTCCGATGACGGCGCGGCCCGACCAGTGTGAGATCACCATTGAGAACTGTTGTAACATGAACATTTGTGAAACTGTGAGTACCACCTTTAATTTAATGTCTAAATTTACTTCAAGTTAGTTAGGTATATTTTAGTTATCTGAATGATAAAATTATGTTTATAGTAAATGCTTGTGTTTTTTTAATAAGTATTTAAACTTATTTAATGAAATGGCATGGAGTCGTAGATAGTGTAACAAAAACAACCTACTCACTGTTTCGTCATGATGAATGACATTAGATACTCAATTATTTGTATAATTATTTAAAATGCATCCTGTTGGCAAAAATAATTTCATTACATTTCTCATAAGTTAGTTGCGAAAATGCTTGCAAATAAATTTAAAAAATTAATGGTTGCAAAACAATACCCTGGTATATAATCCATTTTTAAAAACAGCGAATTAATCCTATTCTGTGGGAAGCTTTGTCCAAAAAATCGGATTATAAATATGAAATATCGTAAACATTACTGATATAAAAAACAATAATATTCGTAAGCATGATTCGACGTATTTTTGATTAAACAGCATATAACAAGAGAAATCGCATGAATTAACATTTAATAGTAATTAAGTAATACAATTTGATGCGCCAGACATTCAGTTAACAACGAAGTCATTTGTTCAAATATCGGACAAATATTTTTTTTCAGACTGTCGTTGATACAGCTATGTTTGAACGCTTCCATGTTGTTACTACGTTTTCGTTTTTGTTTAAAAAAAGTCACGTGTCGTTTATGAAACCGTAGAATCGAATTTTTTTTAAATAAGTTTTCATTGCGGGTAGTCTGTCTGTAGTTGTATGTTGCATATGTGCGCTTTAAACTTGCACTTTTTGCTCGAATTCAGTGGTTTTTAACACTTTGACAGCCAAGCATTTTATTTATTTAGTAGTGTAGTGTGTCACGTAGTACGTGATCCGCTGTCAAAGTGTCAAGCGGAGTTTATCAAAGTCTATCGTGTTCCCCAGTAAATGGGTTGTGGAGGTCATGTAAATGTAGTTGCTCCAAGTAAAAAAAAAAACAAAATATACGCGTCGACTTGAGAACCTCCTCCGTTTTTTCGTCGGTTAAAAAAATACTGGAATTCGCGGGCTGGAAGTTGACGCAGATAATGATGATAGTCCGCCATAAGAACTTCACTTAATTTACAGCTGTGTGGTCGACAAAAAGTAGCCTATATGTTAATCCAGGGTGTCAGCTACCTCCATGCAAAATTTTATCAAAATTGGTCCAGCAGTTTGAGCGTGAAGAAGTAACAAACATACAAACACACCCCCACACACACTCAAAAACTTTCGCCTTCATAATATTAGTGTAATGGATTACAGTCGCTCCATGTAAAATACTGGTATTCAGCTGCATCCGGTTAGACTGGAAACTGACCCCAACATTGTTGGGAAAAGGCTAAGCAAATGATGATGATGTGATGGATTATCAATATCCTTCAAAATCATTCAGATTGTGTTTGAAAGTGTGTTACAAAATAGGGTGCAGGGCATTTATAGGGACAGTTGTTGACAGTGTGGTTGACGTATTTACGACGCAAATTTAGGACGCATTGACGCCTGCCACTAACGCAATGAGGTAAACGGTCGCTCTATTTAAAATTTTGCATATTATGGCTGTAATACTGTCATTGATACAGCAATGTTTGGACACATCCGCACTTACCTATTGTTGCCACGCTTTCATATTTGTTGAATAAAATCACGTGTCGCGTATAAGCTGCCCACGCGACGTATATTAGTCAACTATCGTGTCGTATTTTTTAAATAAAATGTCGTTAGGCGTATGTAGTTGTTACGTTAAATGGCGCACGCCGCACGTGCGTTTTTGTTTCTCTTTCAACTTTCACTTTCAATCGTAATCCGAGGGTTTTGAAGGAAACCCTATACCAATGTTTTATAGGTTTAAAAAATTCGTCTGATCAATAACAAAAATAACGCAGTGAACGTGGTTGAACTGGCAAAATGAAAGGCATCGGGATCATTATAATAATGATCGCGATGCCTTGTCTTGTCATTGTATATCGCGAGCATTATTGTAATTGGAACCGTGCACTTAGCTTCTGACGTTTCATAAGTGCCCATGTAGGATGTAGGCTTATGTGAAATTAAATATTTTGATTTTGTATGTGTGTTACGCAATTGGGACCGCAATGATGTTTCTTTTTTTCCATTCAAGACATGTGAACACAACGGCGATTTCGGGATTGGTTGACAGTTTAGTTAAAGTATAATGATGGTAATTTATAGTTGTTTACTATGAAAATTAGCATGCACCAAAAAAAAAACCGGCTGGTAGATTAGCGCGTTCAAACAAACAAACCATTCAGCTTTATTATCTATTAGTTAAGATTACAGTAATTAAACCAAAGATTTCAAACATTAATTTTTTGCTGCTTTTATAAACACCAATACATATAACTGTTTTCGTATTTTTTGTAGGGTATTATCGTAGCTATTTACAAAAATACCATGAGTAGATTAAAATGATATCCTTGAAAACGAGATAACACTATCTACGACTTCATCTCCTAATAATTAAATTCTTAAATAGATAAACGCCACTTCTAATTAAATACGAACTAAGTTAGTACTTATCTACGTGTTTTGAACCGCACGCATACTTACAAATACAGCACCTACAATAATTTAATAGAGAATCCTACGTCCTGGTAGCTTTAAAAACAAAAACAAATAATTATCACATACAGACTCGCATCTTTATTACGTAACGCACTTAAAATCTCAATCGCTTTCAAACAAATCGACATCCGCTTCAATGGGGGCTCAGGCGCAGATCTCCGGTGTGTATGCGGTGTTACTCCACAGACAATGGCTCCCATCTTGCACCGCCTGCCCTGTCTCCGGCACACGTGAGAACGTAATGACTGCGTCAGCGAATGGTGTCCGCGTTGCTGAATTTAGGGCCAAATAAATTTAAAAACGATATTAATTTTTTTTCGTGCTATTTTCGCCATTTACACGCTAAGAAGACAAGATCCCCGCTCACCGAAGTGAATTTTCTTGAACTGTCAAAATAAGAGCGATTGTAATGACAAGTGCGTTACTGAAAAAGGATGAATCTGAGATATACTGGGTAATCTGCTATTGTGCTTATACTCACGGCTTCCTGTGTCTGTTTTGTTCATTGTGTTTGTCCTGAATTCTTGAAAAATAGTACTTGTCGTAGAGATAGTCATTGTTGGGTACTGTACAAGTTATACAAGCCTAGTTTTTGTTTACTCTAGGCCCGAAAAGGGGTAATTGCACTCATCATTATGGACATCTTTTAATATGGGACCAACACCGAAATCGACCCGAAACCTAGAAAAATATCTGCTGTTTCATACATTTTGTCGATTTATTTTTTAGAACATAACGGCGAACAATGGCATGGCTATGGCATTAAGTCCGCTTATGTACATTTATGTGCTTGAAGTATTAAATAAATAAATAAAAAATAAACAGCTGAGGCGCAGTTCTTGTAATTTTAAGAACGTTCACAGTCTGATCTTAGTCTCAATCTGTAAGAAATACATCAAATTTCCCTACATTGACAAGTTTTTGACATTGATTGTCGCTGAGATGAGATTGCGACTAGATTTTGAACGTTTTTAATTACGGGAATTAGCCTTCTGATATTTTTTTCGCGATTCCGGGTTGGTCCCATAGTAAAAGTTTGTTCCTATTGATGAGCACAATGACCCTTTTTCAGACTTCAGTTATTGACTGGCTGTTTAAGGTTCCCCGCAGACAGGCGAGACGAGACTCTAGCAGAAAAAAATCTATGAAAACTTCATGGAAATTGTTCTACTAAAGTTTATTTATTTATTTATTACATTTGGGAAAACAAACAGTAGTATATTAACCCTGTTATTCATAATCCTATTTTAGCTAAAATAGGTTTATAGAACGTTTGTCTTTATCTGTCACGTTGTCATTTCTGTGTGTAAGAAAGAGACAAACCCAATTTTAACTAAAATAGGTTTGATAAGTTTTATGAATAAGGGGGTACCTATGTATAAACAGCGTTGTCTTAAAATTAAGCTTAACAAATAACTACCCACAACATTTTCTACAGATTACTTTAGTATGTAAAAAACAAGCTGTTAGCAATAAAAGTTGCGTCGCGCATATCTGCGGGTGCCTTAAAAGGGGATGTTTTCTAGTTTATTTTTTAACCAGTGTGCTATATTGGCATGCAGAATTTAATGTGCCCATGACATTTCATATCTACAGGTTGATAATGCTATAGCAAGCTGCAATGATTTTTGAAGTTTGGTCCTTTAAGCCGTCTGTTTAAGGTTCACATTTTGATCTTACCGCTTAGCCCTGCATGGTATGGGTACACTTGCTTACTAACTCTATTAATATTACCGTTGTTTTTTTAGTTTAGAGTTTTTGCCACTTATCATTATGTTATAATGGTTCAATCATACCTGCTTATATTTATGATATTTCGTCTTGAAAAAAAAAATCTTTGACTTTTTTGGTAGCTATTGTTAGGTGTCCAAAAAAAGACAAAAACCAAATTTGGTTTTTGTCTTTTTTAATCTTTAATTTTATTAATGTTGCCTTCTAAAAAAACTCTTGAAAAATAATGGTACCTACGTGGATATTATCTGCAGTTTTTTTTTATTCGTCGCATGTTGTTTAAGATGCAACAGTCTTGCGTTTGTTTACAAGAATGTAACTAACACTAAAATGCAAAGTATGTAGGAATCAGCTAACCCACGTAAAAATAAATAACTAATTTAATAACAAATTCACCCAATGCTGATCGTTAATATGCTTTAAGGGGTTAATTTATAAACGATGATTAAAGTTAATTGCCGTTTGGGTTAAACAGTCGCTAATCACTGCTTAACTTTAATCAACATTTATGAATAAAGGGGTATAAAATGTTACATGAAGGTATTAAAGAATTATAAATAGCTTATCGGTAGGTAAAAGGTCACTATATGTATACTTCACACATATGAGTAGGTAGGTACTTGTATGTGATATTTATATTGATGTAAAATACCTACATTTGTAAATAATAACCTATGATTCTACACCTACTCACATAAAAAATATACCTATATTACAAAATAAGTTCTAAGTATAGTCAGGGAAATTAAATTAACTTAATTGCCACCCTACGTGAATTAGCCATGTTACAGCCATTACATGCAACTGTCAAAAAGAATGACATTTGATTATACGGATAATTTAAGATCGTAGTCAATTTGCTTAGAAATTAATTTCCCTGACTTTACATAAACAAAGGTGATTGACATGTCGATGCCATGGCATTGTATACTAGCCCAAAACGTACCCTTTATTTTGTCAATACAACAAAATCAATTGCTTCATAAATGTTTGAAAAATTCATATGCTCGTTAATGTAAATAATGAAATGAAAAATATTGAATAGTCAAAATGAAAGGGATTGCGATTATAAGTGCTTTAGACCATAACTGGTCTAACGCACGATTTTTAACGCGACCGTTTTTTATCGCGCACTGGATAGACTTCAAGAACTAAAAGTAATAATTCTCTTTTTTGTTACAGCCTTGTTTCGAACCAAGATCAACGATACGGCCATCTTTACTAGACTCAAAACCAGGCAAGGAAGAAAAGAAGAACTTGATCGCGAATATGGAATATCCAGACGACCCATACTAACATCTATGGATCTTTTTTGAGTGGCGTACAATACTTTGGCTATAACACTAAGGCACAATATACATAAGGAATTATTCGGAAATTACGGAAATATAGACTTTACAGCATCTAGCCAAAAATTTTGCTGAAATTTCACGGAATAAAAAAGTTTGACCACTTTTTTATAATCATACTGTGATGTTACTGGTGCTAAAGCGAATGTGATAGAATGAAATGTCAGTTTGCGTCCATAGCACAAATACACCATACTGTATTTTATACAGGCTGTTACACTGTCTACATAAACTTACTTTATTTATCTTCAATTCTATGTGGTAATAAAATGTGTCTAGGAAAATCAAAACGACGATAAGAAATCATTGCACCATTGAAATACAGGGTGAAATTAAATTCATGGGCATCCTTTTAAGGGGTCATTCTACTCATCATTATGAACAACTTTTACTATGGGACTAAACCTAAAATCGTGAAAAAAAAAATCAGCTGCTCCTTGCATTTATGTTCACATAACTCGTCAAAATGTAGGCAAGAGCTGATTTTTTTTTCGCGATTTCAGGTTTGGTCCCATAGTAAAAGTTGTTCATAATGATGATTACAATGACCCCTTAAAAGGATGCCCATGAATTAAATTTCAACCTGTATATGGAAACTTTTTCCAGTTATAAAAAAACAATGAGAAATCTTTATGAGAATATCGTCCAAGCATCTCAGTTTCTAGGTACCTATTGTTCTTGCTAAACGAATATATTCCTTATAATATTGTGCTAAAGGTTTACATATATGTGATATTTGATTAAGGAGGTAGAAAAAGATACACATAAACGATTACATTAATCTTTATGCGTGATCTACGGGCTGTGTATGATTACTAAAAATCTGAGTGCATGGAAACTAGATTTTAGGTGTTATTATTTATTTGGGTTCAAAGGGATCGGCGCATATCGTGAATACGTAAACCTTGAGGATCCTGGCTAAAATTTTCATGCTTCGGTGGGTAGTTATTTTGTTAGCATTCACAAGGTGCCTTCTTGTTAACTTAGTGCTTTAACTAACGATTAACATATCGATGTTTAAGTTCACCCAAACTTACCGATACATGTTCATTTTAGCAGCGATCCTATCGAAATGGGCATTTGAGTCGATTTTTCGTTATTTCCATTTTCATTTCAAATATCTTTGCTATTTTTTTATTAGTAAATTCTATACAAACATGATTCTAAGAAAAACATGTCGAATTCTATCTTCTTTTCTTTATTGATTAAGTTTTAGTGACTTTGTGCCAAAGTTTACTTGTTTCGTATAACGAATTGGTTGCTTCCTTATACGATATATATTTTAAAAGAGAATATATAATCGGCAACACTATTAACAATAACGTGAAATGGTCTCGATAAAAAATATAACGTAGCATTTATAAAGAAATAAAAATAGTGTACTAATTGTACAGATTTTTGTTATTATTTTGTAATTACTGTTACCAAATTTTTTAGTAATTATTATGGACATTTTTTATTTACTTAAGTAACAATTTTTTTTTTGATTATTTTCGACATGTATTTTTAGAAATTCATTGAAAATTATCAAGAAATTTTATTTAAATGGGTTGTATTGTACTGTACGTCTTTAAGAACAATTTGAGACTTATTTTTAAAAGTCTTATTCCGTTTTTGTGTTCAATCTTAAAACCACCAATTTGACATCATGATGTAGCTTTTAGCTGTTTTTGTGCACACAGTGGCCCATTTTGGACATTCAACGTCGGCCATTCCAAGAAGTACTGTAATAATACCACCGTACATGGGGTCATTATGTGTTCCATAACAAAATGTGTTCTTCCATGATTCTGAAAGTACCTACAGCGATTGTTGACTATTTATAAACTTATTAAAATGTGAACAATACTGTTTTTACCTGGAGAATGATCTTTTCTAATTTTCATGAACTTAAAACACTGAGATGAACTTATAAAATGAAATTGACAGTGAAAATTAATTAGGATCATCTCAATCAGTGACTTTAAATGCTCCTGGCTACGAATAACGAGCAGGTGCCGTATTATGAAGGTTTAATGCCATCACGATTACAGTGTAAGAGAGAGACGGAGCTATACATGACCGATAGCACCATCCTTTTGTCGGACTGGAATCGTGATGGCATTAATACTTCATAATAAGGCACCAGGTTTTTTAATTAGGAACTCGCCAAACCAGACTTGTCTTAAAGGTCACACAATACTGCCTTTAGTACGTCAAACTGTGGCTCAAAAGTTTTAGTACAGTCGGCGACGTTTTATACTGACGGTAGAAACAAATAGGACGTGTGAGGTTGTTCATTTAGTATGTAGTCATTGTAAGAATGAAACTATGTCAGCTGCTTGCAGACAGTTTTCTTTTGCCAAAATAATTATGTGAAAAAGTGAGTGAGAAATTCTAAATTTTATACTAGTTTGAAAGTGGTGGTAAGCAGTGTGAATCGATTTGTTTACTTTTTTTTTGTAGCGCAGTGCCTCACTTCTCGATTTAATGTTAGCTACACTGGACTACTGACTTGTGTCGGCCTTTTTTATAATTTTGATAAAGGACGCGTAGTGTAATACCATTAAGGCGCAGATATACGACTTCTAATGATTTTAAATTCAACATCACGTCTAATCGACCGGACTGATTTCTTTGAAAAAAATAAATGTTATACTAGACCATTTGCTTCGTAATTTGATATGTGAATATTTGCAATTATATTTTTTTAACATAGTGTAATTAATTTGTAAAGTAATGTCTACCGCGGACATAAAAACGATAATCACGCATACACTATCGGGTGTATTTTCATAAAACTTTCACCATCTAAAAGACAATTTAATTCCCCGAATTTTAGTATACGGTTTTTATTTGTTTGGTGTTTGAGAGTTTTTGTAAATAGATAATTGCTTCATACTTGCAATAAATTACCACGGTTGTGTCATCGCGCTTCTCTTTCTTTTCTATGCAGTCCGACAGTGACCGCGCTTTAGGTCGTGTAGTCGCCTTAAAGGTATATTTCCACAAATATCAAGGCCATGCCGGGCCGTGGACAGACCGTGCTCCATCAGGGGCTCAAAATATCAGTGCGTACATTTTATATGAACTCGTTCACACACGTCCGTGTCCGGGCCGGGCGACGGATCTTCTGTGCCTACCTTGAAGTGCCACGGCCCTGATATTTGTGGGTAGACCTAAATAATTATGTTAGTGATGTGCTGATGAGTCCGTAGTCCGGTTCAAGCCTCTGATCGTTTTGAACGATGTAACCTATATTTATAGGCTTTTAGTGTAAGAATTTGCGTTCCTATAGTAATTCTAAAAATATTTATCGGAGTACCTCAATATAGATAATTTATTTAAAAAAAGATTTATTTAGTAAACTTGCAAAGTAGTGACAAATATAATTTTAGTGCAGTTGTAGAGTAAGGTTATGTATTTTGATTTGGTTTTTTATTAAGTATATAATTTTGGTGCTGACTGTTTATTCATTCTTTTGTTTAGCACGGAATCTCAAGTTAACTTAAAATTGGTTTGTACTTACCTCCTAGCTGTGAGAAACAATTAAAATATGAATTTTATATTTGTAAAAATAAAAATGAACAATTTTTAATAACAAAGTAACCTATGTGGTTTGTTGTACTTAAATTTTGTAGACTGTACTTACCAAGTTATTGAATGGACACTAATCAATTAGTTTATCCTAATTGCAGCTAGACTTATGAAGAGGCACCATTACTTAATTCGCCCTATATTGGTGGTACTTAGACAATTTAGAACTTACTTTTGTAGTAGTTAGTTTTAGTCGTGGATTGATAATATCCACATGAGAAATGTGATATTATTGAGTCTTGGTATAAGCCTAAGTTAGTGAATATTGTGATTAGTAATATTAAATTAAAGAGCTTGCATAAACAACTTTGTTTTATTGTAATAAAACCGGTTTTCGCTTCACAACTTCATTTATTCCATATAGCTAAGAAGATACAAACTTGAGGGCTTTGGACACACGGTCGATTTGGTCGGAGAACAGTTAAATAGTAAAAACTTAAAGCAGTGTATACACTATAGGCTCTACGACGTCGTATCGCTTACAAATTACAAAAAGTTGTGCTTTACACAACCAACATTTCTCGACAAACGACTTGAGCCTCTATTCGAACTATTATCACATTGAATAAATACTTTGTTTGTTTAATCTTTTGACCGCTTTGGTTTTATATAATCGACAAATAAAAATATCTAAAAGGGTCGTGCAATTAAATAAAAAACAAAAATAACATAGGTTCTTAGTCGTATAAATACGACAGGCGGCACGGGCACGAAAACATTTGTCGCATTAATCCGACTGGGGCGGTCAATAGATTAATAATAATCTCAACTTATATTTTTTTTTGTCGTGAAACGATAAATCAGTATAATAAAAATGTTCCCATATACATATATGTTTAGATAAACAACGACTAGGCACAAGACATCACGTAACAACACCGCTATTGACAAACAAGGGGACCGCAGACAACAAAGATAGCAAATGCTATCTAAAAAAATAAATATTGGCACAGCCAGACACACAGATACACACGTCAAACTTATAACACCCCTCTGTTTTTGTTGGGGGTTAAAAAGTAATAATAAGACCTGTCTGGATTCATGGGAAACAAAAGTTGAGCAGTAAACATTTGTTGCTAAATAGGATGTTTATGCGAAGCACAGTGTATTTTTTGACCTCATTTTGGGACAGCTTATTTTTATTAGCTCATTGTATAAAGAAACATGTTACAAATACTAGACAAAAACTCCTACCAGCCTAGCTATCATAGTTTTTGCAAAAATGCAATTTTATTCCGGAATCCCGGAGAGTCAAATTTAGCGATTTCATTTTTTTTTCTTATAAACTACGTATATAATGCTTTACGTTCCTTTGCAGCCTGAAAGCTTCACCCTAAGACTAGATTAAGAACCAATCAGGAGTAGGCTAGAGCTTTTAAATTTTAGGATAATGGCAAATATTTCAAAATCTTATTTTATTTTTTCCGACTTATGTATTCAATGTTTGCAAGTTTTTTTGGTCTCAAACTGTAGCCACACATATGGACTACAAACGCAAAAAAAAACAACTGAAAATCTGGCGGACTTTCGGAGAAATATAATCCCGGGAATTCCGGGATTCGACTAAATTAGAATAAAATAACAATTTATTTAATTTTCATCTTCTGCTAAAAATACGTCATATTCGTTTGTCAGAATAGATGTGAACTCATTTTCATTGGTTTCATTGCATTCCACGCTATCTTCACCGTCATTTTGAACGTCATCGTCGTCGTTGAATTGAAATGGTCTTAACATTTCTATGACTGAAGTTGGTAAAGGCATACGTTTTATATACAACGTTGTCGCCTACTCAGGCGAGTATTAGATACGACCGGATGCGCCAACGCCCTGTGAAACAACTCTTCTATTGTATGTTTCTTGCTATCCTTTCGGCTGTGATGCTCGCGGTCGTACCTCCAAAATTTATTCCTAGACTCCCCCAGCCTGTTCTGAGAGAAGTCCTACGGGCAGTGAAGAAGGACCGGCTATGGAGTTATCCGTAGCATCGCTTGCCTGTCGCTGACCAGCATGAGGGTTGGTGCCCTCATACCCCCCTTGCACTAAGTCTTCCGATCGGGGTTCGAAGAGACCTCCCCCAACAGGATAGGTCAACCCCTGCTGAGGCAAAGCGGCACTATGAGTCTTTGACGGCTCCACAGTGCCTCACTTCCGCTTCCTCCATGCAGCTTGTATTAATGCGGGGTTTTAGCATCATGCTTGACGTGGGTGGATCCCGCACTACAAAATGTCTATCACTTGAAGAAATTGAAGCTTGTACCAGTAATTACAATCTTCGTATAACAAATGTCACTCAAATCCCGGAATTCCCGGGATTATATTTCTCAGAAAATCCGCCTGATTTTCAGTTGTTTTTTTTGCGTTTGTAGTCCATATGTGTGGCTACAGTTTGAGACCAAAAAAACTTGCAAACATTGCATACATAAGTCAGAAAAAAAAAATAAGATTTTGAAATATTCGCCATTATCTTAAAATTTAAAAGCCCTAGCCTACTCCTGATTGGTCCTTAATCTAGTCTTAGGGTGAAGCTTTCAGGCTGCAAAGGAACGTAAAGCATTATATAAGTAGTTTATAAGAAAAAAAATGAAATCGATAAACTTGACATTCCGGGATTCCGGAATAAAATTGCATTTTTGCAAAAACTATAATAGCTAGGCTGATAGGAGTTTTTGTCTAGGATATGTAACATGTTTCTTCATACAATGAGCTAATAAAAATAAGCTGTCCCAAAATGAGGTCAAAAAATACACTGTGCGAAGTGACCGGCAACATGATACGCAACTTTTGTTTCTTATACGAAAAAAAGACATGCATTTACAAACATATCGCTCATTTGGAGAAACATCGACGTAACTGCTACATTTTTTTAAGTGAAAACTGCCTTGGGCGCGTTGGGCATTTTTTGAGATGGGAAAAAACCATGGAACTCGCGACACTGTTACCGACACCGCGCCACATTCGGATCTGTTCGGCTGTCCTCGGGATGTACTCGGTTTTAATGTATTTCCGATATGTCAGTGAGTGATGGCAAAGTATTCTGTTTGTGTTTTGTTTATATGACGATTCAAAAAATACACACGTATTTGTTTAAGTTGAAAGAATAAATTTACGTCGATGTTTCTCAAAATGAGCGATATGTACCATCGAGGACTTTTCCGCCTGATCACTTAAAATTTTTTTCGCCTAAATCATGCGGCGGCGCCAAGCCACGCTCCCTTAAAGTTTTCGTCTAGTAGGAAAGCGAATAACGCAATTAGTTGCAACATGCACTGCGCAGCTTAGTGTCGCATCACGTGTACTCCTTTTGTGAATTTTACGGACGAACTATTTGCATTGGCGCGCTTACTAGAGAGCGCTTCTATTTTTTGAGTGCAAGCAAAAATGAACTTAGTGGTGATCAGGCGGGAGTGTCCGCGATAGTACAGTGCATGTAATGTATCTGTGAGTGTACTATAGGTACGCCTTTGCCCAATCTTAGGGAAAACAGGCGTTTCACTATGTGTTGTTGAAATGCATTTCTCGGAGATGAAATGGTTAGCCGAATAATCGTATCATCTTTTATTTTTTTTTTAAGGTTGTGCGTGGTCACCCTATAAACACACATTTTATTACTATGAGACATCACATAACATCTATAACTGGTTTTATATCATCAATATTGCATTTATATTAACAAAACAACGCATCAGATTTCTGAATCGTCGCGCAAGCAACATTTTATACATTGTATATTAATTAAATACAGGGAATCTTAACGTGATATACTGGTATTATCAGCAATTTATGCGTTTAATCAATTAATTGCAAATTCAACATTCTACTACATTTACCAGTAGTATATTTATTATATTTTCTTAGTTTCTACATTGTAAATTTTGAGCCTACATTCAATAAATTAAAAATAAATTGCAATTTATAACGTATACACAATCATATGTATCGCAATTTGTATAGTAATTTGTAACGTATTAGCATTTGTCACTAATAAAAAAAAATCTCAATTTGAATTTGCTTTATGTAACTTCAGTCGTGATTAAATATTTAAATTACTTTTCTCTTGAACAATGTGGCGTGAAATTAGGTGCAAAGACTGCATTCAATTTTATTACATAAATGTATTACTTATAGTTTTTATATTATTGTATTATATAGTAAATATGCTATTTTATAAAATACAATCACGCTTACTCTTAGTGAAGACCATCATTATTATTTTCTAAGTCATTACAAGGAAAGCGTATTATTAAATATTATTATTCTAGTTTGTCAAGGATTATTCACTTGGGTAACTAACAATTTATTTTATAAATAAAGAAAATGCAATATATTATGGCAATATAATGCATTAACAAAAGATTACAACTACGGTCGATTGCGGAATACATGCTTATGTAATATATTTTAGGAATGCATTACATTGTACATAATGTCAACACATATAATATAATCTCATTAAGAATGCTATTTTATAATCACAGTTACTTAACAACAAAGCATAGAAACACTGTGATTATATACGCCATAAGAATTATAAAATAATACATCAACTATTTCTATATTATTATTTGTTTATGTAACAACAGAATATATTAATTAAACGTTTAGCACTAAGCATACATACATATTAAGCAAATATAATAATGTAAAATTTATATAACAGTATAATATAACAGTAAAATATTGCACATATTAGTATTAAGTATGACTTATTTTGTTAGACTCCCGATTACGGGAGTCTAAACAACGCCTTTTCGACAATACGAAAGCTAACTAAAATAAAACTGCATTTGAACAAACTTGACAGTAGTAAGCTAGTACAGTCGTTACATTCCAAGAGCGCGTCAATCATTGTAATTTGAATCTTATGACAATACCCATAAGTCACATTACGCGCGCTCTCTTTGAACCTATATTCAGTTGGCTCTTTCATTATTTTATTGACCAACATTAGTATTAAAGTGTGAAGAAAAAAAAAACATGACTCATAAGAAGTGCGCTGTGTTATTGTTAATAAGACAGCTTAGTGATGTGAAACTATCGATATCGATACAAAAGTGGTACCTACATTAAATATCAAGACAAAACAGAAAATAAAGTTAAATACCTCTTATTCCTACTAGGAATGTTAAAAAACTAACAAATATTGTTTACGAGAAATTCGTTCTAGTTGTCAGAGCAAACAAAAAAAAAAAGAATATTTTCTTAAACAAATATACATACAACTAATATGTTTACTTCATTAAACCCTGCCAGTTTATTTAATTTTTTTATATTATGTAAGTCAGACAAAATTTTATCTATGTTTAATATTATGTGTATATTTTCACTAAAAGCTATGTTATACGTACATACGTACAGCTTTGCATGGCTCTATGGTGTAGATCAATTCTTTGAAGTTGATTCTGTAACAAAAAAAGAATATAGCTTAAAATAAAAATACTTACTACCAATTTACAATAAGTACTGCACAGATGCAACTGCACAGATTTATGTGTGAACTAGCTTTTGTCCGCGGTTTCGCCCGCGTGAAGGACGGAAATTATCCCACGGAAACGTATTACCGGGATAAAACGAATCCTATGTGTTAATCCAGAATCTGTGTGACAAATCCTATTAAAAGCATAATACTAATTATTGAAATACTATCGTGAATTCATGCAAGCCTTTTGCGAGTTTTTGTTAGAATACTGCTCAGAAAGTCGGATCATACTTCAATCACGATTCTAAAGACACGTAGCGCCATCTAGCGTCCTAAAGCAATTGTAACCGTCGAAAGTTATTGTTCTTTTCCTCGGGAACAGTATTTTTCTTCTAGATGAAAGGTACCTTATGTCCTTTTCTACTATCCCCCCCTCCTATCCCCTGGCAAAGTATGCAAAACATCATGATGATCGGTTCAGTGGATTAGACGTGAAAAGGTAACATACTTTCGCATTTAAAATATTAGTTAGGATAATGTTTTTCTAGCTCATAATGTCTGTTTCAAAAGGATCTAAGAACGTGTAAACAAACCCTGTTCAGGTAAAATTTCTAGGCAATCACTTAAGGTTTCAACTTCACATCTTACCACTTTTTATTATTAAAATATATAGATTAAAATATCATCGACACAATAGGCTAGTTTCCTAAAAAATTCTAATTAGTCCGTCAGTTAGATTATCAAAAAATATTGGACCCTTATTTTTTCTTTTGTCAATTATATAAAAAATGATGAAGATATCGCCCGTTAAGGTTCCGCGTAACGTCACGCCGTGCGACACTTTTTAGCACGGCGTGACGTCACGACCACTCCCAAATTTTGACGCGCTTTATATTTGTCATTTTTTGTTTGATTGACAAAAGAAAAAATAAGGGTCCATTATTTTTCGATAATCTAACTGACGGACTAAATCTAATTATTATTTTTTTACCCATGAAAATACCCTATTGAGGTTATAAAATTAACCTCAATTAAACGTCCCATGAAAAACATCTGAAGGTCAATTCTCGTACTTAAAAACGTTCAAATTAAGTCGCAATTTCATCTCAGCGAAAATCAATGTCAAAAACTTGTCAAAAATGTATGTAAATAGATGGTATTTTTGACAGATAAAGACTGAGATTGGAATACGAACATTCTTAAAAATATGAAATTTTAATACACAGGTAATTTAAAATTTCGGGTATTAAAATAATCTAATCAAAGCACTCAATTTGTAAGTGGCACTACAGATTGGCATCCACAGATACGTTTTGTGATCTATTTATTTACATTTTCGTCACATACTTTTGGAACAGATCATACCTATATATTCAGTAACTCACCATGCTCAGTATCATTGAGCAGCGCCGCCAGCTCGGCGACGCGGTCGCGGTGCGCGTGCATGTAGGCGTGCGTCTCCCACAGCATCGTCACCAGGATGTCGTCCGCGCGCTCGTCCATGGCCACGTCGCGGGACATCTGCGGCGCGAAGCGGTAGTACGGCACGCCCACCGCGCTGCACCACGCACGAGCGCGCTCTACGACGCGCCCGTCTGATTGTGTTGCCTGGGAACATACCACTTGTTTCAGGCAAGAAGATGGAGAAAATACGAAGGTGCGGACTATATAGCAGCATGGCAGAATGTCTCAAGCAGGGGCGTGCCTTTTACTAAAGCCGAAAAGCCTGGCTTTCAATCAAACGCGAGCATATATAATTTAAAAAAATACACAAGTAAACTTATAAAATCATGTCGCAAGAATTGATAAGAATAATAAAAAATAAACTCCGCGCGTCCCGGCCGGGCCGCCCGCGATAGTAAGTACGATGCAAGGTTGCCAGGTTTACATACTCAAAGAATAATTTCAAATTCCGCGCACTTTTCATCACGCGCATCGTTGCCAAACATCTTCAATGCCGCTTAGCGAAAGCGCAACGACAAAAATCGACCCGTCTCGCTCGCACGAGTTGGCTTCAAATCTGGCTTCTAGACCTCTGACTATTTGTATAGAAATTGTTCACGTTGCTGATAACATTAGTATGTACTTATTCCCCAAATTGTACTGATTTTTAAGCCTGGCTTTTGATTTTTTATGAATGAAACGTATAACGACGCGCGTGTGTGTGTAAATAGTAGTTCAAAGTTTTGATCGGTTACTGGAGCATTTTTTTTGTTTTGTTTTTTTTTTTTCATTTTCTGTGAAGTTAAGTGTTGTGTTTAGTTTTTGCGGTAATTATCTTTATTTTAAAGTGATTAAAAAGTTTCTTGTCATTAAAATGAATTCGGAAACGCGTGCAATTGTTCCTTGTGATGGATTAAAACGTGTGCAATCGTTACTCGGAAAGCTAAATATTTTGAGTTTTTTAGACAAATTGATTTGAGTATTTCTCAGAAATCTAAATCACGTAATAGGCATTTTAGTCGATCAGCATACAATACTCATTGGATTATAGGCTGCTCTCATATCAACAAATTATTCTGTTAGTGTTGCATATTTTTCTCAAAAGGTAATAAGTACCGCTTGGAATATCAGGTTACGATGATTTAAATAACTTCGTTGGTGCCAGTAAAAGACATCAGAATTCTCAAAAGCACATGAATGCTGTTGTTTCATTCTGTACTTTTGGTAAAACACGAATCGAAACTTCTTTATCTCGTCAATTATGTGCTTTGACGACATTTCTAAATACAATACGCGTGTCGATCACAATCGCGCTGTTTTTCGGCCAGAGGGTCTTAGGGGCGGATTTTAAAGGATAGTTGATGTTGTGTGTCATTTAGCACAACAAGAACTTCCTTTCCGAGGTCACGACGAGTCTAAAACCTCATTAAATAGAGGCGATTGCTCAGCTCTTGTATATTTGCTTCATGTCTTCCGTGTGCTTTGATGTTTGTCATCTGCCTGTGGTAAAGAAGCGAAGAATGAACAGTTATGGCTGTTCACATTGTGAGTAAATCAAATTATAAATATTATCAACAACCAACATCGTAAACAATGTGTAGTTAGAAATCAATCAATTATTTGTGCGCCATCTAGTCGCCACTCGGCCAGATTGTAATATTTTGCAAAGCGACTGTTGCGGGAGAGTGAAATATGAACTAACTCAAAGAGCTCTGTTGTGCCAATAATGTACCTACAATAATAGATGACTCTTATACGTCTTATCATATTTTACGCGAAACTGATACTTCGAAAATAAAAAAGTTACGATTTTGTAAAGGATTACCAATACTTACTCTTAGTATTTAATTTATATAAGAAACAAATGGTGCTATTAAAAAACATTCATTTTAATAGCTATTAGCAAAAACCTACAATTATGAAATACGAATATTAGTAAGAACTAAAACGACTCGGTCAGAGTCACAACGTTGACAAGCGATACGGTAGGTTTTTTTTTTAAGTGTATTGGCTTGCCCTAAGTTTGACCCCTAGGCACGCCACTGGTCTCAAGTGTGCAAGTATGCCCATATCCGAAACTAAAACTATAAGAAATAGTGAAGTTTTGTCGAAAAAGTTTTAGGATCGTGTTTGAAGAAAACTAAACCAGGGTGCTTACTCTTGAATTTAATTCCTATAGATCGACATTAGAATTATGACGTTTCGTACTTTTGAGTCCGGTTTAATTAAACTAAAAGGTAAAATTGGATGATTGATTTTGGAGCCCGGCCCTAATTTCCACTTAGTTCACCAAAATGGACACCCAATTTTACATTTTAGTTTAATTAAACCGAACTCAAAAGTACGAAACGTCACAATTCTAATGTCGATCTATCGGAATTAAATTCAAGAGTAAGCACCCAGTACTTATCATTAGATTTTACAAGATTAGTTGAGGAACAGGTAATTATGTTTGAATCACTTCCAAAAATTTAACACAATTTGACGCACTTGGAAAATTTACTCTGTATACAGATTGGGACTTCGTGAAAGTAGGAAACAATAGGAAAAGTGAGACCAAAACGAAGATTGGAACTATAAAAAGTTCAAGATAAATCAAAGTAACAAGGCAGAGTAAAATCTGGATCCTATACATATCTAGCCGGGTGTCTGAAATTAACTGCTAACGGTTTTCTGTCTCTTCATACTACTTTCGACAGGCGTTGTGTAGTGCTGGTAAGACATATGAAGTCACCGTAACATAGGGTCCAGTTGAAAAACAGCGTCAGGCATTAGCTGTCTGACGTTGCTGAACTGGGCCTATTTGGCGCAGCTGTGAAGCTATAATTCTGTTTTAAGTATTTTTTTTTTTGTTTTTGTGTGAATATTGTGTGCCTTACTTAACCTGTGGGGCAATTGCGGAGCACATCATCAATCGGAATCGGTTTAATTTTGACAGTTCAACAACATTCATTGGGTTATTTACGCGTTGAGCAGACAAATTTTTCGAACTTATGAAGCAATGGATTAGCAATTTGCTTCAAAATGATTCAGATTCTGATTGATCGTGTGTTACGCAATTAGGGTGCTGGGGGGCCATTCCGCTCAATTAGGCCGACTTTTATTTGCAAATGGTGATGACATTTGGTGCGTGTTGATTGCAATAATAAATTAATTAAATAAAGGTGTTATACTTTTTTAGATAGCGGCGCCATACGTAAAAACATGTAAGAAATGTCATATAAAGTAAAAAAAAGAATGCAGCTATGATATTTAATTTATTATTTAGCATATATTCGCCGTTAGTGGATTTCCGCGGATTGACCCTGGGTCAAATAAACTTATTTTCTTTCTTTCTGGTTGCCATAGAGCTATTAGCCCTCAGTTACGCTCGACCATTAATTACCATTTTACAGGCGATTCCAAAGAGTTTGGTCTCCGTAGTCCTCATACATCCACGGCTTTCAAATCACCATTCTTATATTCTACCAGCACCTCTTTTACCCACAAAGTAGTCAAAATAAGTGTCATCTTACCTGGTCAACAAGTAGGCCTCCAATCGCTGACAATCCCCACGCAAGCCGAGCGGTGTCCCAAAAACTCTCTGGCTTGAACACGTCTATATCTTTTAACTTTGATACGGGTATCAGACCTGCGAAGAAGAAAACATGCGTTTCTTGATTATGTTATAGTAATGAACGGGCTGTCATCAAACCAGCTAGTTAATGGTAAGGGTGACATTCCATTGGTTCGGAGTGGACCGGAGAAAAATTATCTATTAGGGTTTCTTATGAATCATGAGCGTAGAAGAGCTGATTATAATAAAGGGACCCTATTGGTTCCATCTCGGTGAAGTGTCAGCCTAAGGGCGGTTTCGCACTACGTCCGATCCGAATCCGAGATACAGTCCTATTTGTTCGGATCTAGTGCGCAACCCCTCATACAAATAGGACAATGGTCACTTCGGACTGGCATTTCTCGGATTCGGATCGGATGTAGTGCGAAGCCGCTCTAAGACCGCGTAAAAACAGCTTGACGCGCCAAAGTTTTTGGAGATGAAGTAGAATTGTCTCATGTGCTTGTAATTGCATTAGTATCTAACACCACTTACACTCTGTCCACTAGGTTAACAGTTTTTTGACAGATGGAATTAGTGATTGCAGCAACGTTATAAGACACATTTCGATAATTTCACTTTCACAACAAGTTCTATTTGTCTATGTGACAGTAAAATAGTTTCAACCTTAGTGAAGTTTCAATTTACAGCTAATTTTTGTCAAAAGTGTCATGCAAATACGAGGTCGATTATACATGATACGCCGATGCGTTTGCCATGGCGTTTAAAATGTGAATATTTGCCTCGCCTTTTGCCAACTATGTTGGGGTCGGCTTCCAGTCTAACCGGATGCAGCTGACTACCGGTATTTTACATGGAGTGACTGCCTATCTGGCCTCCACAACCCAGTTACAGGGTAATACGATACCCCTTGGTAAGACTGGTTATCAGACTTTCGGGCTACTGACGACCCGTAACGACTGTCAAAGATCCAAGAATGACAGCCGGGACCAACGGCTTAACGTGCTTTCCGAGGCACGGAGGGGTCTATACGGGGGGGCGGTATATGAAGAAGGTCATCAATCAAAAAGCACAGACTTAACTTTGCAATGTACAAATTGTAACTGTGTACTCATTGTTGAAGAGCCAAATAAATAAATAAATACTAAGGAAATCTTTACTTACCAGTACCACACGACACAACTACTTTAAGGTTTGTCTTCTTAGCGGCTTCCTGTTGTCCCGTAGCTCTTAACGCAAGATTTAATTCCGTCAGTTCTGTCATTACGTCCAATGTGGGATTGTTGCCCATTAAACCACCGTCTAAATACCTGTGGGGTTATAGTATGTTTTTAATACAACCATATTGGCATTTAAAATGAAATTATGAGTTACCGAACATTGATATTAAGTTAAAAACTCTTCGGGGTTACGTGCACGCAACCTGCAGTAATACGATTAAAGTTTTGCGCCTCGGCAATCTTCGTGTTTCGGAATTAGTACGAATAAGCTACCTATGTCTGGCCATGGAGCCTCGTTGTCTGCCATGAAAAGCTTAGAGAAGTTATATGGAAATCGCCAAAGATAATCTGCTGTTCCATACATTTTGTCGAATTATCTGAACAAAAACGTATGGAACAGATTTATTTTTTCGCGTTTTCAAGTTTGGTCCGTTACTAAATTGTTCATAATGATAAGTACGTATAATATAATGACCCTTTCCTGGTTTTGAATTGGCTATTTGACAGTTTTCGAAAAGATATTTTTAAATATACGTAGGTTTATTTTATACCTCTTACAATTATTTTTTTCTTAAAAAAGCGTTGTTTATTCGAAAAAAAATGTTTTTTTTCATTCCGTATTTTGAAATTCGCGCGGAAACAGCCGATCACGTGACATTTATGGCTGTGACGTCACATTTCAATAAACTAAGTAAAGCTAACTACGACGCTTCAACTCTTAAACATATTTTGTGTGGAAAGTTTGCATAAAAAGTTTCTATAGGCTTCTAATATATTTATAATATAAATATATTTTATGACAATGACAAGTTACAAAACGTGTGCCGTGCCTATGTGTAAAAGTACAACAATTAAATATCCTGACAAATTGTTTATACATGTTCCTAAATGTCCCAAACGTCGAAAGCAGTGGTTACAATTAGCACGCCGAGACCTCGACTTTACATCTGATAAATCTACGATATTTTTTTGTGAAGACCACTTTGATGTAAGTATTTCAAAGTAATCAACTTAACCTCTGATCTACCAAATATAAATTAAAACTATCCAACTTTACATTTTGTTTCGTGAAACCTTTAAATAGTATTGTACTCTGCTGTGGTGAAACCTCTCACAATCAGCAAACTGCCAACGATGATAAAACACAGTAACACACAACGTTTTATTTATTGTGATGTGACGTCATACGATGCTCGATCATGGCCGTTCGCGTTTCAGTTTTTGTAATCCACAGATAAAAAATCTCTAATTTATTTTTCAAAAATAAAATATTTACAATTTATTTTAATGCATAAAACCTATTGTATGATTATTGTGAACCTATATGCTACTATATCTAACATATTATATATTTTATCGTTACAACTGTCAAATAGCCAATTGTTCCAATTACACCTTGTATATCTTGGATCTGACAGTAAAACAATTTTTTTTTTTCAAATATAGAAACCATATCAGATTCTGACTGATTACTAATTTTAAACAAGTTTTTGGCCTGTTAGAAAGCTTACTGACCTGCCAGAGGCTCGGAAGTAGGAGGGCGCAGCGCCACTAGCCCGGGCAGCTTGCCACACCAGCTGTTCAGAAGGAGGGGGCGGGGCAGCCAGGCACACCACTGAGGCCTGGTCACCAGCTTCAGCGCAAGGACCTGGAAACAAAGTTTATTTATTTATTACTAAAGGTTTACCAACAGCTTCAGTATACAATGGTGCCGATTCTGTTGTTCACAAACTAAACAAAATTTAAGTTCTTTCTATTTCGTTAAGAAAAGGACAGAATATAAATTTTAGTTTAGTCCTGCCAAATTAATCAGCGCCTGACGTAAATTGACTGAAACGGCTGGACCAATTTTGATAAAATTTTGTATGGAGGTAGCCGACACCCTGGATTGACATGTAGGCTACTTTTTATGCCGATATTCCCACAGGATTGACATTTACGCAGGTGAAACCGCGGGGCGCAGCTAGTAATTATATTAAAAATAAAAATATTGTTGAAGTTATTTACTTGTAGTTCCATTGTGGTCGTCAAGTATCTCTTGTGCCGACTTGTAATTCCTGAATATGTGCAAATCCACAGGTTTACGGTCGGCCAGTACCGCTAAAATCATCAGCTTTGGATGTTCAATATCTGCCATTACCGTTTCTGTGCCTGAAAAATAAAGAAAACGCCTAATTAGTTTTCAAAAAATGATTTCGTAAACACCTTCGGCGCCATGTGCATCTTTTTGTCACACAGTTGTCAGGAACATTGTGTATCCAAAAGTATACACATCTTTCTACTTAGTAAATGCACTGTGTCCTTTAGGAACACGTTTTCTATACATTTATTACGCAAAAATGAAAGCCCTGCCCCGGCAGTCTCGACATTAGACAGCGACAAAAACCGGTCGCTAAGTCGTATGGTTGTCAAATTCCTTTAATAGATTTTCAACTTTATTTCGAAAGCATAAGGATGAAAATGTATTAAAAAAATTGACATCGATTAGACTTAACGACCGATTTTTGTCGTTATATTTGTCGAGACTGCAGGGCCTGGCCTGGCGCATTTTTTCGGTATAAATGGTCTGGGAATCGGTACAAAAAAAAAACCGGCCAAGTGCGAGTCGGACTCGCGCACCGAGGGTTCCGTATAAAAATTTAAGATTTTCGGAATTTTTCCTTTATGTGTGCTATAAAACATTGCTTCATGCCAAATTTCAAGATTCTAGGTCGACTGGAAGTACCCTTTAGGTTTTGATTCCCTTGCGAGTAGTTGCGAGTTTGAAAATATGCGGCTTAAATTGCCGTTTCTTTTGATTGCGTTGACATAGAAGTTTCATTTTGTTACAGCTTCAAGGTATTATAGACCTGAGTATTTGATATTAATTTCAATTTAATACCTATACGCGTTCATGAGAAAAGAAGTAACTTTAAAATTTTCAAAAATATTTTTTATTATATGATGTAACTAAAAATTTACGGTTTTCGCAATTTTTCCTTTATCTATACTATAAGACGTTACTTAGTACCAAATTTCAAGATTCTAAGTTCACGGGAAGTACCCTGTAGGTTTTGATTCCCGTGCGAGTTTCGAAAATTTGCAGAAATTTGCGGCATAAACGGCTGTATCTTTTGATTGCTTTGGCTTAGAAGTTTGATTTTTTCACAGCTTCAAGGGACAGTAGACCTGAGTATTAGATATAAATTTCAGTCTGATACCTCCACGCGTTCCTGAGAAAAAGGGTCTTGACAGACGGACGGACGGACAGACGGACAACAAAGTGATCCTATAAGGGTTCCGTTTTTTCCTTTTGAGGTACGGAACCCTAAAAAACAAATGAAGTCGCCAAAACTTGAAAGAACGGCCAGTTAGGGTCTAGCGCTGAGGGTCTTAATATTAAGAGGGGGAGAAGAGGAAGCTTCCGTTCCAGCAGTGGAATCGTTACAGGCTGATTATGCTTATACTTTTTAATATGTATTTATTTTGTTGACAGTGGCTAGAAAAGTTTTTATTACAGAAATCTGCAGATTATTACAAATATCTGTAGATGCAAGATACACAAAAAAAAAACTAAAAAAAAAAACATAAGTAAACATAACATCTTATATCAATATTACAAAACATTCGACTCACGTTTTTTAACACATGAATCCAAGCTAGGCAATATTTAAAGAGTCAACGGCCCAAAGACCCGACTCACGAATATACTCAAAATTCGCTGTGCACACAAAAACACGAATATAAATGTAGATGCCAGCACATAAATCTACTACAATCTGTCAAATTTCTTTAATAGATTTCAACTTTATTGCTTAAAGCATAAGTTTCAAAGTTGATTGAGAAAATTTAACAGTTTCGGGTAGCTTGATGTGCTGGCGTCTGTACAGTTAACACTATCAATCTCGACTAGTTGAGCAATGATTTTTTGAAACGTTCACGTCACATTAAGACTAGAGAAGTGTATTCTTGATCAAAGGTCAGCCCGACAGTATAACGACCAGTATTACCAAGGGGTATCGTGATACCCAGTTACTGGGTTGTGGAGGTCATCAGATAGGCAGTCGCTCCGTGTAAAAACTGGTATTCAGCTGCATCTGGTTGGAAGCCGACCCCAAAAAGTTGGGAAAAGGCTAGGCAAAAGATGATAAACGGATTTTTTTTTATCATACTAACCCAAACAATCTTTCAGAATAGTTTCCAGCGGTTCTGAAGGATACGGCCTCATGCCAACAAATGCGAACTCTTTCATCCTGAAGTACAGTCTCTGGCACTCCCTCAGAGACCTTCCACTGGCTAAAGCCAAGGCTAGGATGCCGCCAGTACTGGTGCCTGCCACCCAGTCGAAACACTGTATGATTGGCCTGCCAACGGCTTCTTCTAAGCTGATGAGCACATGGACTAAGACCAGGCCTCGGATACCGCCGCCATCTAGGCAGAGTAATCTGAAAGAGTAAAGAAAATGGTAAGTAAAGGGCTTTGAAGAGCCGTGGCATACCGTGGCCGCCATTTTGAAAAAAAAAAAACCAAAATGGCGCGATATGTTTCAAAGTATGGTGCGTCCCTAGTTCCCGTCGTCTGAGCTCGAATAGAGTTGTTGGGTTATAATTAGCTATTAAAGACAATGAGAACACAGCTAATTTTTGGACCTAAAATTGTTGAAAATGTCATCATCTCAATGTCAGAAATTTCTTAGGCATTATTAGACATTGGTGCCGATACCCTTGTTCACAAACTAAACTTAATTTAAGTTCAGTGCATCTTTTTCATTTTTTCTATATTTTATTCCTACTCCATGTCACCAACAGACATAAGATTATTTTGGGGCCCGAACTAAGAATGAATGACAACACGATTTGGCAGTAATTGTCCTTACTCCCGATGCGTTTTTGCCCGTCCGAAAAAGTTAATTAAGCGGTTGAAATGTACACACCGAAGTATCGAATTACTCTCGGACGGGCCGGTATCTTCATTAATGGACAAATATATGACGGATAGATGTTCTGAGGAAAAGCTGACTCTTGTAGCAATTCTCCCCGCATTGCGACAAGAGTTAGCCTTTATGAAGGTCGCATAGGTGCTCCAGCGATGGTCCCTGCTTTTAGAGCCTTACCGTCCTTGTTTCTGATTAGAATCGAAGCAGGCAGCTCTCTCCATGGCGGCCACGTTCAGCATCTGACTGACGAGGTCCCGAGTGGAGCCTCTGGCCACAGCCGGGGGGGGCACTCCGTTGTAGTCACCGCGAGCTGAGCAGCTAGGACCACAGCCTGGCACTTCTGGGGCGCATCTGAGGAACGACTTCAGGTTTTAAAACTTATTGAAACAACCAATTGGAACTGTGCACCTAGCTTCTAACATGTAAGTACTGAGTACCCATATAGGTTTATGAGAAATAAAATATTTTGAATTTTTCACACCTGTGAGATAATAAAAAGCAATTCGATTTTCGAATAAGTTGATTTTTGGTAAAAGTTTTCATATATATTTTTGTAAAGGTTATAATAACATTCAGAGAGAAAAAAATAGTCTTACCTTCTAGCACCGACCGCATGCAAAACATACAATATTCTATCATAGTTACTGTTCGACATCTCAGTCGGTAAAATATGTCTAGCCGTATTCCCCGCATTGTTTTTCGCTTCCAAATCTGCTCCAAACACGACCAACGCTTGGACTATTGCGATGTTCGTTTGTTTCACGGCCAAATGTAAAGGTGTGTTGCCTTCATTGTCTCCAATAGAGTGTTCGGCACCTCTTGACAGTAAGGCTATGGCACACTCTAAACGGCCACGTAATACCATTATGTGAAGGGCTGTTCTCCCATCGAAGTTGAGGGCGTTTATATCACAGTTTTTCTCCACTAAGGCGTCGATAACATCACGGGAAACGGCCCAGTGTAAGGGTGTGCCTCCGTGCTTCATGTCCTGTTGGTACAATTTGGGATGGTTGTCATGAAGAAGGTCGCCTACTATTCCTGGAATTAAGAGTTAAGATGCTTAAATTATTGTAGAAGATAGTATACGGGGTTATTTTGTTTGGTAGGTGAAACTTCATAGGCCGATTTTGTTTTAGAGTGAAGTTGCGCCAAAATATTAAAAAAAGACATTGTATAATGGTAATTAAATTGAGAAGAATCATTCATATCATTTTAGGAAAAGCACTTATGAATATGATATAGGTAATTTTGGTGTGTGAGGGACTCAAAGTAAATATGCAAAATAAATCGGTTAATCTATAGAAAAATAGACATTTCACATTTCTACTATTTATTAGTCTGAAACCTTCCCAAAATAGTATAATCAGATAACAAATAATACTTCACTAAGTAAAAACCTGAACTGATGAATTCTGCCAGTGATCCTTGATACATGACGCTGCTGCTAGATAAATATATAATAAAATAAAGACTATTGAGTTTATTAATAAACGTTGCTAAAAGTTAAGTAGATTATGATTACCGCCTGCTCAACCACAAATTGTTCACGTTTAATCATTCTTAACTTTAAGTAACGTTTATAAATAAAGGGGTATAACTACCTGACAGCATAGTTGAAGATTTCTGAACAACCATCACGCCGCCTTCGGCGCAAGCTAGAAGAATAATCAAGAACAAACAAAGCGTTAAAGCATAGTGCATCTACGATACAGTGGTTCAACAAAGCAGCACCCGTTGGAAACTGCAAGGAGCTGGGAATTTACCATTACATTAAGGCGGTACCCCGACCAAAACCGCGTTTTTCTTCGTTATTCAGAGGCTATTAACTCAATAATTATGAGAAATAAACTACATCTGAAAGCACATTATTAATGTTCGATATCCTATCATCACATTGCACGTTATTATTAGTTTTTATATGTTACTAATACATTTAAAATCTTCTTTTAAAAAAAACCGGCCAAGTGCGAGTCGGACTCGCGCACCGAGGGTTCCGTATAAAAATTTAAGGTTTTCGGAATTTTTCCTTTATGTGTGCTATAAAACATTGCTTCATGCCAAATTTCAAGATTCTAGGTCGACTGGAAGTACCCTTTAGGTTTTGATTCCCTTGCGAGTAGTTGCGAGTTTGAAAATATGCGGCTTAAAAATATGCGTTTCTTTTGATTGCGTTGACATAGAAGTTTCATTTTGTTACAGCTTCAAGGTATTATAAACCTGAGTATTTGATATTAATTTCAATTTAATACCTATACGCGTTCATGAGAAAAGAAGTAACTTTAAAATTTTCAAAAATATTTTTTATTATATGATGTAACTAAAAATTTACGGTTTTCGCAATTTTTCCTTTATCTGTACTATAAGACGTTACTTAGTACCAAATTTCAAGATTCTAAGTTCACGGGAAGTACCCTGTAGGTTTTGATTCCCGTGCGAGTTTCGAAAATTTGCAGAAATTTGCGGCATAAACGGCTGTATCTTTTGATTGCGTTGGCTTAGAAGTTTGATTTTTTCACAGCTTCAAGGGACAGTAGACCTGAGTAATTGATATAAATTTCAGCTTCATACCTCCACGCGTTCCTGAGAAAAAGGGTCTTGACAGACGGACGGACGGACAGACGGACAACAAAGTGATCCTATAAGGGTTCCGTTTTTTCCTTTTGAGGTACGGAACCCTAAAAATGACTAAAATTATTTTTAAAAATTTCATTCATCTTTTGCTAAAGTTGACGTTCTATTAATTTGAGGATTTCACCAATGGATAGATAATTTAAAAATCTAAATAATCCACGTTTTAATTTATTTAAAAAGTTCGCTATTCTTTTTTTATTAAAATAATTCCAAAAACTGTGCGAGTTCTATGATAAAGGGTAGGGTTCTACATCCTTTTCGTACGAGGAAGTCGTGTCGCTCTCTGTCTGTCGCAAGGAGGGAACGAATGCTCAAGGTTATTTGGTCAGGGTACCGCCTTAAGCTGCAAGTTATGGTAAGGGGCCGTACATTAATACGTCACACGAATTTGATGATTTTAGACCCCCCGTGCTTGTCACAGGTGGTCATATTTGTCTGACCGAGTTATGGTGTAACGTCACATATTTGGCAATTTTAAGTTAGACTTTATAACAATATCGAAATAGAGGGTAATATATGAGTTGGTGAGTACTAAAAGATTTATACATGTGACGTCACGTAGTCTAGGACTCGTCCCCCCTCCCCTTATCACATAATGTCCCATTTGTTGACCCCCTGCCGCCCTCTTAACGTGTGACGTAATTTATGTATGGCTCATAAGAAAGGGTGAGGTATTTTAATCAAACTGCGTTAAAAAGAAGAAATAAAGTTAACCAAAACCATTAAAGTAAGCAAAAACAAGGTTACTTTTGTTTTTGTCAAACAAACTTTTACATGCTGATGAGTTCATAAATACCTAGTACATTTCTGTGCAGCCATCTCGTTGGCATCGCCTGACTAAAGCTCACACACTAAATAAAGCACATATTTACAGTCGAGGACTGTAAAGGTTGAGCCACTTTAATTATATTACGCCACAGTTAAAATGGCTTTCGAATGCCTGCAGTGTAAAAACGTTTTGATTGATACATTTGCTGCTAAATAAATAAATATTATAGACTAGCTGCGCCCCGCGGTTTCATCCGCATACGCCTCGATCCCGTGGGAATATCGGGATAAAAATGTTCTAATCCAGGTCATGGTCTTATCCATGTGCCTAATTTAATCCAAATAAGTTTAGCCGTTTTAGTGTAAAAACGTAACAAACAGACAAAAAAAAAAGGCGTAAAAAAGAAATCTTTTCTCTTTATTATATTAGTTTAGAGATTATCTACCTGACAGCATGGGTGAAGATTTCTGAAGAGCCGTCCTGCTGTCTTCGGCGTAAGCTAAAAATAATCAAGGACAAACAAAGCGTTAAAGCACAGTGCAATTATATTACAGTGGTCCAACAAAGCCGCACCCGTTGGACTACTGCAAGGTGCTGTGGTTTTAGCATTACATAAATTGCATTGAGGTACAATACCGAAGGCAAACGCAACCGTAAACCGCTGAAGCTAAGCCACCGAAATGACAGGATCTTTTGGCGCGTGGCCAAAATCGGAACTAGCGCCGCCATCTTGTTTTCAATACATTTCACAAAACAATAGGGGGGCCATTCCGCTCAATTAGGCCGACTTTTATTTGCAAATGGTGATGACTAGAGACCGGATAATATGCATTTGCATATTTGCATATGCATTTGCATATTTAAGCCATTTTCAGCGCTGATAGCATATGTTTCCTAAGATCTAGTGATGATGCATATTATCGCTATAATTTACAGTATTTTTCGAGCGCAGCGCACTCAGCAGCCGCGCGTCATTTGTTTTGGTACGATAATAAAATGAAAGAGACAAAATAAATGATCGTCGCGCTCGCCTACCGCACTACTCTTTCCTCCCACCTATATGCATGTTATTGCTTTCATTGTTGACGCGCGTGCTCATTGATCTGCAGTAAAAGTTTTTGTGTCAAATTGTACAATGCCTCCCCAAAAAAAGGGTGTCTTCGTGGATAAGTGACTTTCCTGAAACATTTACTTACGACGGAACTGTTTTGTATTGTCGAGTTTGCGAGAAAAATATTTCGTGCACTAAAAAGTTTCAAATAACAATAAACTTAAATCTAAAGGAATAATATTTACAAAACAAAAAAAAAAATAGTCATTTAATGTTGCATATTCTGTCAGTTTTCGTGCATATTTCAAGCATTTTTCATGCATATTTGCATGCATATTTCAAGCTCTTTATGTTGCATATAATCCGGTCTTTAGTGATGACATTTGGTGCGTGTTGATTGCAATAATAAATTAAATAAAGGTGTTATACTTTTTTAGATAGCGGCGCCATACGTAAAAACATGTAAGAAATGTCATATAAAGTAAAAAAAGAATGCAGCTATGATATTTAATTTATTATTAGCATATATTCGCCGTTAGTGGATTTCCGCGGATTGACCCAGGGATGATTAGAAATGTTCGAACAAAGAATGTAATTTCACGGAAGGGTAAAACGAGATAATAAAAAAAATCTGTAAAACCAATTATATTTGGAGAAGCTACACGCTTTAAAAGTTTTTGGTGGGGATTATTCCCGTCCTTGTCGAGCGGTACTGACGATGTATGGCGCTCGTATGAAATTACAGTCGTGACGTCACTTCTATGGTAGTGCCGTTTTTGTCTGGTAGTGATTTTAAAGCATTTATAACTTGGATTTTTTTTTTGCTGTATGGGCCCGCTCTTGACCTCTATCACGCCTGATGGAAAGCGATGGATGAGGTCTATGATGGAACGAGCGTGCCCAGAAGATGCCTAAGGCACTGGAACTCCCACGCATCGACGAAACACAGCAGGCTTACGCACGACAGCTTTTAGACTTTTTGTAGTATTGTTTGCACTATTTGTAAACAAATGTTTTTTTGAGTTTAGTCATCATCCCCATTGCACTAAGGGCCAGACTACACGTACCACAAACACACCACAACAACAATACGTGGACGAGAGTTAATTTGTATGAAAATTTGTTCACACGGACCACATTTGGCTGTCAAAATCAACAATGTGAGCGATACCGACCACATCAAGGCCACGTCACAGCCACAACGCAACCACCAGCGAGACCGCGTACTAGCAGACGGCCACGTCGCAAACATAACGTTGCTACAACAATTTTTTTTTTGTAGTTACCACAACGCAACTGCAAGAATCTGCAGCGACACTATTCACACGTAACGAAACAGCTTGCCGACATTTTATCGCTGCGATGTGGTGTGAGCAGTGGTGGCCGAGTGGTAAATGCCGCGACTTACGAGTTGTAGGTCGTAGGTTCGGACCCAGACAGGCGCTTTAGTTTGTGTAAATTATTTCATCACCACTGCTCTCAAAACGGTGAAGGAAAACATCATAAGGAAATGTCCTAGAACTAAAAAATATTAAGACATGTGGTATCTACCAACTGCATCCGGTTAGACTGGAAGCCGACCCCAACACAGTTGGGAAAAGGCTAGGCAGATGATGATGATGGTATCTACCAACCCGCAGAGGGCCCGCGTGGTGGATTACGGCCCACTCCCTCTCACCGAGACGAGGCCTGTGTCTCAGCAGTGGGAACATTATAGGCTGATTATGATGTGGTGTGATTGTGGTACGTGTGATTAGGCCCCAACGGCGCCACCCTATCAACGTCATTCGAACGCCTAAAGATCCTTACAGCAGTGTGAAAACGCTTCAGTAGATGGCGACATTGTCGTTATCATCGGAATTGTACCTTTTAGCTACAAGTTTACAAAAAAGTGCAAAACTACGATTTTTTCTAAACGTAAGGTGAGAAAGGGTGTACTTTATTTAAACTGCGTTAAAAAAAAAGAAGGAATAAAGTTAACCAAAACCAATACATTATTAACCCCCTTACTAATAAACGTATTAATTATATCAGATGAAGAGTTACACACCGATTTCTCTTTTTCAGTCGGCAGTACTTTGACTTTCGAAAGAAGACAAAGCGTTGTGTAACTATACAGCCGCTATACAACGTTAATTAGTAAGGGGGTAAGCAAGAACACCGGGTACTAAACAAACACACAAACAAACATAAACTCACACCTTCTTCCCATGAGATAGGCTGAAACTACACAACGCCACCTGCTATGATTTTTACATACTACCATCCTCCCTTCACCCTCCTTCCTTATACTACTGGTAGTTTAGTTATTGACAAACGAACTTTTACTGCTGTGTTCGAGAATCGTAGATTTCTGAGCAGTCATTCGGTTCACATCGCCTGACTAAAGCCCACACACGAAATAAAGCATGTACAGTCGAGGACTGAAATGGTTGAGCACCTATAGGTACAGTACGACACAGTTTATGTTGCTTACGGTTGAACATTCAATCGCACATCACTACGAAAACCGCTCTTACTACTACGACATAAAGGCGTTGTGAATGTCAAATTGTTACCATTGATGTGCGGGTGACTATACCTGCGTAGTAGACAGGTTTTGTTTAATACATGGCGCTGATGCTAAAGAAAAAAATATTATAGACTATCTACCTGACAGCATGGATGCAGATTTCTGAAGAACCGTCATGCTGCCTTCGTCGCGAACTAGAAAGAATCAAGCATACAGAAAGCGTTAAAGCATAGTGCAACTACTAAACAGTGGATCCACTGTTTGAAAAGTCGGCTTCCGTTGGCCTACTGTAAGGAGTTGGACTGTGGTATTAGTAGCTGAGGGTTAAAGGCAAAAGTGCTCAACTACAAAGTGTACAAGTGCAAACAAGTAAGTGCCAAGAGGTGCAGTTATTCACATAAGGACTGCGATACAAAAGAAAAAAAATAAAGTTAACCAAAACCAAAAAGTAAGCAGGCATACAATATTTTGCTACTGACATAAAAGAACATTTACCTGTGGATGGACAAGGCCTGACTAAAGCTCACTGCGTCACACTCAGTCGTATGTGGTACAGTCGAGGAATGAAAAGGTTGAGCACACTCAGGTATTTCTTATTACTGCTTACCCTATCTTTCTGCGAATGTAAATTTACAGGACGAGCAATAAAAAACGGTGATATTACTACCAAAATACCTGGAAGCAAGCTTGTGGATCTCTTAGCGGCCGACAGGTTGACGTCGGCGCCGGCTAACATAAGTGCGCGTACGCAGTCCGGATTGTCTGCCAGACATGCTGTATGTAGCGGGGTGTAGCCCTGCTTGTTGTACACGTTCAGGGATTTAGGACTCTTGCTAGCTAACGCCTGGAACAATCAAAGCTTATTTTGAACAACGAATAAATTGGTCATCATCATCGGACATAGGCTTCCTCCAAGCGTCGTCACATGGTGCGGGATTGTCCGAAAGGGTTACCGCTACCCCGGAACATAAAGGGCTAAGGAAGGAACACGGATGGGTTTTAGTCAATAAGAGTCTGACACTCCCTTCCGCTCCACCCAGAGCGGGAGGGGTCATTTGACGATTTCCCATCCATAAAAAAAAAGCGTCGTCACATGGGCAATGCAGATTTAAATCGTTAGATTCGCACGATTGCCAATACGACACGTGGTCAGAGAACCACGAATGACAGCCTCGACCAACGGCTTAACGTGCATTCCGAGGCACGGAAGGGTCTTGGCTATAGATGCTGGCGGGAAAAATTCCGAATCATTCCCGTCGAATACTTCGGAAGTATTCCGAAATATTCCGAAACTTTGGGAATATTTCCCATTGAATTATTCGGGCGAAATATTCGGCGGAAACATTCGATTGCGGGGTACGAATGTTTCTCGCGGGGCGCGGGGGGGAAAACTTCTCCAGGGAACATCTCCCCTCTTACCGCACCCCGCACCGCCACCGCCTGCACGCACGACTCGTGCAGCCGGGCGCGCGCGGCACGCACGACTCGTGCAGTCGGGCGCGCACAGAGGGACAGCGCGGCGGCGATCGACGATCGATGCAAAATACGATTTTTCAGCAAAAAAAATAAAAATCTTAATTAAATTCATTTTGAATAATTCTGATTTAAAGAAACTTTCCTAGAAGTATTCCGGAATTATTCAGAAGTTTTGCAACTATTATAGTCTTGGCCAAATGTATTAATAATCAACAATTATAATGTACTAATTGATCTACGCGACATCATTCGCATAAATGTTTTTAAATAATATCATCATCATTTAAAGACCCTGCCTACTTTAAGGCATATTAGTTTAGGAGATTTAGTCATAAGAGTGTAATTTCGCTTTTAAATGTATTTTGGGAAAGGTTTGTTAAGGTGACAACATTCTCAGGTTGTAAAACTGAATGAAAAGGAGGGTACTTGCCACAGAACAGTAAAAAGAGGTTCTTTTATCGAGGACGTTTCGCGGACTTCTTTTATCTGTTCTGTGGTACTTGCTGTATGAATGTATTTGAAGGGCCGGACGACTATTAATACCATAATATCAGTATATTTGTGCCACTGTAGGCCTCTTCTCATACATACTCGTAGAAGGCACGAGCTTTGATAGGTTGGCAGTTTCAGGCTTTTTAAGAACGTAAATTTTAAATTATCAATTAACTTTCTAGATTCCCGTGAGCATTTGCTGAGGAACCGACGCTCGCGGTGTATTTTTCTCATCTCAAGGTCATGCTCAAGTGCTCCTAGACTGCGTTCGCAATTTTGTTTCCAAAAGTGTAAATACGTGTTTTTTTGGAAAAAATAACTGCACTCTAGTTTCTGCGCAGGGCCTTAACGTTCATAATTGGTTTCATAATAAACTAGAGTTTCGCAATTCGAAAATCGTAAAATGAAGCCAATTGTGATAGAAATGAAGCCAACTGATCAGAATCATTTGACGATTTGGCGTTCCGCAATTAGGCTGCTGTAAGGTATTAAGTTTTAAATGTAGGTATTCATTCAACGTAGTATTCAGTAATAAATGTGCTTCTTTATTGTCATTGAAACTTTTTGCTGCGCTTTCCTTCTGTACAGATATTTACATGTAAACATCTGATATAATAAAGATAAATAATCAAACCGTTGTTATTGTTATTTATTTATACATTTTGCTTTAGTTTTCATAGCATTAAGAAAGGTAAAGCCTATAACGGTCCCACTGCTGGGACACAGACCCAGGCTTCCTCTCGGTGAGAGGGAGTGGGCCGTAATCCATCACGCCGGCCCATTGCGGGTTGTTAGATGTCACATGTCTTCAAATTTTTGGTTCTAAGACATGCCGGTTTCCTCATGATGTTTTCCTTCGCCGTTTTGAGAGCAAGTGGTGATGAAACAATTTACACAAATGAAATGGCCTGTCTGGGTTCGAACCTATGACCATTAACACGTAAGTCGCGGCCGTTACCACTGGGCCGCCACTGGTCCCCCATAATAACTGGGTGACATTTTTACCACGCCATCAACTTCTAAGTGCCAATAACTTGCCCTCTGCTGGGACACAGGCCTCCTCTCTGTGAGAGGAAACGGGTCGTAATCAGCCACGCGGGCTCAATGCGGGTTGGTGGATATTACTTGTCTTCGAGTTTTACTTCTAAGACATGCCGGTTGCCTCAAGATGTCTTTTGAAGTGAAAACTTCTTTAGCGGCGTTGTACACTTTTTTTGTAATGGGTAAAAAATGTTAAACTCACGTCAGGACACGTGACCTGATCGAAAATTCGTAAGACGGATGGAGAGTAGACAGCCGGCGCGGCGTAGGAGAGGAAGTATCCCCCTCTCTTTCTACGGCGAGGCGAAAATGTATGCCTGCTGTTTCGTTTAGGCGGCGCAGGGCGCTTGCGCGAATGTTCGTGTGTGTTTATGTTACAGCGTGTCACGCGCATCCATGGATGGTGACAGCTGATGGCTCGACCGTCTGTGTAGTGGCCACACTGCTGTGTATTCGTAAAATTCGTGTATATAAAGTGTTTAAAATATGGAAATTGAACAAAGTGCATCTATTAATGAAAAAAGTGACGAAGAAATAGCGAAAGAAAATTAGTTATATTAATTCAATTAATAGTTGCTTTATTTCAACGTTAATATTCAAGTTTTCACTTCTGCCGGCACTCCAGGAGTGCAAGCCGTCTTTTTTTCATCTACTATTGCACCCCAATAGCGTAACAAACTTTCTTCGATATAGGTAAATTCCTAATTCATTGCTTCATGTGTTCGAAAATTCGTCTGCTCAACAACGTAAATAACACAATTCAAGTTATCGAAATGTCAAAATGAAAGGTATTGTTATTGTGTGTCGCGCGATTACCCCGTTAGCCCTGAATTGAAAGAGGTGGAACTCATGGGCGGCCTTTTTCCAGCAATGGGATGATGAATGCTGACACTAACCATTAGCAACCAATTACCATCAAGTTCTCGTATAAGTCGTGTCTTAAGGGAAGAAGCACAGTGGTCCTGTCTCTTGACGTCTCGTGACTAAATACTTAAACGATGATTAAAGTTAAGTGACGTTTAAACGTCAAAAATGTATAGTTAAACAGTCGTTAATCACTACTTAACTTTAAGCATCGTTTATGAATAAAGGGTAATGTGTGAGTATAACTCAAAATTACATCGGCATTAACTTTCGGAAGATTGTCTTATCTCAGTTCAGTTAGAATAATTAAAACTCAAAGTCCAATATTCACTGACGATTTTATCGGGAGAGTGAAAGAGAGAGAGAGAGAGAGAGAGTATTCAATACTATCATGTCATCGACGACACATTGGTATTAGTCATATCTAATGTTCTTATCTACATTTATATATATTTGTATGTACATAATATGTGGACATGCTTTATCTAACGGCAAATTATGCATACAAATACAGGGTCAAATGAAATTAACTTGAGAAACTCACAAAGACGTGATGGGTATCGATATCTAATTACGATAAAATAAAAATATAAATTATTTAATGTATTGTTTTTGGGGGTCAACGACCGCTGGGAGTGTTGTTACTTTTCTTTTTTCGTTGTTTCATCGTGTTTAGATATCAATTCTTTCGTGGAGTACACACAAAAAAAAACTGTTTTTAAACTGATGTTTCACGTGACTACACTAATAGGCTAGTTTCCTAAAAAATTCTAATAAGTCCGTCAGTTAGATTATCAAAAAATATTGGACCCTTATTTTTTCTTTTGTCAATTATATAAAAAATGATGAAGATATCGCCCGTTAAGGTTCCGCGTAACGTCACGCCGTGCGACACTTTTTAGCACGGCGTGACGTCACGACCCCCCACTCCCAAATTTTGACGCGCTTTACCTTTGTCATTTTTTGTTTGATTGACAAAAGAAAAAATAAGGGTCCATTATTTTTCGATAATCTAACTGACGGACTAAATCTAATTATTATTTTTTTACCCAGGAAAATACCCTATTGCGGTCGATGACCCCATAAAAAAGTAATCAAATTAACTTCTTTATTGTGTCATCGTATTTAGATATCGAAGCATGTACAACTCCTACTCGTAATACGACTATGTCACAACTTTGTTATTAACTTCAATCTATACTAATATTATAAAGAGGTAACATTTGTTTGTAAGTTTGTATGTAGGGGGTAATCTCTGGAACTACCAGTCGGATTTGAAAAATTCTTCTTGCATTTGATAGCCCAATAGGGTAGTTTCCTGGGTAAAAAAATAATAATTTTAATTAGTCCGTCAGTTAGATTATCGAAAAATAATGGTCCCATATTTTTTTCTTTTGTCAATCAAACAAAAAATGACAAAGATAAAGCGCGTCAAAATTTGGGAGTTGGGGGTCGTGACGTCACGCCGTGCGACAATTTTTAGCACGGCGTGACGTCACGACCCCCCACTCCCAAATTTTGACGCGCTTTATCTTTGTCATTTTTTGTTTGATTGACAAAAGAAAAAATATGGGTCCATTATTTTTCGATAATCTAACTGACGGACTAATTAGAATTTTTTAGGAAACTAGCCTATTCTTGAGGAAGGCTATAGGCTATTTAACGTCACGCTATGAACCTTAGGAGCCGAGCAAAAGCGCTATGGGGAAACGAAGTGATAGAGCAGGAGACGCGGGCAAGTGATGCAATACGACGAGATGGGTCGAGGGAATACGAAATTTCACGCGAACGAAGTCGCGGGCAGAAGCTAGTATAGTATACAATTGCATAGCAACGATGCGAACATTTTTTTTAAGGGAAATTCGCATAGGAGCTGCCTGGAATATAGATTCGTGCCTTCATGACGGCAATAGGGTCGTCCAATATTAACACTACTGGCAAAATGTGGGTGAACGATACAACTCTGATTTCCTCTTCAAGGAATTCAAGCGCGATGGTATAATGTTATGATATTTTATTTGCGCAGAACCAGTTGTTGTGGCGATGCTTGTAGGAGATCTATGCGCAGCAGTGGATGTCTGTTGGCTGAAACTATGAAGATGATGAAGCAAAACAAAAATAGTAGATTGTTTGCCGAGGGAGCAAACAACTATTTTGAAGGCAAGAGAACAAATTATGTCACTCGACTTCAATCAATCGAGCTTAAAATAGTGTTGCTCCCGAGGTAGACACTACTTTTTATCACCCTCTATGAAAAAATCAATAAGTGCAACTTATGAATAATAATAGTACGTTTATTTATTTAGGTACATACAATTAGGAGCAATACATAGAAATAATTAGCGGCTAATGTTTATATTTGAACAATTATGGAAGACGTGCATCGTAACAATTTTTTTTAATTTAGTTCACGCGCGTTTTTTTTTATCGTACTTGCGTGTTACTTGTTTATAAAATGTTCGTGATTGATCTCTTTGGTGACTGGAACTTTTACTAACAATATCCACATTCCAAATTCAAATCACTTTTAGTCCCTAGGGATTAAAGAGCAATTTTAGTCCCTGTTCACGAAGAATACACTAGCCCTTTTTGAATAAATGTGATAAAAAAAGTATAGTAATTATTGTTTAGGTACCTACTCATAAAAAAATTAACATTAGACTGGCGACAATGCTGCTTGGTAAACGAATGAATAAGGGATCGTTGTCATGCGAAAATAGACGGGCAATCTCGAAATAAATGAGTTTAAGCGTAAATAATATATTAACAAGGTTTAAAACCCCTTCGATTACTTACCATTAGGTAGTAAAGGCGCTGCTCCAGAGCAGCCCACGACTAAACTAGGCACGTGTACTTAGCTACGCTTTGTATGAATTAATTGTAGGCTGCGGGGTAATTGCGTAACACACTATCAGTAGCAATCGCTTTAATTTTGACAATTCAACAACATTCATTGCGTTATGTACGTTGCTGAGTAGACAAATTATTTGAACATATGAAGCAATGGATAAGCAATATCCTTCAAAATGATTCAGGTTATAATATTGATAGTGTGTTACTCAGTTAGGGTGCAGGATAGTCCATTGCGACCAACGGCCCGCTACGCACGAATGCATGTCTGGAAAACAAATGAACCGCGCAGCTAAGGTGCCTACGTAGCAGTGGAGGACGGTCGACGTAATTGGTCGTCACAGCTAAAATCGGGAATCAATTATGTACTTGACTAATCCTTGTCCTTCCCTGTAGTTTAATATAAATCTTAGTGTTCCGAAACGTGGCCACTTGCCAAATAACTGAAATTCCAACGCATAGCAAACAGAATACAACATCTCCCGATAGTCAAATGTAAGCAGAAACTTCAATCAATGTCATATTAGGTATGTATATCTTCACCGATAAATATACACATTATTATACCTTTTTACACAAAAATCAACTTTAAAAGCATTAAAACAAAGTTGTTTTTTAAACGACGACACTTACCGTACTGAAAAGAGCGTAAAACATTTGAATGGCAATGGAACCTGAATCTTATTAAATATAATGAAAGGTTCTAATCCAATGCATTTAATTTAGAACCTGCTGTACAGTGAAGGTAACAGACCAAGAAAAGTAATAATAACTAAAAAAAGTAATCAATAACTCACATTAATAATTTCTTTGTTGCTTGCAGCTGCATAGTGGAAAACCGTGTTTCCTTCAAGGTCGATAACATCGAGGGAACTGTTTAGAGACACTAAACTTTGAACCATGCGCACGTTACATGCCTTCACGGCCACCTGAAACAAAAAAAGACGTTTTCAACAAGTACTTTTGAATTTACAATGCGACATATTTGTCTAAAAACCGGTCAAGTGCGAATCGGACTCGCGCACCGAGGGTTCCGTACAAATTGTAGGTATGTAACTACAAATTTACGGTTTCCGGATTTTTTCCTTTACCTGTGCTACATGACATTGCTTCTTGCCAAATTTCATGATTCTAGGTCAACGGGAAATATCCTATAAATTTTGATTCCCTTGAGAGTGTCGAAATATAAGTTTCTTGTGGCATAAACGGCCGTACCTTTTTTTACGTTAACTTGGAAGTTTGATTTTTTTCACAGCTTCAAGAAATTGTAGACCTGAGTATATGGTTAAAATTTCAACTCGATACCTCCACGCGTTCCCGAGATAAAGGGTCTTGACTTGACAGACAGACAGACGGACAACAAAGTGATCATATAAGGGTTCCGTTTTTTCCTTTTGAGGTACGGAACCCTATAAATAACATAATTGTTTTATTTTCACGACTGGTACTGTTTCTTAATAAAGTAGAAAATGCGAGAAAGAAACTTTCAAAATTGTCGGTAAGTATCTCGGATTCCTAACTGTCTGTCGTCTGTCAGTTTTTAGACGACAACTAGCTATGCCCGCGACGTGCATGACGGAAAACCACCACGGAGGTCCGCCTATAAGGTGAGGTGCTTGAAGTATTAAATAAATAAAACGTTTTAATTTTTTACCCGGAACCCTAATTATTTTTCTAAAATAAATGTAGCCTAAGTTACTCCTTATTACACCAGCTATCTGCCAGTTAAAGTCCCGTCAAAATCGGTCCAGCCGTTTCATAGATTAGCCGGAACAAACAGACAGACAGACAAAAATTATAAAAAATGTTATTTTGGTACATGTACCGTGTATGTAACATGCATATGCATTTAGTAAAAAGTGGTTATTTTAATATTACAAACAGACACTCCAATTTTATTTATTTGTATAGATTATTAGATACTAAGTTTTAATAGATATAGGTGCCTATATACAGCAACGAAAATATTATATGAACATGACATCATCATTATCATCTCTGTCTACCCTATTTGACACAGGCGTGACGTACATGCTATTGTGTTGTTGATTACAATAATTATTATAATTAATTTTAATGGTTTTCGTCTATTGAGTCGAGTTCTGAAAGTATAACGCTAATTGCTATTTACAGTCAAGGGGTAGACTGAAAAGCAGTATTCATTCCATAAATATTGATAAGTTCTTTTCGGCTTTAATAAATACTAGCAGCGCCCCGCGGTTTTGACCCGCGTAAGTTTCGATCCCGTGGGAATATCGGGATAAAAACTATGCTATGTCCTTTCCCGGGACTCAACCAACTAGATCTCTATACCAAATTTCATCGAAATCTGTTCAGCGGTTTAAGCGTGAAGAGGTAGATAACAGAGAGAAACACTTTCGCATTTATAATATTAGTATGGATATGCCAAGTACAAAAAATGTACCTACATTTATTACTTTTATCAATCGCACCTAATCTATACTTACTATCCATACTAATATTATAAATTCGAAAGTAACTCTGTCTGTCTGTCTGTATGTTACCTTTTCACGCCTAAACCGCTGAACCGATTTAAATAAAATTTGGTATCTAATAGAGATAGTTTTGAGTCCCGGGAAAGGACATAGGATACTTTTTATCCCGATATTCCAACGGAATCGAGACTTATGCGGGTGAAATCTCGTGGCGCAGCTAGTAATATTATAAAGCTGAGTTTTTATTTTGTTTTAACGCGCTAATCTCTGGAACTACCCGTCAAATTTGAAAAAATATTTTGCATTTGATAGCCCAATTCCTGAGGAAGGTTATAGGCTATTTAAAAACACGCAAAGACCCTTAGGAACATGTCAAAAATAAAAAAAAGTCAGAAGGAGCACTAAGCGAAAACGTAGTAGTGCGGGCAGGAGATGCGTTGCGACGCGATGGGTCGGGGACGAGAAAAATCACGCAGACGAAGTCGCGGGCAGAAGCTAGTTAGTTACTGATAAAAGGAATAGGAAAAAAAAATCATAGCACACCATTGTTTCCCTCTAACTACCTACCATAAGCAATTACACATTTACACCAAACCAAGGCTGGCTGAGTCATCGTAGTTAAATACTTAACTTTGCGTCACTGAGACTGAACTGACCTTTAGACGCTTCAGAAACTATATAATAATATATACTGAGAACTAAGACCCATTTTATTCACTTGACCCTTTGTATGACACACATTTTTACAGTTTTTTTCCGAAACCCATTTGACCTCTTTAGTCGCCTTGGAAAATAACCCAGTTGCTTGTCCAAGAATGAGACCTATTTAGAAAACAAACAAATTTTACCTCTTTATAATATTAGTATAGATAGCTGTTACCCGCGACTTCGTCCGCGTGGAATTTAACAAAAAAGATTTTTTTTCATAAAATAAAAGTAGCCTAAGTTACTCCTTGTTACACCAGCTATCTACCAGTGAAAGTCCCGTCAAAATCAGTCCAGCCGTTTCAGAGATTAGCCGGAAAAAACAGACAGACAGACAAGTTGTAAAAAAAATTATTTTGGTATATGTACCGTGTATATATCCATATGCATTTAGTAAAAAGCGGTTATTTTAATATTACAAAGAGACACTCCAATTTTATTTATTTGTATAGATATGATGATTTCGATGACGTCATTTCGGACCAAAATCATCAACCATGTTTGTGACAAAAACAACCAATTTGAGAGCAGCAGCTATGACTGCATTTGCAACAAATAAATGGCCAACCCTATACTGCTGTATGTTTGTTTACTTACCATCAAAGGTGTGGCTCCAGTCAATGGATCAATGGCATCAATGTGTCTCTGAACTTCAGGGTCGTTGAACAGCTCACTCAGGCCAAAATGAGCCACCATGTGAGCGATAGTCCATGACTGGTGTTCTGATAATGTGTCGCAGAGTTTCTGAAGAATTGGCACTGTGCACTGAAAAGGATGATGTTTAATTAGTATTCATTTAAATTATATACTTAATTAAGTTTCTGTATATTTATGTGCTTGAAGTATTAAATAAATAAATGTTGAGTATTATTTTAATTAAATGTAGGGCTGATTTTCCCAATGCCAGATAACTTCATCGGAGGAATAATTTTGAATTTTTGACAGTTCTTCCATACAAATACTGTCAGAAGTCAATTTAATTCCACGAATAAAAATTATTGGTCGATTGAAAAACCAGCCCTTAATTATTAATGTTGTTTATTTAATATTACGTACTGGACTATGTCTGTAAATATGTAACAAATTACCCCATTGGGCAACCTTACAAACTGCTTTCTTGTTTATCACTGAGCTGTTTACAATATTATAGAGCTTGTGCCAAGTAAAAGGATTTTTTAATTTTAATGGTACTGTATCAAAATTCATGACAGCGGGTTAATAAACAAAATACGAAACTAACTATTTTGTTTAATAACCCATTGAAAGGCTATTGTTATTACGTTTGGGAGAGTTTAGCAACCTGCAAAATTTTTAATTATACTTACTTCTTTGGTAATCTTGATAAATACTGGTATTTGCTCCTTGTAAGCCATGAATTTCACTTCTGCATCGTCTAAGGTATTAGCCCGATATAAACTGCAATGGAAAGAACCAAACAGAATAATTATTAGGTATATGAAACTAATTAATGCGTTGCAATGCCTTTATCAATTTTTTTTTGGTTAGGAATCTGCCCCGATGCACACACAACGACATACCAAAGTTTCATTCCAATCAGTCAAGTCATTTTCAAGTTTTTGCGAGACTAACAAACGGCAATTGCTTTTTTATATATGATAAGTACTAGTTTCTCGCATATCCGGGACCTTTGGTAGACATACGAGGGGAGGCCCATATTTTTTTAAATTATGTTTTTAGGATAATAATGTAAAAACAAAAATAATGTAATGTAAAAGCATCAGATAATTATTATCATAATTCCAGTGACATGCCTAACCCAAAGATAGTAAATAAAATTAGTTTAGCATATTGATCAGATAGTAGCTCAAACTGTCACTATATAATGAGACAATTACTTTTTCAATTGTTACCAATCTTTAGGAGATTTCTTGACTTTTAAAAGGATAGTTGACAGATGAAATGGGATTATTAGTAACATAATATTTCATTTCTTTTCTTATATATTTTTTAGTATTATATATAATTTTTTTTTTTTGTTGTAAATGTTTCAAAACATTGATCTCAAAAGGCTGCATGAGAATGTGAATAATAAGTACTATAACATTCTTAATTTTGAATAATAGTGTGAAACATTATCAAGACCTGCAGCTGTGGAGTATAGGTTTCTAGGTGAAAGAAAATAATTATTTTACATCACTAGGTAGGGATAGCCTAGCTTAGGCCTCTTCGGCTTTATCTTCTCATTCTAAAGTACCTACATTATATTTAAATATTATTCTCATATTTTATTATAATAAGCTATAGAGATTGCCAAAAATATAAAAACAATTGGCAATTAGCTTAAAATCAATGAGTCAAACACATGAATAATTACATACCTGTACATCTGATGTAAGCTCTCGGTAAAAGGCTTATGAAGAACTATTTCATAGTATTTGTCTTTTGAATTCTTGGGCGGATTCTTTGGTCCATACAGTAAAATAGAGTCTTTTCGGTAATGTATCGGCCTTGAAATGTAGTTGTCGGACCGCACCTCTATTACTTTAGTAGGAGCTTCTTCCGTCCCCAGAAGACCACGGAAAACTAACAATTTACACAAAGATAAATATTTTCTTCAGACATGAAAAAAATTATGTTTACAAGAAGCTATCACTACGTGAGACTCGAATGCAGAATTTACGAGATAAACGGAACTTACTTGAATTCAGCATTATGTAGGAAATAATTTTGGATTTTCAGAAGTCAATAAATTCTGTAATTCCAATTTTTATTTTACTGCTGAGCTTAAACGATTTGCAAAAAAACACGCACAATTCTGGCTCAGAGGTCAGCCAGCTGTGTTGAGTTGTTGACAACTGACCAGTGTTGCTATCGTAAAAATCTAAGCTGCCGTGTGTCAGTCTGGTTTACCGTATTTTAAGGGAAAAAATACTAAATTGCTGTGTTTAATAATTTATTTAAAACATCACTAAGGCTGTGTCCTGCGATTCAACGCGAACGCGATCGCTAAGCGATCCGATGCGGTTTACGCGACGCGGTGGCTCTGTCCTACGTGCGTGCAAAGTCGCCGCTTCAGCCGCCGCGCGCTCTTTTCAATACCCTAAAAATGAATTTTCCAGTCACAATTGTTTGTTGTTAGAAACAATTGTTATTGGAAGATTAATTTTTGAAATATCAAATACGGTCTGGTGGTGTTCTGTCGTACTTAGTTTATACTTCTTGAGTACCTAACTCAAGAAGTATAAACTAAGTACGACAGAGGAGTGCAACTAATTTAAGTCATATTTATGGGAAATTTCATAATTTGTACGAAGAATTACGCGTCCAACCCATGTCAATTAAACAACATAATAATTTTAGCTTTAATTTATAAACAAGCCACCGCACCGCATGAGTTCGCGCGAAAATATCAAACCAACTGATCGCGTCCGCTTTGCTTCGCACCGCACCCACATGCGGTTACTCACGTAAGCCATCGCAATAGAGTATCATTTGTTTGTTCCATTCGCGCCGCTTCGCTTCGCGATCGCGTTCGCGTTGAATCGCCCACGTAGGACACCGCGTAACGCGGCGTCCTATGAAGGCGATTCAACGCGAACGCGATTGCGAAGCGAAGCAGCGCAAATGGAACAAACAATGATACTCTATTGCGGTGGCCTACGTGACCAACCGCACGTGCGTGTGGTGCGAAGCGAAGCGGACGCGATCGATATTTTCACGATTTGATATTTTCGCGCGAACTCTTGCGGTGCGTGGCTTGTTTTAAATAAATTAAAATGTACAGACGCCAGCACATCAACCTACTACAATCTGTCAAATTTCTTCAATAGATTTTCAACTTTATCACTGAATTATAAGGTTCAAAGTTGATTGGGAAAATGTGACAGTTAGGTGTAGCTTGATGTGCTGGCGTCTGTACAAAAGCTAAAATTGGTGCAAGTAGAAATCTAAATATAAAATATTAGTTGCCCTCTCCTCTGTTGTCCGTACATACTTCTTGAGTACCTATTTGATATTTTCAAAAATGAATTTTCCAGTAAAAAAAATTCTGTCCGTCCAAGACAACTGAGCTGCCGCGTCGCGTTGAATTCGCGTAAACCGCATCGGATCACTTCGCAATCGCGTTCGTGTTAAATCGCCCACGTAGGTGACGTAGGACGCCGCGTAACGTAATAAATGTAGGTGGTACGAGTACGTGGTGTCATTTATGTACAGAGGCCAGCACATCAAGCTACCCCAATCTGTCAAATTTTCGCAATTGAATATGAACCTTATTACTTTCTGGTAAAGTTGAAAATCTAGACAAAGAATTTTGACAGATTGGGGTAGCTTGATGTGCTGGCGTCTGTACAACCTTTTCATTCATATTTAACCAAGGCGAAAGACTATGCTACTTTGGCGTTACAATTATGCCGGGTCCACACTATACGGGAAAATCGCGATAAGTTGTTTCTTATTGGCTGACATCGTAGGTCCAGCCAATGAGCATCAACTTATCGCGCAAATCTTCGCGTTATCGCGATAGTCTGGCCCCAGTATTACAACTTCATGTTTGTAGTCGGGATTTTCCCGGCTGTGCTCGTAAAATTACCTCTGTACGTTTCGTTTCATTCATTACGTTAAAAACGTTTCGTTTCAACTATAGTCAATTGCCGTATTTTGTGATGTACGGCAATGAGAGGACTGCCGTATTTTCTGAAAAAATAGAATTGTGGATTGCCGTATAATACGGAAAAACTTTGCAACTGACTGACAGCAACAGAATGGCAAAGTTGACCAGTGACACTGAAGCTTAGTCGTATAACTTTGTAAATAGACGACCAGAGAGAACACTTTTTATAAATAAAACCATTGACATATATATCAATGAATAAAACAAAATATTAGCTTCATTTTTCAGTCAAAGTGATTTCTTCAAACTTTTAACATATGCTCTGAGAGTCTGAGACTACTTTGTCGCACACAAATAAAAATAAATAACGTGTAGAAATAATAAACGGAACAGGGCAGCAATCAATTTACTTTTAAAATATCTTCCTCAGTTCTCGGATCTTGACTCCCGACTAGTGTCGACCCCTCAAGTATTATAAATGTTTGGATAATAAATATGGGCTAAAGAAAAACACTTACGCATATACATTTATGTTTAATTTATAGATCAAAAAATGGAATGCACATAACACTAGATATAATAACTAAATAAAATACGAAGGTCTACAACTAAAACAAGAATTCTTTAAAGAATATAAACAATAAAGCATTAAAATTTTTGGTATAAAGTTTAAAAGCACAAAGTTCAAATGACTAGATAGATCTAAAAACTTATGACAACAAAAAGGATCAATTAAAACTAGATAGTTCACACAATAATACTTTCTTTCCTTGATGTTTTACAAGTTACACAACACGTAGTTGTAGTTATACAGTTTTATAGATCGATAATGTGTATTTATTGTCAAATAAGCTTGGTCTAAGATTGATTGCAAACAAAAAAACCAGTGCAATAAATAATTGTCAATCTTTTTAGATCCTGGATATTAATGTCAAAATAAACTATGGAATTAAAGTTTAGAATGGCAATTAGTCGTTTCAAATATTTAAGACAATTAAATAAGAGTTGATAATAATATGAACAAACAATTAAGTTAAAACACTAATCTTTGGTTACAAAATTAAGTACGTCATTACAATATTTAATTCTAGACCTATCAATTAACAATTTAAACAGGAATTCAATCACACAAAAATGAATACAACTTATACACTATGAATAATAAATTATCAAATAATAAATATTCGATTATCAAGTTTATTTGGTACATTGCGCTATAATCCGCGCGGAACTAGTTGGCCGCGCCTTAGGTATGTCATATGTGAGCGGTGGGACGGAGGGGCGGGGGCGCATTACTCAGTACATGCGTTGCGAACCGCTGCCTCACCCCTGTCTCCGCCTCAGCTGCCAACTAGTTCCGTGCGGACTATAGGTAGCCCGCGAAATTCCAATTTTCTTACGTGTTTTACAATTTGTATTATGTCAGGCTGTATGTTGCACAAAATATGATTGATTGGTTGCGAGCGTAACAAGTATGTATTTACAGAATTATAATCATTAAAATCATCAATACAACCCTAAGTTCAAATAATCCTATTAATAAAATTGATATTTCATGAAATAGTCATTTTAATTCTGTAAAGTCATATTTGTTATGTTCGCGAATCATATTTTAATCAACATCAACATGACACTGAACTGAAAATTGCAAAACGTTAGAAAATTTGAATTTCGCGGGCTACCCTGGCGCTTCCCCATAGCAGATCATTTTGAATACAATATTCATGTAGAGAGCATAGTACAGCATATAAAATGTACATAAAATACATGATATAAATAGTGTAAGCTAATGAGCATATTACATAATACATTCATTGTCCTAATTGAAGTTATCTCTAAAACCAAATACGTTTTTTTGTTTATACAATTATATATTCTCAAAATTCTCCTATATATATTATTAAAACCTCCTTTCACATCAATTAAATCACTTATTTATCACTGTGTATAGTTTTTCAAGACATTTCCTAACTATAACCTATCTTGGCTGACGCGTCAAGGACATTGACCCTTCAAAATAGTGCCATATAGAACAAAACAAACTTTCACATTTATAATATTAGTAGGATAATACATTTCAACAGAGCAGAGTTCTAAGTTAACCAAATGTATTTTATTTAGGTGTTCCGCTAATAGAATGTATTTAAACATAAACCCCCTTACTAATAACCGTTGTATAGCGTCTGTATAATTACACAACGCTTTGTCTTCTTCTTTCGAAAGTCAAATTACTGACGACAGAAAGAGAGAAATCGGTGTGTAACTATTCATCTGATATAATACGTTTATTAGTAAGGGGGAAAATGTAAGCTCCTTTGCCTAAAAATATTCTTTGAACTGATTAGGCTGCATGGCTATGATTGGCGTTGGATCCAGGAAGGTTGTCAGGGTTAGCAAGGGGATCCAGTTCAGCAAAGAGCTTGAACCAGGCTGCTTTATCTTCTTTCTTTGGGATGGGTTTACTCGGAGTGGGCTTGGAAGTTTGCTGCGGAGATTTTGGTACCTCATTGTAGTTTCTAATGACGGGAGCCATTGGACCTTGCAATAAGCTGGATGAGTTCTGTAATTAATAATAATAAAATTTGTTTGGACTCAATAAAATATAACCAGATACAGTAATATTAAGGAACTAGGGTACAAATAAAGTGAGTAGACTGCTAAAATAATATGAACTCCTGAATTAAAAAAAAAAACCGGCCAAGTGTGAGTCGGAATCGCACACGAAACGTTCAAGCCACAAGGCAAAAAACGCCGAATAAGACACGGACACCCTCTTATAAACATTTAACTTTTTTTTTTGTTATAGCGGCAATAGAAACACTCTCTGTGAAAATTTCAACTGTCTACTATATTTTCTTCTGTATTCTGTATTACGGTTCGTGAGATACAGCCCCCTGACAGTCAGATGGACGGATAGACAGCGGAGGCTTAGTAATAGAGTTCCGTTAGCAACCTTTGGTTATGGACCCTAAAAACCAACTAGGTAAAAACCTGTATCTTGGAAATCAGTACTTGCCAATTGATAAAAGTAGTCGGTAATATAGAATTTAGATTCATATTACTGCAGTGTTGATAGAGTTAAAAGTTAATATAGCTAATGATTCATACTTTATAAACATCAGATAACAAGTTCAAATAGACCTATCACATGTCAAGCGTGTGTAGTGTAACTATATGCAATCAAAATAAGAATTAGGACTGGCCTACATTATCATTATAATGAGGGCGGGTTGTTTCACGTCCCTTGACGCACGCGAATACGTTAAAAATGGCGCTAATTATTGTCAAACAAAAAAAAAGTGTTGATTCAAATTACAATTACAAAATTATGGCCACGCTACGGCAAGGCAAGGCAATTTTCGTTAAACAATAAAGAGTACGTAATCGTTATTATTTCACGTACGTATGTTACGTTAACCAACCGTTTGCAACAACCAGCACTAAGTCAGCTTCATTCAAATTTTAAGGTACTACCCACAGGTTTTAAGACAGCAAAAAAGCAGTGTTTACCCGAGGGGTAATTCCTGTAGTCATATGATCGTTCGCATTCTAATCTCAGTCTCAATCTGTCAAAATTACAATCAATTTACCTACATTTTTACAAGTTTTTGTCATTGATTGTCGCTGATATGAGATTGAGACTTCAATGTTTTTTAAGCACAAGAATTCCTTCAGATCTTTTATAGCAAACTGTTACAATTCAAAATGGCTGTTTTTAACCCATTAAGGGACACTGAACGAGGTACAATGGAAGTTCTTTTGTTATTATACATCTGGGAGTTACCTAAGAGTGTCGTAGTGTTAATTTATCTTTTGTGCACCTGTCACACTGTTGGCCTTTTAATCCAAAGGTTGTCTGGTAGAGAATGCTGTGGTATTAATTATGGAAGCTAAAAGACTAGGATAAAAAATAAATTACCTGTAACAATTGTGAAGGCAAAAATGTTCCAAATCTCCCTGGTCCATCTCCACAATCCATCTGTAGCCCGGCTAGTTCAGACATTATTGCAGTGTTTCCACTAGATAACTCAGATTCCAAACAACTTGTATCAATCAGGTTCACTGAAGTGCTTGGTTTGGCTTCTTTCTCATTGGACGGTTGCTTTTCATTTTCGTTGTCTACTTTGGGTTTCACATTTTTCGGTTCACAATTTTTTTCTGGATTGTCATCTTTGAATTCATCCTGGAATTAACAGTAGTTGATATTTTCTCAAAACTCAATATTAAAAATTACATTTCACAATGTGAATTTCAGGTCTGTGACCATATACAGTAGAGATACCTACAATGTCTTAAAAGACTGGCCTATTTAGGGGGTAAGTTACAAAGATATGATCATTGTCGACCCTGTTGGCCACCGCAAAGTAGGAGAGAAGGAGAGGGCTTTAATTTGACGAATAATTTGTTGTAATTATATATTGTCGATCGTAGGTTCAATTGAGGTAAGGGACAAAATACCTGATTTTTGGATCTAAATTTCGAATCACCCTCCCGAATGCCACTCCTGAAAAATCGTATTTTGTCCCTTACCTCAATTGAACCTACGGTCGACGATATCATATATAGTAAGTATAACAACTAATTTAATCAAGTAATGATTTTAAAAACATGTTATTAAAAATTTGTTTATTCATTGATATTTTATCATGGTTTAAGACATTTTATTCTCAAAAAGAATACAATTCACTTATGATTACAAGTTAATATTAATATTTGATACACAAACCTATGAAGAATGGTAGGTACACAAATAAACTAGTAAGTAGTGGATGCCGAAATAGTTTTTCATACAATGCTGTGGGTAACAATAAAAAGTTAGTGTACCATTACATATATTTTTCTTGATGGCAAGTCAATAGGTATTACACGTTGTTAACCGGTCAAGCGGCGCGCGTCGCCCATTGGCGACGAAACAATAGAAACAATACCTTGAAGCGCACCCATAATAGATAGATAGCTTAGATCATAGATTATCTAGGTGGGGCTGCCACATCAAATTTTTATCTAGATGGAGATCAAGATACATAGCATTCAGATACAATTTTAAAGGAGTTGTGGTAATCTGTTTATTTTAATTCTATAAAAGATTTGAAATTCAGTTACCTACCTCTTAATAATTAAGAGCTCTGAATTACAAGCATGGATTTATTGATGGAAACATAATGAATTTCACATAGAAGCACTTATAAACGATTAAAGGTTGCCTTGCCAACATGCTAAAGGAGGAATAACACAGTGGAAATAAAACAGTGTTATGTGACAGCCAAAAAAATAAGTGTTAGCTGTAAATCTCACCTGGAAAAACAGCATTTGATCCTTATCCTGTGGTGTGACATCCTGCTTGCTTTCTGCCTCACCCAGGGTCTGAGACAGTTCCTTCAGTATAGAAAATTCATAAAGCGGTGCAGCATTCATCGTGTCTGCGGTTGCTACTAAAGTTTGTGCCACTTTAGTAGCAAATGTTACGAAGGAAGATTGGTAGTTAGATAGGACATGGGAAAACATGTTGCATCTCGCTGCAGCAAGCAAGTCAATCTGAAAGTAGGGAATTTTTAATTAGTTGTCTGTGTGTAGTTGTTTGTATTCACCGCATTATTAAACCAATTTCTATCATACAATTTATTGTTATTTGTTGCTGCATTACATTATTAAGACTGCAGGACAATAAACGCCCCTCAACATTTTCTTTTTGTAAGCCTATACTTTCCTACTGCTGGGTAAAGGCCTCCCCCAAATCTTTCCAGGAACTCTTTTCCCGTGCCACCTCGAACCAGCCCTCATAGTACACGTCTAGGTCACCTCGAGATCTCTTTCTGGGCTGGCCTTGGCGGCGCTGTCCATCTTCTTCATACCTCAACATAATAACAATAAAACTTCTATTGTGTATCATAATCTCGTTCAGTGTCCTTGAATGGGTTACCATTACAGAATTTGGGTTGCTATATTTCTGTGTAACAACTTATAGTTTATTAATAAAATAATTAAATTAAATCATACTTTTTGAAGTACATCCAGTGTCAGTTTATCAAACACCTTTTTACTCTCGCGTACTTGCCGCTGCGCCTTCCGGAAGTTGTCCAGGCCGCGTCCTGTATCGGGGTCTAGCTGTGCGCTCGTCGATTTCATCCAGCTGAGGGCGGCACGGTACTCGATTCGGGCTTTTTCCATAGCAGATACAGTCGCCCGCATATCGCTCACAGCGCGACCTCGAAACGTCTCCACTTCGTGATAAAGCCTCAATAACGGCCCCCGCACTGATAAGCGTTGTTGTCCCGAGTATGAAATTGCTTTGCCCGCAGATACCATGTGTTTACCCGACGCGTCCGCATTTTTTCCAGAGTCCCGCAAAAACTTCCCTAAAGCATTCTCCTCTTGAGCCAAAATACACAATCGTTCTTGATATTGGTCCAATACTCGCTGTAATTGTAAGCAGCTGTCTGATATTGATCGAAATAATTCCAGTTTAGCATCAAGCTCGGCATCGGACGAAACAATACACTCATCCTCTTTGGTTCCTAGTTTTTTTAGCACAGTCTTTTTTGTTACCCAGTATTGATGTTGCATCATTTTACTGGAAATTAAACGAATTTTCACTGTAAGCTATCAGTAAATTAAAAATTCTGAAACTGAAATATTTCAATAGAAGAAGCCGAATTGTTTGACACTTTTGACATTTAAAATAATCTTTGACACTGTCAAAGATTATTTTAAATGTCTCAATGTAACTGTCAAATTGACAGCTGAGCTGAAAGAATGTTGCCAAGAATCAAGTTTTTCTAGCTTTTCTATTTTGTAACATTAATTCCTAAAGTCACATCGTCTATTTTTTATTATAAAAACATAATAATTACTATTATTCTACAGCTCATTGTGTTTTTATAATTTAATTTTATGTAGAACATACCTTAGTGGTGGCCCAGTGGTATCAGCCGCGACTTACAAGTTGTAGGTCGTAGGTTCGAACCCCGACAGGCGCTTTACTTTGTGTAAATTATTTCATCACCATTGCTCTCAAAACGGTGAAGGAAAACATCGTGAGGAAACCGGCATGTCCTAGAACCAAAAATTCGAAGACATGTAACATCCACCAACCCGCACTGGGCCCGCGTGGTGGATTACGGCCCACTCCCTCTCACAGAGAGGAGGCCTGTGTCCCAGCAGTGAGAACGTTATAGGCTGATTATGTATACCTTAGTAATATAACATCTATTTCTGGAAATGAAGCTGGTGATGGTTCTATTGCAGTGTGAGCCACCTTCTCCTCCAAGAGTGCGAAAAATAGCCTATGCTTTTGATTAACAAGAATGCAACTTATAGTATCTGTGAAAATGAATAAAAAATGAGTGTATTTTTCTACGATTAATTTTATACCAAAATACAGTTTTTTATGGTTTGTGAGCCTGATCTCAAAATAAATGACAATTATAGATATTTTCAAATATCTGTATAAATAGCCCTTGGAGTGAAGAAATTCATCATCAAACTTTGAAAACATGGAAAGTTTCCAAAAACAGTATAATCTGTGTTGAGAGAAATGAGATTGTCTAATTTGTCTATGACGCGAATATTTACAACCGGAATGTGGAATGGCCGCCGCGTTTCGCGTTAATGCGAATGTATTGTGTTATCAAATCGTCTTGATAATAATATGTACAATTTTATTAGGTGAGAGTGACTTATTAACACAATCGTGTGGAAATAATTATAATGTACTGTGCTGATAAAACTATCCCCGGTGTGTCATCGTCACAATCTTCGAAGAACGTCAAAGATGGTAAGTTTGGTTGTCACATAATATGTGCTTTTTAATTTGCTATTGCATGTAATATTTAGTTAGTTTCGATTACACTTGATCATTTTTAACATTTGTCATCTCGGATAGCTTCCGATGTTCGTTATACCCGGTGATCTTCTTGTTTTTTGTTTATGCCAAAAGTTTGAGGATACTTTTCAAGTTTACTAATGTTTAAAATTTATTGTCGAATGCACAACAGGAATCACTTTACTTGCTGTTAGTTTACAAGTTTAGACTAGGAATTAAATTAATTTAGTAAGTGCATTGTGTGTTTTTAAAGTACAAGTGCTAATCATGTCAATCATCAATGTCCTAGTTATTATTATTACTAGGCATTCGTCTTCAGGCACTAGACTTTCAAAATGTAACGCACGCGATCAACGTCCGATTCACATTTTGAATATTCAGGTCATAGTGGATTGTAATGTAAGTTTTTTTTTTGTTTTTGCTTGCCAGTATTATTGCTTTATTATGAATCAAGTACCTAATGACATTATTCTATTTTTATAATGTAGATGTGATTTTAACTGTTCATTAAATAAATGATACACATAGTGACAGCACTGTGTACAAATATTTTCAGATAAATAAATAAAAACAGACTTGTTCTATTATGCTAAACAAAAAATGCTGATGATTATTTACTTACTGTGTAGATTTATTAAAGTTGTTTTGTATCTATCTATTGAGGTATTATTATTTAGGGTGAACATGAAATATAAATCTGTGTGATTAAACCAGCCTTTTCACTACAGAGATTGCAGCTTAGTTGGGGCTAAATAATGTACTGAATCCTTATCCAATCCTTTGGTAAACATGACCAACAAAATGATTTAGCGACTTGCCATGTGAGTAACTATTTACAAGCTTAACAAAGCCAAAATGCCACCACCACCTTTTAGGTGTTAAAAGTACAAACCATGTGATAAATTTCATTATTTGGTATTTAGTAAAATATTACTCTAAGCATTGATAATAAGAAAATATAATAACACTTGGACTCAATGTTGCGGTCAAGTCATATGATTTTGTATCTTTTATGTTGAGCAAATAAGGTTATTAGAGTTTATAATAAAATTTGGTTGTATACTGCAACATTTATTTGTTGAAGGTCTCATTCTTCATAATGTAAAAGTGACCTCCTCCCTTTAGTAATGCCATGCTTCCCTATTATGTACTTATCAAATCACAAACTCTGCCAGCATCTGTGTTCCCTTCCACTTTGACCTGTCTGTCTTCAAAGCAAGAGTGAACTGGCATCTTCTGGGTAAGGTCCTTCCATCATAGACCTCATCCAACACTTTCTATCAGGCGAGTTCAAGGTCAAGTACGGGCCCAACAGCAATAAAAAAAAATAGCTTTAGCATGCAATAGCTACTCTGCAAGTCATCAATATTATTTCTTCTTTTCATAATGTTCCATAGGTATCATGTTTATGATTTATGCTTCTGACTATTGTAAATAGTAACAATTGATTGAATCATTAGTATTGAATAATTATTCTATTTGTAGTCTGATAACAACAGTCAGAATTCAATTGTTGAATAATGAATTATTCAACAATTGAATTCTGACTGAACCTTCAAGGACAGAACACTGAAGTGTTCTGTCCTTGAAGGTTAACATTAGATTGATCAGTCAGTGCCTCTGAACATCTAGATGTACCATTCTTATGGCTGTATGATAAACAAGAGCCAAACAATAGCAAAGCAAAGTCACCTTACAAGTGGCAAGTGACTGGCGGGTCGCAAAAGGCAGCTAAATACTCTTTAGTCACATCAGTCGCGTCATTGTTAACAGAATCGTATGAGCGAGGGTAACATTTGGCGGTAACCGGGTCAAGGTGGCCGTTTGATTCGCGTCGCGTGTCTATTCCCGACATATCGATCTTACAGCTCTTAAGGTCCATTCACACGTACATAATCAGCCTATAATGTTCCCACTGCTGGGACACAGGCCTCCTCTCTGTGAGAGGGAGCGGGCCGTAATCTACCACGCGGGCCCAGTGCGGGTTGGTAGATGTCACATGTCTTCGAATTTTTGGTTCTAGGACATGCCGGTTTCCTCACGATGTTTTCCTTCACCGTTTTGAGAGCAGTGGTAATGAAATAATTTACACAAAGTAAAGCGCCTGTCTGGGTTCGAACCTACGACCTACAACTCGTAAGTCGTGACCGTTACCACTGGGCCACCACTGCTCTCACCATTCACACGTACCACAACCAAACCACACCACACCGTAGCGACAAAATGTGGCAAGCATTGGTTACGTTTGAATAGTGTCGCTGCAACTTTTTACAGTTGCGTTGTCGCTAGTAGTTCCGATAGCAGTTCTGTGGTTATAGCTATTGTATTCGGACAGATCGATTCCGGCTATGACAGTGTCGTCGCGCTGAGTTTGCATTGTGGCTGTAACGTCGCCTTAGTGTGTACAGTATCGCCCACACGGTTAATTTTGACGGCCAAATGTGGTCTGTAAATAGATTGTTTATTTTCATTCAAATTTGCGTCCGTCCACGTAGTGTCTTTGTGGTGTGGTACGTGTGATCGGGCCCTAAGGCTCGATATCACGACCGACTTTTAGTGCCGAATTAGCATAGGCGAAGGGTAGCACGAACATATTTGGGGTTTTAGTACTAGGAGTTAAAGTTTCCCAGGCTTTTTCAAGCTTTATTGGGGTCGACTTCACTTCAGGTGCCGGAGAATATAGAGTGTCTTTTATGTAACGAGAATCTTACTGTTTCTCAACTGGCACGATGGCAGTTATCTGCTTTAGTTTAGAGTACGGAAGGTCCCGATGTTTAAAAGCACACCCACTAAAAGCTCAAAAATAGTATTACGTAATTTACTACGGTAAACTTCACACGAAGATGAACCCTCTTCGTGCAGCCTACCCCTCAGGATCAAAAGAGCCTAAAGATAGATAAGAGTCATACCCCCTTACTAATAAACGTATTATATCAGATGAATAGTTACACACCGATTTTTCTCTTTCTGTCGTCAGTAATTTGACTTTCGAGAAAAGAAGACAAAGCGTTGTTTAACTATACAGACGCTATACAACGTTTATTAGTAAGGGGTTTATCTTTATTCTATCGTTAACGAGGCGTATAAAACATACTACTCGTATACAACTACTTACGTCTCTTGCTGAAATAAACATAATTATAAAATAATTCTAGTATAGGAATTAGTGAAGTACGTCAACTGTGATTACATAAAGAAAACAAAGCAAGGCACGAAAGGTCAGCAGCTCAGATAGTGAACTTTCATTACGTAGGTATGTGCAGCAAAAACTAGCTAATTAAATTCTATCGCTTTTACGTCAGTATCACTTATCTTTACTTCTGCATCACGGGTTGAACGTATTTAGTTGACATATTGACAATTTATAATATGTTGCGACCAAAGGTCTTTTCGCCTTTCGGAAAACGACGAAAAGACAAGTCACCTAAATCTCGCATTTAGCTTACGAAATCTATGCCACCAAGCTCCCAATAATCGTCGATTCCAGCGCCGATTCGACCATACTAAGCTCAAATTGAATGTGCCATTCTATTACGTCCTGAGGACTATAGACTATGCTATTTCCGAACAACACTTTAAACCCGTAAATTTGCAGTGGCAAAACATTTGTCTGATCGCTTTACTCAATAGCTAGTTCGTATATAAAGTTACAAACACCATAACTCGTTCCCTTCAGATAATAATAATAATAATAGAGGGTACTACTGCTCCCCGTCACCTGATTTCGTGTTGCGGTTTCCCAGACACCTGTCGTAGTGCACGGTATAGTCGCCGCAACACGTCTTGTCGACCTTGCACGCAGGTATGGAGACAAAGTCTGTTCAAGTTTCGCACTAAGAAATTTGCTTATTTAAAAACCGGACTACTTATAAAACATGGCGTAGCTAAAGCTATAATAATAATAAATTATGGTTTTTTTACCTGTACAAGTAGCTCCATCATTTTTGTTGCATCACGTTTATAAAACATTTTCTATCTTACTTATATAAATTTATAACACGGTACCCACAGATCCGGCTGTAATGCAAGTGAAAACCAGGGGGTCAATTCCACTAATAAATTTTCAACGAAATCGCAACAGAACCGTAACTAAACGACCGCTATTGAGTGTTTTTCTATTCTGCTAAAATAACAACGATATAAGTTTAGTTCTAGTTAAGTTGAAGTTAAAAACTCGATTCTACTAACACAACCGATCCCGAACGAAACGTTAACTTGTTATAATCGCTATTCTACTAATGTTTTGACGCAAGCGTCACTCGAAAACAAAACGAAACTTGAACGGAACTAAGCGTCTCATCTGTCAAAATTAGACGCTACGGATAAGTTGGCTTTGTATAACTTTTTCTTGACTGTTCGCAATTATCCTTTAATTAAGATGATGTTCTACAATGAATATCTTAGTCTCGCCCATCAAGTAGACATCGGAAGAGTGAGAAGACGAAATTTGTCGACAAGGCTACGTAATTTCGCCTTTGATTTAACCGATCGCGAGTTTGTGAAAACCTATAGGCTTCCCAAAAATGTCGTTCAGCAGCTAATTGACGATATTAGCCCCCATATGCCTATTAGCCTTCGTTCTGATGGTATTGATACACCGGGTTCTATTTGACCCCTCCGCATTTAAAATGTCCGCGATGCAAATCCAAAGCCTGTTGGCGTCTGCGCGGCCTTCCTTGGATCTAATTCGGCCCAATGCGAGATCAGTGTGGTCCTCCAGAAACTCTATGAGGAGCTCCAACTGTCTCACAGAAGTAGGCCTCCTTCGGTTTTCTTCCATGTCTAAAAATAATTGGGGTCTTAATTAACGAAACCAATCCAATTAGTTATGTATATATATATACGTTCAATCTGTATGAAAGTAGAATAGGTAGAATAAAAGTTTATTTGGCACTTACCGGCTTTATAAGATTTTTCCAACAAAATAAAACTTTCACGAAGTACGAATACCTATTTTGCTTTTCGCGCTTTGTCAGCTATTTTGAATCGACAGATTTTTTACGTTGGCAATGTAATCAGCGTAAAGGATTTCATTGTATTAATATGTTATATTCAATTCTATGTTTTAATATTGTCTCCCTTACGTAGATAATAGATGTATTTGCAATCAAGCAGAGCTTTCAATTTATTTAAAGCTAGCAAAACGTAATTTTATATTTTAGAAGATTTTTCCTTTTTTCTTATGGTATCTCCCATACGTACTTTTTAATCTGTGCAATACAATTCTTGCTTGGCACAATTTCGTTTTGCTGATTAGGCGCCGTGTTCACGTTACAATAGCGTTGTAGTTGCGTTGCGGTTCCTTATCAGTTTTAGTTTTAAAATAGTAGAATACCAAAAACCCTAATGGTCGAAACTGAATCGAAACATAAACGAAACAGTTAGATTATTGTTAGATATTAGTAGAATTGATCTCCAGGTATGTTACACAAACAGCTTTGCCAGTCGTTAAATATTTAATGTATCGCTCGAGTCTGAAATTCCAAGTATATTAGCTTTACGTATAAAATAAGACGACATTTACTTGCTAACGTAAACACTGCGTTTGTCCCAGTTCGAAATAACATTTCCCAGGTTGGTGGCCTGTAATGCTCGCTTCAAAATGTCAGAGGTCGATCTGTTAGCCTGATAAGATAGAAAGAGCTTTGCGACTGCTACACTCCTACATATAGCTGGTTTACCCGCAAATTAATTCATTGCTCTGATATTACTCTGTAATACAATCTGGGCCAGTTGGTTGGCCAGATTGCTATTTATTTATAAGAGCACTAGCTATTTGGCTGAATGCAGCTTTCCAATTTGTTTGGGTTATATCCTGTTCGCTCGGGAGTTTGGAATAGTTCTTGTAATTAAAGTTTCCAAGCAGTAACAAGAATTTACAAAACAAATTAATGCTTAAGTGGCAATGTAGGACGTTTTATAGGTTTTGTTTAGCTTACAAATCATGAAGAAAATGGTAATTAGCCAGCCTCTACTGATTTCAAGTATCGACCTAACGCTATACGAATAATAGAGCGAAAGAACTTACATTTCGAAAAGTAGTCTATTTCTATTATGGAAATACACATACCCGAGATTATGTCTGTATAAAAGACAATGAATAGCCTAGACACGTCATTGTCGGTGCTTAGTCGGCAACAATGGGCTGTGTCGACTGTGTGTACAATTACTGGGTGCTATTCAACTTATCCGTACCAACTTCAGCAGACTAGACACATTCGTCCTCACTAGAGCACTATACTTTGTGAATCAGTCCTTTTGTAACATAAAAGTCAGACAAAAAAAATGTGATGGTTTCAAAGTAGTCTGATAAAGAAATAAGTACAGACACACCTGTAGTTCTATTGAAAACGTTGTGTTTCGATACACAGGTTTACCCAGACAAAAAGCGGTAACAGTCGTCAATTCGTTATCGATAAAGACTTTTAATTTTGTAAACATCAAATAGGTCTTTAAAACAACACTAAAAGCACTTGGCAACCATAAGCCCTGTTTGATTTTATTACCAGTCTATTCGTTTAATTATTGCAGAACTTATTTCTTTGGATCTATTATATTGCTCTATAAAATTGCTCTGAAGACTTATTTAACGGTTCTCCAATAAACTCGTTATGGTTACAGTCAACGACAGGTAGCCCCATGAATTCCATATTAAGAATTTATTTTATGGTTGCTTATGAACAAGAGTATGATAATTTTATGTCTTTTAATAACACTTTCAAGCGTTAATTTAATTTTGAAAAGCAGTGATAAAAAAGCGAGTAAGTGGAAATGACAATGTTAACTTTTTTGTGTTATCAGTTATCACATTTCGCATTATTGCTTCAGCGAAAATTATTTTGACAAAGCACTCCTAATTCAACCTATTTGCTTACCATCATGTGATGTACGGTCAATCCTAAACATGTGCCTGTTTGGATTTGTAATAGAAAATCTGATTCTGACGTGATTAAAATACATGTGATCATGTGTGAATGAAGTTGTACTTACTTATATTCAAGTGAAATAACTCGTGACATCTAGCGTCATTAAATATATGTCTGGTGGGTTGACGGATGATTACCTAGCTTTGCAAAATAAAGCTGCAAAAGACGCCATTCATTAAAATGAACAGGAGATTTTCTTCGTAGTTCGGTCTAAAAATAGTACATAATAAGCCAAGGAGAGGCAGGGGAATGGCGCGAAAAGTACCTCACTTAACAGCTTCTGGAAGTCTCAGTGAAGAATTCCGCTTAGAGCCGTCATAAATATGACAGTTGGGAAGGCAAACTCAAAATGGTTGAGGTATAATACCGGCGAGGGTTATTAGGCAATTAATCGACTTAAATGGCCCTATTACCGCGGTCATTGATTCTATAGGAGATATACTGCTTTGTTTTCTTACGCTTTGAATAGACTATAATCCCTATATTAAAATTTAATTGAAACATTAAACGTACGCTAGAATTTACCTTTAACATTTCTAATTCACCGCAAAGATATTCACGTTGATGCGGCAATTATAGTTTGCCAAGCCGACGGCAACGAATGTATTGATGCGTCAAACATAGAGAGAGGTGTATTCATGAAAGGCCGGGGTGCTGGGGTGCTCTGGGCGCCGCGTCTGCTGACACAGTTCCGGGCGCCGGCGCGGCGGGCAGGGGCACTGCAGCCCAGCCAGACGACACGCGGTCGCCCTCACGAGCGCTCCCGCCCTATTGAGAGCTCCCGAGCCCCTACGATCGCGAACTTATAACTTCTTTGGAATTCCGAACGTTCCTGTTGTGATATCAAACATTATCGTCGGATCCATTGTTCTGTTATGACAATAGTTCGTGCGTAAGCCGTTTTCCATCTTAGTAAAGTTGTCGAGGTGATTGTAAACATTTTAGCCTCCAAGTGGTGTAACGAGCCGACGAAAGTTCTCTTTAAAATTGTCGGTGAACAGTGTCGTTTGTGGAACTGAAACCCCCAGTTTCGAGGGTCAAGTTGTGTGTACTTTTGAACTGTGCGGTTAACAGAACATTAAATTGTAATTAGTTGGTTCGGACTATTTGTTACGAGTACTTTGAACCCGGAAAGCTTTTGCGAATAGGAAGAGAAGAAAAGGCGTCAAGCTGTATTCATTCGAAAGTTTCAAGGTTTACGAATATGATGAAGATAGGACGTGCAACGGCCACGAAGATGTGTTCGGCACTTCGAAGAGAAGTGAGTAGTATATGCTTTTATAGAGTCATAAAGTTATTTTATGTTGAAATTGTTTATCCTACAGGTACGATGCGCTTTTGATGTATCGTTAAATTATTGCCGGGGAAAAATATGAAGGTAGGTACTTTACTCCATTGAGTACCATTGACCATTGTTTGTTCCATTGACTTATGTTATTTATTTTTAAGCCGGCACTAGACGTATCATTGTAGAATTATGGAGACTAAAAATAATATTCGTCATTGTAACAAGAGAAAAAAGTGTTATTAGTCGGATTAGCACCGGCACTTACTTTGTAGAGATGTTGAAGCATCTATAGTTTAGTTAGATTTAATTTTGTAAATTCTCCCATCATACAAACAGTTGTGTGTCCGATAAAAATAGAGCTGATCGATGGCTTTGTTGCTGGTTTCTCTGCGTTATTTATCAGAAATAAACAGTTAATCACGATGAGGACGGTGACATAATTATCGGTGCCTGGTTAGTCCATCTTTTTTAAACTTAACAATTAGAAATCTCTAAAATTCCAATAACTAGAATATATTCATATTGAACCACTCTGACATCAAATACCAAATGAAAATAAAATATTTATAAACCTCTTGGCCCATATTATTGTATACCAGAGGCGGAATATCTTGCCACCGCCACTTCTACGTCTCATGAAAGTTCAATGATACTATGAAATGTATCGGCGATCGATAACTAAACAACGGCTATGTTTCTCATCAAACTGTTAACATCGCATCGGTTCTCCTTATCACGTACTCTAGTTAGCCGCTTTGGCTTTTCTTAGCCTTTTCTGGAACGGCAATAAAATCTAAAGCTTGCTTCCTCTTTGCCAACATTTGTTTAATGCACTTGCGGCCATTTCCTTAGACAACGAAAATGAATTATGTGCTTTTTCCTAAAGGTGCAAAGATTTCCCGAAGCGTTTTCCATACACTTCGTGTCTCTGGATACGTTGGTTCTTTCGATAGGAGTCAAGCTCGTCCCACCATCTTCACATTGGTCTGCGTGATGTCGCTCCTTGCAATGAGACATGCATGTGAGTCAGTGGTTCTATATAACTCCTCACCTTCTTCTCCTGTAACTGTAAAAACTGTAACTGTAAAATTATCTAATGTATCGTTTTCCACTTTATGTAACAGTTAGTCCATTCCGAGTTACGACTATGAGCTAATCGAATCTGAATTACGATTTTACGATCTTTTTGATATTTCCTCAATAATGTGTCGTCTGACGCTATCTTTACGATTTCCTGAATCGATGTCACAACAAAGTGATTCAGTTTTGTGATCAATGATACTGTACACAGGTCAGCTAATAATGAATGAATTCATATGATTATTTGCTTGGCTATGAATTCTTCCATTAAATTCATGTGTAGAACGGAAGATGGACCCGGTAGCTCGCCTCCACCTTTCTTATCTGGCCAACTAAACAAAGAAATTCTATGCATCTGTGTTTCCGCGCCATTGCGACTTGGGACTCTTCAAGTACAGCGAATAGGTGGTTAAAAGACAGGTATTGAGATCACATGACTAACGTTCCGCTGGGATCGCGTTTAAACACATTTTTTTTCGGCTTATTCCCAGGAGCTCCAAATCTATTGTTCTTCAAACAATTCCACTCCATACATTGATTCCCAAGAGCTCCATAATTTTATAAAAATATTAAAATACCTTTACCTACTAAAATTGTTCCCATTGCTTTTTAATTTGGAGCTGCCGGGAATAAAATTATGGAGCGCCTGGGAATGTCTTCTTTTCACGTGAAAAAAATCTGACTAATGCCTTAGCCCAATAAACCACATACAGAGTGCAGCCACGCTCTAAAGAAGGAAAAACAATGTCAAAGCCAAACGTCTCTTGTACTTTCACTTCCCTGTACATTAGAAACGACTCATCATAACGATCGCAATAAAAATTACTAGATGCAATTATGTTATACACAGAGCTATTTAACTTTGCGTCCTATACCTAATGTTTTCCTTATTGTATAATATTAGCATTTAATATAATAGCGTCTAGTTTCCCATTCTGACCTTTGACTAGCGATTTGTGATTATGATAATGTGATATATGTGATTGTGGTCTTAAAATTAACGTAGTCTGAGTCTATCGGCCTTATATTAATTGCACTTTAATTTTTAATCGTCTTTGACTCCGACCTCTGTGATTGTTCATGACTGATTCGCGTTATCGTCGTCCTATTAACTACGACAGTATTTTTAGGGTAGATATCGTTTCTGGGAATTCTGAATCCCCCAGAAATTCTCAATAAGGAAAAATGATAAAAGTAAGTACCTATCTATATTTTTTTTCCAAAAAAAATCTGATTTCTGATAGGTAGGTAGAGATTAATTTTGGTCTAAACCCGCAGTCATTTTTAGAGTAGGTATCTCAGCACCACTTGCGCGCTCATGGTGTAATTTGGAAGCAGCACAAGTTCAGCAGTAGACTCCGATTAACTCCGATAGGCTTAATTGATTAATCGAATGAAGAGCTGCTGAATTTATAGATTGCATTCATTTTCTGCCCGATGAGATGCTTTATCGATTCGTCCGTTCATTACTTAGCTTGATTTGGTAGTAACGATGAGATTATAAAAGTGGAAGCTTGCACAACCATTTCTATCCTCATTAAATCTTAGTACTTGAGTAATCCATCTTCTGTGTGATTTAACTTCAACTATTTCTCCAAACGATCTCGAATGGATGAAACGAATTACTAGAAGTTATATTAAACCGTTTCACATAAATTTAGAATGACAACAAGGCAGCGTTTAAAAGAATTCGAGAATCGATACTTTAATCAAGCTATTAATCTTTCTCTACGTACAAATTCCTTTTAATTTTATCGTCGATTCATCGTGATTATTAAAGGTCATAAAGAAAACCAGGTAAAGAATTATTCTAAAACACCTTTTTGTGCCTTTCTTGTATAATATTGGACGTATTGCAATCCATGCGCGGCAGCATACACATACATTCGATGCAGTATAAGTAACCAGTCAAGTAAGCGCAGCGAGGAATAAGCAAGCAAGTACCACCACATACACAGTCATCGAAAGATAAGAGTAGGTGAACGGGCGTTGGCTTGACTTGTCTGTCTGGATGGCGGATGGCCGGCCAGTAAGCCCCGGCGCTTCGCACCGACAACACGGCGTACGCGCATCCCACGCGACTCTACATAAAAAATCTAGGCCGCTCTCATGTGATAGTTTACCATTTCTCCCGCTTATTATGGAAAAAGTGTGCGCAGTGGTCAGCCACTGTAATAATTTCTAATTTTTACTGTACTTTCCTTTTGAGGATTGCAACCGTTGCTGACATGATTGCAAAAATCTGAAGTGCCAAAAACTTAATTTACTACTTTATCTATGTGGGCTACGTGATAAGGTGTCAAGAAGTGTGTTACAGTTTTCAGTTGTTTGTTTTCAAGAATCGCCGTTAGGAGGCAGACGTTACTTTCAAGTGTTCGTTTTAAGTTAGTTTTGGTGAATGAGTCAGCTAACAGGCGTCGGAATTGTTAACTTTGTCAACGTGCTGCCCACGATTTCCGAAGGTAATATGTAATGTTCTGATTTGATTGTAGAAAGAAATATCTGCTTGTTATTTTAATAGCCCAACAGTTGACTGTACGTAATCGTTATGTATTGTCATCACATCAGTGTGATGAAGCACTGTGATTGTTATAACTCAATCATAATTCATAATCATAACACGCATTGTACTAGTTCTTTTGTTTAAAAACCTGTCTGCAGTCCGCACTACTGCGAGAATTGTAAAACAATCTCTTGGCAAGTAGCTATTTAGATGCACGTATACTTACGGAGCTCCCCTTCAGGTTGAGTTTGCTGCTGCACTTATGGTGATTCAAATACCCGATGCGTATTTATCTTATTACAAGTATTACGTGTCAAACCGTACTTACCATACGGATACCTACATACTGAACACAACCGTGTTCGTGTTTATTGTTTTATTTACGTAATATACTGTTCACGTTATATAAGTGTAGTAAATGTAGTATTGATAAACCATTATTCAGCTATTAATAAATATTATGATTTACCGTGAATATGTACGGCGCTATTATTAGGATATAACTACAGACCGTTTATTATTATTGTAGAAACGGAGTTTTTGTGCGCGATTTCAACAATAATTTACAATGAGAACAAAAATGTATTATTTCTTGTTCCGTGAAGGCCAAGTTTTACAGCTCTTGCTTTTAAATCTAGATTTAAAGACATTCCCTGTTAGGCAATATTCGTTTTAAGTAATTTCGCATCTATTTGCAGCTAGTAAATTTTTTTGTTAGAAACAGAATTAATTATTTCGTAGTATTCTGTGAACGATGATACTGTTGGTTGAAATGTTCGTGAAAGTATACTTTCTTTTTTGCAAACAAAGTTCATTCATTACGGTGTTATCTGTCAAAAGGAGAATCCAAAACTGGTACACTTAAACGCTTTCTTGAATTGTGTATTGTCTGTATTACGAGGAAAGGACTAGCCACTCTAAAACAATACCAAGCGACTGGAAAAGGATGGGGAGTGCGGATAACTCAAAAGTATATTTAAGTGTCTATTTTCTTTGGAGCCAAACGAGCATTGTCCCTTTGCCCATATAAAATATGTAAAAGAACACGACAGCATAAATAATTCATAATGTTTTCTCATGTCTAATGTTATTAACTTTATTCACGCCGATGCCAGTTTTGTCGCATGAAAGACGGTCCCAAAGATAGTCATAACCTGATGATGCTATGCGGAAATGATTAAAACTCGTTGTACGGCAGGAGTTGGTAGAGAGTGAGTCAGCGGCTAAAAAGCTCGCGGCCTTGGTGGCATCCGCCTTATCCGGCAGTTTGGAGCAGGCGTCGCAGGCGCAGGTGCGATCAGCCGGCGCCTCGGGTCGACGACCGAGAGGACGAGAACGATTAATTCCTTCTGCTTGTAATTCAATCAGGTGTTCTTATCACGCTCCTCCTGTAAAGGAGCCGAATTTTAAGTCTCGCAAATGAAATATAATTATAATCCTTAAAGTCGTTTTGAAGTAGAGTCGAAGTTATTCTTTTCAAAACACGGGATTTTTCTTTCAATAATTTCTTTCTTTATTTAACGAGGAATTCTCAGATGAACTTTTAATGTTACTGCAATGAGCTTCCGACTAATATCGCAAAACGGTAAGTTTTCCATTACGCAGTGGTTACGAGAGTGTGAGGCGGCTGTAATCACCACTGTTTCTAAAGATTCTCGCATGCCGGTCCCAATGGCCGCTACCTTGCGCCGAGTTCCCGCCACGACTAGTTTTTGTCACTGCCATACCGACCGTTAATAAGAAGTTGCACAGTTGCATTCGACACACATATGTTGTTGCAAGCTTTATTAGTTTTTACCTCTTTCTAGATAATAATACCAACCTTATTAGCTATATTCAGTCCATCTTCGGCAGTATTGTTCTCAGTTGCTTTGTTCCTACTTTAGTCCTGCCGAGACCGAGGGTCCTTGAAAACACTTCAATACTTAGGATAAGTTTTACCGCTCAAAAAGGAGTGCGGTACATAGACAGGCTATGGCTATTCATTCTCAATTTTATTATATTGTGCCATAAACTCGACACATTTAACAAGTTACGTGTTGTTTAGCAAATCAAGGTTCCTCTAATAGCATTTCCTATCGGACAAAACGGTCGCGATGGCCAGAAATCGCATATGTAAATTAAAAACAAACCGTCCATTAAATAGCGCCGTTCACAGAATAATATCCTACGAATTGTACGTCGATATCATGCAAAAAGCGCATTCAATCGAAACGGTCTCTCCGAATACTAACGATCTTTGTTTTCAATGAAATGGCTTTGTTTTAGGTGTGGAATAAAATTGTTTTATTATGCATGAATTGGAACTGTGACCTAAACACGTTCTGAGCGTTAGATTTCAAAATGTTCGTTAAATTAGACCTTGGGAGGTCGGTCGAACAATCTGTAGTCATCTACGTTGTCAGTCAGGTATCTACATACCTAGATAGGTTTGCATGGTTTGTTTGTCCATGACACGCGTTTATGTTACTCTAGGAAGTTGTTAGGAGCAATTATAGGTAATTTTCAAGACAGCAAAAACTACTTCGTTCGTGCTTCATCCGATGCGCGATGTGCAGTTAGTTTTACGTTACCACAACAATGATGTATCAGCTAAACGAATAAGAAAATAAATACTGAAGATATTTCTGTACGAGCTGTACAAATGTTTATTTGTAGCATGTTGGAATATTAACAATGTCTCCACAAGTGTGGAACATATTGTAACGACATAATAAGGACCCACTATTGAAATGTTCCTACAGCGAATGTCCCATTGCGTACGGAATAGTCCGACTCCGAATACAGACCCTACTATTTTGGACTCGTAAAACTTCGGTGTTATGTGGTATGTAAAGTAGGGTCGATTCTTGGTTGTCTGCCTACGCTTGTTTTATTTCGTTTTCCGAGTTCAAGGAAAAACAAATAAAACTGAAATGTTCTATCCAGTTTGTGTGTTATTGCTCTGTTACGTGACTTTCGTTCATTACACAATATAAACGCAATTAATTCAACATTTAATAAATTATGTTAGATTTCTTTTTATTTAATCATATGAATTACACGGAGAAGGTCGACGGAAATGAGAAATATATCGAAATCACGCTAACGTACAAGAGTCAATTACAAATGAGTAATCCTCCTCGGATTTCTAAACGCTGTAATCCCATAATTCTGAAATCCATAGGGAGAGCGCAGAACGGTCGGTTGGGCACGCAGCCGCGTCGACTTGGCCACGCCTCGACGGGCCCGCCGGCAACCGACAATGATATGGAAACTATTGTACCACTTGCATTAATATACTTTATATCTGCTCCAGTCACGAAATCAGCTTGTTCGAATGCACGTTGCATTTGAGATAGCTCACGGACGGAGGCAGGTCGTAGATTGTGCTCTAAATCAACGCAATGTTTCTCGTCGTGATTTGTTAATAATGCTACGTATACTATACACACCGGCCTTATTGTATTCAGATAATGTAGTGTAGGTATATTTGCTATTGAGTTGTATCTATTTTGAATTATTATTTATATGCTATTCAATGTCTGGCATACATTTTATCTTTCACACTCAACGAAGTTTTAGCATTTTAGTCGTTAGGCGAATTCGTGTGCTCAAATAGCTTCATGACATTTTTAGGTTAAGCAAATGACTGTTACCATTCTAAATATAATATTATCATAATTTAAGATAACGTAGCATATTTTACGAGAGTTTGTCTTATCTTAGTGGTAGTAAAGTAAATCTGTGTAATGTTTTAATAGAAAATCAGCCTTAGTAACAGTTAATGAGCCTCGCCTATCATAATGACATAGCTCGCGTGATAATTAATGATCTTTACTAACAACAGTTAATGCACGTTGTTTCGCTTTCTTGGTTTTCGTGTGTTAATCTCACCCGCCTTTATTTCTTTATTTTTTTTCTTCATTTCAAATGCGCAATATATCATCCAAATCCTTACAATCGCGTCTCAGACAGACTTCTTTTTTTAAGAATTTATTCTTTCCGTAAATGATTATGACGATATTTCATTTGGCATTCTTGACTGTTCTTTAAACCTGTCTGAATATAATTGGATTTAAAAAGATTTTACAAGCGTTGGTATTTATGGAATTCCGAGCATTATTTTATATGCAAGCGCGTGAGTCTTGCCTTTTATTATTCAAGATGAGAAAAGAGTTACTTTTCGATTTCACCGTGACTTTCCACGCCGATCTGAAAAGTAATGAAAAACTTAATGTATTTAATGCATGAGATCAATTATTTAGTCTAGCAAGCTGATGGGAATTATGAAAGTGGATGGCGCTCGAGAGGTGACTGAGAATGCAGATTTACTAAGTTCTATTGTGTCTACTTGGCAAGCAGGTGTAAATAATTGTTTGTCTGCACTGAGTGTTTGAGGTCATTTAGTTTATTAGCATTGAGAACCATAACCGATTTTGCGATATATCATCGGATTTTGACTTCCTTGAAAGGAATCGTATGGTTTTGACAAAACTTAACATTATTTCTTGCAGCAACTGAGCTGCATCTTAGTCTTATTTCTACGTCAGGTAAACTAGATATTTCCAGTGCAAACCTACTAACAACTGCTACGTATTGTTATATTTCAAACCTGCCGTCGGTAAGTTATAGCTTAACTTCCGCTATAACACAGAGAGATGTAACCACAGATGTTTATATGATCTGTGGCTGTAACGGTAGTGATACGTGTGCGTAACTGCGATTCACGAGGCTCAACGTCGTTTTCCACGTGAAATGACTTACGAGCTCATTCGGTGCGAACTTCAACAACAATCGGTACCAGAGTACGAGTGGCACAACGGGTTCAATCCGCATTTACATTACAATTGTTTGCATTGTGTGCAGGGTCACAGGTTCGAGGTCGCGGTTCGTGCACTCGCGCCTCAATGGGCTCCTTTGTAAGATAAAGTTGCAGCATCTAGATCTCGCTCAGCTTAGCATACGAATACATTCGTCTTCTTCATTTTGCGCAACTTGATTTGTACGATATGACAAGATGTGCGGATTGGCCTGAATTTAAAATGCGAACGTGGGGTCGCAATCTGTAATCCTACTTTGTTGTTATTCATGTTTGTGTCACTGTTATCATATCTTTATACAACTTGTTGTTACTAGTGTTGATAAAGTCCGTAATTCCGTATTCGTGAAATTAATCGGTCGGTCGTTGACCAAGTAAACGCTCCGATACGTGTGCGAGCATTGGCATTTCTTTTAAGCAATTCTTATCAGGTACCGATTGTGGTGCGCTAGCCGATTTAAATTTAATGAAAGGTTGAGAACCCCAAACACCTGCAACTCAATCAGAAATTAAAATGGAAGCGAATTAATATTCTTCGGGCGTATTTGACATAACGTTCGGCGTCTGATTCCGAGTTGAATTGCGTTTTTTCTTCATCTTCTATTATAGTTATGGTCTTCCCAAGAATGGGTCGTTTCGTTTTATCGTCCAACCATTGTACGGTCGTCTCCTTGCCCCTAATGGACGGTATATAGAATTATGTATGACAGTTGGTTCTATGTTGTTATTATTGACTCTTCCCTATTGTTTGTCGGTAAAAAACAGAATTTTCAATTACTTGAAATGTCGTAACAGATACACTGAGCAAATAATAAATTAAATCCCTGTAAATGAGTTCTCTGGGTTTTCAGACCTTGATAATATACCGTGTTTGTTAACGACTGTTTGTTTTTATTAACTCTAAATGTAATATTTCGTTCGTAGTATTCGTCATTGCTGAAACGACTGTTTGTTTTTATTAACTCTAAATGTAATATTTCGTTCGTAGTATTCGTCATTGCTGAAACAATGCTATCTTTATCTTCTTGATGGTAATGCGAAATCACATAAATAATAAAGTTTTTCTCACACAATTTTGACTGAAATAATATACAACTGCGCAAGGTCTTTTAGCAGTATTTTTATTTTATTTTTACAGTTTATTTACGCAACTTAAAATAAAAATACAAATACTTTTCGAACAATTCTGAAAATGTGTTCATTCAATGGAGCTAATTGTTCAACTTTTTATGAATCACAATACCAGATCAACCACATTTTTAAAAGCAGTGCTCGTATTGTTTTTATTTGAACTGTAGATTTATACGCACGTAAACTAGTCTGTGTATCAATGACTAATGTTTGAAGAAGTATAAACAGAATCGAGCAATGATTGAATCAGTATTACGTTATTTGGAATACCGATTGCGTGAATCATCAGTTTTGGAATGAATATGTGCCTCCTTCAAGACCTGGATTTGACCCACGCAATGAAACCAATTTGACACATCATCATTTTTTAGTACATTCATCATTTGTTACTTCCTCTAACATACTTTATTTTCCTGCGAATGATGCATGCGGTCATCAGCCTTGTTTGTCTAGTGAACACTTTTGTTAAGGGAAGAGAATTTTGGTAAGAGAGGTGTATGTCAAATTGCGAAATGCACTGTGATTTTGAAGTGATAAATAAATAGACCACGTAAAGTTCCAAAATTTCTACTTTTGAGAGCTTTCACACTAATTCTCAGTATTTTTATTGTCTTGTAAAACTCATTTCTAAAGAAAAATTTGTAAGTACATAATGTCTTTTGTCAATGAACTTTTAGGAAATCCAATACACCGGTGCTGTTGCTAATTTTTCAAATCCGACTAGTACTTAGTTGCAGAAATTAGCGCATTCAAACATACGAAAAAAGTAACTCTTCAGCTTTATTATTAATATACAGGTTAAAATCGTAATGGCGTGTTGTTATTTAAAGAAATTATATAATTCCGACTGACTGCGAGATCAGCGCTATTCCATAAAGCTACAAAATAAACTTCAGTTATAGTATTAGGTTTTCTGTTCTTATTTATGTGCTTGTTACTGGATTCGTATTGTTGGCTTCAGTTCAAACGCTCTTTCAGTTGCTGGCATTACTGGCGCTAGCTCTATCACAATATCTTACTATTCATCTACAACTATAAGGATATCGTAAATAAGCTTTGTTTGTACATTTTTCCTTGTATCTGAAAATCAGCAAAGATCAGAATTTCTATCAAATGGCAGTGAAAGTTGGAATTAATCTTACGACTAAATTAGTATTATGTCATCGATAAAATGGGACTGATTTTATTTTTAACTTGCGCTTAGAGCCATACAAGTTTATTTTTATATTCTGCTGAATTCCAAACCCCGCGAGCAAATCAGAGGCCTGAAGATATTTTTGAGGAAGGTAATTCATGACCAAGATTAAAATAACCTCATTTATTTATTACATATTCTTATCCAGGGCTTGCAAAACATTTGACAATTAATAATTTTGAATGTATTTGAGCAAATCCGAGGGCTGAAGACATTTTTGACGTTGGTATTATGACCAAGAGATTAAAATAACCTCATTTATTTGTTACATATTCTTATTCAAGGCCTGCAACACATTTAACAATTAATATTTTTTCGTACAAGTGTTTCCTGATTTACTGACGTGCTGTCTTGGTCAACTCGATAATTACTGCAAAGAGAAATATGTACTCATTATGTGAGAATACGTATCAACGTAGTTGATTGATCGAGTTCGCTTGTCCGTGTCGCAACGTCATTAAACATTTCGATATAACGACGTGCATGCACGTCTTCGTAATGCAGGAAATTCTTTGTTATTATAACATTGCTTTGGCACCTATTTTTAGCTTTTATTTACACAGCTCAATCATTGTTGTTATGAAACACTTGCTCGATGTTATTAGTCTTCAGTTTTTCTTCTCGGTCACTTAGGACAGTATGCGCAGGCGTTTTGGTAAGTTTATGTTAGGTGTACACTGTACAGCCGTGTGCAGTAGGCGGAATGGCACGCGGCATGCGCGGGCGCAGCGCGGTCCGCGACGCTCACGGCAAGGTCGACGAACGACTTTCGCACGTTGGCCACGATAACCCGCTGCGTTTTGTCACACTCGCTGGCTTCAGTTTACTTAGTCAAGCTCTATTGCTGCATACCACCCGTGGAAATGTCGTAAAACTGCGCTAGTTTGTCTAAAAAATGATGAGAACGGATGGATTTCAAAGCTTTTGTCATGACTGATTATTTGTAAATAATATTTACAAATAATCATATTATGATTGAATACCGTACCGCGAGGGCTGGTTCGAACTGGCTCGGGAAAGAGTTCCTGGAAGGATTTGGGGGAGGCCTTTGCCCAGCAGTCGGACAGTATAGGCTTACAAAAAACTAAAACAAAATGATTGATTAAAAAAACAAAATATTTATATATCAAGATAAATCACATTTACAATGTAGTTGATCACATAAAACAGCATACATAGTGCCTATCATTCTGAGTAGAATCTGCTAAAGAGACAAAGACGGGAGGCAACAGCTGCTTAATCTTCCTGAACTCGATAGAACTGGAGGGAAATAGGTCACTACGGAAATTGCAGACGATGGGATAACGATTCGACGTCTGTTGAGCAAGATAATAATGAAATCCAATACTTTCTACGTGGTTTACCGTTAACTTCATTAAAATACCACCTTTGGTGTCGCTTACTAACTTTGAATCTCCGTGTACAAATGGTCAAAATTTGAATCATAATACATAGTAATGATAAGGTTCTCAGTATCGATGCTATAAGCCTGCAAAACATTCGGTGTTATCATCAGTTAAATTGAATATGAATCAATATTGTGTTTGTTTATCGGACATCCGATGATTACATATTTGTCAACGTTACGATATTGTCTATGTATGTACGTTTATTTTGTGTTGTAATTTTTGTAACAGCATGTTGTTTATTTTACGGTCTACTCGTAGGCGTAGGCCCACGCGCTTGTCTTCAATTCTCTTCACAATCATCTTGTTTCGTCGCCGTCACAAGTCCTTGGTTCATATCAAAACGTCTTAAGTATTGAACGTGTTTGTTCAGAGATTTGTGCAAGACCGAAATCAAAATATTTTAGCACATTTGATGTCATCTGTTGTTTTTTGTAACGTGACAGAGTGCACGTAAGCTACCTGCGAATTCATTGAAATAATATGATAATTTTAATCAGGGTATGACATATTTTTACGCCGTATTCGTGTGCTACATTAGCGTTCATATAAATCACGCAGTATTCACGGAAATCATGTTTATCTGCAGGGTCTATTCTGATATTTGTCGCATAGTAATACGGGCGTGGACGACAGGGCGTGGGCGTCGGGAATGAGTTCATTGGACAGTCCCGGTATGCGGAACTGTTATTAGTTCATTTCATCTATTTACTGATTTCTATAACACTTACATCGAAATTAATACGTAATATTTAAAATTATGCCAACATACGAAACGTAACTACTTTAATTTAGTATGAATCACTCTAAATTCCCTTTGCAAAAATACTTTAAGACATATTGTCATGTCAAGGAACCGTCCCCCTTTCTAAGAAACAAGTTTTATAGTCCCGGAACAAACTTTACGACTGTCCTATGTAAACACAGCTTACCATCCTATATACTTCCTTACTTTCAACATAATTTCACCCGTGCGGTTGCATTGACTTAAGTAGATTGAGTGTTTGAGGGGCTTGTGGCTAAGTAATAACAGCCGCACGCGTCGATCAATCAGGTTAAGCTACGCTTGCCGCGGTTGGTCCGTGGATGGGAGACCATCTTTACATACCAAGACCCTCCGTGCCTCGGAAAGCACGTTAGGCCGTTGGTTCCGGCTGCCATTCGTAGATCGTTGATAGTCGTTGCGGGTCGTCAGAAGCCCGAAAGTCGACCAGTCTTACCAATAGGTACTGTATTACCCAGTAACTGGGTTGTGGAGGTCAGATAGGCAGTCGCTCCATGTAAAATGTAGAGAAGGCTAGGCAGATGATAATGAGTGTTCCTAAGACGGCGGTAACAAAACCATCAATGGAGCGCACCTATTCAACTGTGTCGTATTTCGACACGTTTGCTGTGCAGCTGCCAGCGAGCAGTGTATCGGATCCCGGCCCAATTCCTCTCAGTGCCCAGGATGTTGCGGCAAAATGAAGAGTACTTACACTGCGGTTGATTTATGAATCGTTAATCCGTTCATAAACGACTTTCACTGAAACGTATGTGAGCTTTTAACATCGTTTATAATGGATAATAGTCTTCAATTGGCAGGTAGAATGTTTTGTTAAGTGAAATACGATATGAGCGCAGATTATCATTAAATGCACTCACACGCATGAATAATGAGCTTGATTATCGTCCTGTTAATACCGGGCTCTATCAGAATATCAATATTCACATTTGAGAAACCTTATCCGTGTGTACTGCACTGTAATAAAGTATCCAAAGCACCATTTCTCAAGCCCTTACGTAATTCATTTGCGATTACCGATTGATTTGCTAGGTATGGAAATTATCGATACAGTTAACGATTGCATGTGCTCAGCAGGCATGTCTGCGTGATGTAACACTGGATATTGGTAATGTTTGTGTAGCCCACGCTGTACATATTGTTCCCGACGCTTTCCAGATTAGATAGCGTTGACATCGTGGCTGTTTGCCCATGGTGGTCATGTTTGAGCAGCCTGAAGCGTAGGGCTGTTGACTGACGCCGGACGAATTTAACCCCATTCGTCATACAATACTGAACCTTATCGTTCGATAACACGATCATAAATCAACACGCCGTAATAATCTCGTAGCACAACCAACCCGAACATTGTTTGTCGTGTTTGGTCCGACAGGTAAAACTTATTGTCCCACGTGTGCAAACATTGCTATAAATAAATTCGTTTCCAGCACCCTCGAGGTATAATCTAACAGGCGATTCGTTGTCCCTAGAGGAGTAATATTGCTGTGATTTATAAGCACTATTAAATCCGTTTTCACCGCGAAGATAGTAAGAAGCTTGTCCAATAAATTGGAAATCCAAGTGGATCTATAAAATTTTCCATTTACCAAGTTCATAAAATCTGTCTTTATCATTGATGTGAGATGAGAGTAGATGTTATATCAGTAATTCACCTTTCTAGGTCAGTGCAGTAAGACCTGCTCGCTTCGTCTCTCATAGAGCTTGATGACTGCGGACTGCGGTCTGGACTTACACTGGGCCCTGAGCCAACACACTGATGGAAACCAGACAGAATTCTTGAGAGTAAAGTTTACGATTCAATTTTACGCATTACGCTCGTTTCTCAGGAAATTTTATTTCAAAACGCTAACCTTGCTTCATACCTAACATCCATATAAATAAATAATGGTCGTTGAACATTGACTTTTATGGATTTTGATTTCCAAATGCCAAATTATATGTTATTTATACTGCATTGCTTCGAGTCACCCGAATTTGCGGTAAATAAAATGGAAGTAAAGTTTTTGTTGACAATGTTGACGAGGCGTGGCGGCTGCGTGGCGTCGACGATGCGGCGCCCGGCATTCTTGGCACACCTTCAATGAGCATGCGCCCCATCATTACAAAGAAAATGTCGCCGACTACGTCAAAGTTGGAAAAGTTCACCGCTTTACGACATCAATAGTGTAATTCCGTAGTAGTTGTCGTGAAATTGTGTACGATAACATCCCGACATAATCGTACACAGGAGCATTGAACGCGTAACGCACACACTCGCTATTTTGTTTGCTTACGTCTCATCGATAATACGTGCACTTTTGAACAGTTGCAACTAAAGTTCGTCAATACTGTAAGTATGATAGACAAGTTGCCATATAAAAAGTAATATCTACGAATTTAAGATAAAAAAAGTGTATCGTGTGAAACCTAGCTTTACAAAATACCTTTAGGTATATGGATTTTAAAATGAATCGATCTCTTTATGGCTATAACTTTTACCAATATCTATGAATCATAAAGCGAAGTAGGTAATTCAATTAGGCAATTCTTTTCTTTTGACTGATTTATGGGACATGTCTCGTAATAGTCGTAATTCATTTGGTAAATGTAGTGTCTCGTTCATTAAGTAGACATATTGTATGTACTATGCGATTGATTATTATCTGTGAACCTTGGGTTATGATTGAGTGAGTGCGATCGCATTGATTATTCTATCACAGGTTAGTGCATTCAATATGTTTTCAAGGTGCCTTGTTGCGTCAATTCGATTATGACGTGAAAACTACCCGTGAGGTGATAAAATGTTCATTGCGTTGCAATAAATTAAGGTGTTGGCTGTAATCTGTATTCGACTTCGCATAAAAGAAATCGTATGATTTTGCGTTTTCAAATCCTTTAAATGCCTTCAAATACGCAAAATCTTAAAAAAAGAACATATCCAAAAAATGAAGATTAAACCCTTTAGCTCTTTTTTAGGCATTTTTGAAATCGGTTTAAAAAAAATGTGAAGTGGTTCTCCATTCGTCTGTATACTTATATATATTTTCAACTTTATTTTTCTTTATTTAAGTACCTACCTAGACCATTATTTCAATCAGGGAGTTTTCCAAAATAATAATACCTATAAAGCTTACGCTTATTGTCTCTGTATTAAGGAACCTATAAAATTAAAAAAATACGCAAGGTCATGAATGTATTGGCAAATCATGAAAAATATAATGAAAATCTGATGACGAATGAAAAAAAGGTTCATAATAATAAATTATCTTCATGAAATGTATCTATATTTATTATGAGACCAAACCCGAAATCGTGAATAAAAATCAGCTGTTCCCTGGGTCAATCCGCGGAAATCCACTAACGGCGAATATATGCTAATAATAAATTAAATATCATAGCTGCATTCTTTTTTTACTTTATATGACATTTCTTACATGTTTTTACGTATTTTATTTTATTTTATTACTTTTAAGAAAACTTACAGCTAATACATTCGAGTGAACAGAGGTAATATGTAGAAGAAAGCCAATTACAAGTTTCCACTTATATAAAATGTATGGCGCCGCTATCTAAAAAAGTATAACACCTTTATTTAATTTATTATTGCAATCAACACGCACCAAATGTCATTACCATTTGCAAATGAAAGTCGGCCTAATTGAGCGGAATGGCCCCCCTACATTTATGTTCGCATAACTCGTCAAAATGTAGGGAACAACTGACTTATCTCAATGCCATATGTTTTGGACATAAATAAGACTTCTTGTATATGTGTTGAACACAAAAAAAAATTTTGAATTTGTTCCACCTGTTATTACTGTCTATAAAACATACCTACTTAAGCCAGTTTTTATACTAAACTACAGAATAACTAATAGACTGAACTTTCAATTACCTACCGAGGTATAATGACTACATTTCTATGGATTTCAACTATTATCAAAACAATTATGGATTTTTTACTTATTTTATTCATTTCGTCTATGAAAATAAAAGGTTTTATTTAATAGTTACTTAAGTACAGACGCCAGCACATCAACCTACTACAATCTGTCAAATTTCTTTAATAGATTCTCAACTTTATCACTAAAACATAAGGTTTAAAGTTGATTGGGAAAATGTGACAGTTTCGGATAGGTTGATGTGCTGGTGTCTGTACATAGGTAGTACCGTTTTCGCAACTGTTCCAACGGACTACGTTTTCGTGTTTGCATAGAGGAAGCATTTGTCAAGGCAAGTTTGAAAAAAGAAAGACTACCAGTTTTTCAGAGTTCTCTGAAAAATTATGTGGATGGAAATATTGCGTATTTACTGCTCCCTGTAACGTACTATTCACGTTTCAGTGGATCAATTGTCTTATTCTTAACATTTGGATTCTATCCAAGTTAATTTAAGAACAATATTTTGATACCTAAAACTTGATTTATCGCATAACAGGCCGATTCCCGTAATTGAAAACGTTCAAAATCTAGTCGCAATCTCATCTCAGCGACAATCAATGTCAAAAATGTAGGGAAATTAGAGGTATCCACGGATATCTATGGAGGTATCATTGACAGATAGAGGCAGATTAGACTGTGAACGTTCTTAAAAATATGAGAATTACCCCTGAGATCTCTTGTAAAGCGACTATGGCAATCTCTATCATAATAACGTTTTAAATACCAGCAAAACAGTTTATATGGTCGCTAACTATATGTTACATGCTGTATAACATGTGATCTGTGTACAAAGCACATGAGAGGTAACTTAAGTTAATTAGAACGTGGAATTTTAGCTTACACGCGACGCCAGTAAAGGCTAGTTCCGTTCAACGCTCGTTTAAGTTCGTCGGACACAACGCCAATAAGCAAGCCAGTACAGTTACGAGACAGCCACTAGCTCGGTACTGGCCTTCAGTATAAGATGCATTTTGAAGCCAGTGTCTTGTGATAAGCGTCTACTGGCTCATCCGTTCATGTATGGCGAGCTGGCTTAGTATATTGGGTTGCTAACTAGCCGCATGTCAGACGGTCTTTAACCAGGGGACTGGCATGACTGCGGCTTATAAACTTGAGTAATTAACCGCTATCCGTAACGCTTGTTACCCCCTCTATAACGTACCATGTTATTAATTAATACATTTACAATTATAATGTTAATTAAAGTCACTGTTAACTGTATCGGTCCGGATCCCGATTGGTGGAAACGGTTCATGATAATGCAAGCTGACGTCATGGCTCGGAACGTCATTCTGAATTGTTCACTTATTACGGTTTATCTAATTATCGTAATGGAGGATTATCATTAATTCTAATCCTAAGCGTTCCAGTTTCTGGGCGATTATAATGATTAATTGTTATCAGAAAATAAGTACCTACCTACTGTCGCACCTAGATTTATAGTGTTTAATTGAGGTCGTAGGACCTCTCGGGGTTTTTGTTTTATGGTGTATATTATCACCGTTTTGTTTAAGACCGAGATACACCTACGAATCATATACATATTTCATTGTTTTCTCGTTTACATTTTTCGTCATAACTAAACGTATTTTCTATTTTGTTTCAGGCGTGACAATGAGAGAAAAAAGGGGTGGTGCAATGAGCAAAATGCAAAAGCTTAGAAAGCGCCTCTCCCTTAGCTTCGGTAGATTATGTAAGTATTATCCTATATCAGACATTTCTAGTGGCACTACAACACTTTAATATAGATCTATCCACACGAAAAGATCCCTTCTCAAAGCTGGATATTTCGGAAACGGGTGCCAATATCCGGCGCGATTCAACTTCACTAGGCGCTCATCCTCCAAGCACCTATATCATATGAAAGTGAAAGATAGAATTGAAAACTGACAGACCGTGAATATTTCTTTCATATGTGAAATCGTCTGTAATTCCCATATCTGTCTCATCGCCGAACGAGGAAGCGATCAACAATCTTTTCGCTCAAAAAATTTACAAAAAATTATAGTTTCCGTATGACTAAAAGAGATAAATATTTTAGTATAGTCCGCGCGAAACTAGTTGGCCGCTGAGGTGGGGACAGGGGTGAGGCGGCGGTTTGCAATGCACGTACTGAGTAATGCGCCCCCGCCCCTCCGTCCCACCGCTCACATACCTAAGGCGCGGCCAACTAGTTCCGCGCGTACTATAGTTGACCGCTGACTGTTCGCACTGCCGGCGAGTACTCGGTTGTGGCAGCGACAAGAGCTATCAAAGAGAGTAAGTACTTGCTCAGCAATGCTAGCTTGGCGTGCAGAACACTCGCTGAGATCGCACTCCCTGCTCGTTGGTCGCCAACTCGTTTTTATTAGTTGCTAGTTCTACTCGCGTATCGTTAATCGCTGATGAGACAAGTGCCTCTGATATTTATTTAATACTTCAAGCACATAAATGTACAGAGGCGGACTTCCTACTCATATTCCCTGATCGATGTTCGTATTAGTTAATTTGATGCTTGGTTAACAATGGAGGATACTCTGGACATTGTATAAGTTTAATAAAGCCATTGTCCATGGGTTTGTAGCATGTGCTGCGAAATCGATCCGTCTGTGTGCGCGACAATGAAGGAATGTCGCTTAAATGGATTTAGCAGTTTAGCTTTCTACGTAAAATATTTTGTATTACCTTGTATCGTAAAGTTGTATGAAATAAGAATCGAATTTTAGATTTGACGGAACGTATTTAGCGTTTAGTTTAGGTCTGACGTGATACAATTCAAAGTTTCCGCTGCTACAAATTTGAATGGGGCGCCATAAGGATTACAAAGGAAAACATGCTAATAAGACATTAGTGCTCAAGTGTTAACCATTCTTCTCACAAGAAGCCAATTTATACAAGTCATAGAGCTCTCGTGAGAACTGATTCCTAATGCTTTCTAAGGCTAGATCTCACAGTACAATTATCCCAGTAAAAGCTATACATAGAACTGTTAATTATACTAATTAATTCTGCGGATCGGCTTGCTAATTAAAAAGCTAGTGAGTTCCAAAGCTATGGATATTGATTGGATGTAGTTAACGCCACCTGGCGGGAACTGGCTTGTATTAACGGCATAACGTGTCTATGGGATGTCAAGCATTCATCACACGGGTTGAAATCAATTATTTTTACTTAACCGGTAGACGATGCAAATAGAATACTGCCTTGAATTATCATGGAGATTCGTCATGGTGATGTAATTGATTATTGACGTGATGGGGTTTTAAAGTGGAAAATGTGTTGATAAATTATTAGTTAAATCAATCAACTCAGACTTGCGTATCATTATAGTTAAATGGACGTGAAACTCCTGAATCACAAGACAAGAAAGTCAGTGACGATATTTACATACTCAAAAATTTTCTTCTACGTTTCGAATTTAACTAGCTAGTCTTACAGGTTTTCCACCGAAAAAATCTCGAGTCCCGTACGGTATATCGAATTACCCTTGAACGATATAACTGTGTACAGAAAGCATGGTTCACCGACGAACGGTAATACGAAAAAACTATTAGTCGATACCATTATTTAGCGACAGCACGTTTCGCCGAATAACGCTACATAGAATGAATGGTTGGCCGATACCAAGATTTGCCGATGTCTTGGTTCGCCGGAACACGCTTGAACTAAATAATCCTTTACTGATAGCTATTTGAAAGCACCTTTTCTTACACCGCGGATCTTTAGTACTGCTATTTTCATGTGTTTATCTTAGTAATTCAATAAAAATAAATGTAAAGAAAATAATAAAACAGAAATTTGATTATTTTTATAATTAAATGGTAAATAACAAAAATAAAGGTTGCAAACTGCGTAATCATAAGAAACACGAAAGCTGCGCAATAATAAAAGCTCCGACAAAAAATAAGAATTGTCCTTACTTAAAATATCAAATCTACTGCCTAAAATACTAAACTTTCCGACTACTTTTGTCCGAATGAAAATGACGAAACGACCGAATGAGATACTGAAATCTTCAAAAAATAAACATGACTGTTTATTGCTATAATACTTTTCTACCAGCTTAAATTACGTTATAATATATACCTAGTAAAGGTATTTGTATTCTCATTCGCTCGCTCTTGCATCCTATGTCGACGGAGCCCCGCTTCGCGGGGCTCCTATTTCTGTGTAAAGGGTTTAAAGTAACCTAACCAAACCGAACCTCGAGGTGCTCTTCGCTCACTCTTGCATCCTAAGTCGACGTAGCTCGGCGTATATATTTAATATGATTATTTTTACAAAACCTCTGTGGTCGGTAATTTAGTAATTTTGTCGGAGGTTCAGTATTTTATTCGAAAGTTTAGTTTTGTTATTCGAAGATCCATTTTTTTTAGTCGTCCATATATCGCTGGAGATTATTTGTTTTTCGGAAGCATTATTATTTCCCATAGAAAACAATCAATTTTGACAGTAGTAACGTAGTCAGTTCAACGCCATCTAGAGAGTTCTTGGAAACTATTTTTTATTTTAATACTCAAAAGAAAAACCTCTCATTGTCTGTCTCAGTTTCTTGCTCATACAATTTTGACACACAAAAATAATAAATGAATTATAGAAATAATCAAATTTTCTGTTTTATTATTTTCTTTACATTTATTTTTATTGAATTACTAAGATAAACACATGAAAATAGCAGTACTAAAGATCCGCGGTGTAAGAAAAGGTGCTTTCAAATAGCTATCAGTAAAGGATTATTTAGTTCAAGCGTGTTCCGGCGAACCAAGACATCGGCAAATCTTGGTATCGGCCAACCATTCATTCTATGTAGCGTTATTCGGCGAAACGTGCTGTCGCTAAATAATGGTATCGACTAATAGTTTTTTCGTATTACCGTTCGTCGGTGAACCATGCTTTCTGTACACAGTTATATCGTTCAAGGGTAATTCGATATACCGTACGGGACTCAAAAATCTCACCGATGTCTTTGGATTTTCACAGAATTATTTCTTCGTCAATAAAAAAAATATATTTTATCTATGCCTGTAAAATATTCTCTAGAGCAATGGGTGTTCCCTAGGTATTCCCCGTGAAATCGTATCAGTGTCGGCTCAGTGGATATACAAGCGACCGTCACTCCGTAACGATTAGCACAGATTACCTATTTATAGCACTCGGATAAGATACGGCGAGTTACATCTACATCTCTCACGCACTGCCGGTTAGTTATCTCTGTGTGCTCTACCAAGTAGGTTTTATCTTCACGCCTTCGCGCGTTAGAAAACATTTTTTTTTCGAAAGTACTATAAACTTTTTGGTTTCAAAAAATCTTTTTTCTCTAACATTATAACTTTTTGTGCATCCTTGTGTGAATGTCTTCAACATTGTGAAGTTTCCCCAGGCGGCAACTAAAAGGAAAAGAGTAAGTCTAAAAAAGCATTTTTATCAAACACCGCATAGACATTAGGACCCGAGAGAAATGGCGGGACGGGTTCAATCCTTCGTGAAAGATTGAAGTTTAAAAAGTTAGGATTTAAAATAAGAACGATTTATTTTTATTTTAAATATTTATGGTTTGCGTTGGCGCTAAAAAGTGTTTACTGCAGTGATTCAGTGTATAGTAAAGATAAGGTGTTTTATTATTGTTGATAAGGATACTCAATATAGTAACTATAGTAAGTACCTATCTTGTTTAAGTAATAAGTAGATGCTGCATTTTATTGCCACTTAAACTATTAACGCGAACGGTATCGGTTGTTTAGCATAAAGGAAACTTGATTGAACAGACGCAAAACAGACGCAAACTTTTAATTCCCGCTATCAACAGGATACTAAAAAAAATTAAATGAAAAATCTCGAGCGGAAAATTACTTTCAAAATGGGTAAGCAACAAGTTATTTTATTTAGCAGCTGTTAAAAAAAGCGTTTTAACAAGCGCTAATTAAATAAGTTTCAGTGACAGTCGACTTAGGTAAATATGACCGCGTGACGCGTTAATTAGAGCGTTATTTCTGTCCACGCTAAAAATAACAACTAATGACACTAATGCGGTCATTACAAAGCACTCGTAATAAAACGTATAAATAGTAATAAATATAGATCGTGATCATTCAGTTGGTTTGCGTAAACTATCATACAATAAAACCTATATATTAATGACGTAATTTATAATGTTTTGTTACTACGAAAAGATAAATAACAAACAAATTAAAACGGTTCACTTATTAATATGTCGCAAAGGTTGTGACCGTTTGAGAATTGTATTGTTTTTCAGTGAGCTAGTTGGTATAGCAGAGGGGAATGTTGTGATTTCGGTGCTGAAAAGTTAGTAAATTCTTGTATCGTGTCGATGTAGATAAAACAATTTAGCCTGGTATGTGGTAGCGCCAAAGGTACATTCCAATCGGCTTTTAGAGCCACGATAAATTAGCTATCTCTTGTTCTAATGTGGGTAATTATAGTAATCAATCACATGTCACGCACGTACTACGCTGCGTGTGGCGCAACTTGGGAGAGAGCACTTTTGCGAATCAAATAGGTCGCGTTGACTAGTAAACGAGTCATCATCCTCCTCCGTCATCGCCCTCTTCCCAATTTATGGTATGGTATTAACGCAGCATGTCTTCTTTTTCCATTCATCGCATTAGCCGTCATATCCGTAGTCACCCCCTTTTTAGTTATATCATCTTTTACGCAACATATCTTTTGTTCCTTTATACGTCCTCTAATCTTATCATCTTCATTTTGCTGACCGACTGACTCCTTGACATTTCATAGTGCCTGTAAATGATTTAAATGAATTCCTTTGTGTTCGAATTTATAACGATCCACATTCACACTAGTGAGCATGCGGGAAACTAGTATAGGTATCTATACCGTACATAAAATTTATCCGTTATCCATTAAATTAAATAACAAAAGTCATACAATAAAGAATGTCATCGTTCATTAGCTTTCATTTTATAAAACCGATGAAGCGCAACTCCAGCTTTGTATTCTCTCGTTTGCTTCTATTTCCATAGCAGGATGAACACAATAGGGATCATTTTGGTACACTTGTTCTCATATGAATATTACTATACACGGCAAGCTCACCTAGTGTGGGCGAGTTTCTTATAATGCTCGATGCTCGCATGCAATCTACGTTGCACATAAACATCTTCGATCACCCACGCCACTTTAACAGGCATGTTCGTGCAGTAATTCGATTCGATCGTTCGTAAGTACTTATAACTGTATAGCATGAAAAACACTACATTAAACGTAAACATAATGCTGTCTGTCAGGGCACGTATATAGAACAGACTGCCTACATGTGTAAGGTACCAGAAGAGTCGCCCCAACTTCCTATGTCATTTACTAGGGCTAAAGCGGTTAGCGAAGCTAGGATTGGCACGGGCAAATATTCTGGCGAAAGTTGATAAAATCGAATTGGTAACGAAATTGACAACCTCCTCTCTATTCCCATCTACTAAAGCTGCAATAACCTTATTTCATTCTTATCCCAAATTGATGTTCAGTTCATTTCCAACTTTGCTTTTTGCTTGCTTAAGATGAATCAATTCTTTCTAACAGCTGATTCATCTTTGTTTGTAATTCTTTCATCATCGGGAAGTTAATATGTAAATCTATTAATAAGTGTGTAATGATTTATCACCATCCTTATAGAGGCAGTTGAGATTGTGTCAGTCATGTTGTGAATGCTGTATTCATTTGAACCTTTGGCTCATAATAGACACTTATTTATTGCATGACTTAATCGACTTCGTTGTGATTCACTATTTTGTTATGTTCACTATATGTATAGTATTATCAAGCTCTCAGGATATATCAGAAAAAGTTCCAAGAATACATAGAACCCCTTACCTTTTTGCAAGGATTTCCTGAGCGAAGCCGTACTGTCTACTAGTGTTACAAAGTACACGATCATTCCTCGGATATCGGAGTACTGAAGTACTGAAACCTTGTTATGAAACTCTCCTGTGTGATATTTTTAGATCCTCACTTCTGCCGTGCATAGTTTAATGCACCTTGCTTCGTGTCTATTGATGTTATAGTTTACTTACCTTTCCTAATATTGACGGTTCCGTATTCCAATGTAAAGAGAAGAGAATATTTTACACAGTTCTCGTTTCCCAGTTGCCACAGTTGATTTTGTCTCGATGTTTAAGTTAAAAGTAAAGTTTTGTTTTCTCGTCGGGAGTTGTTTGAGTCACTTTAGTGTTTGAGATGGAACTAGCCTTTTCATCGGTTATTATCCTAGCATTGTTAGGCTTGAGGTTCTAGGGGTGTGACCGACTTCTCTACCTTGCGAAGTTTTTGATCATAATCAATTAAGATTAAAGGCAGATTAACGGTTTGTAATCTTTTCACAACACAATTTGTTTTTGTTTTTTCTCAAACCCTGCCATTCGCTGAATAAGTATGAAGTCGTTATCTTCAAAGGGACATTTACCTCAAAGAGATTTAAACATCAGAAGTCTTTATCTAAAAAAAACCATTAACGGGATCTTGAATACTGTATAGGACTTTCTAAACTGGTTTCGCTGTTGCAGGCGAATTCTTTCACAAGTATTTCGTTTTATTAGGTATCTACTTAATTAAACATTTTTTGTTATTTTTGCTGTTAAATCGATTTAGCTGGCAACTTAACATTTACTTCATAGTACTTATTTTATATGTGTCAGTTAATATCAATACAGTCGTGCATTTTGTATTGTATTATTGAAACGGACTACAGCTGTGAAAACAATAAAGGTGTTTCACATACCTACAGATTGTAATGCGATATTAAATACATTAGGACTGTTATTTGTTATCTGTTTTAGGAAGTGTGAAGTGTCATTATGATGACTTCCTTTTACAGAATGAATGATGAAGTGACCAATTCTATGTTCTAGTAATCATTTGTGTTATCTAACGTCGCTTCAATAAAAGACAATGCATATTTAGTGTTCATTTCCGTTGTTTCAACAATCTTCTTATTAATCTTCAAGGTCTGCTTTAAAAAAGTGGTCTACCTCATTGTTTTTTTTTGTTTGGTTACCCTATACTGTCCCACTGCCGGACAAAAGCCTCACCCAAGTCCTTCCAGGAACTCCATTCCCGCGCCACAAAGTTGTTATTTAAAGTGCTTGTTGCCATTTCACATGCACCCAAGTACATCATATGAAATGGTTTTCACTTGCCTTCCATACTGAATATAGAAACGGATCGTTTCCGAAAACTGATGGAAATAGGTCGTTCGCCACTTAGCAGTTAGTTAATTATGGTTTCCAGTGTACCATTCGTCCATTACTTCATTTGGCAGTTTCTCAACTGCTAACGATATGTTACAAATGATGGTATCTGATGTTTAGAACTTCCCGTGGCTGTTATATCTGGCCTTCGTTGGTTCGTTTCGTATGTATATTTATAACAGACAGGTATAATTATGTTGAAGTTCTCATCTGTTATAGGTACCCTATTTATAGTTCGGAAAACTTTCAATGTCTTCTTGAATTTTGAGAAATTCTGGTTCTGTAGAAGTCAACAATGTATAATAAAGAAATACATACTGTAACGTATTATTGGTTCATTACTTCGTTAGTAGTTACATTTACAGTTGGAATCTAAAAATATAAGAGACTGATTGATCTAGGTATTTTTCGTGGATTTTCTACTTCCAAGTAAAATTTTAATAACACTGCCTCTATTTGCTTCGACTTAACTAAATTAAACGGTAAATAAAGTGGGTGTTGAAGTCAATGTTATGTCTATTTTTGTCTTAAACAATTTTCTCTCTATTGTTGAGATTGCCTTAACTTGAATGTTACGACCTTTGCTAATATTTCGTTCCGTTTTTGCCTTGTATTGTCCTAAATTGGTCTTATTTACCGTTTTAAATTTATTTTTCTTACATTACGGTATTGTTGCCAACAATAAAGAAACATTTTAAAACAATTATGATCTTCTAAGGAAGATTTACGAGGGGCTGATATTCCTTTAAAACGTCCGTGTCCTATTTTGTTAATGGATAAGCCAAGCCGTCAAAATTAACAAAAATAATGAATGTAAATTCCGGAGTCATTGGTAATGTTGTGGAACAAATTAACCTTTGTTTATCCAGCTAGGGACCATTAGCGTAATAGTTTACTCTTCCCGGGTATAATAAACCAATCATAAAATGTATTTGAACTTATCATGGCATATTGTAGAACACTCTACAAATATTTGATACACGCGATATTAGAATATTTTGGTAGACAAAGGACACTCCTCCAATTTTGTATTTATATCACGAATCAAACCTGTTATTGTTTCATTTAACTGTTTAATATTCAGCTCCCAAAAACAGAATCACGTAATAGATCAATGATCACAGATTAGGCACCCATTGGCTGTAGCCTCGGCCCTCCCTTATCAGTCACAAGTATCAACAGAGCAGTGACACGGTTGATCGCATACGGTGACGTGACGCAGGAAGTCGACTGTGAATCGTTCATCTATTCAAGTACGAATTTGGTAGGTACAAAGTTGGTGGGAGCAGGATCACTATCAAGTACTATCCACACTTAAATAGTCGCGTCTGAAAGCGTCGAAAGCTTTGACTGCACGTTCAGAATCCGCAAACGTGAAACACGTAAACGTAAAGCTATGCATGCAGACAACGGTCAGACGAGCGTGATAAATATGAACGATTCGCTCTTTTGTGGGAAGCAAATCCATCAGCTAATGAAGATTTTTCAAAGGATCAAGTGTGTGCGTGTGTGTTACGAGCTCTCGCTTATAAAACATACACACATAGTAACACTTTATAAAATAGCCCCTTTGTTCCTATATCTACCTAACTACAGATTTGAAGAGTCGTTATTGAATATCTTATTGCCCCAAGCAATCTCCTCTCACCAAGGTTTTCATTATAGACTTTTCCGGTGTCTTGTTACAGTCCATTATAAGATGGCAATATCATTAACGTTAGTTCAACCGTTTCTAATTGTCTAATATCAAAACCGACATCATCGTCATTATCTAGGAAATCGCCACTGATGGATTCAGATCTCATTATGAAGCACTTAAACGTAGTCCGCTAAAATGATATACAGGTAGTGTAACTACTTGTTCCCATTTTCAGTTTCTTTAAAGCTGATAAACGTGGTCTCATTCGCAGCAAATACAAATGCAAATACATATCTTTAAGTATTTCTTCAATCTTTACTCTGTCTTCAGTCTCTGTTTTATGAGAAGCGTCGCGTCGCCATCTCGCCACCAAGAAAAAACAGCATTATTCTCAAATGAGACAAATATTTCAATGTTATGATTGGCTATATCCGTTGTGATCAGCTGGACAGTTTCACAACAGTCATTAAGATGATAACACAAACAGCACTGTGGCACGATTTTAGACGGAATTCTGTTTCGCAGAATACAATCCGTCCCGATACAGTTGATAACCATGCATTGTTGATGAATGTTATCGACATTCAATGTAATTATGTTGACACGCTTTTTGACATTGCGAGATGAATTCCGAGATATTGATAACATAGGCTTTTTACAATATAATAGAAATACTCTTTATTATGTACACCATATAAATTACAGACATAAATATAGAAATTTTACAAAGGGCTTTTAAAGGCTTTTTGTGGTAGTTTAACTTACGTAAATACTATTTTTGTCATTATATATATGTACTTATGGGGAAGGTTGTCTAGTTAAAGGCCATAGAGTAACGTTTCGATGAATTTGAAAATAAAATTAATATGTTTCGGATGAAAATGGTTATTGCTGCATTAGCTGTCCCGATTGTTCAGTTTCAATAACAATAATACTTGAATGCTCATAAACGTAATATACCACGCTGAGATTTGAAACATTGAGATTGTCCATTACATAACAAAACGACCTGTTTTGTAACGTTTACAAGCTTTACTGATTGTTTACGTACTGTTACTCGCTGGTTACTATTCCGGCTATGTTTTTCAGCTGTCGCATGTTATTTACACGTAACATTATTAAACGCCGGCTAGCTTCCTACTGTTTGAACAGCGCTGCGCTCACAATTTATATATTTGACGAAAAAATAAACGGTTTGCTAAGTAACTAATAGTTGTTGAATATCAATTTTGTTTGGTTTACTAATTGTTTGGCAGTTACATTTGTCACGTTACTCTATGCTAATGTTTATGATTGTGATCATTCAGTAGTTAGTTATTTATGAGGATCGCATCTTGATAGAACTAGTAATTCAACTCATTCCAAGCCAAGTAGATTGGAATGAGTTAGCAAAAACAGTGCCAGTAATACCAATCGATCGTGCTAAATTAATTGGGGGGTCTATTGTTAAAATACACGCTGTAATGTTCAATTCTAATCTCGTGACGAGTTTTCTATTTATATTCCTTAGCCGCTGTTTCGCCATGGCTATTGTTTGTAAACTGACAGTTATTAACAACTTAACGTTTATGTTGTCGTAAACAGCCATATAGTACCTATAATAAAACTAGGCGACACAAACCACGTATGAATCATGGCGGTTATATAATGTAACGCTCGATCGCACCACGACTGCCTACGCTACGCTACGCCACACACCCTTCACTCAGCTCATTTCGCATTCGGTAAAGAAACAATGCCATAAAATATATACCTAAACATCCCGCAATAAAACGATTCCGAGCATACAACAAAAATATTTCTGAAATTATGCGATTGTAATCTTTGACATGAAAAATTTACTGCACTTCTTACTTTACATGTGTATCGAATGATTTACCAGCGCATTTCGGCAGGAAATAAATGAGACTTCGCATTGCATTACATATAATTAAGTACTGACGTACAAACAACGCCTTAAATATTTATGGTGTCTTTCGAGCCGATTTCGTATACGCACTTCGCTCCGTCTCCTACTTCCTTCATATTGAATTTACATGCAGCTACATTAATTTTATTGTTGTCGTTTTGTCAATGGCGTGATGCTGTGTTCGGAACGTGTTCAGCCCACTGAGTAATAACGGAAGCGTTGTAGTGGGAGCGACCTTCGAGTCGTGAATCAGCCGTGCGACGCTACTAGACCCGGCTCCATAAACGGAGACATCGGAGTACGTCGCGATCGGGGCACTCCGGACCCATCTACCGGTGACAACGACATAATTATACTTGCTTCTGAATTTATTAAAATTGTAACAGTAATGCTTTTAACACAATACGCAAATTCTTGTTGAAGTGGCAGAGTAACACCCTCTTTAGATTTTGCCGAAAGTGAAAATTTGCATGCTGTTCTTCGCTACTAAATTGGGCCTTAATAAACTCTATCAAAATGTATCGTCATGACATGTAATAAAATTGCCGAAAAGTAGCGACGAAGCGTCGAATAGCCAGCTTCCGGTGTGCGTCACGGGGGTTCAACATCTCCATTATCTGGTCGTTGATTGATAGCAGACTTCCGCGCGGGCCATTGATAATAGTTATTTGCCCTATGTGCTCGACGGAGCCACGTCGCCGGTGGACGAGACGAGACACCGACTCGCATTATTAGTTCCTTGACACCCTGTATCATATGGCTACTATTTCCAGTATTTGTAATCGTAGATTATTTCCTTAAACATCGTTCGTTACATCGACGTCGACATTTTAATTGTTTAGATAACTGTTTCAATTTTAATGCACGCTCACACCGACAATTAGTTCCAAGGCAATAATTTAAAAGGGAAACGTTTCACTATGTTGTAATAATGTTCTTCGCTTATTATATCACAATATGCGGGTATATTGAGTCACTCGACCGCACAGGAACTGTATTGTGTTCCCTGCATCACAACCGCGAAGCCTGGACGAACAACCTTTTGTCGACCTGCCCCATTGTCTTCAACCTATTCAGATACTTTTGTAAAGGCGCCTACTGTATTTTTTACTTTTTAGCATTTCATGGCGGTTCAGCTTCGCTTGTTAATTTCCTAGTCAAAGTACAATGCGTTACGACAGCGTGTTCAATTCCCTGCAATTGTTGAGAAGTGGTTGTGTCCCTAATGCTACATTAATAATGATACTTGCCCACTTGAGTGTTTTCGTCTTTATTGAGTCAATTGTCTGTTGCTCAACTGTCGGTCATTACGTAAGCACCTTGTAATGTCTTGTGCGTAGGGTTCGATGCACTGACATCATTTTTGATGATCAAACCGTTACATGTTACAATGCTCTTTATCTTGACTAATGGTCTTGATACAGAAATGAATGATATTCAGACAATTATCATTATGCACTGTGATGTGTTAGCAGGCATTTCTGTCAATAATATCAAAATGTAATGAACAGTCGATATGAATCAAGTAACAGGTCACACGTAATGTTTATATCTTGTAACTTGTTATTCGCTCGCACGATAACAAAGCGCAATCGCTAAGTGATCGCCGCCGGGCAGCGGAATTTATTGCTTCCATAACTTACTCAGTTTACTCTTGAATTATCGTTACTTGATTTATTTCTTCTATAATTTTCCACAAATAGTTACCCTTTGCTACGATCGTAATATTCTGCGTCTATTTCATTTTATCGAGTTCATCGTACTTGTGTCTTGTTTTGCTCTTGCGCTATTTGCTTGGCAAATCATCAACATAGTACAAAATTAGCTTCGAATCAAATTGTCTGTCATTGCTGCATTTCTGGGTTTGTTATTTAAATGTTAGAGGCAATTATGAGCATGTCTTTGATGAAATTAACTTCGTCGACGAGGTTCTGTGTGGTCAGAGCAAACGTCCGTCTGACAGTGCGTTTTAATTTGGTGAGTCATGTTCGTCTGGCTCCGGTAATAGCGTCTGTTTGCTCCAAGTGTCCCCTCCCATCATCGAGCCGATTGTTTGGCCTGAATTGTTTACAGCCGGGTTAATGACTGTCCCTGACTTCTTACGCGCATCTTTCTTGGGAAAGTTTATTAGTTTGTCGACACCAATTGTTGTCACGCATGTCATTAAACGTCTATCACTCATCAAATTAGTCAGTTAATAACGAATACCTTCAGTATTTTGCGTTGTAGCCATTACCGAGTGTTAAAGTAAATTCTCAAGTCATTTTATCGGAAAAGGAAATACCAAGAGCGATTTTTAATCTTGTATAGTCTCTGCAAAAGTAATATCAACTATTTCTTGAATAGAGTTATTCCAATAAGCAAATTCAATACATGGCTAGATATTAATATCAAGGAGACGAGTTTCCGAATCACTGGAGCGTGGTTTCCATGTAATGTATTGAAAGATTCAACGGTAAGGTCCACATGCCACACTGGCCCACAGACGACCCTTAACTGTCGATCACACGGGAGTAGCATCAGGTTTACGTACCTACCTACTGCACTTAATACTTCACCAACTACTTATTAAGATTCTTACTATTATGATTCCCTAGCGTGTGTATCATTTACACCTACCTTGATTATTGGTAATGAAATTATGATGAACATAGTAAATCTACATTGTCCACACGCCCTTATCTGACCTTTCGTTGAATCGATAGTACCCTGTCCTGTAGGTGTTCAAGGCAAAACAAAATTAAATTCCATAGACATTGTAAAATAAAAAAAAATACCTTGATCCATCGCTTGGTAGGCGTTAAGCCAACCATGTGTATCTATCTGCCTATCTTATCTTACTGTTTGCACATTAGACGGTTAGTTGTTTGTCCAATTAGGTTCCTGATTTCCTAAAGATATCCCTTAAGAAAACATTTGATCTCTCCAAAACATAAATTATAATACAAGGTGGCAGTGACATCGACGCGCAACCTGTTACCATGGATTCAGTACATGATTCTGGACTCTCCTGCGTTGAAATGTTTCTTTGGTTATTAAAATAAAATTGATGTTCCATACATTTTGAGCGCGTAAATATTGCACTTTTCTATGAAACAGCAGATTTTTATTGATACCCGACAAAAAAATTATACTCTTGGGGTTTCTAGAATCGTGTGCTAAATTCATGGTTATAGTTTTCGCGCCCTGCAACCTGTATATCATCAACGACAAGCAGCATATATCGCTCATTTGGAGAAACATAGACGTAATTGCTACTTTAAGTCTTTGCTTTCTTAACGTAAATACGCTTTCTAAGTGCTTTGTCATATTTAACTCATTTTTGGGAAAAAATACATTTACGTCGATGTTTCTTCAAATGAGCGATATATTAAAACACGTGGCAACAGGTGCTCCATTTCCGGATGCTAAATTGTTCTGCGGTTAAGTAGCAAAATCCAAATTTAATTTTTACTGCTCGTTATTCTAACATGCAATTTCCCCTACATCAACAACATTTGGCAACATGAAATTTAATTATGGTAATCATATGACTCCCATGTAAATTTGTCCACTTACCCAAACTCACACTTGTGCTAGATAAGCCGTGCCGGTCGTTTATAGTCGTACGGGTGGCGTTTTGTGTGAAGTTTAACCTTTTCGTCTGCGACATTGGGTCCCCCACCCTTCCTGGGAAATAGGTCGGCTACATTACGTAATGAATTTTAGTATTGCCACAAGCTACTTGAGGGATGCTTCAGGGGTGTATACTTAGACCAGTTTTATTTAGGTGACGTAAGGTAATATGTTTAGATATGGAAAGTGTGCTGTTCCGTGACATACTTCCTTCCTCCTTCGTTTTGTAGAGTTTTGGCGTTGTGATATTTTATGTTGGATTATTTTTACGTACATTTTGGGTAGAGAATTCTAGTCAATGCATAACCTTTAGAGCAGTAAAAGGAACAGTCTATTAATAATTTACTCTAATACGAACCTCAGAAACAAACTCCAATTTTAACGTAAAGTACATCTACTCTTCCTTCCTCATCTATAAATTCTTGCTCACCATAGTGACCGCAAACAAACTGTTGTACAATCAGCTTATCACCGTTACCCTAACACGAGAAACTCTCAATTGACTTTTTATCGTCCGACATTTACTTTGTCGTATTATTGTTGTTTGTTGACGCTTATTTTCTGAATAGCCCGAATCTTATCGAGTAGACGCGTCCGTGGAAGGGTTATTTAGGGCATCTTCCCAATTGCGCAGGGAGTTCGTTTCAAAAAGGGGAAAATAGAACGGTCGAAATGTTTTGGTTCTACCATGGAGATTATCTCTATTACCCTATCAAGGAGGTCTCATAATGCTAATCTTTTCACATCGACATCTTCCTTCACGTTTTAATTTTGATGTGAAAATTAAAGAAATCTCATTTTAAGCGAGTCACTTTCCCGTAACTGATGGCTCAGGTCAGTCGGAAGCATCCGACTGTTTAGTACGTAGGAAAGGGAAAAACTATCAAGAGCTATTAAACTTTCCATTTTTATTGCAATACTAACTAACATAGCAATCATTAAGAGAGATCTGGCACTGACGATATAAGTTCTTTTATTTTAGTGAAAAGTGTTAACGATATCTTGGAAACAATGGGTAAGATCGTTGATAAATGATAGTATACACATGTTAACGATCGTGTTTGCCTTCTAACGTCACAACTAGGTACTAATTAAATCAGTTACAAAAACGACAATGCGGACGTATTTAGCACGTCAGAGTTATGGGAAAATATTTGTAATGGCGGTAAGTGAGCCGTCACACTCCAGATAGAGTAAGGCAAACAGGTCTAGTCTAGATGTTGGCTCGACCTACATCGCCAGTGACGGGGAAAGCGCGCGAAATGTCGCCCCCCGTCTTTTCGTGCCACCCAATTGTGATGCCGCAAGCCGTTAAACGTCTGAGGTAATTTTGATAATATTTTCCGACGCCCTGGTCCGTGAAAATACTGAACGCCTTTGTTTCAGTATTATTAGAATCTTATTTATACCTTGGTCATAGTGATCGTCAATATAGCGCTACCTAATTGGTATTTCCACGGTGAAATAATGGCGTGAAAGAAAATGCAGTTTGCGTTGTTTATTTTCCGTGTAGTTCGTAAAATTTTGAAATACGTGATTATTAGTTCATGAGTAATGTTAGCTATTTCTTCCTGTTTACTTACTACAGTACAACTACCTATATTTTTTATGACTTACTCTGAGGTTTGTGGTATACGAAGGTTTATAGTATCCCTATAACATTGAACGTGTGTTCGAGTACTTCTACAGTGACTGGCGCGAAACTTGAGCGCTCGATTAAAGAGTGGGGCTCAGTTTGCGCATTGTAAAACTATGCTAAAAAGTCCCATCGGAGCTCTTTCTTCGAGCGCTAAAGATTCGTGCTGTTCAATGTACCAAACATTAAATCATTCATACATTGTTGGTACTGCATATTTAGTTTTATTACGCAGGCATATCATAGACAATCTTCACCCCTCCGTCTTCGAAAACTCCAAAGTCATTAAACCCTGTTGCAGCAATGTCGAAAGTTATGACACTACAATCGAAAACAAATCCTTGCCATCGAAACAAACAATGTTGTCAACTGTGGTACAATCCACAAAGTGAGTTGTAACTGTTGTACGGTAGATCACCAAGTCGTGGCTATCGATCCAATCGGAAATTCGCGATAAGCCGTCGCCGTTGAAAGCGACGCTGACCGCAGGGGTCGCGACTACTACCCTCGTCAACTTTGACATCCTGTCGTACGACTTCGTGTAATCCAGCCTATAGCAAACAGCATGGATTTTATTTTACAATTTGATTTGAATTGTATTCTTCAGTATTATTCACTTTGGAATCTATAAGCCTTGAATATCACAGGAATTAAGAGTATGTCTTTATCAGTATCATCACTATGCTCTTAAATGCAATTGTCTTTTATTTAATCTAATCTATGTGTCATCAACTTAAGTATCATTATGTTTATCTAATATGCAATCAACTATTACATTAGTTTACGTAATTTCAAGGTGGAATTATTTCCTTGGAGAATGACAGATAATAATATAACTCTTGTTTGACTTTAATCGTTCTTGGCCATATTGGTAATGTCCGATATCGATGAAACTGAACAGGATCACGATCAGACTAGAGGAATATTGCAAACCTGACATTCATATATTTTACCAGTCATTCATACATAAGGCAGGTTAAAGACTAGATTAGATCATTGACGCTCTACGTTTGGATAGTAAGCAGATATTTTCCAGCAGATGAGTTCAATCTTGATATCAAACTGACAATAATAATAACTGACATGTGATTAGTTTTATGCATGCAAATATCCATGCCATAATGAGATCCAAATCGAGACTCGATTTTTGACACGATGACGTGTGTCTAACCCTACTCAAATTTTACAACCCACTGGCGCAGACATGAATGAATATGTATATTGTACCCTCTAAAACCCTTTGCATAAAAACTTAGAACATTTTTTCTTCATTAAAAGCGCTAAAACTGGCTATTACGTCGACGTAGTGATTCATTAATTACCGTTAACTGTTCGTTAGTTCCTTCGACGCAAACTTGCTAATGACATAAAAACTGCTTACAAATTATTTCCTGTTTTCTTTTTAAAATATTTACTCATTTTAAAGTTTTCTACAGCATCATCGCCTTGGAAGTAACATTTTATCAATTTTATTCGTATCATGGATCGAGGAAATAATGAAATATACGTTAGTTATTAATTTCATGATATATGGGTAGTTTTTTAGATTGTTAAACCGCATATGAGTCAAATTTTTGATATAGCGTTCGTAACGTTAACATTTTTACTTGCAAATGCAATCTGGCAGCGAGCAAACGAATGGATACCTATTTGAGAATAATATGCGGTGTAGAATGTTGCAGGAACTCATCTTAATATTAAACCAAGTAAAAATGTAATCTCTTGCGGCAACCCGTCTTGCCTACTATGCTGAAGGAGGAAATTTTTGTGCGAACTTGTTTTTTCTTACGCCCATTGTCGGCGTGTTATTTTTCTTGAGTGTTTCCAACAAACTTCCCAAGTTTGCTCTTTCAACCAGCGTTACTGTTTTAAGTAATGGCTGGTTGAAGATTCGAATAAACTTGGTTTCATTGTTTAAATCTCTATAGTGTATGTTTTTTTTTCTTTTGAGTGGACTTTATAATATAGATACTTATTTTTTTTGGTGTACGTACGTGTAGCTTTTGTTGTATCCATGGATGTAAACGGCTTAGAATCCAGTTAACCAAAGATTTATATGTATTTGAATATTACGATGTCCTTCGTCTACTGAAGCGCAAAACTTCATAGAGTCATAGTTTCAACAACTTGTATTTTCTTTTTCATTCTTTTTGTATAAGTACTATATAACTATTCCAAATTAATATCCAGGTCACATAAATACTGTTTTACCCTTTACCTGAACCATTACGATAAAATACATGCTTTCAGTTAGATAATAATGATGAAACCGCAGTGTACGCAAGGTCGCAGCTCGTTGGTCATGGTATTCATTTCCGTAATAGGACACCATCTTCGATATTAAATGCAATATTACCGTGTTATGGCCGCTCCTCGTCCACTTTAGCAGAACAGATTGTCACTCATAACAGCCAACTGACCATATTTGCTCTAGAATTTGCAAGTCTTGTCGTTTTATATAAAATAGCTTCGGGATAGAATCACAAATTGTTGCTGTTACACCCACCGGGGAATAGTAGTTTAGGTACGGTTTAGAAAATATTTACGTAGCATGTAGATTTAGTACAAACTTGTAGGTGGAGTCTGCGTTTATTTAGTGTTCTCAAACATTATGTTACGTGCGATACGGTGCCTTTGTTTCATACGACAATAAAACTCCTAAGTTATGTGTTATGACCTCAAGTCGAATAGTTTCCGAGTTACGCTCGTGATCGCGGTATTATATTTTATGAGTCACGGCGACATAAGGAGCTTGTAAAGTTACTAGAACTTGCGTTTAATTTTAACTTTAAGACAAAGACGTGATTTTACAAAAGAAAGCACAGCGTTATTCTGCGTATGTGCCGGAATTTCTCGTATTCGACGCAGCAGTAATGCGGCGGCGGAATAGCCGTTTTATCCAAGAGCTCGAGCCGAGAGCAAATCTACGTTTTATTACATCCATGACTGCCACTTGATGCAAGATAGCTGTCTTGATGAGAACGATAATTCTGTAGCGAGGAAGCGGCGAAGTGAACTCGAGTTTCACTAGTTCTAATTCAGTGTCGCAGATTCGCAATTACTTCTCATTCATTTAGTTGGCTGAGATTTCCCCTTCCGAAAATGCAATCTTACTTGACAAATCGCAGACGATCCCTTATCTGGCTCGAGGAAATAGTGATTGATCGTCGGGAGTGATAAAGAGTTTCTCTGCCGGAACTGGGGAAGGTGAAACACGGAATCAAAGCTCACCTATCTAATTGCATCGAGACGAACGACGGAACCTTAGCGTCGTCGGCACGAACGTGCGCACTGTGCACATTGTTTTCAACAACACCACATAGAGAGCTTATCGCCACCACACGTGCTGTTAGCCGACTCACTTCTGGTCGCACGATAATCCAACACGGAAAAAAGCAATAACCATTGTTTTCTTAGCATATTTACGCTACATTCATGGGATGTTTGCGCGGATTATCCGTGTGAACACTTGGCTGTTACTATTTCAATAAAGTAATCTGACTCTCATGAGTTATTCCACTCGGAACTTTCCGCTCGTTCTGTTCTTCCCGAGGCTTACGAGGCTGAGCCAATGCACGGTACGTGGCTCTAAAGAGAATAAATTGTGTGTGTAAAATTGTTTCAAGTGAGTTGCGCAAGAGGAATGCACAACCGCGTCTCAATTAAACCCCACCGCCCCAGGGCACTGGTTGTCGCCTTACTTTGTGTCTACGTAAAATAGTGCTATAGAAATTGTGTCTCTCTCCCCAGCAAACAGCTGCATGTGAATTGTGAGCGTTTGAGACAAAAGTTAAGCCTCGTTGTTCCAGGATTGTGTTCGCAATCTCGACGCAAATTTTACATGGATATTCATGTTCCACATGTTCTTGGCTTTATGTACGTATAAAGTTACAACCGCACAAGTATTCACTAATTTGCATTCAAGATAATATAATATGGGCAGCGCTTAAAACAATGTATAAAGCTATTACTGGCGCCAAAATGATGGATAATATTTTGGTCAAGAAAGTATGCCCGTGTTGCCTTGAGACGCCAGATGGTTACTTCTTGTTTTGGAGATGCACGAAACTGTGGGGAATGCATAATTAATGTGCACGAGGCGCACAGTTAATTTACTAATTTGCAATCGAGGCTGCGGCAAATTGTCCGCGTAATTTGTCATGAATAAATGCTGAAGTGTACGTCCCCTGTAATAATGGAGTTCCACATGTAATTGCGGTCCTGCATATTGATTAGAGAATAAATGAGATATTTCAGGAGGACGTGGCACTTACTTTCAATAGAATTTTCGCCGTAAAGTTGATACTTAAATTGTCTACATTGTTCACAACTTTTCTTACTGTCAAACTGTGCAAATTTTTTGAGTTTCAACAAAGGTGAAGTTACCCCTTTAATGTATAAAATGCTTTGCAGACAATTTATGTTCCAACTATGCGCTATAAAATAATAAGACAGCCGTACCAAGTTGCCGGCTAAGTTCCGGGGTGCAGCTAATTAAAGTTTGGTGGCCTTTGGCGCCAGTTGTCACTTCATATCCTGCCTTTAGAACAGTATGGCTCCAGGGTAACTTGGAGGCTTGTTATATGCAAATTAGTTGCTAACTTATTTGAACATTGGTTATTGTACTGGGTCAAGTCAGCTGTCAGATATATATTTCGATTGGATGAAAAAAGGTCTTTTGACTCTTCCAACGCTAGATAATAATTATGAGACCAAATAAATTATTATTAACCGATTAATTATTCATTCATGCAGAACGTAATTTAATTAATAACAATCAAGAATGAAGCTGAATTTAAACATTCATGATGTAAATGCAATATGTCGTGGTCGCGCCTCGCTGCCCAATATATTCATTGATCCTATTCAATAAATTAACCTGTCAAAACGGTGCCTGCTCAAACTACGACAATCGAGTTCGATCGGGAACTCTGGCACATCATCATGTGCAATTTATTTACCACGACCTACCGCAACACTAACAGAATTATTCTGTCAACAATTTCTTGCCATTTTTCGTTTCCTAATTATTTTTTGTTGCTTACTGGTCCATACTCCTATTTTTTGCACTTGTTCATTTTATCCACATTTTTAGGTCAAGTTGGCCCTCTCTATCTTTTTACTCTCCATCTCTAGTTCCCATTTCCACTAATGAGTCTCTAGATGCAGACAAATTACTGTCCGTTTCTCTCGTTACTGTTTGTAGTTTCCGGGGTTATTTCAGTGAACCTGTTTGTAAAAGTTTGCTTGTAAATTCTGTGCCTTTGTAGGGTCCCGGCCATCATTACAGTTCTGCATTTAAGTGTCGACGCCGCATTGAAATATTTGTAGTTAGATTCATTGTTAGGTTCACAATGCTATTAAATTCATCTGCCGAGTGGCCGAAATGGGCTTTGCCGAAGTTTCTCTCAATTGAAACCCGAGTGTCGTTTGTCAACCCGTAATGATCTTGGCTTTGAACCGCGTCGGGAAGTAATACCATTATACACGTACAGTAGACACACATCTACGTGTATATAATTGATTAAAGGTTTTATGTACGGTTCCGTGACTCTGCTCTTCAAATTCTGAATGAGTTTCGGTATTCAATGGGATAAAATAAATTGCAGCAGAACTAACCATTTTCCGTTTAAGCTTTTTGAAAGTTCGCGTTGAAAGGAACACAAAACGTTACAATTAATTTAGGTTCTGTTTCGAAGCGCTGTATTGACGTGGGTTTTTTTTTGTGTTTGTTGATTTTTCTTAACAGTGTGTTAATTTTGTTGCAGCAACTAAAGACGAGCCTGACGGCGACGGCAGCGAGTGTCGTGGGCGTCAGCAGAACGGTGGAGGTCGTGGGAAGTTGCCTTACAACGGGTACTCCGAGGAGTGCCTCGACCGGCTCGAGCCCAACGGGAACATACCACACGATAAAGAGCCCCATTATGGTCAGTACCTTCATATTGAACAAAACTTGAATATATTACATAACATAACGCCTTGTTTCTCCGAAAGGTTGGGCAGAGGTGTACCTATAGTACACCCACATTTCGTCAGTTATGTTTAAGTCTGTAACGGTAACACAAAGGGGACAAAAGGGGGCGAGCCTATTGCCATCAACCGGGCCCAAATACAGACTCCGGGCCGCTATTGCGAAATTCCACATAGAAAAACCCAATAACAGTTTATATGACGTCATGTCATGGTAAGATGCATGCAATGTTGAACAAAGTTTTGTTCTTATAAGCGACTTCAAAGTGATAAGTTCTTCACCTACATTTATGTGATTTCACCTTTTATGAATGAGGATTCTCATGAATTTTGATGACAATATCCGCCATTGAATCATGACTTAAGCAGAGTGACTCCATTATCTACATAACTAAATAATTCAAAGTTAAAGAAGCTTCAGACTTTGCCAAGTCTATTAATAAAATTATTACAATTGAATTACTGAGTACGCCAAAGTTAGGACATCTTCGTCTGCTATAAAATTCAATCGAAATTCAAAATCTCTAGAGTAATAAATACGTAGAATTAACCATAAGGCTAATAATAATTCCTGTAATATAAACGTTCAAAATCTAGTCGCAATCCCATCTCAGCGACCATCAATGTCAAAAATGTTGGGAAATTAGCTGTATTTTTGACATATTGACACTGAAATTAGCCTGTGAATGTTCTTAAAATTACGAGAATTACCGCTTGGAAGTGGTTTCCTTGTCCTACATTTGAAAGTGATGAATGTACAGTTACACTACATTGTACTGAAATGGCCTACATTTGATCAAGTGTTTGTTTCAATGAATCAGCAAGTGCAGTGTTCTAAAACAAAATAAGTGTACACCAAGGAGTCGTAAGAAAAGTGAAGCCGGAGACAATTATGCACAAACGGTGGACCGCTACAATGGTCAACTGGAAATCCCGTTTAACGTCATATCGGCAATGATTCTCCAATGACAAATTAATTTTTGAGTGGGATTTAAATGAACATTCAATTTCCTTCCTACTCCATGTTGCATTAAGGCGCTGCCAAAACGTAGGACACAGTAAAACGCTTAGTTTTTTGTCGCACAAAAATTGAGTGTATTGTCAAATGTTCAGAAAAAAGACTTTTCATAAAAATAAAATAGTATCATGATAGAACAATCGTAAAACAGAGCTCATAAAATTATTCTTCGTCGCATAATTCTCAAAATTTGGAGCATAAACTATCATATTTTATTTAATGAAAATAAAGGGAATTCAATCAACTAAAGAAATACCTTAAAATTATTCCACTGAGCCGTGCATTTATTTTTTAATTTAATTAAAACTGCTGACATCAAAAGCATCTCTATTTGAAGCTCATTTGCTGCTGCGATGCGCTATTGTCAATTTAAAAAAAAATTGCTTCTTACCGCGCCTTTACGTATTAGTTCTGTATTCGAACACATGCCACCGTGAACGTCGAGTACACTTGTAATTTAACTACACTAGCTGACTAGGCTACTCTATGGCATACTGCATAAGGGCACAATCGCGTTAATCGTTGATCTAGATACATTCATGAATACAACACAGTTCACGTTGATTTGCGTGTTATTACGCGTAATTACGCTCAAATAACTGGGTATACAACGGCCCTTTAGACTTGACATAGGTAGGTATGAAGGCCGAAGGCAAACTATGGTTACTTACGTAAAGGGTTGATAAAAATCATGCATTTAAAAAAATGAATAAAAAAGGCGGACACGTTTGATTTATATAGTATTTTTTTGAAGTGAAAACTTCTTTAGCGGCGTTGAACACTTTTTGTAATGGGTAAAAAATGTTAAACTCGCGTCAGGGCATCGCGTCAGGACACGTGACCGTCAGGAGAGATTCCCCCCCCCCCCCCCCCCCATCTCTTTCTACGGCGCACAGTGGTCCGGATTTTCAAAAAGGCGGACATAGGATCGAAAATGCATATTTAACTTAACAAAAAATTGTTTCGTATAGGAAATTTAACGCTGATTAATAATTATTACCACAACTTTTCAAAAAAACTACTCCTTCACGTCAAAAAAAAATATTAAAAAAAAAAATGTATGGGAGAAAATCTGTTTTATTTTTTTCTTCCGTTCAGTATCAAAGTATAGCAAGCAAACCTTAAATTCTGGTAAGTACTTATTGTCCTTCATATGACGACATATAAATTGCTTGCGTATCCCTGCGGCCTTGGCGCCTACGATGCTTTGAAGTATGAAATTTTAATGTTGAATTATCTTAATATTATTAACGAGTTTTTCTATTGAAATTAACCCAAAATATCATTTTTAATAAAACAAGCCCCCCGCGCGCCCTTCCGTGTATTAGGCTCGCCCCCTGTTACTTGGGACTTAAATATAACTGGCGAAATGACAGTGTACTATAGTGTAGTATACACCTTTGCCGAAACCTTCGGGGAATATAAAGCGTGATGTTATGATAAAATAAGCATTTTTGCTTATTTTTTTTTATATAATCATCTGTTGATTATTCTTTTATCTGTTGATAAATCAAGGTTGATATTGTTGGTTATACTACTAGCGTGACGATCATCTTAGAAGAAACAATTAGAAATAGATGTAGCCCTGAAAAGGGCTTTTTCTGAAGTCCTGAAAATGACTATTTTAAGTAGTCCTGAAAAGGACTACAACTTACATACTACTAATAATAAACTCAATTCTAAAAATAACAACAGCACTAAATCTGTCACGTTTACATTAATGGATCATGTTCAGACTGCAACTCCTGTAGATCCATATTTTCGGTTTCTTCTGTTACTACCTCAGGCAACAACAAAAGCTCTTTAACATCTGGAAAAAAATCGAATTGCTTTGAGTTGCTGTATTTTGGTCGAATATGGGATAAATATGGGTCTGAACTAATTAAAAAATTATGGAGCAAGTCCTCGTTGGTCTTCATCCTGTTAAATTTTCTTGTGTGATATTCACGAACTCTTCGAAATTCTTTATTTCTTGCTTCTCCCGCTTCTTCGGAAAGAATGCCAATTGGTAAGAGGCCAAAGTGATGACAAATGTCTGCACCGTGTATGAGTAGCTTGTGCACACTTGCGGGCATATAAAACCATGGGTATAGATGAACAAAGATCTCAGCTGTTTCTCTGCAATAAGTCCTGAATTTTTCAATATCTATGGCACATCCTGATGAAATCGTTTGAAGAATAACCGCAAAATGCTTCAGTAGGCCTTTGTCAATATTGGTTATTTCGGCAGATTTCTCATAATCTCTAAAAAACCTTCTGGCTGTGTTTCCGTCGTTTGTGGTTCCAAAGCCTTGCTTCACAAAATCCACAAGTATTCCCATTTGCTGTTTGAATTCTTCTTGTGTCAAATGTTTCTTCGCAGCTTTTAGTTGCTTGTTAGCACCTCGTGCAGTCCACATCTCAAAGTCCATGTTGTAAGATATGTGTAGAATACACTCCATACAACGAATCCACATATGAAGACTAGAAAGTCCATATTTATAAACATCTTCTCGAACAGGTCTTGAAAATACTTCTGACAGCTTGTTCATCTCAGTCGGCTTAGCAAGGCAAATATTGCAGGCAGATGCAGACGAAGTATCCGTTATAATAGTGGCCACTTTTCCGTCGATCATTGTCATATGAAGCTTGTGACTAATCTCTAGCCCGGCCCATTTTGTAGAATCGATGTTTTTTATTTCTTCCTTCAATGCAGCTTCTTCTTGCTTGATGTATTCTGCTGTCTCTTTACAAAACTCGAACTTAATGGGCCTGCAATAAAGTGTTGAAGAAGGTGTTGGGTTTTCCCATATGGTGCTATTATTAGAAACTAATTTAAGAGGGACAAGACTTGACATGAAAACCGATGAATCACTGAAGTCTACATCTTCACTCCTTTGCTTGTAGGTGCTTTGTGAAGAAGCTCCATCGAAACCCCATTTACTAATTAACGTCAATCCTTCAGTTGACGAATCAATCTGGGTACCGGTAATTTGAAGAATCTTCTGGACTGTCAGATCCAATAGGGCTTGAAGCTTCACTCTGGCTCCTCTCTCAGTAATTTCTAAATCATGTGGATAGCATCTCTTTTTAGCTTCAAGGGGTTTGTGATACGATGGTAACACTGGAACTTCACAATCTAACAGCGCTTTCCTTAAACACAAGTATTTCCATTTTGACAGGTTCAATGATGTATAAAGACCAAGAGCATGATCTTCATCAAAAGTTTTTTTCCTATTTTTCTTAAACAATGTGGCTTGAACAATAGCAACACTATCAGGGTTCTTCGTTATATGGTCAATAACACAAGCTAAGTCTCTCTTCTTGTCTATCCTAAGTCTTTCGACTAATGCAAAAGTAAGTTCTTCCGGCGAATAGTCCAAAAGAGACTCTGAACGTCTTTTCTTCTGTTTGTTGCTGAGGTCAACAAAAGGCTTCCTAATCTGAACTTCGGTAGATGTGCCCACAGTTGTTGTACTAGATGTCGACGGAATCACAGCTGCTGTAGTATCGATGTCAACTGAAGTATTGTCTGACGATATGTTTTCGATAACTTCATCTTGGGCTTGAAAAATCTCGGATAAATTAACAGTAGTGCAATTTGGCCAACTAATATTTGATTGTAACCACGCAGCATGTCTATTCATGAAAGTCTTCTGATTTCTAGAAGCACTTGCCCATCTGCGATAAATATTACTGATGTAGTTCTTCAAAAAGGTCTTGATTATTTCTAAATCTTCTGAACATGTTTCAACTGGGATATGTAGAATAATAGCTTCATAGAGTCGTGCCCAATTTTTCATGTCTCCTTCAACACGGAGGAACATAAAAATGTCCAAGTTTGTAACAAATGCAGCCATAACGAAACTCACTAACCTTTCACACAGCACGGATAATTAGATACGTTGCGTCCTCAAGGGTTGAGAAACAAGTGCCTTTAATTGTTTCATGCACAGATATTAATAGCAAACACACGCTCGCAAGTAGTGACTGACAAAATTAGTACCACATCTTCAACAGCCAATCAGCGTCGTCGAAATGTCCGGTGGTGGGGGTAAATGATTATTATATCACAGGAGTCGTTTCAGTCAGTTACAAATAGGCAACGAATCAGCACGTGTCTTTAATTACATAACTAAAGTTGAAGACTTTTATTACTATTTTTTATTAAAATAAAATAAACAAATACTTGCCAAATGCTTGAATGCGTATGTTTTAATTCTTATATAATTAAATTTTAAATTCAGCTTAATTGAAAAACTCGATAATAATTTTGAAAAATCCCAATTGAAATTTTAAACTTTGAAGCATCGTAGGCGTCAAGGCCGCAGGGATACGCAAGCAATTTATATGTTGTCGTATTAAGAACAATAGGAACTTACCAGAATATAAGGTTTGCTTGCTATACTTTGATACTGAACGGAGAAAAAAAATAAAATAGATTTTCTCCCATACATTTTTATTTTCAATATTTTTTTTTGACGTGAAGGAGCAGTTTTTTTGAAAAGTTGTCGTAATAAGTATTAATCAGCGTTAAATTTCCTATACGAAACAATTTTTTGTTAAGTTAAATATGCATTTTCGATCCTATGTCCACCTTTTTGAAAATCCGGACCACTGTGCGGCGGGCGGCGCCAACCGAAGTGAACCAAGTGAGACACGACAAAGATGGCCGAAGAAAATGACATTTGACGTACAAATGTTTGAAAAGTCAGTTTCGTAAACAATAGTACTTCGAGGAGCCGCAGTTGTATTTAATTTATTTTGAACTTCTGTTTAACCAATTTAGTTTATTATTATATACCTACCTACAATACAAAATAGAAGCGACGAAAAATATAACGAAGCACATTATAGCAACAAGAAATACTGTGGGACATTGCTGCTTTTGTGTGAAAACAATGCTTCCGTGTCGACCACGGAAGTTTACACCCTGCAGGGAGATGCTCCAGTAGGGTGTGGCTGTGAAGCTATGTTGCAAAACATGCTCCACGTCCTATCCTGCCTTATTTTTGACCTACCCAAAACATGCAGTCAAAGTGACCTCTGCGCTGCCACCGACGACAACGTGGAAGTGGCAATATTTTGAGCCAACAAGATCTAAAGTAAAAGAGAAGAAATTTAGGGAGTAGTTCATTTAATAAAAAGCTTGTATACAAATATCAGTTTATTTTTATAATACTTGTACGCACCGGGACTTACAGCTTAGTACGGCTGTTATTCCAAATGCATACAGTGTGGCTAAGTTTGTAACAATTGAGCCTGGTATCTATGGTTACCTCACCCTACTGATTATAAACCTACAGCAACTACTTAACACCCTAGTTATCCTAACACCCTAACCTATCATACAAGCCTACGGGAGACCTACGGGAACAGACAGAATTTGGGTAGGAATAGGGGTTTGTGTACGTCGTGCAATGTGTACACAGGAAATAGTTTTGTCATTGCCGGTCCCACAGACTCATAGAACTGGTGATGGCTAAAGGTGTCTTGGCCATAGTAAGAGGAATTATGGAAGATGAATCAAACTCTACTCCAGCTTGATGACTAATTTATTCATTTACTAATTACTAATTTATGTGAAACGAATGTATGTCGCTCTTGATGCTGACGCTGGCGTATGTAACTCTTGCCTGTTCACGGCTGAACAATACTCTAAACTCTAGTTTGGCTTCTAAAACTTGTGCAAGCAGAACAACATTTTTAAAATGTTTGCTTTTCATTTGCCATCTGTGCCATCTCTTCTGTAGGCCGTTTCATTTTCTGCTATTCGTAGTGAAGCACCATCTTTACTAGTCCTATTGTCCTGCAATACAAAACTAATGTTATAAATTCTTTCTCTTCATTATCTTATTTATACTGATTTAATTAATCAGTAGCGGCATCAAAATAACAGTCATTATTATTCTTATGGCGGGTTTTTTTTTTGGTTACAATGAGTTTTGTACAGGCAAACGAAGTTCTTCGTAAAATTGTAAATTGGATAGGCACCTAATTCGTAAATCATGCCAGGCTGCCCCTGTTTAGCGTTAGTGCTTGTGTCAGTGTTTTTATTTTCTATTATGGAGACCTCTCCCTGACCAATTCTTCCAAAAAATCTAAGGATTAGAAGCAAAAGCAAGCATAAGTAAAGAAATTGAGAATGTTTACAAAACATAACTTACTTTGAACACATTTTAGCTGTAACAGTACACACCTTTTCCTCCTCCAACCAATATTCAATTCTTTGCCCTTTATTGCAACTAGTCTCCGGTCTTAATTTCATTTATTTAAAATACAAAAAAAAATATTCAAAAGTTTTTTAGTTTAACACATACAATATCAAATTCATTCATTGACATATTCATATTGTTTCCATGACGACCATGACGTTGTCGCGTCAAAACTGTTGAAACTGTAGACAATAAATTAGTTTTTCATACGTAATAATGTCTATGGACACAAATATTCGGTTCGTAGACAGATATTCTCGTATGCCGATTTAATGTGTTGGCCAATTTGTTGGATGACTTCATTATAATGGCAACATTTAGAAGTTGTAGGACATTCTAGTTATAGAACGTTTATGAAGCGTTTATGAATACAAAATTTTATCGAATGTTTTAAAGGCCTATTGAGCATTTTAACTAATGAATGGTTTAAACCTTCAATAGGCTTTTTTTATGAATAAGACCGAAAGTGTTTAAAATATGGAAATTGAACAAAGTGCATCTATTAATGAAAAAAGTGACGCAGAAATATTGAAAAAAATGAGTAATATTAATTAAATTAATAATTGATTTATTTCAACGTTAATATTCAAGTTTTCACTTCTGCCGGCACTCCCGGAGTGCAACCCATCTTTTTTTATTTTAATCAGACTAATAATGTATCTAAACGCTTTTAGTTTAGATGTTAAGTTTAAGAAAAAAAACACTAGAATTATTATATGCATGCTATGCATTACATACAGCTAAGTCTATCGATGTGATAAAATATTGTTTTACGAAGAAATCGTCAATAGATTATACAAAATAATATAGAAAACGATTAGGCCAGTGTAGAAAACCTTATTTAAATAAATGAATAACATTCCTTATTTTGCCGCGTTCGGGTAATAAAGAAAATAAAACGATGAAAATTCATTGTCACAGCGTGTCGCAAAATTCATTGTCACTTCTACTGAATCAGCAATTTACATCATTTCCTTCCCATTATTCGGACTGTCTACATTTCTACAATAGGGAATTTGATTTTGAACACGATATCCTTTGAGAGAAACTCATTTCACGCTCATTCGTGTACAAAATGTTATGTGCTCCTCGCGATAAATTCATAAAAGATTTTTCTTTGCTGAAAGAAAGTTTTTTATCTGAGCTTCCCTTTATATTCCTTGTTTACGTAATCTCGTTAAGAAATAATTCTCCCGGTTTTTGCTGAAGATAAAAACCGGTTTATCTTCTGATGGAGATATGTCGAGTAGAGGGCAACGGTCTACAGCGGACATGTACTCGCAGCTGTTAATTAAGATAATTAGAGAAATGTTACCAACCTACCTGCTTGCTACTAATCATTACAGTTACATATTAACCATTTACTTTTCATATTAGTACAGTAACTACATATCAATACTAACAATACAATAACTACATATCTTCTGCCCGCGACTTCGTCAATAATAACAATACAATAACTACATATCTTCTGCCCGCGACTTCGTCCGCGTGAAAATTCTTGTTCCCCCGACCCATCCCGTTGCATCGCATCGCCTACCCGCGCTGTCACTTCGTTTTCGCCGTACTTCGACAATAATAACAATACAATAACTACATATCTTCTGCCCGCGACTTCGTCCGCGTGAAAATTCTTGTTCCCCCGACCCATCCCGTCGCATCGCATCGCCTGCCCGCGCTGTCACTTCGTTTTCGCTTAGCTTTCATTCTGACTTTTTAGCTTTTCGCTCTGCTCCTTAAGGTCCTAGCGTGATGTTAAATAGCATATAGCCTCAAGAATTGAGCTATTAAATGCAAAAAGATTTTTTCAAATCCGACTAGTAACGCGTTCAGACAAACAAACAAAGCATTATTATTAGTATAGATAGGCACGTGTTGGTTTTCTTCGTCATTGATGCTGCTATCGAAATAAAATTGAGGAATACAAAATAAAGAGTTAGAAGAATTAGAAGTTACTCCTCCCTGAATCAGAAGTTCCTCAAATTCCACCAAAAATATAACATAACATAAAATATAATACTTATGAAATAACGGTTCTTATTCGAAATATTCGCACCGACATCAATGAAAAAGTTTTTAATGCTGTTATACAGCGTGTTCAATAATTTGGGTATTCGATTATGAGTTAAATGCTTTCAAAGTCTCGATGACGGCGTAACTTGGCAACTTCAGCCGTTCATTGTTTACCAATAATTCATTCAGCATGCCGTAAGACTTTTATTTTTAAAAGTAAAAAAAAAACTTTTATGTGTTCCTACTCGATCGATAAAGACGTTTTAATATGGACAAATGCAATATAAAGACCGATTAGTTACCAGACTACTTTTATTTTGAAAGGAAAATTCATGTTAATTTTGTTTTTAATACGGTATAACTTACAAGTCATTTTTTTTTGTTGTTGAACAAAAAGAAACCAAACCAGATGGTCGCAAACTTAAAAAAAAAAAACTTATAAAGATTGATGTAAATCGATTACTCTCAAAAAATGCATTACCTCATTCTGTCACCGTCTGACTTATAATAAAGATTTGTTTGCGAAAGTCACTTAGTTTCAACACAAAAATACATAACTTACCGGATTTATTTATCAATCAGTTAAGTATGTCTGTACAAACGAGTTTGTTGAAATAAATGGCGTCGAAATGAAGCATGGCGTATGGCGCCGAAGATGTATGACACGTGTAAATAAACTTCGGTAAATACACAGTGTAGGGCTGAAGGCACATGTCTTCCGTACGTTCGGATTATGTCAACAAGGAATGTTCCTCTCGAGTAGGCTGCGCAATAAAGCACACACAATGCAACTAGCAAAAGCTTCAAAGAATTTGCGCCTACTATCTATCTATCTATATACTAATAATAAAGCTGAAGAGTTTGTTTGTTAGAACGAGCTAATCTCTAGAAACAACTGTCGGATTAAAAAAAATATTTTTGCATTTGATAGCCAAATTCGTGAGAAAGGCTAGCCTTTCTACATCACGCTAGGGCCCGCCCTTAGGAGCCAAGAAAAAAGTCAAAAAGCACAATAAGCGAAAACGAAGTAAGGAGCGGACAGGCAATGCGGTGCGAAGGGGGAACAAGGAATTTTACGCGGACGACGTCGCCGTCGTAGACAGAAGCTAGTTTCACAAATAAAGCGCATTGGTTATATCCGTGCCGTGGGCATGATAAGTAAAACCTCAAAAGGTCAAAGTGTTAGCACATGCGGATACAAATATAACTTTACCTGTTACCGAAATACCGTTATCAAAGTTACGTAATACATGCGCCATGTTTTATGTAACAAAAGCAAGTATTTACACACAGAGCTGTGCTATCAACGGATACAATATTTAGCCACACATGAAGATTGTAGGTACTGCAAACATGTGCCATATAACTAAAACGATAAACCTAATCCACACTGAGATTAAGAGGCCACTTCAATTTAGTATCTTACACTTAATTCCTAAGTAGATTTCGTAATACTATAATCCTGTATAAAATCATAGACTAGAAGATTAATTTATTCATTCCCTCCCTAATGGCTTTATGTTGTAACTGTAAAGATTTGACAAGTACGACAAATATTTTGTGTTTCTCAACAAAGTAAATGTATTCAACAGACCTGCCTCTCGACGCGGTCTACACAATTTCAAAGTTTGTTGTATCCCATTCTCAACCATAATGCACAGGGAAAACCTTAACTTTTTTATGTAAATCGCAAATCGCAGTATCTGTATTAAATCTAGGGAGCGTCCTCGCTCTAAACATGTTAGTTCAAACTATTAAAGTTATAATCGTTTGCTTCGCTATCACATAAAACTTTAGCAACGTAACATGAGGGAATAGGGTTCTCGACAGTTCTGCGCACTTTTAAACGTACATCGGTACATGTGATACTAGCAGAACTACTATATCGAATGGGATCTCAATTTAAACTTGTTAAAACCAGAGACTCGTTCGTTAAAACTTTTTCGTGTTTATTTTTGCAATTTCCACGTGTTTTGGCTACACTGCTACAGACTATGGTCACGTCAGCACTCTGTAAAATTATTTACTCCTGATTATTTTTCGTAAAATCCTAAAATCTGCTAGACCCAACCCTCGGCTGCTACGCCCTGTTTATGTAAACAATTTATGGCTTTCCCGCCGAACTCCGCCGAAGGGAGTTCTTATAAAACTTCATGAATGAGTAAACAACCACGCCACGGGGCATGCGTTAGAACAAGTGCTTCACGTCACCCACTGTCTTGTGATGTTTAACTTTATGTTTGTTTGCACTGATTTGTTTTTCTAGTGTTTTTCATAATGCAGGGTTATTATGTTCTAAGTACTCTTCTGACGTTGTTAGCTTTGCTTTTACGAGGCAAAGTATTTTAATCTTGGATAATACATATGAACATGATCGTGTGGGTTGCAGCTGAAAATCAGCGTCAGGTGGTTCCTAATGTGTATTAATTTTCATCTGTACAATTTTCCAAAATCTGAAAATGTAATTTAAATACTCTAAAAATGAGGACGTCCTAAGAACGTTTTCCTATAGCTGCAGCGATTAAGGATAGACGCCCTTACTGCCCTATCTCAAATATCCTGTATAATTGTTAGTCATATGATGGTCCTTGCGGAAAGCACGTCAAGCCGTTGGTCCCGGCTGTAATTCGTGGATCTTTGACAGTCGTTACGGGTCGTCAGAAGCCCGAAAGTCTGACAACCGGTCTTACCAAGGGGTATAGTATTACCCAATGACTGGGTTGTGGAGGTCAGATAGGCAGTCGCTCTATGTAAAGTACTGGTATTCAGCTGCATCCTGTTAGACTGGAAGCCCCCCACTGGAGGACTGGACCCCAACATAGTTGGGAAAAGGCTAGACAGATGATGATGATGGTAGTTAACTCCTTCGGCCCTTCCTCATTGACATATCCCCAGTGTATACACCGTCTAACCCCACAAATTATATCATCCCATTGATTGATAGTTTGATAGATACTCCAGAAACCAGCGCGCTTTGTACTAACGATCCAGATAATTTAATCAGTGTTGCCAGTTTCCCACCTAGTTAGATACGTAGGTAGGTACTAATGCCAGTTATGAATGGAAACCTAATTGGAATTCCTGAATGGCTTTGGCCAAGGAAATGATACAATTAGATCAAATTATAGCGCTCCAGGGCAAAATACAACATTTATTGTAATTGATGTGTTATTTAGGTTAGGTCAAACTGTGCAAAATAAGCATATCTTTTTGATAATTAATGAGTTAGCCAGGTTTGTAATATTTTTGAGAACAGATGACCTTAATGAATGGTGACGCAGCATTTTTTTCAAATAGGGTTTATACCTTTTCTGAGAGGATAATATTCTAATTAAACAATATCGCATCGCTTGCAGGTTGGATAGATAATTTATCCTCATTAAAAAATAATGAAATTAATGAGCGCTCATATCAACATAAAATGTTTTAATAAATGCCCCTTTTAATAAAAAAGGCTACAATAAAGCTAGCCTTCAAATAGGTGAATGTGCTTATAGGAGTGTGATCACCTCAACGGTTCAACGAATCGAACCGATGACCTTTCAATTTAAGGTCACGCCGGTAGCCTTAGGGATATTGTCGCTTAATGTACATTTTGCATGCACAGCTTTTTATATCAATTAGCACTTTGAAAAATAAGATTTTAATATACTTAATGATTTATTAGTTTAGTATACTAAATACTAGAACAATGACTGCCTCGTTGGTCGAGTGGTTGCTAGCGCTACTGCTGACCATGAGGTCTTAGGTTCGATTCCCAGGTCGGGTAAATTGTTATTAGATTTTACATTATGAATTCTTAGTAGCAGCACGGAGTCTGGATTTGTGCCCGGTTGATGGCAATAGGCTCGCTCGCCCCTTCTTACATGGGACTTAAACATAACTGGCGAAATGTGGGTGTACTATGGTACACCTCTGCCTAACTCTTTGGAAGAAAACAGGACTGATATTATGTATACCAAATCACCATTTACAAAAACAAACACTATTATTGGTGTTGTGAAAAGTTTAAAATTCAACGAAAAGACATTTTGAGCCCATAGATGACGTTAGATTCTTACCAAATAGCACTCTATCTAAAAGTATCGGGATCTAATATTCTCTGAATAATGCATACGATATAAAACCCTCCTCACAAATTATGGTCATAGAATATGAACCAGACGATTGATATGTTGTAAGAACGATCACAAAGTTAGCCTCACACAGTCGTGGGTGAATTCAGTGGTCAGTGATTTTAACTCGAATATGTAGAATGTAAAATTAGGTAAGTACATGAAAATTGAGTAGGTAGTGGTAGCTCAGTGGTAACGGCTGCGACTTGTGTGGGTCGTAGGTTCCAACCCAGACAGGCGCTTTATTTTATTTAAATTATTTCATCACGACTGTTCTCAAAACGATGAAGGAAAACATCGTGAGGAAAACCGCCATGTCCTAGAACCAAAAATTCGAAGGCATGTGACATCTACCAACCCGCGCTGGGCCCGTGTGGTGGATTTCGGCCCGCTATTCAGCTAGCGTTTCGCGCGTTTAGTTTTTTTTATTTTTGACTGTGTTTAGTTTAGGTTGTGATCTTGTACGAGTCGCAAGCCATAAATACTTTTTCTTTCTTTCTTTTCTTTTTCTACCTCTCACAGAGAGGAGGCCTGTGTGTGTCCCAGCAGTGAAATCTGAGTTCAAAGGCGAACATAAGTAATCCTTAGACGGTGAGGAAAACCTTGATAAAAATTCATATGATTACGTTGCCTCTGAATGTATATCTTTGACAGTCGTTACGGGTAGTCAGAAGCTCGAAAGTCTGACAACCAGTCTTACAATGGGTATATTAGGTATTCAGTAACTGGGTTATGGAGGGAGTAATGTCATTACATTTTCTCTGGTTCTAAAATTTTTCTTAAGACGGTGAAAGTTTACTTTGCACGGTTACACCTTGTATAATTTAATTGCTCGCAATTCACAATTAAAAACGTTAAAAGAAACCATCAAGCGCGAATCGAGCTAGCGTTAATATTATATAAACATAGCAAATGGAAAGTATTTGTAAACAAACAGTTTCTGCAGACAAAAAAAAAAAGCAAACAGTTCCCTTACAATTTTCCTGTAATGTGAACCTTATTACGGATCTGGCCATTAATAACACTTTCCATGCGAGACCGTCGGGAAAGGAGCAGTATAGAAGACAAACAGGCTTTGTACTATAGTGTATCTTTCTTTACATATTATTATCCCATTTGGTAAACAAACATGGTACGAAAATCACGAGTTATCGTATTGATTTGTGTTTGGTATGAAGTTGCAGGCAAAACTGCTTCGAACTGACTATACAGGGTGAAATTAAACACATGCGACAAATCGAAATGGGAGATTGTACTCATCATTATGAACAACTTTTACTATGGGACCAAACCTGAAATCGCGAAAAAAAAATCAGCTGTTCCCTTCATTTTGACGAGTTATGCGAACACAAAATGTAGGAAACAGCTGATTTTTTTTTCGCGATTTCAGGTTTGGTCTCATAGTAAAAGTTGTTCATAATGATGAGTACAATCTCCCATTTCGATTTGTCGCATGTTTTCAATTTCACCCTGTAAATTAACACATTCCATGATTTTAACAAATCCGATGAGTTTAGAAAAATAATACACTTAGGGCTGATTTGATCAATGTCAAATATTTTTTATCCGTGGAATAAAATTGACGTCTGACAGTGCTAGCATGGAAAAACCGGCCAAGTGCGAGTCGGACTCGCGCATGAAGGGTTCCGTAGCAGCAAGTAACATAATATAAAAGTTCTTGTAGTTCGTTGTAACTTTGTGAAAGGTAAATTGCGGTTTTCGATTTATGACGTATTAAAAAAAAAACTACTTACTAGATCTCGTTCAAACCAATTTTCGGTGGAAGTTTACATGGTAATGTACATTAAGTCTATATATTTTTTTAATTTTATCATTCTCTTATTTTAGAAGTTAGAGGGGGGGGGGGGGACACGCATTTTACCACTTTGGAAGTGTCTCTCGCGCAAACTATTCAGTTCAGAAAAAAATGATATTAGAAACCTCAATATCATTTTTGAAGACCTATCCATAGATACCCCACACGTACTTACAGGTTTAATAACAAAAAAATTTTGGAGTTTCAGTTGTAAGTATGGGGAACCCCAAAATTTATTGTTTTTTTTCTATTTTTGTGTGAAAATCTTACTGCGGTTCACAGAATACATCTACTAACCAAGTTTCAACAGTATAGTTCTTATAGTTTCGAAAAAAAGTGGCTGTGACATACGGACGGACGGACAGACAGACAGACATGACGAATCCATAAGGGTTCCGTTTTTTGCCATTTGGCTACGGAACCCTAAAAACTAACTACCTACTTACTAAGTAAAAGTTCAATTTGTTTTTCTCAAGTTTAAGACTTATTCTAGGTATAAAAGTTTGGTGGAATTCGCCCTTAGCCGTAGATCTTTTTCATTTTTAAGTTTATGTAATTAAAATTACATTTTCAACGCAACTCTAATAACGCATCAGACAGACAATATAATACCAATGTACGTAAATTGATCGCACGAGCGAACATGAAATGTAACCGTTGCGTGTTGCCGCAACAGTTAATTTTGATAATTAATCGCATTACATGCGCTCAATTATAAAAGCGGGATTTACGATTTTGGATATCTGCACGTCTGTGGCTCGTTTCATATTGTATTGTAGTATAAAATACGCTTTTGATCAACAATATTTAACTCACAGTCGCTAGTGTAATTTAATTAATTATCGTTTTATTTTATACTCTGTGGTCTAACGATGCATGTCGATCCTTTCACGTTGACTTACGGTGAATGGGTAGTTGTAGCCCACGAAATTCAATTTTTCTTACGTTTTTCGCAATTTTCAGGTCAGTGTCAGGTTGTATCTTGATCAAAATAGGATTTGCGACTATACCCGGTACGTATTTACAGAATTATAATAATAAGAATAATTAATACATCTTTCTAAGTTAGATTTCTACCGCTAAGAACAAATCTCGTATGGAAAAGTGTTTATGGTAGAAATCTAACTTAAAGAGATAATTATATTAATGATTCTAATGACTATGATTCTGTAAATACATGTCTATTATAGTCGCGAATCATATTTGGATCAAGATAAAACCAAAAAACGTAAGAAAATTTAAATTTCGCGGTCTAACATGTCACATTCACCTTACGCTTGTAAAACATTTAATCTAGTTAAGGTCAGGAAAGTTGTTATTAATATTACATAATATGGAACAAGTACAACAGCCCTGGTATGTTGTTCCCACGTAATTCGAAAAGTTTTCTAATTGGGTCACATCGTGTCGAGTAACACGTTTATTGAATTAGCGTGGAGAAGGAAAATTCTCCATGTGTATGGTCTCTAGAGAGATCCTTTATGTAACTCGATCAAAAGGAATAATATGTATGACTTCTGAAAGAAATATTCTGAATCTGAATTTTCTGCGCCTGATAAATACAGAATACAGAGTTCAAAGACAAGTTATCGAGCGTTCAATGTATACTAGAACCAGGAATTTAAAGTAATGTTGGGCCCTAAAGCCTAAATGTGAACCAAAAAGAAAACGCGATAAGGAAACAAAACACAATTCTACCTGTATACCTAATTGACTACCTATTTGAAATGACATTGCCGCGTAAACCTATCTATCTGCCATGTCTCATGTCACACAATCTGTCATAATACTCGTTGTGATGGACACTTCCGCGTCTATCCTAGTGTAACTCTACTCACAACACGATTGCTGAATAAATTCACACCCAAGCATAACATAGAAGCTTTAACAATTAACCTAATTGCTTCACTGTTTCGTGCATAACGCGTGTCATAACGTAAAAGATCCCTGTCCATTTTAATTACGGAAATACTGAGCGAGGAGTGGCCGGAATGACACGAGGATTTAGGGCCCGATAAACATTTTTTATTTCGCCTTATGAAAAATTATGTACTTACACGTTCATTTCGTACCATAGTAAATACCCAATATGCATCGAACCAACATCAAAAGGCTGCTCGTAAAACGAGATTATACGACACATGACCCTTAAATGGAGGCATAATGGTGATATTACTGTTTTATAACCCGGAACCTTCGAAGAAAATTACTTCAGAACAGATATACTGGTGTTTTGTAAACCGAAGCAACGGTTCTATTGCTCTTGTCGTAATAAATTATGTGTGGTGTACTTACATACTCTTTTGTATTGTTTAAGTATGTTGATATCACTGACAAGTCAATCTATTCTGTAAAAATCTCACCGTGAACACTTAGGTGAAGTGAGCTTTAAGTAAACTGTCATTCTTACTGATGCTAGGGATTAACCACTATTGACAGCTCACAACAAACTCACTTCACCTAACATTTCTCGGTGAGATATTTAAAGAATAGATCGGAAGTATCTTACCGTCGCGTCATGCCCAATTTCTCGTTTGTCAGTAATGGTCATAGTGCTTAGCTTCTATGTCTACACGACGTTTATTTATTTCAAACGTAAGAATTGCTTTAACTTTTTTGCGAAATGATGCATGAAATGTGTAGATCAGAAACGCCCTTTGGACCTCTGGGCTGTAATTTCATCTGAAATTGTATTTTGTTCTGCGTTTCTATAATTAATCATCGTCTGTTTTGAACCCATATTTAAGTGGTTACTCCAAAAATATGCAAATTTTTTACTAATTGAGTGGTCAAGAGAAGCTTCAAAAAAGTATGTACGTCGAATCATTAATTCAGAGGGATGATAAATGGAGAGATGGGAATAAAAATTACGCGCCTAAATGAAAATTCCGAGAGCTTTTAATTGGCATCCCCTGTTTATGTTCTTAATTTTTTGTCCCTTCAAATCGAATTGGTCCCGATATTTGAATCGAATTAATAGAAGCGGGCAATAGGGACTTAGCCAATAAAATTATCGTTGGGTTTGCCTGAATCGGTCCGGAGTCCCCGACGGGGGTACCTACCGCACCCGGCCATACCACCCCGTGACCCACTTACACATTACCCTGGATACGCGTTATGCCGCACGCAAAATTGACGTACCCATCACTGCTACGTAGCTCCTAAATTGTATTTGGGCGACAAGAGGAAGTAACTCGAGCTCTGTAACTTTCTTAATATACAATTTATCATAACAAGTTATCGGCAACCGGAATAAATCAGTGCTTCAGCGTGCTTTATTTAAGTCAAGGTGCGCTGAAAACTTTTTGAGTAACGTTAAACTAATGGTCACTATCGTTTACTCTTGCTCGTTTCAATCATAGTGATCGATTGCCTCTATACCTAATCGATTTGTTCTTCTTCAAACGATTCTATGTCTGCGAATGATTTATTCGTTTCGCGTTTACATCCGTCGCATCGATGCCGCGTCTTTGTGACGCTAACGGGCTTTCAGAGTGTTTCGATTGCCGATACCGGGATATTGACGGCCGTGAGAAAAATGGCTTCTTTCAAAGAACGTCGCATCAACACGCCATTTTTTATTTTCTCGTGAATTAATTTGCTTACTAAGTGCTTGCGGGGAATTTCCTGGCGGGATTTTCATTCTGTCAATTGAAGAAGCTTTCAATGAAAATGTTTGTATTTTAGAGTGCCGTTGATGATTGTATCGTGAGGCATATTGACGCGGGGGAGGTTAAGAGCAACCTAATATACTTACGTAAGGGAAGCGAATATTTCAATGACGGACGGTGCGGTGGAATGGGTTTATTGATAGAGCCTGCGATTATTTTTACACACCAGCTGTAATTTTGTAACACGTGAACAGGATTTGTGTCAGGATATTTCCAACAAAAAATGTTGTAATTACACGAATTTAACGTACCACGTAATTTGTTGGACGCTGTAGCTTCATTCTACTTACCAAAACTTTCTTTTTTAAAATATCAATAACGATCTCTGTTAAGAAATCTGAGTAAATTTTCTTTTTTATAACAAAATGTATCTTTTGTTGTATAGAATGGAGCGGCGGCGGCGGTAACGGCGAGTATCGTGTAAGAAGACAGCTGTCCGTGTCTTCGGACTCGAAACTCCTCGACGAAGGTGCCAGGGAAGACGCGAGGGTAGTAATGAGGCCGAAGCGACCACCCAGGCCCAAGTCCGAGGCCTTTCTAGGGCCTCACGACCACTCCAACCGACGGACCAAGCGGTTTAGTGCCTTTGGGGTAAGAGGATTCATAAATTACGTAACTATTGAACTCTACTATAGTTGTATGTAAAAGAACTGAAGGTTTTAACTCAGAGTGAATGGAACCGCCAACTGTAACCATGAATTCAGCACATCGTTCTAACCACCCTAGAGTAGACATTATTCGTAAAGTACTTCAAAGGTATGTAAAGAGAAAACCACATAGCGAGATGCTCATCTCAGGTATTACAGTCAATTTGTATGCAAACAACGTAAACTACACAAACTTGATTACTTACAAACACTGTCTTTACATATCTCTACCAGATAGAATTTCTAAAACTATTGTTTCTGTATCAACGTAAACAAATAGATGGTGCGGCCACTTCCATATTTATTTTCACTTCCATTTCGCACGTCCGTATGCACATAAATATAAAAGAATAATGATAAATGTTAGTGTATGTTCGCCGGCGGTGGAGCGTACTGTTGCTAGCTTACAAATAGGCCGAGTAGGACCAACGGCGACGTTGATAGATTGTGCGATTAGATCGCGGAGTAATTCTGGGATACCAGTCATTTGTGATACTTTGTGCTTGAAAAAGGCTTTTGCCTGCAATTTCGTTTGTTTATACGGTCGTTTGTGACGGTCATTGTTTGTGGTTGACCTTATGCAGACGCCGCCATTTAAACAAAGAAACTAGAATTATGGTTTTTTGCATTAGCAAATACCACGGCCCAGATGGAGATGGCGGGTAACGCTGAACTCCTTTAATAATGATTGATCCTTGGCAGCTCTGGACAGAGAGGTGGAAACAGTGGCGGATTTACACATTTGCCGCCAGTAGGCTATTCAAAAGTTTCCGCCAGTAGGCTATTTAAATTTTGTCGCCTCTTCCAATATCTACAATAATGTTCAATTTCTAGATAATAATTATAACCCGACGATGTTAAGATTGCACAAGAAATAGTTTTTGGGTAGGTACCTATCTGTATTTCTGAGCTCATAAAAGCTCGAATTATGTACTACTAATAATAAGGCGGACTTACACAATAATGAATATTCTTTGCCGCCCCTAAAATCTGCCGCCCTAGGCTCCAGCCTACTCAGCCTGTTGGTAAATGCGCCACTGGGTAGAAACCGAATAGGGAGGCCTTTGTCCAGCAGTGGTACATTTATGGCTAGTAAAAAGGGATGTTCCTGGCTAAGCAATCCCTGTTTGTAAAATGAGAAACAACTTCTTTAGTTCAATGCAACACTAATACACCATCATACTACTTTATTGAAAGCGATCGATTTAAATCCATTAGGTACTTATAACCAACGAGTAAACCACTTAAAATCGTCCAATTAACGTTTCTAATACGAACACAAGTATTTTAGTTACCGATAACCGTCAGTTATGTTTACGAGGCGTTCACTTAATAATTAGAATTCTATTCGGGCATGCAACTCCTGCGTAAGCGCATTAGCTAAACCAAATATTTAGAGTTGGGCTGGCTTTCCACTAGAGCTGTGCGAGGAAGCGCCACAGTGAGGCAAAATTCCACCAATGCGCCAATAGAATCGCTCAATTTTAAAAATGGACCAACGCGTCCGTTTTTAAAATGGAGCGATTCTATTGGCGCATTTTTTCCTCTCTGGAAGCCAGTCTTAAACTGCACCCTAATTGCGTAAAACACTGTAAATCACAATTTGAATCATTTGAAAGGATATTGCTATCCATTGCTTCATATGTTAGAAAAATTTGTCTGCTCAACAAAGTAAATAACGCTATGAATGTTGTTGAACTGTCAAAATGAAAGCCATTCCTGTCAGTATGTTACGCAATTACCCCACTGGTTAAGGACGAAGAAAGCAGTGCAGTGCAGACGGTATTTACAGTATTCTAAGTGGTAATACTTCACAATATAAAGTAATAGTTATAAACCTCTGTTGTGCTTACCTCCTGGGATTTTATGTGGTAATAAAATGGGCAAAGTTCGCAGCCACGATCTTCTTACGATGCTGTTTTACTTAGAATTAAAAAAAATTCATTGATACATGAAAATTTCTTTATTGTAATTTATTATCGGTTATTCGATATCATTCAGCTACGGTTTGATAAGGACAAACGATCATTTAACTCCTATTTTCTGAAAAGTACGATACAAATGCGTAAGCACTTTCTATTATTTACATGAAACAAACTCATTCAACATCCCTCGTTACAACGTATTCAATTAATTACAATGGCGACTGAAACGTTGCAATAACTTTGCCCAATTTATTCATAATCCTAATATCAGCATGTTTGTGCGGTGTCGTAAATTACGGGATTATTTCAACGTGTTCAGTTGATTAATGAATGTTTTCTGTCTGTCAACAGGGTGACTCTCCCTTCGGGAAATCCGAAGCCTACATAAAACTCGAGCAACTTGGTGAGGGTTCCTACGCCACAGTGTATAAAGGTTATAGCAAGTGAGTAACTTTTATTATTCTATTTACAACCTTATCTGTCTTAATTTAAGGTACAAAACAATTCTGTGCTTGTATGCCTGATGCACAAGTTCTGCGGTTCAACAAAAGTTATCTACTTAAGTGAAGAACTTCTTATGACTGGCTGTTTAGAAACCTAACTGGTCAGAATATCGAATACATAGCACTATCAATTAAAACATAGGTTCTCAACGGAGACTTTCAGGGGGCAGTAAAAGACTCAGAGAAAATTATATATCCTATCATACGACTATAAAATATTACAATCGTGACAAGAGCTGTTTCAGATTCGCGACAAATGGTAAGGAAAAGAATTGGGGGGCTCTGGAAAAAAAATGTTCTCAAAGTGGGCGGTGGGCAAAATTAGTTTGAGAACCTATGGATTAAAAGAACTGTTAAGCATACCGCAGAATTGTGAGAATTAATGGAGGGTAGAAATAATTACGCATACCCTAAACCTCTGCAGACAAAAACATGAAATCGCGAGATATATTTCAGCATTATGCACTGAAATGGTTTTTTTTTAAACTTCCCTGATTGTGAGTGTGTCAAACGCGGGCTCTTAGAATATTTATAGCAAACTAAAACTAACGAATACGGTAGCTCCTCTGTCCCGGGAAGTTGAATTCATTCTTTTGGGAGTTACAGAGCAGTCTGACGAGCTAATTGTAACTGACAATAAGTATAATGTTAAAGACTTAGCGGATATTATTTTATCGGAATCCTTTTCCACTTTTATCATCTTCTATAGAATCAGTAATGTTTGGTCCAATAAATTAGTGTCGATACCTACGTCCAGCTAATTCTGGGCAACCCCAGTACCCTCCTTGGTGACTAGCGAATATTTTTTTATCACGGAACAATGAGCTATCATGTGTTTCCCCTATACAATGGAAGAAGGATGTCACGTTTTACCAAAACAAAAACGACCTCAAGCAATATTTTCCTCTGAATAAAATAACACAGCATAATAAGGAAGTTGCCTAATTGACACAAGGAAATTAAATTATTGCACTGTAAAAATAATCAGCTTTATAAATGTTTAAATGCATTTCGTAATTAATAATAAATATTATTAATAAAATAATAAATATTATGCGTCGGGGGAGTCTGTAAATCGAGTGGATGCGGTCGAGGCACAGTTTAGCAAATCTTCGCTATCACTCGCATTACTAAATAGTTCCTGGTTTGTTAGCTTTCAAACAGCCTTGATTTTAATGACTATATTAACTCAAATAGATTGTATATTCGTTCGAGTTTTTATCGTAAATTGAACAATCTTTAGTTTGTCTTCTGGAATCTTATCCAGCCTTTAACGGAGTCATCTTTACTTTTCTAAGATACCTACTCAAATATTCTTACAATCTAGCATTTTCATTTTATTAATTCTCGTCGTCATGAAAAAGAAGTTCTTTTTTCGCGTTTTGTCGACATCCACATCAGAGTTCGTACTTTGCGAAACAATGTCGCCTTTGTGGCGCACTCGTCATAGTCTCTTACGTTTCCACTTGGAAATCGGCCTTTGAAGTCACTCGATATGTAAAGCACCGAGCTGTTATCCAATTTTGTATCAAAATACAACAAGCATATCGAGTGAGAGCCTTTGGCTGTTAAAAATAATGTTTACAAAAATCCAACGGACATATCAGCTGAATATTTTGCGGATTTATTTATCTCTACAGCCTTTTACATTCCGGTTCGTTAATTTTAATATAGGACTCAAGCCAAATAAAAATTTACGTTAAAAACTGTCGTATATTTTAGTTCACGAATTAATATGCTAAACCCCCGGTGGTTCGCGGCTGGGTCAGGTCGAGTGGGCCAAGTCAAACGGAACTTACAGTGTTCATTGCTCGTGAATATTGAATGAAGTGCTTCACCTCACAGAGTTGAACGGTAATAAGAGTGTTCATCTCCAAATTGTCGTATTCATGGCGCTACAAGCTACAAGTTTCCTTACAATGCTATGGTGAGACAACAACAAATAACTATTTCAACTCGAGTTTTGCACCGTCTTCTGTACTTTGTTCAAGAGTAGTTCAACTAGCTCTTACAAAATTAATTCAAGAATGCCTTAAGATCGGGTAACTACATTCTCGTACCTCATAAATGTCTTATTTGTGAAACTAAAAGCAAGTGCTGAAAGGAATTTGCAGCTGCTTCATATTTCACTTACGTATAAGCATTTACGTTGACGCTAACTAGGAATTAATGTGTAAAGCAACATTAATAACAAAAAGCTTTGAAGCGGATTTAATTTTGTCTCTCGACAGAAAGTTATTAAATTGTAATGTCATAATCAGTTATCAGGGTGATGGTGTCATGATACTCAGCTTAACGACGTCAAGACGTCTAGCATATTAATGAGCGTAGTTTCCTGATCAACTGGCGCCAGACACATTGACATAATTACTTATATCCGGTAATAAAACATTAGAGGACTTCCTGTCCTACTTTTCTTCATACATTGTCGTAGGTCGACAGGTGCGATAAATTGTTTACTTTTCCATGCCTCCAATTTCAATGGCTAGAGCATGCGATGCAAATGAGGCATAGCGTTGCATTATTTATGTTACCTAGACTAACGTGTGAACTAGCCTAGTCGTGACCACGACCGGTATAAACAATGAGAAATAATCCGTAGGTACACTTGTTTTATTTTATCAAACGTGCCATTAGCACAAAACGCTATGGACGTGGTTAGTATTGTTTATAGAGTCTGACATCAGAAAGGCTTTTACTATTGTCATGAACTGCAATGACAATTATAATAAGAAGTTTTATCAGAGGGAGCCCTACTTCAAAAGGATGACCAGCTATTCAAAATCAGAAACAATCGGCATGTTATTGGAGTTATCTTTTTGTTATCTTAGGGTCATAGCGGACACGATACTTTTAACATCGGCGATCTGGCGAATGCATATATGCTGCTTCGCGATTTTAATACTCTTTGACTTCGGTCATGGTAAAAAAATTGAGCATCGGACAGTGTTATGCCGAAGCCTCTATACGCCGCGACTGGCTTGCGAAGAAAGCGTTGAGTCGCTTTATCGAGCTACCAAAAAGCTACTAAATCACCGTTGACACCGTTGCTAAAAGAATCGTGTCTGCTATGAGCCTTACTTTGTCCTCTTTATTTATATATAAAAAAAAATAATTAAACAGACTTTTTATTAAAGTTAGAAAATTGTGGTTACAACAGTCGCTAATCATTACTTTAAGCAACGTTTATACATAAACCCCTAAGTATCTAATCACCATTCTAAAGTATGTATTTTGTCCTAGTTTAACGCAGCAAGTGGTAGCATTGAAAGAGATCAGACTGCAAGAAGAAGAGGGGGCGCCGTTCACAGCCATCCGGGAGGCTTCGTTACTCAAAGAGTTGAAGCATGCCAACATTGTGACACTTCACGACATCGTGCACACCAGGGAGACGCTAACTTTCGTGTTTGAATTTGTGGTGAGTGATCCTTTACTTACACTTGATTAACTGGAGTAGAATAGATAATGGAAGAGGAAGACCGCAATTTGAGAGAGGCTCGTATGTAAAACTGAATGATTGATTGTTCCAAAGTTTGAAAGCTATTATTCCATCGGTGATCGCATCAAACACATGCAATGTATTCTAGTGGAGTGCTGAATTCATATACGTTTTTTTCCTCCTAAATGTTCCAATGTACAATGTGATAGGCAGGTGTTTGTTTGGAATTTATGTTTACCTCTTGTTAAATGAGCCCAAAATGCAACATATTAATAGATACCTACCTATACCCAATTAAATTCAGATATTTTCCTGTTACGTTTAATTGCAAAGACTAAAGGGAAAACGTGGAACCTGGGTGATACTGGCACAGAAGCTTAACAGCTGAAAAAATTCCTTTGACTTTCATAGTTCATTGGTCTTTCATCCCCAAAATATAATAAAAACAATTATCTTTATCCAGCAGTCTGTTCACGAATCCAATTTCATTTGAGGTATCCTTTTATTCCAATATCAAATGAAATTCGATTACCATTGGGTATTTTAAAAATCATAACTTAGTTATTTTTCTTCAAGATGACGCACTTCGATGTAAATGGGGTTTTGTTTTTACTTTACCGTTTTTATTACCTACGTTTTGTATACTAAATTCGTCTTTGTAGTTCTTGAAAGAGAAACTAAAGTGTTCAGGCTGATGTCATCGGTAAATACTGTTTTTGTTTGAATTGACGCTTTACGTCAAGTTTCACTTTTGTATACTGTCGCGAGTTCGCGAGACACCCAATGCTTATATATTTGTATAAGCTTCTACATTACGAGGACCTTGAGTATTGTTTGTAAAAAGCATAGTCTTCACTATCTTCGACTTGATTATCTTTGTACAGACGCCACACCACATCAAGCTACTACAATCTGTCAAATTTCTTTAATAGATTTTCAACTTTATTGCTAAAGCATTCGGTTCAAAGTTGATTGGGAAAATTTGACAGTTTCGGGTAGCTTGATGTGCTGGCGTCTGTACAACACTACAAGCTTAATTTAACGTGTGGCCAAAATCGGAACTAACGCCGCCATCTTGTTTGACAATAAAATTTCTGTACCAATATCACAATTTTAATCTACAACTCCCCGCAATCAATGTCATTCAGACGCTAAAATATCCTTGTAGCACTATAAACTACTTGCTACTATATAAAAGAATTAGGACATCACCAATTTATCTATGACATGAGAAATCCATAGACAACCTTCGGTGTACTGTGCGATTGTGGTAACATTTAGGCCCACTCCCACCACAAATCACTAAATACGTTTAACGGTAAACCTATTTGAGTGCCTTTTCACACGTTCCGGCAACCGGGTAGCCGGTGCCGTGTACCCGGCGGCGAAGTGTATAGCCATGTACGTTAGCTTTCACACGTACCGGCGTAGTTTGCCTGGCAAGTGTTACCGGATAGTCGGCACCGGCTACCCGGTTGCCGGGACGTGTGAAAAGGCACTAAATCATCATTCTGTCTCTGTCATCTTCAAACAGTGGGTAGAAACAGAACGATGTTTTAAATTCGTTAAGCATTAAACGAATTTATGATTTCTGGTGGAAACGGAACTTAATCCCTGAACTAGCCTATCAGAGTTTACTACGGAACATATGCAATATTCTTCTTTTGTAGAGGATATCCACTGTCTCTTATGACGTGGTGATAGGCAGTATGCACTATGGAACAAAATATACTGATCAAATTTTTCTTCAGGACACGGATCTTTCACAATATATGGAGAGGCATCCTGGGGGGCTGAATCACCACAATGTGAGGCTGTACATGTTCCAGTTGCTGCGAGGACTCTCGTACTGTCACAGGAGAAGAGTTTTACACAGGTATGTTTTACGATGATTATTTATTTAGGCTTAGGTATGTCACAGGAAGTTCGGATAGTGATTTGGCGTCCCACTGTAGGACCAATGGTTCTTTTAAATTATCTGAGACTCCAAGATAAGACGTCTCTGTGATCGAATCTACTTTAATATTCTTTTTATATCTTAGAATGAACACCTACATGAAAATATTCATATGGCATATCAGTGCACGCTATTGTATAAATGATTGTTAAAGATTAACAATCATAAACATTACACAAACATTCATAAACATTTACGAAATTCTTACTCCACATTGTTTATAAATCTTTTTCACTGCATGCCAACAATTTCCATTTACAAAACAATCGCGTCTTTTAGGCCATTGACTTTAAAAATATTCTCAATTTCGCCCGACAGTCTGGTAAAAAATCTTATTCCTAGGTCTTCCTCGGCTATTTTAATATCGTCTGCAAGAGGCGAAGGTAAACAATGGCGTGCATATACCGTGCATTCTCTGTTTATAATAATAAAACTATGCTCTTCCTGTAATAACGAGAGTATTAGCTTATATTGTTATTAACATGCGGAGATGAGAAACATGGAATAGTTGGAAGAACAGTTCGGAACGTTGCTTTTCTGAGATTCTCTTGGTTAGATTTTGCTGCATGTTTAAAACGTCTGAGGTTTGCAACTATTGGCGTTGATTTTAAAATCTAAATCAGAGTTGTGTTTGACGGTAATTTTGAACAAAATTAGGACTTGAATGATTGGTTCGATGTTCCATAATGTAATAGAGTTTAGGGAACAATTCAATTACAGTCCATTGTTCAGCTGTTGACGGTAAACTGGACAACGCTCCCTTGGTAATAAAATTACGACCTCGATTCTCTCATTCGTTCATTGAAAACGTATCATACATTCACATCTTCACATTTTGTACTCTAAGAATAATAACTAATCCTCGTTTCTCTGTTGTAATATCAACTTATTTTATTTGTTTTTGATATTTTGGGAACAGAGTATGAGGAATTAGGTAATTCACTAAATAAAATAAAAAAATAAGAGCAGGATACACTTATTAGATCCAGTAGTTAACCACTTATTTCTGTCTCTTTCGCGTGTGCAAACTTTTTGCCTGACGCCGACAACCCATCAATTCGCCCAACAAAACGGCTGTCACGGCATGATTTCTTTGGAAAGAATTACCCGACTAATAGATATCACCAAACAACAAGTCACTGTCATTAAGATAGTTTTTGATTATCTCATAGGGTAGGTATTCGCTGATAGGTAATCTATAACATTCTCTTTCTACGACCAATCATAATAGCTTACATAACATTTGACAGCAGATTGATTAATCCTAGGTTACTAACTCGTATCAGTTTACTTTGTGTCTAATAATTCCTTTTCATTGTCTCAGGGACGTGAAGCCTCAGAACTTGCTAATAAGTTCTCACGGCGAGCTGAAGCTGGCAGATTTCGGACTGGCGCGCGCCAAGTCCGTGCCGAGCCACACGTACTCGCACGAAGTCGTCACGCTATGGTATAGACCACCTGGTAAGTACAGCTTTATAAAGGAAAGTATGGCCTTCGAGAATCATGGTCTATCTTCGGAAATACGAACCCGCGATGATGAAATCTAATATAGAGCTGTTACAACCATAGAAGTACTTGTTTATTTTGTATTGATATGTTTACAAATTTATAGGTTAACAACTCTATGAAATTCTATAAAACCTTTCAAAACTTTTCCGAGTGACGATTGACGATCAGAGACCGGAGTAGGTAGTTTTTAATAAGATTTCATGGAAAGTACGCTAACCAGCCAGTTCTCAGTACCAGCCCGGAGCCTGGATTTGTGCCCGGTTGATGACTATAGGCTCGCCCCCTACACAACCGTCACTCGGCGTAAAGGTTCATTTGAAAACCAGCGTCAGACAGCGTCTTTCTGGCATTATTGCGGAAATGAACCTATTTGGCGAGGCAGCGAGGCGCACATAATCCTATATTTTGTGTTACTTATGTATCTTTTTAATTAGTTCAAACGTGTCCCTTGCATTTACTGTGCCAAATAAACATTTTGCTATTACTTATATGGGAATTAACATAACTGGCATAATGAGAATGTACCCCTCTGCCTAACCTTTCGGGTTTCGGGTTTCATGGAAAGGGGCATGTTATAAAAAACCGGCCTAGTGCGAGACGCACTCGTACACAAGGACAAAAAAAAAAACGCAAAAAAAACACGTTTCTTGTATGGAGAGCCCCTTTAATTATTATTTTATTTTTATTATTGGTTGTTATAGCGGCAATAGAAATACTCAAACTCAAAACTCAAACTCAAAGCATTTATTTCAATTAAACCAATTACAGGCACTTTTGAATTGTCAAGGGGTTGGTCCAGGGCTGTAGCTAGAGTCGAATTTGAGGTAGGGCAGCATTGGTTGCAGGTAGGGCGAAAGTAAAAAACTTTTTAACAAAAAAAAAACCGACTTCCAAAAAAACACTACAAAGTGAAAAATAACTTTAATTTCGGAAGTCGGTGTCTTTGGATCTGTATTTTAGTTTTTTGCCACCGACTTCCGAAATTAAAGTTATTTTTCACTTTGTAGTGTTTTTTTGGAAGTCGGTTTTTTTTTTGTTAAAAAGTTTTTATTTCACGCTTTTTAGAGTGGGTCTGCTTATAATTTATCTCAGTTACAATAGCCTAGTGTCAACTTTCTCATCGCCTTTTACAAAATATTGCTTTTACCGATGCAGGGAAGTTAATTGTTGAAGAGTTCTCCTGGTCCACCATCAACTCCATATCACTATTCACATTGTGACGAGCATAAATTGCTTAGCAACCATGTTAAAGTATCGAATCGCAACCCGTGAAATAGTACGGAGATATTATTGAGTAGTTCCGGTGGCCATCTGTGGTCTTCATCATCAGTTCCACTTCACAAATGGTGCTTTCCGAGAGCAAATGCACGAGTGTTACTATAAATAATTTTGAAAGAATTTTCTTTTAACTCCAAGCCGTTGAGGAGTTGTACCTTCCATCATCAGCTCATCCACCTGAGATGATGATTATCAGATGCAAATACTTAAACAACTTTAGAAAATATATGAAAATGGTACTATGTGCCTATAAAATTTGAAGGTTGCCCTCGATTTCCCTGGGATCCCATCATCAGATCCTGACCTGATGATCATGCAACCACTTGGAAAGTATACCCTTTCAAACAAAAGAAAAATTTTCCAAATCGGTCCAGGCGTCTTCGAGAAATCGGGGAACATACATAAAAAAAAAAAAAAAAAAAAGATTCCGACGAATTGAGAACCTCCTCCTTTTTTTGAAGTCGGTTAAAAATGTATCATAATTGATCTGCCCTCGAAGCACGGGCTCCTAAATCATTCACCATGTATATCGTTGACCTCTAGGTCAGTGATGTACCTACATTCAATAGGTATTCGTAGACAAATAATTTCTGTAACAGAGCATGAGCATGGATCTAAGAACTATTAAATCCTCAATGATGAAGAACAAGCGAAAAAGATGGTTGAACTTCCAGATTCGGATGTAGAGATCCACGTCTGAGTGAGAGTGAGTTAATAATTAATTGTTGGGTGGGGTGATACGAGTAAATAGATACGACCAAAAATACCATTTAGATAATATTGTTTCTGCAAACTTATTAAAATAATTAGGTACCTACCATAATAATAAAAAATATTTCATAGTTCTTCCATAGTTCATGGTAACCAGTCTAATTTAGCCACGCAAACCCATAGCCCAACTTTTTATTTTTCCATATCCGGCAATAGTCCTACACCAACTGGGGGTTGTCCTTGGGTGCACTTGCATAGTGCATACAGGGAGAATCGTCGGTTGGTGCCACATTTCATTAAAATTTCCTAAGGGGCCTCTGCGGGTTGGTTTCGGCCCCTCGTACGCCTTCCAAAGGACCGGGACCCCATGGTCCCGAGATATGTAAAGCTACAAAAATATTTAAAACGGCTGAATTATACGATTCGCCATGTTATAAAAATGCGAAGAACTTCGTTCTGATCAACTGATTTTGTTCTTTTTTTTTTTTAAACCAAAAAAATTAAAAAAAAAAAATTCTATCCTATTCTAATACCATACCAGCCGTATGGCCGGTATGGTATTTCTATGGTATTCTCGTGACCCATTTGACAGCCTTTGAGGCCTATTGATTGCAGTTAAAGTTGAAAATGTAGATTCGCACACTGCAGTGCTATCGTATCCTATACCTATCGCTACAATTTTTTTTTATCTCAAACTATGCCCAAACAATTTGATTATAATAATTTATCTTAGTTTTTGGTATTTTTAAGGTAGGGCATTGTGATTTCAAGGTAGGGCATTGCCCCACAATGCCCCCCCCTAGCTACGGCCGTGGGTTGGTCAGTCAGAAAGATGAAGCTAGTTGCCCATTCCAAAGAGTAGGTACCTATGGAGAAGAACGGGCAAGAAACTCCATGGACACTCTTTTAAATCAAAATAATAATATACTAAAATAATACTATATATAGCGGTAATAGAAATAATTATGTGAAAATTTCAACTGTTTACCTATTAAGAAGAAAGAAAAATAAGTTTATTTGCCACAGAAAAAACATACAAAAATATAATTAATTCTAATAACAGGAAAAATAAAAACAAAATATGTAAGTATATCTATCTTCACGAGCACAAAGCAGAAATAGTCGACGGCTGCACGTCATGACTTTGACAAGAAGGCACTCAGCATGATGCTGTGCTATAGGACCTGCAGCACAGCGCTGATTTCCAGTGGTTACCCTATTAGTTATTACGATTTATGAAATACAGCCCGCTGACAGACAGACGGACGGACAGCGGAGGCTTACTTTAGTTGGCATCCTTTGGGTACGGAACCCTAAAAAAGGACGAAGAAGTCAAACGCGGTGACTCAAAAGGAAATTGTCCCGTTTCTTAGTGGTGACTTTAATACGACTGCTTGTATTGATCCCTCCAAACGAGATTTTAGTTATTTAGTAAACTTGCGAGGTAGGTATAATTATTACGGCTGTGCAATTTCAAAACCTAGCAACTGACAAAAAAAAATTGGTGTTAAAAATGTCCGTTTCTAGGTTTTGAAATTGCACAGCTGATTAGTATTGCAATATTTGTTTTACCTTTGAAGACAGTCATGTTCATATTCATTTATTGCATTACATATTATAAAAAAGATGTTACAAAGGGTTTAAAACTAGGTAAAAAAATATGGACCCTGTAAGGGGGCATAGCAAAACGATAAAATTAAGATTACAAATAACAAACTACATATTACCAATATCAAAATCAAAAATAAGAGGTACTTATTTAAATTTAACAATAAATTAAGGACGTAAATAATACCGACCATTAAGTACTAAGTAAATTAAGTAAACTTTCATCAGAAACTCAATTACGTATTTGTCTTGACTTAAAACGTTAATAGGTACGACTAATATTTTACAGTCAACTATTAAAAGCTTCCTGGAGCAAACAAGAGAACCATTATGAAAATTTCTAGTAACAGACTTAGTAAAATTAGAAGTGACAGGGTCTGTTTATATTTAGAACTAATGCTTTCCCTGGAAACTTTACTGTAATATGGTTTAACGGGTGTCGCCCGTAATACTATTACTGTATTATCACGCAAACTGGGGAAGTGCAACTGTTCTGACTGCGATATTTGTGCGAAGTGATGTGTGAAAGAACACCCTGCTGAAATATAACAGCCCCACAGGTCGATCGATCAGGTTAAGCTACGCTTGCCGCGGTTGGTCTGTGGATGGGTGACCGTCTTTACATACCGAGACCCCTCCGTGCCTCGGAAAGCACGTTTAGCCGTTGGTCCCGGTTGTCGTTCGTGGATCTTTGACAGTCGTTACGGGTAGTCAGAAGCCCGAAAGTTGATGACCAGTCTTACCAAGGGGTATCTTATTACCCACTAACTGGGTTGTGGAGGTTAGATAGGCAGTCGCTCCATGTAAAATACTGGTATTCAGCTGCATGCGGTTAGACTGGAAGCCGACCCCAACATGGTTGGGAAAAGGCTAGGCAGTGATATACATAATCAGCCTATAATGTTCCTGCTGCTGGGACACAGGCCTCCTCTCTGTGAGAGGGAGTGGGCCATAGCATCCATCACGCGGGCCCAGTGCGGGTTGGTGGATGTCACGTGCCTTCGATTTTTTGGTACTAGCCTTGTCGGTTTCCTTATGATGTTTTCCTTCACCGTTTTGAGAGCAATGGTGATGAAATAATTTACACAAAGTACCTACTTGGGTTCGAACCCACGACCGACAACTCGTAAGTCGCGGCCTAAATGAGTTTTCTGAGGTGTCGGAAGCTTCAGCTGAGAACAGCTCTGGATATTCTTCTGAGTTGTTGTGAATAGCGGCAAAAGAATTGTTAGACACACGAGAGTGTACTCATGAATAAAGCTCAAGCGGCCATACACGATACGAAACATAGATCTAAAGAAAAACTTTTGTGACAGACGGACAAGAAAGTGATTTCATAAAGGTTCTGTTTTTCCTTGTAAGGTTCTGACCTTAAAAACACTACGATTACTATGTAGTTTTTAACGATTTTTAATTGTTTACTGTAATTAGTTGCTGCAAAGAGGCCTAGGGTAATTACATGCCGGAGATGCTTCAATACGATCATTCGCGGTTGCGGTTTAGCTCGCTACCTCGTTGTCTTGTCACCTCCATGTAAAACAAATGCATGCTAATAGACAGGCATGATGTACATGCGAGGCATTGAGGTATACCCCCCATGCAGCCCGCGATGTATCGCAGTGAGGAATCCTTCGGCATGTGCGTGCGTGTCTATTAGCATGCATTTGTTTTACATGGAGGTATAGATGGGCAATCCACCCGATTTAAACCCGGCGCTTTTGATAAACACCCAGAAAATTGGGTGTATATCGGGTGTTTACCAAAAGCACCGGGTTTAAACCCGGTGGATTGCCCATCTATACATGGAGGTGACCTCGAAGTAGTGAGCTAAACTGCGACTGCAATGAGGTATCTTCGGCATGTAATAACCCTTAGCAAACGCCAAACTTTGTAATTGTGACAGCATTCATTGGCCTCCAAAAGTTAGTTGACATTTTTTAATCCCACTTTAGCTGGGGGGACACCACATTGATTTAACATTCTAGTGATCCAAATGTTTGAACTGCTATAACGTTTTTAATCAATAATTCAACTACCTATGACTTATCATAAGACATAATCAAGTAATCCCTTAGGAGTACCTGATTATCCATACTAATATTATAAATTCGAAAGTGTGTCTGTCTGTCTGTTACCTCTTCACGCTTAAACCAATGAACCGATTTAGATGAAATTTGGTATAGAGATTAGTTTGAGTCCCGGGAAAATAAAAAAAAAATATTGACCAAGAGTACCAAATTTATGTGAAAATGTGATAAGTTATCGACTATACCATCTTACCTCTCATTCTGAATCATCATGAATGCATAATGATTCAGCACTGCTCCTTTTCAATGTTTTTGGATAATTTACAAAACATTTGCTCAAGCTGTCTGTTGTTAAGAATACTTTATAGTTTGTTTTCAGCTTCTGAAAACATATCAATAATAGTGATAAATTATTGTCAACAATATAATGTGAATTTACGGTGTATACTGGTACAGTGAGAATTGAATATCGCCTACTATCCCTAAATATACTTTTATGGCCGTCACGAGTCGTCATTTATCTTCATTTTTATATTCAGCTCACCATTTTCACGACCCTTACCAAGAGTCTGCTAAATTGTTGTAGAGTATATTGTGGACAGTTTATTTATTTTTCTGCAAAATGTTTAGGCTTTAAGTGGGTATTAAGAGTAAACTAAACGCGAGCTCGAACTCACTGGTGGTCATGGCCAAAATCACGCTGTCTAACTTGGCTTCGTGTCTGACGGAGCTAGTATCAGTGATGAGCAGTTAGACGCTAATCTACACGCACAACATCTAGTTCTCACGCACAGAAACACCGTTCCGAACTGATAGGCGCATAAAAATATTTGAAAAGTGCTTTGGAAAATCGAGTTCTATGAAAAATCCACTACATATATCAATCACAAATAAAGTTTTTTGAACTCTTCGATAACTGAGCTTTGTCGGTACGGATTTAATTTTTAATATTTTTCAGTTCTTTTATTACTTATTTACACCCAGTTACGTTAAAAATAGCAAGAAAAACGAATCTTTGTTGGCTCATAACTTTTTAATGGCTTGTTATTTTACAATTCTGCTTCCGTACAGACACAATTAATAATTAGACAAAACGATACAATGTTTAACTTTGGATGTACAATGTCAAACAGTGGAGTAATACTCTCCCGAAATTTGTCTGGAAAAAATATCGAATAGTGGCACCTTAAGTACGAAATCAACATTTCAGTGGCTTCCTAGATAACTGACTGAAATTCCTCAAATGCAACTTTATAAACTCATTCAAAAGCTGGACTTTTCGACAAACCATCCGGGTTTTTTTTATTTCTTTCTTTTTATGCTGGCAAGTGCTGAAACTCCTTTCTAGAACTCATCAATATTGAACTGCAATATTAGGCCTAAAACATACACAAGCGACGTAAGGCAGCAGGCGTGGAACAGGCGTGGCGCAGGCGTGCGCCGCTTCAAAACGATTTCATACAAAATGTATGCAGGCGACGTTTTTGAATTATACTGAAGCGACGCGGCGCAGACACGCCGTTTCGTTGCCTGCGCCGCATCGCTAGCATCTGTGCTCTTGTGACAATTTACACACTGGGTGCACCCAATATCTTCTGGACCTTTGCACATTACTTAATTGCAGCAAAGCAAGCGCATCTTCGTCTTCTGAAGACGAAGACATCTTATCGCACCAAAGTCAGCCTATAAAATGCCGCATCTGAACGTTTCTTGCCTGTTCCACGCCTCTTCTGATATAATTCAAACCGCGTCTGCGCCGTCGTATCTGTCCCACGCCTGCCCCGTGCCTTCGCCTTACGCCGCTTGTGTGTTTTAGGCCTTATAGGTACAAGTCGTGCGCCTGATGGGATTTCCCATTAGCAAAACTGACGAACTTGTATGGTAAACTTTCATCCTATATTTAGCGCTTTTTCATTTTTACCTATACATATTCAAAAATAGACCCAACGTTTTAGGCTGTGCATTGTCTTCAGTGAATGAATTATCTAACGATTTTGAGATACATAATTATCACTTGTCATAATTATCACTTGTCTTATAGCCATTATAGGAGGCAGTAGTCTTTAATGAAGATTATTAATAGCATTTGTTTTGTGCAGATGTGTTACTGGGCAGCACGGAGTACTCCACGTCGCTGGACATGTGGGGCGTCGGCTGCATATTCGTGGAGATGCTCTGCGGAGTGCCCACCTTCCCAGGAGTCAGGGACACACACGACCAACTAGATAAAATATTTAAGGTATTAATCATTTTTGTGTATTTCTTCATTTGACATTATTATTTTCGCAATTTTTTGATAGTGGTTTCGAACAAGAATCATTATGAAGAGTAATTTATAGCAAGTTTACATGCTGTGAATTTTTTCATAGTGTAAGCTGGATGTGAACTCTTACTTTTGCACATGAGCATGACGATGAGATCCTCTTACGTCTACGGCTATTTAACGAGTTTCACCAGTTTAATATAAAAACATAATAATTATGTAACTCTGTTATCCCGCAGGTGGTAGGCACCCCTACCGAAGAGAGCTGGATAGGTGTGAGCCGCCTGCCGGGGCTGCGCGCGCACGTGGCGCGCTGGGGCGCGGCGCCGGCGCGCGCGCTGGGGGCCGCCTTCCCGCGCCTGCGCGACGCGGGCCGCGACGCCGAGCGCGTGGCCGCCGCGTTGCTGCAGCCCGACCCCACGCGCCGCCTGTCCGCGCAGCGCGCGCTGCACCACGCCTACTTCGCCTCGCTGCCGCCGCGGCTCAGGGAGCTGCCCGACGGTCAGTGAACATAAATAGTAGATTGTACAACTAAGGCATAAAAGAAGCTATTTTACCCCGAGACGTTTATATCCACGCGAGCCGCAGGCGAGGGTGGATAGTTTAGTCGAGGGGTAAAATGGCTCGTTTATGCCTGAGTTATACACTCTGCTTTTCACTTCGATTGCGAGAAAATGAAACAGGCGTACATAAATAATCAAAAATGTTGCAAAGCATAGCTAATTCCCGCCACCACAGATAATACCGTCACGAAACTTTTTAAAAGTTTTTTTTTTTTAATTTTTACATTTGTCATTCGACTTGGGTACTTCATACTGCCAAGGCATAAAAACGTTTCTTTGCGTTTTTAAATAATAAATGACAACTATTTTACCTGATTTTATTAAATTAACGATAGAAAACACGGAAGTGGTATAAATTAAAGAAGATGAAATAAATCACGACTTTAATCTGCGAAGTTTTATTGTGCGTGTGGCTGTTGGGCCTGATTACCTTAGTCTCAGAAAAAAAAATTACTTTATGCACTAGAACATAAAAAGCGATTTTATGTCGCCTAAGCACAACATAAAGACGAACTTTTAGAGCATGAGAAGTGAAAAAACTATTATCCACTATTTGAAAAATCAACTTTACATTCACAGCAGAACCTTTGAAATTTATGAAATACGATCACTCGACTAAAACGTGTTTTCCATTGTTACAGAGGTATCAATATTCACAGTAGAGGGCGTGTGCCTGCACCCTGAGACGCGGCACGCGACCATCAAGTGAGACTTAGCCCACGAGCCCTTTAGTCGAATCAATTACGCTTTTTACGTTCTGCCCGGCGCCTGCGCCGCGATCCCTATACTGCACCAGGAGGCGTCACATTCTGACTGACTCGCTCCGTCGGACCAACATTTCGTGATAGTTCTATCGTCTAGATTAAAAAAAAAGAATCGCTCGAACTGGCATTGAATGCCGACAGTATTCAGTTGATTTCAAAACCCTCCCCATCATTGTTTGTTCGTCCGTCGATTGCTTTGTCCTTTCTATTATTCTATTAGTGCTTGTTAAGCTTCCAACGGAATATCCATCCATATAATTCAATTATTCTATGGTGACAAGGTAAACTGATAGGTAACGAGTGTATGAATTATAACTATAAATATATAAACAGAGCAGTGTGCCATGTATATCTATAATTGAGAAGAGTATGACGTATTATTTTAAAAGATTTTTATGCTGGAAATATATGCTCATAATTTGGTAAAAATTTTGAAGATGTTTATTTATATTTATTAAGGGATAATTGTCGATGAAGTTAACTAATGCAGTCTTATGAAAACTATACGGTTTTATCATTGAGCTTCTAGCATGAGTTTACGGTTGATTTTCGATTGGACATGAATCAGATATTGGTTACTATTGGCTATTTTCCGATGTTTATTTGAACTAGCGGATAACAAATCATTGTAACTCATGGTAGGAGTTCTTCAATTGAATCTTGGCGTTTATCTAAATCTTATGCACACATTCCTTCCACGGTGCTCAAATAGTAAAGTTAGTGTGGCGAGATGTGTCGCGGCCCGCGCGCCGCCTCCAGTGATACCATGTGAATTGAACGGAGATCATCTATTACCAAAATTATTTAATCTTCGCAGATCTCAAATATAATCAAGTGTGGGACCGTCCTACTGTAAATTGTAACGTGATAGGAAATTCGACGATTTATAAATAATATAACTAATCATTGTTCTGAGCGAGACGAGTTAGAGTAGATGGAAATAGGTTCCGTCTAGACTAAAGACTAGTGAAATTAACCAGTTTAGTGAAATTTTAGTGGTCCCCACGACGTAAGGTTAGGAGTGCAGTGTAAGTAACGTAGGACCGGCGCATTGGCAACTTGACAGGTTAACATAGACGAAATGTTGATGCGATAACCTCGATGTCTTGTTAGGTAGCGACATAAACAAGTTATCTGTGATTTCAAAATAGATTGTAGCCCTACAGAAACGTGAACGGAAATTGTGCCAACAATTAAAATAAACGCTTCATAGAATCCGGGAATTTTAAATTAATCAAGACAGTTTAGTATCGCATAAAAGTAATTTCGTACGTAGTCTTAAAAATAATGCTAGTCTAGAAGCGAATATCATTTCTGTAAATAAAATTGGTGACGAATAGCAATAAAAATCAATTAAATGTTACCTACGCTAAGACTAAGCGAATAAAGCCTTATAACAATATTGAATCGCACTGAACGCACTGCCAAAATACGCGACAAAAATCGATAATAAGTAATAGAATCGAGTAGTAGAATCGAGTTGTCAGTGTGCGCGGAGATAAAATAAACACTAGTGAGCATAGATCAACTTAGTGTAGTCCTTACCGAGCTTTAGAGACGTTTACACTGAGTGCCGGGGGCTGCACTTAGCGAAATTAAACAAAATTTAACTTAATTGAGCACAAAATTGTTAGGTCACAAACTCAAGCGCCGCCCCCGGCATTATCGAGTAGTTAATTCATAATACGGTTCCGAACACCAATAGTACGTAAATTGTATAGTATGTGAAACGCAATATTTTCAGTGTATATGGTTTGTTGAGTTTTAATGTATGTAGGTAGCTTAGGGAGGGCGGCGATGTGTAGCTGGAACGCGAGTGTGGTAGATACTGTCTGCGAATCTTGAAGGTGTTAAAGGCGGGTTCGTCAAATAATTGATTATTGTAATATACGTTCGTTATTTGATTGTTGAATTGTTGACGTGTTTTTAATAGCAAAGCGACGCAACCTGCCGCCTTTGCCTTAGATAGCGTGTTATTTTGTTAAGTGTGTAGATACTGTCGACATCCAAGTTTAATCCGTTAATCTAATCAAATATGTCTATAGAATATACCCTAATATCCAAAGAAAGTCTTCAGAATTCGCCGTTTTAATGTAGTAATCAAATTCGATAGCAATTGAATGTGCGGAGCGCACTCGTGGTTCAGATGCACTCGCGACTCTAGTAAGGGTTGCAAAGTAAATAATTCACCCGTTGAGTGAGGCACACAGATGTACGATACGAGATTACGTCGAGCATTTATATTGAGAATAGTGGAAATTCTATTGTATACATAATAATTTGCATTTGTACGATGTACTGACCGAGGCCGCAAGGCTCGCGTTCGTTGCGAAGGAACGAATTGTATATAGGTATTATTAATTAATCAGTTAGTTATTACGGTTTCTTAGTAACGACAGTCCTATACGAGTTGCCATTGCCGATTGTATGAGTTCCGAAGTACACGGACTATATGAGATTTATTTTAATTTTTAGCTATCATAGGTTATTTTCGATTAACTATGTTCTATTATTTTACGTATCTTGAAATTGTCCCGCTACTGATTTAGTTACGATTTTTTAATAATTTTTTTTGTAATGTATAAACAATGTGCTTTTACTCGTTTAAAAGAATGTAAATACGATATTTGAACTGATAATAATAAAAGTTTTTATTTCTTAATGAAATGCCTTGTTTTCTTGTTCCCAAGATTACCCTCCTGCGCGATTGAAACTCCATTCATAAAGAGCTTAATTAGAGCGACTTATCGACGCTCTCATTAAATTCAATTTGACATGTTGGTGCTACGCCGGTGAAATGAGATTCGTAAAAGTTAATTGTAGATATAGTCCTACCCCTTCATTAATAAACGTTGGTTACAGTTATGTAATGATTAACGACTGTTTTACCATATATTTTAATCAACGTTTGTAAATAAACCCCATAAGTCTTAGGGCCAAAACTTACACGATACGACGTCGCATCGTAACTCGTTGTGACCGACGTTGTTACATAACTGTTTTTACCCGACTACGGCGAAGCAAAAACGAGGGTTATGATTTTGACCGGTATGTAAGTATGTATGTTCATCTGTTCCCTCATAACTTCTAAACTACTTGTCATAATTGGACAAATGATGTAGGTATCGTTAGAAGCGTCTTGATCGTCCGCTGGTTATAGGCTATGTGACGTCACAATAAATTGAATATGATGCCCTCTAGCGGACATAAAGACATGATCTAAAAAAAAATTATTGATAACAATCTACTATTTACGTTTACCGTTTACACCTAAAACAAGTTTTATAGACTAGTTATCAATATAAAAAAAAAATTTAAACATGTCTGTAACAACGTGTGTTTTGGCCCTAAGTTAAACTTCGTTTCCGACCTCATTTTGCCATTGACTTGCTAAAGCAGGATAACCACTGCATGAATAATATTAAAAGGGAAAAAGAATAATAAAATGATAATGTCTGGTTTGATTCTCGTACAAAGTGAAGAGAGCCGTGAAATTTCTGGCGCCGCCTGCTGGCCGCTCGCCAACGCTCGAGCCATATAATTCGGCCAATGAAAGTTGGCGCCACGTAGATATAAATGAACCTATAGTCTGAGCCATCTGAGCCCCACATATTACATCAGCTAAGGGCTCTGCAATATAGACGCTTAACCCTTCGTATTACGTTACGTCATTCAACCGGTTAATGAATTAATTTGGTATATTCAACGAGGTTAAGTTTTTATAAAATCTTCAGTTAGGTGCCTACGTCAGTTATATGGTATAAATGTTGCTAATCTTCGTAATATCGCTCTTCAAATATTGCTGAATGATGAAGAGGTAGCCGATTTTAAGTATCAGGTGCGATATAAGCTCTTACTCAATTTTTCATACCCTAGCGCTTTCGCCCAAGTACCTAGCTGTTGGCAACGATTAAATTACATTCCCCTCTACACAGTTATCTACTCCAACAATTCCTTAGAGTTTAATCTACTTACCAGTCTGTGACTAAAAAGTAGGTAAGTATTGTATTATCACACCTCTGGCCAGGCAGGGGTGCGACATTATCAATCAAAACCCATCGCAATTTGAATGATATTCCGCCCTAATTGTCACCCCTCGAAATTATGGAGAGGGCGATGAAAATGCAGTTATCAACTGAAAAATATTTTGGTTTTCATTATATTTCGGCCCCTAATATTTTTAGGGGAAGTTATTTGTTTTCAATTATAATATAGGTAGACGACGGCTTTCCAAGAAAACTTGTAAGTACCTCATTAATAACGATCGATTGACGTCGGTATGTTAGAAGGTAATACCTATAAATATTTGATAAGCGTATAGCGTTGGTATGTAGGTACCAATGTGCCTAAGTGATTGTCAATACTTGTAGGCATACACCAGTTCATAGGTACCTACTGTAGGCTTATTTAATATATATTCCTGCAAAATTGGGTCTACTAATATACTGACGTTTTTCTACCTACATACTTTTCAGTGTTGGTTTATTTATTTAAAGCGGCTAGATGAAAATAATCGTCTTGCACAAAGTCGGGATGATATGGCTGTAGATAATTTTCATTCCTGACAAAGCTTATAATTAGTTAAATATTTTACAACGGCCTCCATTAATCAACGCGCTTACAAAAACTGATAGTGATTGATGTGATTATTATTACCAATTAGCTGACTCGACAGACTGACGTTGTCCAAACATCAATTCATTAAAAAATCTCATAGGAACGAAATTTTAGTTTTTCCAGAATTTTCTTTTCCTCAAAACCTTATTCGGACTATTAGGAAGAATTACAAAAAAACCTTAAGGGAGGTCGTCCACTGCGACTTTTTGCAGCGATTCAGGAGCGCGTTTCGTCAACGCGCGTCTGCATCGCTACGTTTGCCGTTTGTCGCATTTGCAACGCGCGATATTCAGGAGTAAAGGTATGATTCCGATCTCGGTAGCACGCAGCAGTGCTCTATAGGAATGTCGCGCAGCATTGCTGCCGTGCTCGGAATGTAATCTCATATGAACCCATAGAAAATGTATGAGGACCAGTAGTGCTGCGACCGCACTGCAGCACTGCTGCGTGCTGCCGAGATCGGAATCATACTTTAATACAGTATCGCTTCTGCATCGATGTACGATTGTAAATGCGCGGCTGTATCGATTCAACATCGCTATTAACGCGCGACCGTTTCAGGCGACATCGGGTAAAAAGAAAGAAATGTTGAATATGTATGACATTCTACAACATTTTCTAAATTTTCCTATGTAAGTACTTTATTCGTTTTTGAAACGTTGTTAGGTACATACCTAATGGCCACAACGTACCTAAACTTTATTTAATTATATGGGTGCACCCAATAAGTATTTACGTTGTCCACGTCTAGGATGTGGCTGCTTCCGTAAAAGCAACAATAAAGAGAACGCCAACAACGACGTCCCAATCGAGTCCATCTTACGACTGTATCGATACATCGCGATAGTCGCAAAATCGTAATTACGTGGACGAACGTACCTATACGACCAGCGACAACATCGCGACTGTATCGCGATCTTTTTGCGATTGAATCGCAAAAAGTCACCTTGGGCGATTTCCCTAAATCGGTCCAGTCGCTCTCAAGGGATGCGCTTTTACCAAAGAACAACATTCAAGTATTTTTATTTATACTTACGGATAGATGTTTTCAAACTAACGAGTCTGACTGAACATAATTATTCAAATGGCTCCTAACTTCTAACTTTCACAGATAGAGGAGATAGTGGCTAATCCAGTTCGCTGAGCTCTTTGGCGGATTTCTCATTTCGACTTGTACGTATCTGCTAAAGCTTTGAGATAGATCAAAGTTCGCTCACTGTGTCTAATTTTACTAATAAGTGAGAGCTTGGCTTTATTTCTTTCGTAAGGTCTGTCTAGGTACACTGGTTTGCAGCGTTATAGCGATTGAATATACACGCGGCAAGCCGATTACCTTTAATTTTTTTTCTCGCGGTGGAAATCTTCATGGACTTCCTCCATCGTGGAGGTGATAGAGGGGCATGCCGGACTCTTACCGGCTAAAACCACCGCGGTGTTCCACCTCTACCTATGGCCGTACTGGGTCAACGGCCGCTGGTACTGTCGTTACTTGAAATTATGTGGAGGTAGGTAATTGTACATACCTACCTACACATCATAATTTCAAATAAATGGCGGACTTTAACAGACGTGATGTGTAAAATGGATAACGACCCATATTACTCATGACGTCTGTTAAGTTCCGCTAGCTTATTGAAATGAAAACTTCTTTAGGGGCGTTGGGTATTTTTTGAGATGGGAAAAAGACATTGAATTCGCGCCACTGTTACCGTAAGCGACACCGCTTCGGATGTGTTCGGCTGTCCTCGGGATGTACTCGGTTTTAATGTATATCCGATATGTCAGTGAGTGATGGCAAAGTTTTCTGTTCGTGTTTTGTTTTCACTTCTGTCGGCACTCCCGGAGTGCCACTGTAATTTGACCCTGTACCTATAGTATCTAATTATGTGGATATTTTCAACCTTATTTCATGTAAAAAACGAAAGGTTACGTACCAACTGCTTAGCAATAAAGTTATGATTATTTAGGTACACTGGTGAAGTAAAGAGTTACGTAGGTACGTACCTACTACTTAGGTACTTACTACCTACCTATATTAAAGGCACTACCTTTAAGGCTAATACGGTTTGGGTAATCAAACCAAAAGTACTGCAATTACTCTTTGATTTAAGTACTGGAATTTCGAGAGAATAATTAGTGCCTATCTACAGGGTGTTACAGAAAGGGTACATCAATACAAACGGGTTGAAGAGTGTATCTGGTCTAGAATCTCTGTACAAAATTTCAGCTCAAAAGCAGTAACTTTGAAAATGCTTAATATTTTTTTATTTCGATAGTTTATTAAATTGAAATCATTACAAACGTGTCACCGCACTACGAGGGTCATTATCCATAATCTGTAGTGTGTCTGTGCGCCTAGTACACGCACATCACGCCGCCGCGCGCCAGTGCAGCGCCGTGATGTCAAAATAAAAAAATATTAAGCATTTTCAAAGTTAATGCTTTTGAGCTGACATTTTGTACAGAGATTCTAGACCAGATACTCTCTTCAACCCGTTTGTATTGATATACCCTTTCTGTAACACCCTGTATATTAGGTATCTATGCAATGTTCAGAATGCCAAAAGTACGTAAATTATACACTACAAATCCCGGTAATCTCCCTAAATTGTTGCTAGTTGCAGTCCAATTTGTTCCTAGCTTAACCGGATTGACGCGAAACATTTTACGAAGAGATTTTGATTGTCTTTGAAATTCGGTGTTTTGGTAGAATCATTGTAGGTTGTGAAACGACAGAAATCTCGGCTTTTGGCTGTTTAATTGCAATAATACATTGCCCGTGTCTATCAAAATCAACTTTACGTACCTACTTGGTAAAATCTGTCTAAATGCGAAAGCAAAAAAAAAAAAACACTAAACACATAAATAATATGAAAGTAGTTCCACATATTTCACGATGACAGCAGGATATAAATTCATTTTATTATGGTTCAGAACTCTCCAGGTGACGATTGCAGTAGTTTGTTTAACGGACAACCCATTTACTGGCAACACGAACGAACCCATTCCCATTATGATGATAATATAATGGCAACACAAACTAATAAAGTGTTGGAGGTTAGAACATGTCGTTAATCCTGCGTAGATATCCACTTGATAGCTGAATAACACGCACACAGCGAATTAACAAGAGGGAAATCTTGTAATACCGAAGTATATTCGGGAAAATTATTACTTTGTGTTGTTTTTCTGCGACTAGGTAGGTACTTATGTTGGAGTTAGAGCTATCAAAATTACAACGACGCATTTCCAGGAATCAATAAATGAAATAAGTACGTATACAGGGTTATTGGAAAAACACCAACAACCTCTTAAGAGGTCATTGTACTCATCATTATGAACAACTTTTACTATGGGACCAAACCTGAAATTACGTAAAAAAAAATCAGCTGTTCCCTACATTTTGACGAGTTATGTGAACATAAATGCAAGGAACAGTAGATTTTTTTTCACGATTTTGGGTTTAGTCCCATAGTAAAAATTGTTCATGATGATGAGTACAATGACCCCTTAAAAGGATGCACATGAATTTAATTTCATCCTGTAAAACATAAATGTAGGGAACAGCTGATTTTTTTTGCGCGATTTCAGGTTTGGTCCCGTAGTAAAAGTTGTTCATAACGATGAGTACAATGACCTCTTTAAGAGTTTGTTGGTGTTTTTCCAATAATCCTGTATATTATCCACTGCTAACCTACTGGGCGTGGACAGACAACCAAACTAAACCTCAGTATCCGAAGATTTTCATGATTATGCAAACCAGCACCCCAATTTTACTGAAGCCACAATCTGAGGAAATTCATAACCCATTGCATTTGAAATATTCGCCTGCTCAGCAGCATTTATGTTGCCAACAACATCATTCATTGCGTTATTTATACTGCAATGACTAAGTTTAAATTTTCAAACTGAAAGGCATTCCTATTGAAAGTGTGTTACATAAGAAATCGGTTACCTAGTTAGGTTGCCGAGAAAATAATATCTTCGCATTCATGAATGTACCCAGCTGTAATATCTGGAGCTGTAAATCGGTCAGACTAATGATAAACCAGGAAAGAAGGTCGGTGTGCAGATTGCTGTTCACTTATTTATGATTTTATTCTTAGTATTTTGTAAGTCACTGGGTTCTCCATCGCCCCGGGGGGCGCCGAGGCTTCTCGCGTACTCGACGACTTACGAGCGACGGGCTATTCAGTAGGTATTTCTTGCCTGGTTGCATTTATCTGAGTACTCATTTTGTGTTCATATTTCATTTTTTTATAAAACTTTGATACCTACTTTTTTATGTTCATCTAGAATGTAGTAGGTAAGTACCTAAGGTTTTGGCAGGTATATTTTTTGCTAAGAGATAACTTTTCTGAGATAGCATGATAAGCTCGTTGACCAGTATTAAGTTTTAGGTACATACGTAGGTGCTGTTTGATATAAGGTGGCAGCCAGTTGCTGAAAATAACAATATTAACTTACCTTTTGGTACAATCATGTGATAAAATGCCTTAGTTAGAGACTTCTCCTGTAGGCTGTACTTACTTCCAAAAAACTTAGTGTAAGTAATATACTTAGGTACATCTTTTGAAATAACGTGAAAGTAACGTCCTCAAAACTTTTGCGTTTCAAAAAAGTTTGGCAGTACAACGTCTCTCAAGTTTATGATACGAAAAATATTATTATATCTGTGGCTTAGTTTTATTACATTGGGTACAGGAAAAGCGGAAAACATCTCTCCGCACGGCTCCGCTCCGCTCCGTTAACGTTTTCATCGTGTCACCCTGTTTTAATAATGCCCGGGAATCTATTTTTCATATTGACGCGTTGTTTTCAATTTAGTGACGCTCTTTTGTTCTTTTCCACTTAACTTTGAAGGATATTAAAGTTTGTAGAGGAATAAAAGTGATAAGTTTTTAGGTAAAACTGGTTTTTCTTGAGGTACCTAACCTTAAGAAAAAGAGTGAAGCTAGTGATGAACCAGATTTCTGTTTAAAAAATTTATGTTTAAAAAATTATATTTTGGATCCTTTCCTCTTTTTAGTGTATATTAATGATCTACTCCATTTATTAAAAAACCAACCACAAATGGTGTTATTTGCTGATGACACTTTTTTAATTTTTAAGGTAATTAGACGTGCTATAAATTTTGACGACGTAAATAACGCCCTACTGCAGGTCCAAAATTGGTTCACTGCTAACAATTTAGTATTAAATGGAAAAAAAAAACGAAGTGCATAAGATTTTCTTTACCAAATGTCAAAGGTAGTGATTGCGAGATAATATTGAATCAAGAGAAACTAGAATTCGTCGATACAACTGTTTTCCTAGGGATCACGCTCGACTCAAGGCTACAATGGGGTCCTCATTTAACATCTCTTGCAGGACGGCTAAGTTCAGCTGCTTATGGTGTCAGAAAAATCCGTCAGTTTACTGATGTAGATACCGCGAGACTGGTCTATTTTAGTTACTTTCATAGTATCATGTCTTACGGTATTTTACTTTGGGGACGGGCTGCAGACATCAATTCTATTTTTATTCTGCAGAAAAGAGCCATCAGAGCCATATATAATCTTCGCAGGCGCGATTCTCTAAGGGAACGGTTTAAGGAAATTAACATCATGACGGTACCTTGTCAATATTTCTATGAAAACATCATGTATGTAAGGAAAAATTTACCTACATCTTTTTAGTAAAAGAGGTGAGAGACATAATTATAGTACTAGAAATAGGGACCTATTAGTTCAACCAGGTTTCAGACTAGCTAAAGTAGACTCATCTTTTATGGGGTACTGTTTAAAATGTTATAATAAAATACCTCCCCACATTCTTCAACTGAATGAGACAAAATTCAAGTCTTGTATTAAACGCACACTATGCAGGCAGGCATATTATAAGTTAGGGGATTACATCGCGGATAAAAATGCCTGGCTCAATGCTGGTCCTGCTCCACAATCACAACTAATTGATTAACACTTGAAAATACTGTTGGAGCTGCTGAAGATTGTAAGTCTATCTTTGCATTGTATAAATTCAATCTCCTAGTATTGTATAATTGCATAACACATGTGTGAGTACTATGTGCACACTATAAAGCTACCATTTACTGGGTACGTCTTTCATTGACTTGAATGTGCTCTGGCGGTTGAGAGTATGTCATGCTCACTCAAATGTCTCGCTGATGGTGGCGCATGTGTTGGATCATTTGGCTCCCTTCAAAATGGTTGAGCTAAATGGTGCTGATGCATGCGTCATGTTCGTGAACGGGCGCCGTCAGTAGGGACTGTTCATCTCTTTGCTGCCATGGCTTATTTTAATTTATTATTTGAATTGTTGTTTTTTCTCATCTTTTCATTATGGACGCTTTTAACGTTCTGCATCGTTCTCACATGTATAATTTTTAACATGAATGATGTAACCAAGACTTTGTAACCACATTATTTTGATTTAAAAGAGTGTCCATGGAGGTTCTTGCCCGTTCTTCTCCATAGGTACCTACGCTTTGGAATGGGCAACTAGCTTCATTTTTTTCTGACTGACTTCTTGACAATTCAAAAGTGCCTGTAAATGGTTTAATTGAAATAAATGCTTTGAGTTTGAGTTATGAGAGCTACATTTAAAAAGTACCCGATAACTAGGAATTATAATAGTAAAAGTTAACTGTTAAATCGTCACGATTTCGATGTGAAAAATTGCCCAAGACCCGACGACCTAGTTAGGCTTACAATCCTGGCTTATCCTGAATCAACAATAGCCAAGTATCTTAGTGACAGATCTAGCCTATTTTAACAGCTCAAAGTTATAAAAACAGCAATAGAAACCAAACGCAATTTCGCAGCTGTCCTCACAATTAAGTATCTACTCTACTAAACCAGCTAAAGAGCGACGAGTATCTTAAAACAATGCAGAAATATTAATGTAATAATTACATCACGTACAAATTAACGGAGAACTCAATTATAAGGCAATTCGCCAAACTTCAGACGCCCCGACATTTTGTAATAAAATTTTAATCAACCAACACGCCAACGTTGGCGTCAAAGTTGGTTAAAAAGTGAATAACGTAGTTTCATAATTACGACGATATTACTCTTCGTCCTCTATGTGATAATCTGTTATATGTACAATGGGAGTCTCTCTCGCATTTTGATATACCTAGAACTTTGTGATTATCCTCTTTGTGTTAGTAAAACGTATCTAACCCACATTCAAATTCGTGGTTAGGTAGGTATACGTTTAATGAATTCTAGGAAAATAAACGAAACCTTTTTTAAAACAAATATTTATCATTTTACATGATTTTATAATGCCTAGATACCTAGTGTTGTGAAAGCTAAGAGTTAAAACACAGAATCATAATTAGAAACATACCTAATAATTAAAAGCAGGTAATTATAAAATTCACCTTTGACTGCGAAAATTAGGGAGAGTTATCCGTTACAAAAACGGTTTGCGCACAACTCGTGCTATGGATTGACCTTTCCGGAGCAAATAAAAGAAATTTTAAAAAACACACCCTCTTTCCTTTGATACGTAAAATGTATTTTCCTCTGACGCGAAATTTGTTTCTGATAAGTGTATAGAAAAGGGATGAATGGGAACTCTTATTGGTAGGTACACAAAAAATATGCAAATACAACCCACTGAATTTGAAACGAGAAGTTTTGCGATACAGATATTTTGTTGTACACAATAGATTTGAGTTGGCTGTCTGTATTGAATGGTTTTGCATAAAATGAATAAAATTATGAAAACTTTTCTGCCAGTAACATTTATTTAATAGGTACGAGTACTACAATAGTGATGTTTACGCATGAATCCGTAGCATTTTTTAGTAGGCGATTCTATAGATACCACTATAAAACATATACCTACTTTAAAACATGTTACTAAATCGACTGTTGAAGTCCCAATCCCAAAACTTACTCCAAACACTGAAGTCATGTAAACAGGGCTTCAGATTGGGCAGCCCGACAAAGTTCCTGTCTACACTACACACTACTTGTACTACGGTAGAAAGTTGTGCTAGATATTATGAATCCTTTATGGAACTATCGGAGCATGAAAATCAGTTTGAGCATTTAATTTGGCGTCTCGTCTGGTGCTCGTGTATTCGGTGTACTCCTCATAATTCAATTTGTTGGCTGAATCGATCAACGACAGGAAATATTCCATTCCTAGACGTCTGCTTTTATATGTATATCTATGAATCCGGGGAAGAAATGTATTTGTTTTTAATGATATTTTGATGGATTTCCGGATGGATGTGAAAAGGCTGATTCGAGAATTGATAAGGATAGGACCACCCATTGTATATTTTGTAGTGTTCGATTTATTTTTTGTTACGTATTTTTGTGGTGTACAATAAAGTATATATAAATAAATAAGGAATAAGATTGTTTCATTTCGGGTATTTTAACAGTCGTTTGCAGTGTATGTCTATTTAGAACCACGATGGGGTACTTACAGAGATTTAAAATATAAGGAGCCCAAAACTGGCTTCATACTTCGGAACATCGGTATTGAGGTCAAATGGCAGTCGGTCCTCGTAAAATACTGATAATATCCAGCCTTATCAGGTCAGACTAGAGGCTGATCCCAAATACATTTAGGTATTGAGGCTAAGGCTATGTGCATGAGATAAGCAAGAGCATATTTTCATCTAAAACTCAAAATCTTACAGTTTTTATTCCCTACCTCAGGCTCATTATCATTCTCACAACAAAAGGCATTCCCTATTCTTCTATTCCATCTATTGGTCGACGATTAATCGGAAGAGCTTGCTGTGGAGAAAAGAGCAGCGGTAATGAATCCGCTCCTATGTAGGTACTAATCATGCTTATATGCGTGCGTTATAACTTTTTCAGCTTTTGGCATCTTAATTAGAATGGTATAAAAGAATTTACTAACTCAGCACACCATTTTTTAAAAGCAGTTGCAAGTTAGCTGCCTGTATACCAAATAGCTTGTTCGACCGTACCAACTTCGCTGAAATGATGAGTTACATTTGAAAATAAGTACTTACATAGGCCATTTCATCAGCAAATCTCATCTTTATTAATCTCAGAAATAGAAATTTTGAAATCGATTTACAATTGCCGGAGATATCGCGTAACAAACATACAAAAAAAAACATACAGTCGAATTGAGAACCTCCTCCTTTTTTGAAGTCGGTTATTAAAAACTCACTGAGCGTTGGATAAAAAGCTGCATTAAAATGCACTAGTATAACTCAAATATTATAAAAAGTTTCAAGGATAAATTCGCTGCATAGCCGTCATTTATTTTTGTGTGCAAAGTTTTAGTAACAAGTGCACTAGGTCGCCATTCAATTAAAATGAAGCAAAACTGCTCCAGGAAATTTAAAGAGCAGTGCTTCGTTTCTTTATTTAGTTATTATTAAAAGGTTATGCCACTACAGGTGATATCATTTTGCATTTTAGGGAAAAGCCTAGTTATTTTCCGGAAAACTCCTGGTTGCACTGAAATGTTTATTTCTTTTGTGGAAATTGAACCGGCTGTCGTAGTGCAGAAGCCAATCACTTCCCTACTTCACCAATCGAGCTGTTTATTAACATAGTCATATTGCAAATAGTGTTACATTTTCAAATTTCTTTACCCTCTTTCAAATGCGCCACTCTACTATACTATAGGGAACATGATTCTGAACGTTGAAATATTTCGATACCCTGCGTTGAAATTTTTCGTCACTTATTAAAAAGAATTGCTGTCCATATATCTTGACCGCGTAGGTATTGCACTTTTCCATGAAACAGCTGATTTTATTTTTGATAATTGAAGAATAATTTCGAGGCTCTTCGGGGGTCTAGAATCATGTGCTGAATTCATGGTTATCTAAAGTTTGCGCGCCGATGTATGTCACCCTCTATTTCGCGCTGTTTCAGTTTACGACATCTTTGATCAAATCGTTGAACATCTACTCTACCTATTGTTAGGTGGTACAGACGCCAGCACATCAACCTACTACAATCTGTCAAATTTCTTTAATCGATTTTCAACTTTATCACTAAAGCATAAGGTTTAAAGTTGATTGGGAAAATGTGACAGTTTCGGGTAGGTTGATGTGCTGGCGTCTGTACAACACTACCACCCATTATTATAGTATAGCAACACTGTCTACAATCTACACTGAAGACGCAATGACGGGCACACTCGCTTGTACGGTCAGCATCAAAAGTTGATTAACACTTCAGTTTTTTTAATCTTAGTTATTGAGCAAAATATTTGTTCAAAATTGCTGCAGAAGATTTTTTTTTAGAATAATACTCTTGTCTATTATGTGAAAAGCTAAAAATCAGTATTTTGAAAAAAGTTGTTGTCAATTTAATAACATGTAAAAATGATAGTGTTAATCGACTTTTGATGCTGACTGTACTAAGTTATCTCAATTAAAGTATACTAATAGATCTTAACAACTGGTGGACTTTATATTTATTACAAGATCTCCCCGAAGACGTCTTATCTACAGTCGCTCCACGTGGTATTCATCCCGAACAGTGAACACCACCACGCAACACCTATCATTCAACTAGTGATTTCTGTAAATCATAGCCGTACTCACATCACTCTACCGTCACCTCTTACTAGGATTCATTGATGTTAAAATCACATGATGATAGCAGCACTCTCGAACACTTCACTTAAAGCCGGATTCACATTACTGTATTATCGTGTCGTGACGCCTCATGACGTAGTGGTAGCTAATCAAAACTCGTGATTTGCCGTAGTCCTGTACAGATCCCTAGTCATGACACACACAACACGACACAGTAATGTGCCGGTGGCTTAAGTTTTCAATATATTTAACAGAATAGCACCGCGTGTCGTCGTACGCCAATTTACTTTTACAGAATCATACTTTATAAGAATTTTAAATGAGAAAGTAACTCTGCCTGTATGTCTGATCCCTTTTAAAGCCAAAACGGCTGAATGTATTAGGATGAAACTTGTCTCCCGGATAGACCATGACCTAGATTAGGACATAGGATATTTACTTACTTTTTATCTGGTTAGAACGTTCCCGAAAGTAGTGGAAATTGTTAGAGGAAGCCTTTGCCAAGAGGCACTGAACTCCGAGATATATTGTAACTCAGGAAAGAAAATGACAGCAATTAAACTAGCACAAGAAAAGAGTTTCAGGATAAAAAGGGCTTTTGATTGATTGAAGTTCCCGTGGGATAATTCCCGATCTCCACTAAATGCTAGTTAATCATAATTTATTCGCCGAATTCGAGGCTCCACCAAACCAAACTAGAAAGAAACATGTAAAAATAACCTTACACCGACCGGTATGAACGTACCTGCGAATGCCACAAATAAACACAAGTCTAAATAACTATAAGCGATATATAAATGTAGGTGAGTTCACATGATTGACTTCCATTCAATTTTGCGACGAATAGCTATTTCTGTGTCAGTATAATAGGCGTTAAGTAATATGTTTCCTGATTATGAAATTGGTAGTGTGTGTCATATTTTGTGTGCGTAGTATTGAACTACATTTGGAAAAACCCATCAATTTGGATACAATATAGGGAAATAGAGGAAAATTTTAGGAAAACTTGCTTTGTGATAAGTCTGTGATGATGTAACTGTAAATACACTTTATTGTGGAAAGAGTTTGATAGGTACTTACATTGACTTTAACTAAGTTTCTGTTTCAGACTCATTTTACTCATAATTTTGATCACGAGTTCGAGTGAAAAACTTTTGAGCTTAATCCATATTTTTCAAAATCATGCACAAACATTCTTCATTTTTATGCAGGATTTTGAAAAATACAGGGTAACATAACCTGTACTTAATATAATATAAACCCATAATTTCAGTTATTTTGCAAATTCAAATAGTTGCCAAATCGAAAGAGACTCGTACTCACACCTCGCAGCAATTACTTTTTTTTTTACATATTCAATGGGTCCTTACATATGAAATTGGCGTTTTTCGTACTGGCCACTTTAATCACGAATTTCTCCTCTTTGGTAAGGAATTCCAAATTCAAATTTGTACAGCTATTTACTCATGTATTTGTGCTTCGATGACCGTCATTCATTTGTTTTTTTTCTTCTGTTTTTTCTGTTTGCGTCACTCATTTTACAAAATGGAAAATTTAAAATATCGCATTATTTACGAGTACGAGTTCCGCCGTGGCACTAGTGCTGCGGAAACGACTCGAAGGGTGAATGATGTGTATGGCGGTCATGTTGCAAAAGAAAACACAGTTCGTTTTTGGTTCCAACGTTTTCGTTCTGGAAATTTCGACCTGCAGAACAAGCCCCGTGGACGGCCTGAGACCCAAGTTGATAATGGAGAATTGAAGGCTATTGTGGAAGCGGACCCATCGCAAACCACGTCCGAGTTAGCTGCAGGCTTCGATGTTAGTGATAAAACTGTTTTAATTCACTTGAAGCAAATTGGGAAGATTAAAAAGCTTGAAAGGTGGGTACCTCACGAATTGACTGAAGCAAACCGGCAAACGCGCGTCGACTGCTGCGTTACATTACTGAACCGGCACAACAATGAAGGTATTTTAAACCGAATCATTACCTGTGATGAAAAATGGATTCTTTACGATAATCGGAAGCGCTCAGCGCAATGGTTGGATCCTGGCCAGCCAGCCAAATCCTGCCCCAAGCGAAAATTAACCCCAAAAAAGTTACTTGTAAGCGTTTGGTGGACTAGTGCCGGTATTGTTCATTACAGTTTTCTCAAATCTGGCCAGACTATTACAGCTGATGTCTATTGTCAGCAATTACAAACCATGATGGAAAAGCTAGCGGCTAAACAACCAAGGCTGGTCAATCGCTCCACGCCACTGCTGCTTCACGACAACGCCAGACCACACACTGCGCAACAGACGGCTACCAAATTAGAAGAGCTTGAATTGGAATGTCTTAGACATCCTCCGTACTCCCCGGACCTTGCTCCAACAGATTACCATTTTTTTCGCAATTTGGATAACTTTTTGCAAGGGAAAAAATTCAACTCCGATGGGGCAGTCCAAATCGCCTTCAAAGATTTTATTGATTCCCGTCCGACTGGTTTTTTTAGTAAAGGGATCAATGAACTACCTATAAGATGGCAAAAGTGCATTGAAAACAATGGTTCATACTTTGATTAATTAAATATATTATATTAAAAAATATTCGACTTTTTGTTCCTTCCATACAAAACGCCAATTTCATATGTAAGGACCTATATTTTTTTTTATAGTCTATACTGTCCCATTGCTGGGCAAAGGCCTCCCCCAAATCCTTCCAGGAATTCAAACATTAAAAATAATTATCCTTGTGTTGCTACCAGTTGCGACATAAGCCGAAGGAAACGAGAGAGGAAATTGGCTAAATGCAAAATTAAATGATGAACCGAAATAACTGAAACTGTAGGTACTTACATAGAACTTTCTACTTAAAATGAAAGCACAGAAGACATCCGAAAAGATTCCAGCGTACAAGACATAAAGGTCAAATCAGAACAAAAAAAAAAAAACGATAACAATAAACTTTATTACGCAAGGTAAGTAGTTTGCTGATGACGACTGCGGCAGGTTTTAGAAGAAACTGAAAAAAAAAAATAACAAAAGTTACAAACATTCAGTAACCTTCCTAGATATAATCGGCTCATGTCTCGGCAATGAATGAGATAACCGGATATAATATCCGTTTCTGCTGCTTACCTGTGTCTTTGGACATAGGCACCTACCATTTTTGAAGATTAGAAATTAATATGTATCCATTGAAAAAAAAGCAATAGCTAACGCCCTTACGAAATCCATATTTTTCACAGCCAAAAATTACCTTCAACTCAATAAAACTGTAATCTAATCTTACTTTTGAATTGCGAAATCTTTTGATCTCCCAGAGACAAGTTTCCGTGAAATCTTCTCCGTGTTACGGGGAGGGTGACCCAATTAAGATGTCACCATAAGGAAGGTTGCCCATGTACATTCAACAAAAGAGATAAGAAACCAGGGTTGTCGGATATAGTTGAAGTTAATTTAGTAAGGCATCGATGAGCTAAACCTGGTTGAGGCTGGCACAGGAGCGTGGGGATTGGCACATGAAAAGAAAGGCCTATACCCTGCAGTGGTTGAAGTCGGACTGTGGATGATGATGAAGACACCGATGGATGTATTCGAATGAAATTTAATTTTTGATAAACTAGCTGCGCTCCGCGGTTTCACCCGATTAAAAGTCGGTCCCGTGAGAATATCGGGATAAAAAGTAGCCTATATGTAAATCCATGGTGTCAGCTACCTCCATACAAAATTTTATCAAACTTGGTCCAGCCGTTTGAGCGTGAAGAAGTAACAAACATATAAACACACACACTCACAAACTTTCGCCTTTATAATATTAGTGTGATAGTTTTTGATAAATAGGCGTTGGTCCCGACTGTCATTCGTTGATCTTTGACAGTTGTTACGGGTAGTCAGAAGCCAGAAAGTATGATAACCAGTCTTACCAAGGGGTATCGTATTACCCAGTAACTGGGTTGTGGAGTTTCGATAATAATAATTTTTATAATAATAATTTTATTTGTACACACTTTGAAAAACATACATAAGTACACACTCACAGAATTAGATAGGCAGTCGCTCCATGTAAAATACTGGTACTTATTCAGCTGCATCTGGTTAGACTGAAAGCCGACCCCGACATAGTTGAGACAAGGCTAGGCAGATTAGATGAAATGAACTGTTTGTTTTCTATTAATTAAATTGAATTTTATTCGAAAATATCTATGGGTTTCTTACTAGATGACCCTGGTTACTTATCTCCTTAGCTGACCGTACCCAAGTACCTACCGTGATGCCGCCATCGTAGGAGTTCAAATGAGTCGGTTTAACTCACGCTCCATGAGTTGTGAGAACTTTGTGTGACTGTCATATATGAAAGCCTCAAAGGACCTGTACAATTCATTGTGTACTGGGAATTTATACTGAAAACCAGCGACCCGCCCCTGCTTCGTACAGTTTTTACGACTTGACAAAACATCGAGATTTCTTTACTATATGTATGTTTAATATTATTTTTTAACCGACTTCAAAAAAGGAGGTTCTGTATTCGAGCCGTATGTATGTATGTTTGTATGTCCGCGATTTTCTCATAAACTAATGAACCAATTTTGATAATTCTTTCACTAATGTGATCTACATACTTTCTGGAAGGTTTTTAGTATATAATACATTAGGTAATTATTCTTATGTACGAAGTTGTATACATAAATGTACTGCATCTCCGGCATTTCTATGCGAATTTTGATGATTCTTCTAGTCGGTGTCTTCAATTCATCAATGCACCAGTGTAAAATTGAATTTGTGCGGGGTAGGTACAACTAAAAGTGAAAAAAATAACTTTAATTTCGGAAGTCGGTGTCAAAAAACGAAAATGCGGATCCAACGACACCGACTTCCGAAATTAAAGTTATTTTTTCACTTTGTAGTGTTTGTTTTTTGATGTCGGTTGTTTTTATTATAAACATAAACTTTACGGAATAAATTCTCTAAAAGATTTTGAAAACCGCGTCAAAATCCGTTGCAGAGCTTAAAAGAACGACGTGGTCACACAGACAAGCACGAAAAGCGACTTCAATTTATAATATCAGTTTAGAAAATCTACAAAACCGAGCGACAAAGTTGTTTGCAAACTCTTTTACGAAGGTTTCAGTAAATCAATCTGGAAAAATATAGTAACTTTTCAGTTTTTTTTGTCGATGACAGCGTGATAAACCAGCGTACATAATTATGATTTGAAATGTAGGTATGAGGTAGGTTATATTGGTGATATTTCTCGATGGGGTTTGCTTGACCTGGTGTTTAGGAACTGCAAGATTTACATTTTGTCCGTTACCGTTTTCATGGATTACTTGATCGGATATAGGATAGGTTACACCTACACATAATTAATTCCGATTTTTAAATAGATATAGTACGCGCCACGAAAGATGAGACTTGACTTATTATTTCGTTATAAATATTATAATATTGTTAAGAATTTTTATCTAAATGTCATCGATAAATCCCTGAATACTTAGATATACACATTATGGGTAACTATTTCGTATACGACTTACCTGCGCAAACTCCCTACAACTGAGCTTGTCAAGTCTCATCTTTCGAGGCGCGTATTATACCTATGTAAGCATACCTAGATAGGTCTGCATTTACCTTAAAATAAAAACACATGAAATGTGTACATAAAATATCAATAGCAGAGAACAGCAAGTTAATTGATATTGATTTCATATAATAGAGGAGAGTGGGCACGGCTGGCAATGGATGAGTCACGTTATAACTCGCACAGTTACGCGCACCGGGCGCCGCGTGTGAACTTAACTAACCATAAAACGTTTGACGTTTTGTTTCCATGCAAATGCACGGTGGTGTTGTGAAGCGAACACTTGGAAAAAGTTTTGAAACTCATTATTCTAGTCTAGTTGATAGAAAAGTTTTCCAATATTAGAATTTTCTTGTTGAACTTTTTTAATTATTGATTTTCTTGAGGCGGTAAATTCATTTTGAGCTTTGGGTATTTTAGGGTTCGTAACGAAAGGATGACAACGGGACCCTACTAGAGCTCCCATGTCCGTGCGTCCGTCCGTCTGTCACGGGGTACCTTTTAAACCGTAATAGGTAGGCACTGGAATTTTTTACAGAGTTCTACTACTCGTACTATGGCCACTATAATAGCCGAGTATCGGATTATCCAATTTTTTTTTGTATTTTGTTTTAAAGAGTCTTGTTGTCATTACTAACATTAGTTAGTTTCTCATAAGCATCTCTGTGTTACTAACTACTGCTACTGTTATGGATGTATTTGGAAATCTGAAATAAATGAATATAATAATAACAATTGATAAAAACAAAAATTGTGCGTTGGTACAAAACTCTTCGTGTCCAACTCGCACTTTGCCGCTTTGTTATTATTTATATTCGTGCCTTTTTCTATAAGCACAAATTAATTGTCAAACTTGAGTGAACAAGGCTTTAATTATTACTAGAAAATTCATCATAATACATGTTTTCTTTACTTTGATAATATTGCTACCAAGAAAATGCGACTACATTAGTTTAATTTCTCTTTTCAAAATTCTTGCACGTAACGTACTGTATGTAGTTATTTTTTATTGAAATGCTCTCGCTAAAATTTTCCATTATCTTGGACTTGGCCGTACGATCAGAATGGTTCACTAAATTATTTAATATACGAAACGAGGTTAGCTCGTATGTACTTTCGGTATAAATTCAATAAGACATGTAATATTGTGAACCAAGATAATACAGTTACCCATTTTTAATATTGGATTTTGTTTGGATCTACTTATAAGTTCGACAGTCTGTGTAAATAATATTCAATCATGATTTTAGAACCAACATTGATTCAAAACACACCCTACTAGAGAAAAGCAAGTTACGTTTTACTGAAATCAGAAATGTTAGAACATTTTTCGCAAGCATTAATTTACAACTCAAGTAAATTGTGTATTATTGTATATTATTATTATGTGTGTATTATTATGTAAAGTATTATTAGTATATAAAAAGTTATAATTCAAGTATTATAGCTTATCTATCATTCACTATCATTTCGGGTCCCCAAGCAGTGGCGTGCATTGCATATAGGCATATAAGCAGTGCCTACCTCGATATATCAACATAAGCCTGTCAATTACATTTTAGTGTGTGTGCCCCACAATTAAGAAACTCACTAAATTATTTTCATTTTGAACTTAGTTCCTGCCGGGGGTCCCCCGACCACACTTTTTTTTTCTGATGAATGACCGCGTCTGCCTAGACTAGACCCGGCCTAGTGCCTACCTATTCCGAAAACCAATGCAGGCCACTGTCCCCAAGATACAGGCGCTACGTAGTTTGGAGACCACCGAATAGGTATAATCACAGGGTATAATTATGAAGATCACTAACAGTTACAGACAATAAATCTAACACTGTTGTGGAGGTCAGATAGGCAGTCGCTCCATGTAAAATACTGGTATTTAGCTGCAACTGGTTAGCCTGGAAGCGGACCTCAACATAGTTGGGAAAAGGCTAGGTAGGTAATGAATTTAAAAAATATTAAATAAAATAATACTTTATTATTTATTTTACTCCATAGCACTATACGCAAACTTTACAGTTGCCTAAAGTGCCCGTCGGCAGGCGCTTACTCTACAAACGGACACTTAAAATTTCACCGTGTATAAACCGGAACTACCCGCAATGCAACAAAAATAAACGTTCTCTCGTAACAAAAACATACGTAACGAAAACTAAATAAAGCCGTAACACAAACAGATTATTAAATGCAGAAAACTTTTAACCTGCATAAAAACGTCGTTTGCGCCATCACTGCACCCACTGGGAAAATACAGAGGACGATATTATTTTCAATATTCTTTCCCTGGATGGAGAATAAATGGAGTTTAGGGTGCGGATACATTGGTACACGAACAAACCTTTTCTTTTCAACTTTCGCACGCAGTTCGAAAAATTGAGTGATGTATTCGTAAAGTGTGCGTTTAGCTTGCGTGATTTGAATATCTCCCTATATGTACCCGCCCTTAACAGCCAACCCTTTGCACGACTTTATAGTATCCTGAGGGCAGGTGCGGCCTCCTGCGGCAGGGAAATTTCCTGCCGCTGACACTTTGATGGCTCAATAAAGCAATGATATTGCAATAATGTCCGTCGTTTTTACAAATCACTAGCGTATGTCCATGACTTCTGCTGTAAGGAAATTCTTTAGCTAGTCCTGACAAAGATTTTTTTTTTTTTTTTTGTCGATTTGAAGATTAGTTGGCATCGTTATATTTGCTAAAAAGCCAAGTGTTTGCCACGTGGCCTGAAGTGGAGTTGGGCAGGCCATCTAGCTAGACGAGGAGATAGCTGATGGAAAAAATATGAGACCGAATGGTGGCCGGGGGTAAGGCCAAAGAATCTAGGGCCGTCCAAAAGCGAGCTGCGTTGCCGATATCGTCAAAGTCGCGGGAAACTGGATCAGAGACGCGCGGAACCAAGAAGAAATGAAGAAAGAAAGAAGAGATGACAGAAAGAAAGATGAGATGGCAGAAGAAAGGGGAGGCCTATACCCTGCAGTGGGTGATTCGAGGCTGAAATGATGATGATGATGATGATGTGTTTTTTGGATGAATTTAAAATATAGAAAAATCATGTGTGAGTTCATTTTGTCACAGAAGAACGAGAACTTACTTTTCGCAGCAAAGGTACAGAATTTATTCGTTATTAAAACTTCGGTCAGTATGTATTCAAGTGTGCGAAGTGCGAATATTCTACATGACAGGTTTCTAGCGCAGGACTAAACACTTATGCACCGGTATAGTGTCTCTTAGCCCCATTTCCCCCTGTTGACCGACTTTCAGAAAGTTGATTAAATATATAAGTTAGTAGACACTGCAACCGATAAATTCGATTCTCTTCCATTCCTAACCCAACATGGAAATCTAAAAGCTACGTTTGCATAAAATATTGTTAGCATATCATGAATACTTTTTGATTTCCTGCAAAAATCCTGATGGAACCTCCCCAGACTCTAATCCTGGGGACTTTCAATCACAATCGCCATGAATTCAATTGGAGACTTTAAACGGATTTTTGCGATTTGCATGAAATACCGCGGATATAGTAGGTCGGTCTTGTGGCTCGGGGCGCATCCCGGTGCAGTCAATATTTCAAATTTTCTGTCTAGCCGGGCCCAGGAAGTCGGCGTGTGCATGAAATTCCATTTTAGATCATTATTTTCGAGTGGGCGCGGCATTTTGTAGGACGTATACTCATATAGCAGACAAGTACTCTATATTTATTGCGGGCAGGTATTTGGGAAAGCAATTTCGGTTTATCTCACAGACCTAACCCGTGTCTAGCTCGCAGGCGCGGGCTGCACCTATAAATATTTGTGTGGGTACTCACAACTGTCCAATTCTCACGCGTTGTTTGCTAAAAGAAAAATGGTGCTGGTTGAAGCTACCTCGTCTCCAGCGTGGCCATTGAGGTTGATAAATGGATTTATTTAAGTATTATCTTGACTAGTCTTGAAAAGTAGTGAAACTTTTGCAAGATAAGAAGATAAAAATCTATCTTGGTAAACTTTTATAAGTAATGGTTGTGACGTGCTTAAAGTTTAGCTTTAAAGCTCTTTCGTCTTTTGTTTTTAAGGGAACTACACGACTTAAAGCGCGGTCACTGTCGGACTGCATAGAAAAGAAAGAGACGGGCGATGACACAACGCTGGTAATTTATTGCAATATATGAAGCCATTATCTATTTACAAAATTCTATTGTTTGGACTAAAAAATTAGGTAAAAGATGCTTTAGTGTGTTGCTTGTCTAGAATAATCTGACAAAAAATCAGAATGATTGTATGTATATTAGTATGGTTTTTATTGTAAAAAGAAAGTTTTTAGAGGTAAGTATCTTCATGACTTTTTTCTATCGTATCAAATTAGTTGTATTATGTTTTCAACACACTATCTAACTAGGATATATCCTGAAGAATATCATATATTTTTCTGATTTTGTTTACTGTAGTCAATCATATAATTTTAGGCATTATAAAACTTGCGTTTTTGCGTTTAGATCCTGTAGTCACCTTAAACAAATATGTTATACACATGACATAACAAATATGGTTTGGGCTGCTACTGAGAAATTTAAGATGGAAAAACTCAATGACAATTTTTGCGACCCGGGAATCGAACCCAAGACCTTATGCTCAGCAGTAGTGCTTACGACCGCTAGACCAACGAAGCAGTATACATAATTAAGTATTGGCATTAAGTATAACGCGCTAGCTTATCCAAATATACTGCTGAGTTCGATTCTCACACGGAACAAATACTTTTAGATCTAGGTCAAGACAAAGTAAAGGCATATAGGTAACCTACCTGAGGGGCAGTTCTCGTAATTTTAAGAACGTTCACAGTCTGATCACAGTCACAATCTGTCAAAATTACCTCTAATTTCCCTACATTTTTGAAAAGTTTTTGACGTTTGTTTGTCGCCGAAATGAGACTGCGACTAGATTTTGAATGTTTTAAATTACGAGGATTAGCCTTCTGATATTCTGGTCCTGGTAGTTTAGGCCTATGATATTTGGGTCACTAAACGTTCCCACGACACCGCTATAAGTTGTACTTTTGGGCAACGCTCTTCCAAGTCCGCATTTGTTTTACAACCGTCTCATTTCCCTAAAACCCGCGAAACCTCTTAGCAGATAAATAAATCCTCTGCGGATAAGGGTTGAGTAACGACAATCATCAAAAATATTGGGGTGTGTACGAGTGCTCGAAAGGGTGGAAAAAGTGCACTAAATCGTTTTTATTGCATTTTATTACATTTTGCGTTCCCCTGCCCTCCGGATAAATGGCGCGAAAGAATTTACATATGAAAACTCTTTGACATCAGCTTGTTTGGGTATGTAAAAACCATTGTTGGTAGGTACCTACTATTATTTATTAACCGTGATATTAAAATTGTAACAGTTTCGAATATTGGGAGTCACGTATGACGTAATTAATGTCGCGTCGCAATTTATTTCATCGATAAAAATTCATAGTACCTAATAAAAAGGACATGAGCGACGTGACGTTTATTGGTCTATTACGATCGCCATCAATGAACATAGTCTGGTTAGAAATATATACAAGGTTATTTGAAATAACAAATTGGCTAGCTAAACTTAGCTAAATTTTGCTGACAGAAGTGAAAACTTGAACAATTACTACGTGTGTATTTTTTGAATCATAATATAAACAAAACACAAACAGAATACTTTGCCATCACTCACTGACATATCGGACGGAAACACATTAAAACCGAGTACATCCCGAGGACAGCCGAACACATCCGAAGCGGTGTTGGTTACGGTAACAGTGGCGCGAATTCAATGGTTTTTTCCCATCTCAAAAAATGCCCAACGCGCTTAAAGAAGTTTTCAGTTCAAAAAATAAATAAATTTTACTTTTTTTCGTTCAAAATCTAGTCGCAATCTCATCTCAGCGACAAAAATGTCAAAAACTTGTCATAAATGTAGAGAAATTAAAGGTATTTTTGACAGATTAACACTGAGATCAGACTGTAAACGTTAAAAAATACAAACATTCGAATTGAGAACCTCCTCCTTTTTTAGAAGTAGGTTAAAAATTATGAGATTTGCCCCTCAAAAGACTACTGCCATGCAGATATCGATGTGACGCTTTCCTAGAGTAATTGTCACCAGCCAGACATTATCCGACCTTTTCAGTGATAACAAATCCAGACGGCGGCGCCACTTTCTGCGCCGTCATATAAATGGCATTCGAGATTGCACTTATTAATATAGTTTAGCTCTAGAGCTCTAACCAGGGTAACCCATTTTTATTAAATGAAGCCTATTTATGAAGCATTCATATCTGTAAACTGAGTCAGGAGGAAATTACTCTTGAAAATATTAAAAACTAGCTTTTTCTCGGGCTCTGCCCACGTGTATGTCGGAAATTATCCTACGGGACTACTCGCGGGCCCTATCAGATCACCAGCGCTGCGACATTTAATTTTTAAATGTCGCAGCATCATGCTGAGATAGGAGCCTTTTGGCGGTCCATTCCCGTTGTCCCCATTGACGCTGACCCCATTATGGGGACAGCGGGAAGTCATAAAATTTCCTTCTGTTGTCCCCATTGATGCTGTCCCCACTATGGGGACAACGGGAAGTCATAAAATTACCTTCCCGTTGTCCCATTGATGCATTCACGTTATGGGGACAACGGGAAGTCATAAAATATCCTTCGTTTTGTCCCAATTGACGTAAGCATAGTTTATATAAATACAAATGAAACAAATTATTTAAGCATAATTATGGTTTTTAATCAAATGTGAAAAAATCTAATTAAAAACACACACACTAGTGGAGTTAGTGCAGTGCTTTCATTGTTGCTTCCTAAATCGGTATGAATCGTAAATATTTGATTAAATATAACTGGACCATTTTTAAAAGTTCCGTCTCCAAAAAAGTTTTTAAAAATAACCATTTTTTCTCTTGCCTCACCAGCACAAAACATAATAATACGGCTTTTACCCTCACAATAGTCCGCTAGTAGCACAACTAGTAGTACTTTCACATTCTTAATATCATTAAAAACAGTTTTAGAAACCCCAAGTGTGGAATTTCTATGGCGGTAAAGAGATGTTTTCTTGTTTTCAAATTTAGGAAGGTTAATTACTTGATCGAGTCCCATGTCTTTAATTTCTGAAATCGTTGCATTATAAGCTGTCGGCATGCCAGGTAAATCCGTTGTGGCGATTTTGTGTTTGCAGTCTTCATAGTAAGTGTCAAGCAGGTTTTTATTGATATCCGGAGTACAAGTGTGTGCGGTCTCCTTCAAAATATGACCTTCCTGTAAATAATAATGAACAAGACGCTGGTGTGTGCTCTAGACTCGCAGCTGTCAAATTGTTTTAACGACAGCAAAGACCTCACCGATACCCATTCAATTTTGTACTGTGCAGCTGTAGCGGCATGTCGTGTAGCTCCTGTCAAATTCCCCAACTAACGGTGTCAGAGCTCCTCTACCAAAACCAGCTGTACCAGCTTGGCAGTGCAGGATTGAGTGTCGCATCGGTGAGGCACTCATCGGCAAGCTAACCTGCTTCAGGGAGAGTGATGCGCTTTGTGAGGTGGGCGTTCTCGGGGACTGATTAGTTCTCGAGATTATTTATCTCGCGTCAATTTGGTGTGGACAAATGTGCAGTCATGCATGTAAAGTTGCCACTTGTTAGTCGACATAGCTTTTTAAAATACTTAATTGAATCTTTATTGTACCCGTGCATTTGTTTTTTTTTTTCGCAAGTGGTATTCCCACAAAACTGCTCCGCTTTTATAAGTTGTCTTTTTCTTTTTTGTCCAGCATGTAAAAGTATTGTGCCGCCCGTTCTGTGTAGGTATGTATTGTAATTCACTACTTCCTCCCGAAGGACTAGGAAGCTCTTGTGACATTGTTGATAACTATTGGGAAAAACGAAACATTATTTTTATTTACATTTTATTGTAAGTATGCAAGAAATACTAAGAAAGAAAAGAACGATACAACCGAATCGCTGCTTATTTCTGAACAGATTTTTTTGTAACAGCTGAATACTATACAATAGAATGAACATACTATCTACTTATTGTAGGAGAAGAAATAATTTCATATAAAATTGTAATGAATAGGTATAGTAGTTTATGTTAATATACTTACATGAGTTCTTTTACGCTTTCACTTACAACACCACTATTCACCACTTATTAATACTGAGTAAGTAACTCCTATGCTCCTAGTTACTATTTCCTTTTCTGCCACTCGAATAACCTGTCACCCAAAGTGACAGCGAAATAAAACCAGAAAAGTAGCGCATGTCCAGTAGCGTAGCTATGTGCACAGGGGCCCCGATGCGAAAAAAAATTTGGGGCTCTATCTAAATTGGTTAGGTTTTATTTTATCACGTAAAAAACATAAATACATACACATACACACACACATACATATACTAAATGTTGTGCTGCGGCATCCCGCGGCGTGCCGTGGCATGCCATGGCATCCCGTGGCATGCCGTGGCATCCTGCTGAAAGCCCGCACCGACCGGACTGCGCTCCATTAACCGAAATGACCGCTGCACAAGTTTCAACCTTATTTCAACTAGCTTAGCAATCATAATTCCTCGACACAAAGTGACCCATACGTACATACATACAGCTCAAAAACATAACCCTCCTTTTGGGCTTCGCCGCAGTCGGGTAAAAAAGGAGTGCAGTAATACCTACTATGTACTAATATTTCGGTAGAGCATTAAGCTAGTATTCATAAGTCAGTGACCGCATAACAGCCGATTGGTTGCAGTGGCTTAACAAGAACTTACACAATACAACAGAAAGAATTTATTATATTTATGTTCTGAAGGTGGAAGACATTTTTTGCTAGGTCAGTTCGAGGTTTCCTGGTCAGGGGCCAGGGGCCCCCTGAGCTTGGGGGCTAGCCCTCCGATAGCTGTGCCACTGCACACGTCCTAAAGTGACAGCGAAAAAAGTGAAAAAACTAACGCATTCCGGCCAGCAGTATTTTATTTTTAGTAAATTTGTCTATGGGATTATTGCTTGCGTTTGAGGTTCTTTAGTCGAGTGGTTACATGTAGTATATTTGTCCTAAAGGCCGGGTGGTTGTATCGGAATTACGAAATAAGTTATCTGTAGTTGAAAATCATTAAAAAAATAAATGGCTGCGATGACGCATGCGAAATGCGATTTTCGCGTGATGTAATTGTTATCGTATTTCAAAATTTTGGAAGAAAAATGGTAAGTATTATATGACATGCGATTCAGTATGAATAGGGCTATTTTTAAGTAAATAAAGAATAGGGTCAATTTCACTTACTTAAACAATTTTACACAGTAACAGTAAGAATGTGTATTTTTAAGCAAAAGTAACAGCTATGTATATAATTATTATACCAATATAAACTCCATTTAACGTCACTCGATGTAACGACAAACTTTATTTTATTAAGTTTTGCTTGTCCCCGTTAACAGGGACACCGTCAATGGGGACAGTAGGAATAACATTTAATTATTTTTAATGGGTTCATTGTCCCCATTAACAGGGATACCGTCAATGGGGACAACACGAATAAATTTTAATTATTTTTATTGAGTTCCGCTGTCACTGGGGACACAGCTGGCACTGGGGACAGCGTCAATGGGGACAACGGGAACAGACGCTTTTGGCCTCGTATAGGACTTTCTGTTTCATTCTTCTTTTTGTTACTTTATTTTTAAATATAATTTGTTTTTTATTTTTTACTGTGTTTAGTTTGTGATCTTTGTTTTTGATTCGTCCTTTAAAGATCAAACAGTAACGAATTAGGTAAGCTCAGTGTTTGTCTGCGTAGATACCTACACTTGACGTTGTAAGTGTTCAGATATTTTTGGTTAGTTGTGTGTATAGAAATTATTGACAAGCATCTGTTCAGATGTTGATGAAGTAATCAATGTTCAGATATTAATGGTAACTTGTAGTGTAAGGATCTTATTGACATTTATAATTGTTCAGAAGTATTTGGTCTCCTTGCCTGCTACAATATATCTGACGGCGACTGTACCATGGTACAGTCGCCGTCACATATTACATCGACCGTCACTATTACATGTAATAGGGGGCGAGAATACCTATTTATTACCTTCAACTGGGCACTGAGAAATTCTTGATAGAAAAACCCAATAATACTGTGTCCAACTTGAAAATCGAACCCAGGACCTTATGCAGCAATAGCACTTACGACCAGTAGTCCAACAAGGCAGTCCGTCCGTCCGTCGTCGGTCCAGTATTTAAATGAAAAGCCGTATTCTTGTTGCATATTCAATGGCAAAAAAAATGATTTTAACCTTTTGAACGCCATTGTCACATATATGTGACAAACGAAATCTTACCCTGAACGCCAACGTCACAAATATATGACAAAATACACGTCGCACGGGTCGCAAAATATTATGAAATAAACAATTTAATCATTACTTTTGTGTCTATATTGTATTGCATGAAACTAATATAAATAAACCACCAATATCGAGAAATTTGTGCCATGGTTTTAAGCGTGTGTTTGTGTTGTTTTGTTAAAGTGGCCTGTCGTCAGGGGTACGGCGATACGTTTATACTCTGGCGTTCAAAAGGTTAATGTGATAGGTTTATTACTTGTGTTTGCTGATGTTTTTTTTTACGAAACGTGAACTCAGGTTTAGTACCTTCAGAATTCGAAGATCAAAGCTTCAAATAATTTATACCTATGTAATGTCAGGGAAATTGTTTGTGGTATTGTTAAACAAATTGTTGTAGTCATTCTTTGATAGTTATATGAAATGGCGTTGACACGTCAAGTTGACGTAGGGTGACAATTTGCTTAATAATTAATTTTCTTTTACTGTAGGTACTTACATATATTATGTTGTATTTTACGTCCCGTCCCTAAATCAATATCTACTGATTTCTATCTCCTTATTATTCCCCCGACATTCTTTTGTTTCCAAACCGCGGTAGACCCATAAATGAAGAAATGTTTACCTCGCAAAAGTTTCATTAAATGAGGACGTGTCTGTAATTATTCATGATGTTTATAAGCCAACTAGCTTCTGCCCGCGACTTCGTCCGTGTGAAATTTCGGTCCCTAAGCCGCCCCGTCGCATCGCATCACCGGTCCGCGCTGTCATTTCGTTTTCGCTTAGCGTTATTTCTGACTTTTTTTCTTTTTGTTCGGCTCCTAAGGGTCATAGCGTGATGTTAAATAGCCTATTAAAGCCTTCCTCAAGAATTGGAAAAAAAACAAGATTTTTTTTTAAATCCGACAGGTAGTTCTAGAGTTTAGCGCGTTCAAACAAACAGACAACCAAACTTCAGCTTTATTATTAATATATAGGTACTTAGATGATTTCCGTACATTCGAACGAGGAGTTTCGTCTTTCAGAATATAAATGTGGAATATATTATGACTGGTCTGTTATTTCAATAGATTTGTGGCGAAATATTTATTTATTCTGCTGGCGTATAATTTGATTTGCAGTTTTGTTTCATATGTTTAATTCATATTTTCAAATGTTTTGTTTCATATGTTTTCAAACGTGAAATGTGGATCTAGGAGAGATATATCGCCCCTTTAATCATAAAACGAAACAACTCAAAATTTACATTATTCGAGTTTTTATCATAAAGTGAATTAACTTCAAACGTAGAACACGTACAATCCAACAGCCACATCGATACGATGTAAATGACAGAATTAGAAGACTATCGTTCTCTTTTTGATTAACGGACTCGAACAAGTTGGTACCGGTAAAGTGATACATTCAGTGATGCACCAACTTTGCTCAAGGTAAATTCTCGGAAAAATATTAAAAAAGCGGAGTAAAACCAAAAGAAATCGGTGTTTTGCTATTAGGTAATTATTTTATAAGCTTTTATTTATTCAAAAAGTGAATTTATTTGAGTTATTTCTTTTTATTAGAAATGTAGACGTAATTTGTGTCTATAGTATCTTGACTTAATTCAGTTTTATATAAATTGTATGATACCGTATTACGACACATTTCGAGTTGATGCAGTTTTATAATAAAATACATTAGCAAATCTAAATTAGATTATGTATTATTCCAGTATTGTACTATAATTTATCAAAAACTTAGTATTTTTTTTGGTTTGTTCCTGTTTACTGTTAATTTGTCAGATATGACTTTGTTTTTATTTAGAGTTATTTTACTATTTTAGAAAAAAAAGTGGGTGCCGTTAATAAATTAAAATATTAACAAGGGTATAATAATTATTTTCTTATAAAGAGAATGAGGTGGAGGACTTGGAAGGAGTTTAATAGATACGAGTACCTACTCTTTGTCCTGTTTTAGAATGTCTTCAAGGGCACGAAAACTTCATGGTCAACAATGTATCAAAGGTACACAGATGATCACCCACATACCTGCGCCATTTATTAATGTAAGAGTAAACGAAATATATTGTAATCTTAAAGGATGTGAAAAGTATCAGACAAGCTGCTGTTGAACATAATATTCCTTTTACGAAACTCCAAAGATATCACAGTAAAGAAAAAATTTGCAAAACCAGCTCACAAGGTTGACGCCAAACTACGCGGTGAACCAAGTATTTTCCAGAGACCAAGAGCTAATATTGAAACAATATTACATAAAATGCGCAAGCCTTTTCTATGGTCTGTCTGTTAAGGATTGTAGACAAGTGGCGTACGAAAATAATGGCAACAGAATGCCAAAGACGTGGACGTCGGAATCTATTCCAGCCAGTTGGTTGTCTAACCAACTGGCTGGAATAGATTGGCTAAGGGGTTTCCGCCAACGACATCGAGATTTGACGCTGCGTAAACCCGAGGCGTGCAGCTTAGCACGAGCATCGGCTTTTAACAGGGAGACTGTCAATCACTTTTACGATAATTTGGAGGACGTGATCAAGCGCCATCCTGCATTTGCTGATGGGACAAGAATTTATAACTTGGATGAAACCGGTACCACCACTGCAAAAGACCCAACGAATTATAGCGCCAAAAGGTAGAAGAAATCTCTGCAAGGTGACCAGTGGTGAGAAGGGGACAATTGTCACTACCTGCAACATCATAAGCGCTGGGGGTCAGGCAGTTCCACCAGTCCTTATCTTGCCAAGGAAAAATACGAGCCCTCGTATGGCTGTTGGTACCCCACCTGGATCACTGATTCTGGCAAACCCATCTGGATGGATGAATAGTGAGCTGTTCTTGGATGTAATGAAGCATTTCATACGAAGAACGGGAACTTCGAAAGAATACCCATCGATTTTGATAATGGATAACCATGAGTCTCACCTTTCCATAGAAGCCCTCGATCTCGCGAAAGAGTCTGGGGTTACTGTGCTTACATTGCACCCACATACATCAGCGCGAGTTCAACCACTGGATGTTGGTATTCACGGACCTTTCAAAACGTTTTACTATTCCGCCATGAGTTCCTGGATGCCCTGTCACTATTTATGATGTGGGAGCATTAATTGGCCAGGCTTTCGCAAAGTCTATGACACCATCTATTATAGCACAAGCATAATTTGGTTGATGGTTCTGCAAGTCAACATTCAGTTATTATGCTCACTACAGTGAAAGTGAGTCAACTAATACACCTGGAATCAAGTCTCTCATTACACCTGATCAGTTTCGGAAGCCACTTCAAGCAGCCACAAGAACTGGAAACATAAAGCCAAGAAAACTAGGTAAAAGTCTTATAGCCACGGATACACCTAAAAAAAAATGCTATTACAGAACAGAAGGCAGCCAAAAAGAAGAAAGAAACTAAAACTAAAGGGATAGGAAAGAAAGCTATTCGCCAAGTGCTGCAAAAAAGAGATGAAGATGACATAATATTGAACGACGAAACAGACGATGAAGGAGACTGGGCGGAAAGTGAAGAGACCATTATAAGTTTATAACTGAGGATTTACTAAAAAAAACCACTTGTGCGATTAACAAAGGAAGGTGAATACGTATAGGTACAATTTTGTTCCAAAAACCAGACGATATTTTTTTGGCAAAGTTCTTAAGGAACGAAATCTCAACATTTTAGAATTTTATGTGTCATTTTTAAGGTACAAAGAGGGTAAATTTGTTATGCCTAATATCCCAGACTTATCATATGTGAAAGACGACGACATGAGGCTCATATTGTCGACGCCTACCGTCAGTGGAAGTACTGCTAGACAACAATTATAATTATGCATTTCCTGTAGATTTAAGTTACATTAACATTCGTTGAGTTCGTAAATTTAATTTTTTGTTATTATTATTCTTTGATAGATATTATTAATGGAAGACAATGTTTAAGACTGACATTTTAAAATATGCCATTTAAAGTTAGAATAATTGTTCTTATTTTATTATTTCTTAAAATAAAAAAATAGTGATAAAGAAGTGATTTTAAAGATTATAGTTAATGTTATTGCATTATTGAATGAAGACTGAAAAATTACAAAGTTCCTTTAAGTTTCTAAGAAAATTAAGTTTTTTTTATGTCAATAGTGGTTGCTAATCTTTGCGATGTTTAACAATAAACATCTAGTTGATTATTTGCATTGACTTTTATTACTTTCCTGTTCAGATTTTCTTTGATCCACTTTAAACCAGGGCTGATCCACTGAGGACCAAGAGGTATACACAGTGGATCAAAATCCACTATAAAAAAAATGCATCTTACTTATTGTACACTGTCAGAAAGGCCAATAATATTGTAAAGCTTAATAACTATTTACGTGCCTCTAGCAATTTTTTGTACAATTCTGACTATTAGTTTTAATAATAGAATTCGTCAAAAAAAAATGATCCACTGTTGACCATGTTACCCTACGATATTTTAAGTTTATAATTATTTTGATTAAGTTTGATCTCATTTTTTAGTTGATTTTTTGTGATAATAAAACCAAAAGAATTAGTTAAGTCTGATTACTTACTAGAATACACTTTTATTCGTTTTTGATAAATATTAATAAATATAGAAGAACATTTTATATAGAGTTTTGTTTGGTTTTGACTTAGTAATAAATTTAGATCTTTTTTTTTATTAATAAATACAGAAATTTTATTTGTGAAGTTAAATGAACATAGAAACAATAAGGAATGTTTCTCTGACAGTTAATGCTTCTTAGTTTAACAATGCACTAAATCGAAATACTTCGTCTACTTGCAAGATGATTTTATTATAAAACTGCAACATTTTGAGTTAGTTCGTCTATATAATAATTATTTGTTCACATATTTTATTGAAAAGTGAATTAACTACGAACTTATTTTTGAATTCTTTATTTAAGTGTCTTCTTGATAAAAATGTTTTTTGTTTTTTTGATAATCATGTAGTTTATTAGTTAAGCTAACTATATCTACTTTTGAAACTGACCTAAACCATTTCTTTATTTTTTTGTGATAAATTAAAGACATGATTGTAAACATGTCAAACTTTAAATGCGTTTTCCCAAAAAAAATCAATTTTGAGTTATTTCGTTTTATGATTAAAGGGGCGATATGCAGTGTTAATTACAAGTAGATATAAGTAGCCTGCGACAAATGCAAATTCTGCTAAAACGAAATAACATCAGTAATTTAGAGATATCAAAGGAATAATAACAACAGTGGTGGCCCAATGGTAACGGCCGCGACTTACAAATTGTAGGTCGTGGGTTCGAACCCGCGGCACTTTACTTTGTGTAAGTTATTTCATCACCGCTGTTTTTAAAACGGTTAAGGAAAACATCGTGAGGAAACCGGTATATCCTAGAACCAAAAATTCGAAGACATGTGACATCTGCCAACCCGCACTGGGCCCACGTGGTAGTTTGTAGCCCACTCCCTCTCATAGAGAGGAGGCTTGTGTCCTAGCAGTGGGCACATTATAGGCTGATTATGCAAAGAAATAATCCATTTACTTAAGGCGAATGGGTAGTTGTAGCCCGCGAAATTCAATTTTTCTTACGTTTTTTGCAATTTTCAGGTCAGTGTCAGGTTGTATCTTGATCAAAATATGATTCGCGACAATAACAGGTACGTATTTACAGAATTATAATAATTAGAATCATTAATACATCTTTCTAAGTTAGATTTCTACCGTTAAGAACAAATCTCGTATGGAAAAGTGTTGGTGGTAGAAATCTAACTTAAACAGATGTATTAATGATTCTGATGATTATAATTCTGTGAATACGTACCTGTTATAGTCGCGAATCAAATTTTCATCAAGATACAACCTGACACTGACCTGAAAACTGCAAAAAACGTAAGAAAAATTGAATTTCGCGGGCTACAACTACCCATTCACCTTAATAAGTTTTTTTACAAATATATTACCACTAGCTGCGCCCCACGGTTTCACGCGCATAAGTGTCGATCCCGTGGGAATATCGGGATAAAAACTATCCTATGTCCTTCCCCGGGATAAAATCTATCTCTCTGCCAAATTTTATCGATATCCGTTCAGAGGTTTAGGCGTGAAAAGGTAACATACAGACAGACAGACAGAGTTACTTTCGAATTTAAAATATTAATTATTAAGTACTAGCTGCGCCCCGCGGTTTCACCCGCATAAGACTCGATCCTGTAGGAATATCGGGATAAAAATTATCCTATGTCCTTTCCCGGGACTCAAACTATCTCTGTACCAAATTTCATCTAAATCGGTTCAGCGGTTTAGGCGTGAAAAGGTAACGTACAGACAGACAGACAGACAGAGTTACTTTCGAATTTTTAATATTAGTATGGATGGAATAGTATGGATAAGAGTCATACACAATACCACAAAAATCGTGCAATTTCGTCAACATTCCCGCCTTTCACAATTTTTCATCAATATTTCGCGAGAGTCGCCCCGACAAACTGTACCATGTGGCCATTCTTGCTTAGTGTGCAAAATAGGTTGTATTTCGATTTTTTTTTGAGGTATGTACAGTCAACAAAAGAGATAAGTATGCAGGATCGTCGGATATAGTTGACGTTTAGTAAGAAACCGATGGATCACCTCGAATAAAATTAAAAAAAAATTATTAAAAGTTTGAAGTTATAGCATAAACTGAATTTTATTGTGTGAGATTTAAAGTTATTTTTCCATAAACTCATATTTGTTTACATTTTTGGCAAATAAATCGCGAATGCAGTAGGTATTTATTTATTACATTTGGGAAAACAAACAGTAGTATATTAAGTATAAACAGTGTTGTCTTAAAATTAAGCTTAACAAATATACTACCCACAACATTTTCCACAGATTACTGTAGCATATAAAAAACAAGAAACAAGCTGTTATGTAGCAGGGCTAACTATTAAGGTAGGCCTGCTACATAACAGAGAAAGATGTTAAAAAAAAGATAAATTAAAAAAAGATAAATTAAAAAAAGATAAACTAGTATACATGTCTGCGTCATTTAAAAGTGTTATTACTGTCTTGTACGTCGTGTATGTTGAAACATTGATGAAGCATACACAGACGCAGAGAGTAACAGTATTAAAGAAGTAATAAATAAGTTTTTATCTCGGATATCTATGGTTTTATCGCATCTGAGTCAGCTCGGCCCACATCACAATTTTATCCTTTTCTTTATCCCCTTTTATTTTCAAGACACAAACAATTTTCGAGACGAGCGTCTAACTTACAAAATATTGCTCAGCCCAATCTATTTACAAGCTCATATTGCCAATCCTAGGCTCGTCGGGAAATCTCTATTATTTCTTGAGAGAAATGCCTGTAGAGGCAAATACGTTAAGAACAAGTACGGCGAGGGCAAATAGGGGCATTCAGTTTGGTAATAGAGAGCAAATTGAGAACCTCGGAAGCTTTGGGACTAGTGAACGGGAGATACGGAATAACCCAACCTAAAAACTTTTTGGATTATCCTACGGGTTGAGCAAAAAGGCTGGAGGTTCTACTAGATGTATAGGTACGTCTGTCTAGTGTATTGTCTAAGTACTAAGTATTAGTTGTTCTGTGGTATGGTATAAATACAATGGACTGTACTCTATAATTCATTGTGCTACAAACTGGACTTTGCCGTGGGGGTTTCAATCATGCAGTCCTGAGTATTTCATATTAATTCCAACTTGATAACTCCACGCGTTCTTGAGAAAAAGGGTCTTGACGGACAGACGGACAACAAAGTGATCCTATAATGGATCCGTTTTTTCCTTTTTAGGTACGGAAACCTAAAAACAACTCATCATCATCATCTGCCTAGCCTTTTTACAACTATGTTGGGGTCGGCTTCCAGTAAAACGAAAAACAACTATTTCATGAATTGTTTATAACATATTCATATAGGTATAGTGTGGCATGGTGGTGGTGGTGGTTGTGTGGTGGTGTGGTGGTGGTGTGGTAGGTGGTGTTATCTTTGTGTTATTATAATATGCATGTATTTATTTTATATTGCATCTATATCTGGAAATAAACGATTTTTTTTTATTTCATTTAATTTAATACAATCTAAAGAACCCACTACAACCTCCATTTTCCTCTAACCGCATTGAATTCTGGAATTCATTACTCAAACACAAACTGTGGTAGGAGAAGACGCAGCGTCTAAGACTTGCTCTCGTTAAGTAGCTTTTGCATATCAAAGTGTGTTGACAACGGCCCCAGGCTGCTGACAATTCTTTTTAGTTTACACACCTACCGAGCGACGCCTGATTTGTCGTATTTCAAATTGGCTGGGGTTTTCTTTGGTTTTTGAAGAGTTTGGTGGATTTCTGTTTACCAAAACAAAAATAGATAAATTAATGTATCTATTAACACATAGTAGATAAAACAAAGTCGCATGTTTGTCTGTGTAACCGATAAGATCTTCTGAAGTTCTAAACTATACAATAGATTTTGATGCGTTTCCACCATCATTTAGAGCATTTCTTCTGGAAATTTTATGTGTATACACACTTTCGTATAGCGTAAAAATGTCGATGTTTTGACATGTTGCGCCGATGCCAGGAAGTGACGGCTACCTAGTATTTTTTTGCTTAAAGATCTACAAAAAGTAACTACCCTAAGTCAAGTTTAATTGATAATAATCCTAATGATAATTTTGCCTAATAAGAAAGGATTTTATTATTCTTACTTTAATGTGCTTGGGCAAATAAAAGTAAGAAAAAAGCCTTTTAAGATAAATCTTGCAATAAGTAAGTCTCATAAACATAATTAGAAAGGATTTTTTCATTCTTATTAACCCCCGACGCAAAAACGTCAGGGTGTTATAAGTTTTGAACACATCTTATGAGAAAATCGAACCTTAGGTATAGATATCTTTTATCGAACAAAGGAAAATGTCCAACCTAGATAGTGACAGCTTTACTATTTGGCTTTAAAAGCCTCACTGTGCAATCAAAGGCTGGAAGACCAATTGAAATTATATTTATTTCCTCATTCAACTTTGAACTTTAAGTCTGAATTTCAAAGTGTGTTTTTGCTTGATTACTTTTTTAAGGGGAAGTAATCCTGGGGTTGCCGCCGTTAATTGATTGTTACTGTAGTTAATGTTGACTTTTATTGCATTGCTTGAATGCGAGACAGTGTTTGTGAACGTTGTTGTTTCCTTTATAGTGTGAAAATTAAGCCTTTTAGCGTCTTCGATCTATGGGGGTCTTAATTAGGTGCTATATCTACCCGTAGGCAGTAAGAAGGTATTTATGAGATTTTATTTCCTTACAGAAATAAACAGAGATTGCTTATATGGTTTGCAATTAGGAAACGTCGTTGAAGTCTGGTGTAAAAAGAATAAAATAAATCTTAGATCGGAATATATAATTATTAAAAAAGCTATGGCACGTTTATTTATTTTTCCATTTATTTCAGGCATCAAGGCCCATATAAAACACATAAAATACTCTTAGAAACCAGAAGCGGAATATATTGAAAAACAAATTACTAAGTAACCTACAAAGTTATATTTCTTACAAATCATTTTTAAGTAGCAACAAGCACATAGGTAAATAACAAGCGCATGAGAATTATATAACACGACCCCAATCAACACTATAACGTCCCTAGAATAGGTACGCCCGTTGCATCCGAAGCCAAACAGCAAGCAGACCCAGCGCCCATTGACAGCACACCATGCCTTTTTCTTATAAGCTGTCACTCGAACCGTGTAGGTTGGATTAAGGAGTATCTAAGAATACAATATTTATATAACTTAAAAATACTATAAATACATACAACATCATATTTACACTAAGAAACTAACCAAACACGAAGTGTTTGCGTCGTGTTTCGCTGACTGGTGTCATGTAGCCGGCCACGAAACCGGCGGTACAAAACACACATTTGCACTAAAGCTTCAGTTCGTTGCAATAAGGGCTATAATTGCAGCGAAGTGAAGGCCCTGATAATGTCTTGTCCCTCTGATGTACGGTTTCCTGAACGTACCTACTGAACACAACATGAATCGTACTGCATTTTGGAAACGCTCTCAAATAAATATTTTCTTCTCGACGTCGTTCTCAAAAACAACTAACATTCAAAATTTTTTGGCGCCAAAAGCAGTGCAAAGGCACAAAAAACACCACTTTCACTAAAATTCCCTTTGTACACAAACCTAGCTCACATCAGCCGCCTGTGGAATCGAAATGTACGAGTTTTACTGCGCACTTGTTAGGTGAAAAAAAAAAGAGTTAAAACCTCGTTTGAAGCCTGTACTGGGTTTGAACGTGGCTTGGCCCATGTTTGGCTAGCACTTTACTTCTAATCCTAATCTACGTTGAACTGATAAATTGACCTGAGAGATTTATAGTAGGTAAAGAGAATCGTGAAGTAGGGCAATCTTTTTAGAGGAAAGGTTTTTTATTAATGAGAGGGAACTGTGTTACATAGTTTGGACTAGTAGGTCCTGCAATGCTGTTAAAGCGCCTTAATTAGGTAATTGCAAATTAGGTAATTGATTATAGCGCATCGCGGCAATAAATAAGGTTCAAAACAGCGTTGCGTTTGATGTTAGTTGAATCGAATGACCACCAAAATAAAAGTAATTTTGCAGTGACATAATTTAATTAAAAAATAAATGCTCGGTTCAGTGTAGTATTTTTTAGATATTTCTTCTTGATTGAATTCCCTTTATCATTACATAAAATATGATACGTTTACGCTCAAAATTTTAAGAATTGTACTGCAAAAAAATATTTATGAGCTTTGTTTTACGATTGTTTTATCATAATAAGTATTATTTTATTAAATAATATAATAAGAATATATTATTATTTTTTAAATATTTTGTAAATAGGTAAGTCTTTTCTTTGGCAATAAATTGTTTTTTTTTTCTGGCTTGTAAAATGAACCAATACGCATAACTTTGCGACAAAGAACTGAGCGTTTTACGGTGTCCTGCGTTTGGGCAGCGCCTTAAAGTCGTGAAGACGTAAATTACGATAGATATTTTTATGTCGTAGTTACCAAGGGACCATACCTCTCTTCTTAATAAAAAGAACGAATTAATAGCTAAAAAAAACATAAGCATTCATGGAGACAGAGTGACAACTTAAAACTAAAATGTCATTTATCAGCTGGTCAAGTGCAAGTCGCAACCAGCGCAACGCGTCATACTCAAAGCTAAAGATATTATGCTGTTAACTATTATTTTAACTAATAAAATTATGGAGCTCTTGGGAATCAATGTATGGAAAGATTTTTTTTGGAGAACAATAGATTTGGATCTCCTGGGAACAAACCCTGTTAACATAAGCATGTCAGAGACGCGAACCGACAAGGTTTTCTCCTACCAAAAATCGCTCAACGTGCCAAAGTAAATTGTCCCTTTAAGCCGTTTATAAAATCGAAAAAGATGTTCAAAAACAATTAACTTGTAACAATCTCTAAACTTAATGTTGCTTAATTTTGTATATCGTTGTAATCAATAAGGTATTGGCTTGTGGCTAAATAATAACAGCCGCACGGGTCAATCGATTGCCGCGGTTGGTCCATGGATGGATTACCATCTTTACATACCATCAAGACCCCCCTCCGTGCCTCGGAAAGCAAGTTAAGCCGTTGGTCCCGGCTATCATTCGTGGATTTTTGACAGTCGTTACGGGTCGTCAAAATCCGTAAAGTCTGACAACCAAGGGCCCGGGTATTTTATTACCCACGGGGTTGTGGAGGTCAGATAGGCAGTCGCACTGTAGACTGGAAACCGACCCTAATATGTATAGTAGGGAAAAGGTTAGGCAGAGAATGATGATCATTGTGAGCAACAACAATAAAATAACAACAAAAAATCTTGAACGACAGAACAAAAGTTTTAGAAATAGATTAAAACAATTGAACTCTCTTTACAAATCCATAACGCGTAGTAACTCCCACTAAAACTTAGTTCATGGGACAATTCCACCATAATAAGAAATAGCATGAAATCGAGCTGTTTCGTTTGAAGCAGCTCAACAATACAAATAGCAGACCAACCCATTAGCTGTTCCAAAGTCCCATTATTAATAACCACCCGTTAGGTACATGCAAACGTCTTCACAATGAAAATATGATTGTTGTTTTTCGTTTGAGTTTAAGTAATGTTTTGGGAGCAAGTTAGCGACATTGAGAAAACGAAAATAAAGTTGGTTAAATGTAACTTTAGTTTTAAAGCGAGTATTTTCTGAATATGTACTACCTATATTAATACATACTTATTAAAGTTTGCAGCAGAATATGTGAACCTCGAATTCCTCGTTGACTTAAAATTCTATTGAATTTTGCATAATAGAATAGCATAGAATACTCTTTATTATGTACACCATATACAGGGTGTCCCTGGAAGTATGGATCAAATCGAATAGGGACGTGGGCAAGGTCATTTCCAAACGTTTTAGCAAAAAAAAAAAAATACAAAAAAAAAAGAGAAGAAAGATCGAATTCGTGAAAACTATCAGGGCTATCAATTTTTTTTTTTAGATAGCCCTGATAGTATTTTTTTATGATTAATTTCTTTGAACACTAAGCGAAGTGATTGAAAAAAAAAATTAAATCGGTCATAACTTTTGAACCGTAAAAAAATTCACTGACATTCTCAGGGTTAAAAAGTTTGGAAATGACCTTGCCCACGCCCCTATTCGATTTGATCCATACTTCCAAGGACACCCTGTATATAAAATCATAAAAACACATCCACGCATAAAAACACATCTATGATTCTACGTGAATCTAATCCCATGTTAGTGCGGTTTATGATCCACTAGCTGCGCCCCACGGTTTTACCCACATAAATGTCGATCCCGTAAGAATATCGGGATAAAAACTATCCTATGTCCTTTTCCGGGACTCCAACTGTCTCTATACCAAATTTCATCAAAATCGGTTCAGTGGTTTAGGCGTGAAGAAGTAACAAACATATAAACACACACACACACACACACTCACAAACTTTCGCCTTTATAATATTAGTGTGATAATATATAATATATAGTGTGATACCTTAACCGCAGCAATGATTAAAAATTTACATTTGGTACAAAACTTCAAGACTAAACAATCACATAATCAGCCTATAGTGTTCCCATTGCTGGGACACAGGCCTCCTCTCAGAGAGAGGGAGTGGGCCGTAATCCAACACGCGCGCCCAGTACGGGTTGGTAGATGACAGTTGTCTTGAATTTTTGGTTCCAGGTCATGACGGTTTTCTCACAGTTTTGAGAGCAGTGGTGATGACATAATTTACACAAATGAAATCACCTGTCTGGGTTCGAACCTACGACTTACAACTCGTAAGTCACGGCCGTTACCACTGGGCCACCATTGCTGTAACTACTAAGCCACACTACACAACCAAAGGCAATGAACCCATACAAATTAAGCATAACAATATGTATACTTTACTTAATCTAATTTCTATCCTACAAACAAACCACTATCCTCCATTAAACCCAGCTAGAATCAAACAATATACAGTGTCAGCCAATAAATCAATTACTTTGCGGTTAGGCGCAGAGCTACGACAAAGGACCAATCACGTTGGATCAATTAACCCTTAAGTAACAATGCCTGTAACTGGGATATCTCTCATGTAGCTCTGTATCATGCGAGGGTTATGGCGAATTTAAGATGCTTGTAATAAAGGTGATGTGGCTTGGAAGTTTTAAGTGGTAACTCAATTTGTTTTAACAAATATTAGGCATTTCTTTGTAATTTTTAACCGACTTCAAATAGGAGGAGGTTTCGACTGCATTTTTAGGGTTCCGTAGTAAACAAGGAACCCTTATAGTTTCGCTGTGTCCGTCTGTCCGTTCGTCGGTCCGTCCGCAGCTTAGCTCAGAGACTCTTAGTACTAGAAAGCTATAATTTGGCATGGATATACATATTAACTTCAATACTACGTTTTTTTTCACTAGTGTATATTGATGATATTTTAATAACTTTCATAGCAAGTATACGAATTTTTGTGGAGTAGGAACAACAAAAAAATGAAAAATAAAAAGTTTTGTACTAAAAACTATTTTTGCAAAAATGTTTTTTAGCAGAATAAGTGAATAACAAATCTGACAAGCATAGCTTTACAGAAGGTCGTGTACTGTCACTTTTTTGTGACAGATTTTTTTTGGTAGAGTGTCAAAAAGTGGTTAGATAATTCTGATAAATAGCGCACTATGTAACTCCTGTTAAAACAAAAACTCGAAGACGTGACATCTACCAACCCGCACTGGGCCCGCGCGGTGGATTACGGCCCACTCCCTCTCACAGAGAGGAGGCCTGTGTCCCAGCAATGGGAACATTATAGGCTGATTAAAATCTATACCAAATCAAACATGGTTACACAATACACATATTTGCCATACAAAACGTTACAAACAACCGCTCAACCGCTCAACCATGTTTTGCAAAATATCCCTATGCAATATCAGTTCGCCCTAAGGTTGACTGGTAGAAAATACCTGAGGCATTAAGTCTGCCTTTGTACAGTATGTTTTACATGTGCATAAAATTTTAATAAATCTATTATATATATAAAAATGAAACCCGTTTTCCGTTGTCACGACATAACATGAAAACGGCTGGACCGATTTCGATGAAATTTGGTATAGAGATAGTTTGAGTCCCGGGAAAGGACATAGGATAGTTTTTATCCCGATATTCCCACGGGATCGACATTTACGCGGGTGAAACCGCGGGGCGCAGCTAGTAAATAAATAATAACTGTCATCTCCTTTGTTTCTAGGCTCGATGGTTAAAACATAGTGCCACCCTGAAAGCTTTGCACAATTTGATCGAAATTGAGTTATCTGCGAGGGATTAGCGAACTGTAGTGGAACTTAATTAAAAATCGATATTATAATAACTCAATCAATCAATCTGGCTAGCCTGATTCCTACTATAATGGCGTTGGCTTCCAGTCTTACCGGATATAACTGATTACCAGTGTTTTACATGAAGCGACTGCCTATCTGACCTCCACAATACAGTTACTGGGTAACACAATACCCCTTGGCAAGACTGGTTGTCAGATTTTCGGGCTTCTGACTACTCGTCACCTGTCAATGATCTACGGTCACGGAGGGGTCTCGATATGTAATGGATGGTGACCCATCCACGGACCGACCTCGGCAAGCGTTGCTTAACCATGAAGATCGACCCGTTTGGCTGTTATTATGTAGCCACGAGCCGCTCGATATTATAATAACTCTGTTAAACAATGATCTAGCTTCTTAGATAGATAGACTTTGAAGTTGAGTTCTACCTTTGATATTATAAAGTTTTAAATAGTTTCGTGTTACATTAAAGGACATCATTTCTATCAACTACTATATTATTATACCCTTCTATGTGGGGATCCACCCAGGCTTCGCACGGGTACAGTCTACTTACTGATATGGCAACATTTCCAAACATCTAGTTTTCTCTTTTCTTAATTAAATATTAATGTATTATACACTAGCTGCACTCCGCGGTTTCACGCACCACCCACCATGTGCCAAAATTCCCTCAAATCCGTTCAGCCGTTTTAGCGTGAAAGCGTAACAAACAAAGCATACATTTTTATTTACAGTCAGGAAAATCAATTGATTATGAATTTAACACACTTCGTCAAAGAATGACCCTTGTAATTTATATATACGGACAATTTAAGTTGGTAATCAATTTGATAAATATGCAATTTAGATTATATCAATATGCGGACGAATACTTCGACGCCTTAGTGTCCTTTCTTTTTGTATTTACCTATTTGTATAGTAAGTTAGTTAGTCGTTTAATTTAGTATCTAGTGTAAATAGTTATTTGGTAAAAAAAAATAGTTTCCCTTGCTTTAGGTATATGTGCCTATAAATGTATTTAATTTCTATCACGATCTTAAAATTTTTGTATTTACCTAACAACACGCAATTCTGTTAGATTATTCATCGCGGGCTGATTCGGGGTTTACCTTTTTTTTGGCGTGTGTGTGCGTGCCTATAATCATGCATTTCTTTAATTTGGAGATGACATCGCGGTAGTGCAGGCGGAGGACAGGGTGCTGTGGCGCAGTCTGGGAGAGGCCTATGTCCAGCAGTGGACTGCGATAGGCTGAGTTGATTGATCGCGGTAGTGAACTAAACTGCGATCGCGAAGTCATCGCAGTGAGGTATCTTTCGGCATGTACGAGTAATTACCATATCTAAGGGTTTTAAGTCTTGTCTACTATTGCGCAGTCTATCTACTTAAACTCTTTAGTATATATCTATTATGGTAATAAGGAATAGCAAATTTAAAAAAAAAAACAGTGGCACTCCAGGAGGAATCAACAAACAGAATATTTTGCCATCACTCACTGACATATTGGATATACATTAAAACCGAGTACATCCCGAGGACAGCCGAACACATCCGAAGCGGTGTCGCTTACGGTAACAGTGGCGCGAATTCAATGGTTTTTTTTCTAATCTCAAAATCTGCCCAACGCGCGTAAAGAAGTTTCCACTTCAAAAACGTTTACCCATGTGGAAACAGTACGTGCCATTTTTAATTTAATAATCTTTTTCGCACCAAATTCGTGACAGTAGGTGACAAGAGTTGTTAAACCGCAGAGAGGCATCAAACGATGCGAAAGTAAATTTCTGGCCACACTTGGATGTGGCAGGCTACCACCCCCAATTTATTTATTTATTAAAACTTTATGCACAAGTAAAAAAAAATACTGTACAAAGGCGGACTTAATGCCTGAGGCATTTTCTACCAGTCAACCTTAGGGTGATGCAGAGACAAAACATGGCAGGTGCAACATACAGAATAACTAGCTTGGAAATGACTATAAAATACAAGAATATATACATAGATACATACATACATACATATAAACCACATGAACTCTCAGGGGAGAAATGATCGGTAGAGGAGAAAACGAATCCAGCAAATCAGCGCTGGGATGTTACAGCCAACTTCTGCCGAATATGTTCACGTGCCTTCACTTTAAAAGATAACCGACTGGTTGCCGTCCTGATGTTCAGAGGGAGCGCATTCCATAGAAAGACCGCCTGGACAAAGAAAGAAGAATGAATGAAACCAGAACGGTGAGAAGGACATCGTAGAAGGCGATTGTTGGTGGAACGAAGATTTTTAGCATGGGCAGAGCATAAATATTGAATTTGGGAAGTCATGTAAGAAGGAGCAGTGGGTTTGTCAAGAATAGAGAACAACGTTGTCAGCGCCCTCAACTCTCTGCGCTGGCGAATGGGTAACCATTTTAAAAGCCGCCGGTGCTCGGAAACATGGTCATACTTACGAAGATTGAAAACGAATCGAATGCAGTTATTGAGAAGACGGTCAAGTTTATTGAGGAATTTAGTTGTTATACGTCTCCTTAATCTCTTTCTTCGACTCAATGGCACTGGGTCTTACTTTTTTATTTCTTGTATAGCTGAAGGTCGTGTGCCCGGCAGGATTTTCTATCGCAAAAATTATTAACTTCCATAGTACCATTTCAATTTCAATTAATTTATAAAAATTCTTCCATATAGTACTCACTTTTTTATACCTATATACAGTGTGGCAATTTGGTTATCACATTAATTGAAACCACGTTTACATATTTTAAACATAAACCATTAAAATAATTATTAACATTCTAGCCGTGTAATTTGTAATTACTTGTGACAATATCATAAAGTTTGTGTTAAATTGTTGATACCATCGCCCCGCGCGTGTCTAGAGCCTTATTATCAAGGGGGGTTTATTTCGTGCCAAATACGCTATTTATTTTGTTTGGAAAAATTATGTTTTCTTTTTTTAGTCAAACTGTTTATAGACTCATCAACATAATTATTTTATCAACTTGTAATAATCGCTGTACTATTTAATCTGTCAAGCTCCGCTAATGAGACACAATTGATTTTCTATTGTTTCGTTGCCGATCGGCGAACCGCGCCGCTTGACCGGTTAATGTAATAACCTGATTGCGACTCTGATGTGTAAGGAACTCTTGTGAAAAATTTAATGCTTCTGGTCGACCCAGAGGACGTGTGTTGTCTGAATTTCAAAATTTTAATAAATAGATCGGATTTGGTTCGAATAAGCGTATCTCATAATACAATGAGCAAATATTATAAAACATTTTAAAAGAACTACCTTTTGGAAGGGGCGACTAGAATCAATTCTATTTCATTGTAGGTACATTTGACGTTCAAAAGTGCCTTTTATATGCCTATTTGAAATAAATGCTTTGACTTTGACTTTATTGCTTTTTACTAAATAGATACATAATATTTCTATGAAAACTCCGAAAAACTCAATTTAAGGGACATTTCTAAGTTTTATTGACTTGTTAACAGAAATAGACTTTGAGATATTATTTAACTGTTTACAAAGAACTCATCGCTTTGGAACATAAAAGAGACATCTCTTTGGGTTTCTAGAAATCAGAATCTAATTTAGAAATACTTTCAACTGAAATAATTGGTACATGTTCTTAGAACGAGGCAAAAATACTGAAGAAAAACTTATAGTCATTGATGTTCCACAAACCACAGACCGCATATTCCACATCTCTTGGCAATAAAAACGCCTCGGTCAGAAAACCATAAACTCAGCCTTGCCATATAATTCAATCACATCTATTAACTTCGCAATATGTTACTGCTATACACGTGCTGCGCTGCACCCGTGCTGCATTCATTGTGTCCGAGCATTATGTCAGGGCTGCGACCTTTTGGATCGAAGCTTGAATGCTTGAGCAGTAAATGTAGGGCTGCCTCGCGTGACATATTTACAAGCGGGTCTAGTTCAGGTCTGAAAGCATCTAATATTAAAAGTACTCGTTACTTTCGAGGTCGGTTTGAGTACAGGATTAGGGTTATGTCAACTGTAGAAGTATCGATAAGTAATAAACTGTGCGACCTGTCCAAGATGTTTCTATAAATATAAAGCTAATTAATAGTTGTACAGAATCTTCTCTGAAATGAAACAGACGATCAAAAATAATGGTACCGCAATGTTTTCTCAATTCATGACAGAGGATTTTCTTGTTAACAATAACAAAATTAGAGAGACACGAGAAGGAGAAAAAGAGATAGAAGAATTTCGTTGTCAAGAAGGAAATAATTACAGAATAAGCAAGCTGAAGTGGCAATGGGGCGGCCATATTAGTCGTAGAACCGATGACCGTTGGGGTAGACGTGTTCTTGAGTGGAGACCGCGAATCGGTAAACGTAAGGTGGGACGCCCTCCGGCTAGGTGGAGCGACGATCTTCGCAGGATGGCTGGTAGCAGATGGATGAGAGTTGCCGAAAATCGAGTAGAATGGCGTGCAATAGGAGAGGCCTATGTCCAGCAGTAGACTGCTATGGGCTGATGATGATGATGAAGGAAATAATTTTACCAATGAAGACTGTCGGTCAGTGAAAGTTTTCTGGCAAGCATAGAAAAAGTTGTGTTTTTCTATGCTTGCCCGAAAACGTTCTCGTTATAATCAAGAAGCGACACCTAATTAGTTTATAATCATCATCCGCCTCTCCTTACCCCAATTTATATTTTGGTGTCGGCGCAACATCTCTATTAGTGTTCATACACACGAGCGGCACACGTCGACCGTAGTCGAGTAAGGTGCTCAAACACATGAGCGGCACGTTGTCGACGACTGTGAAGATGAACACTAAGCCGGTAGTCACTCCCTTTTTAGCCACATCATCTTTTACACAGTCCATCCATCGTTTCAGAAATTCATTGTAATAAGTAATTACACAATTGACGACTTTCTTAGTGATGAATCACTGACTGATTGACATGCTATTATACCATTTGACATTTCATTTAAATTATTATTGTATAAAAATAACAAAATTATCAAATGTCATCAAGTTCATTTTTTTTATTACATTAAGCTTGTTGGCATTTGCCATTTTTGTATTATTGTGACATTTTACTGTAATTCAAACGATTTAGACGATGAGATAAACATTAATTTGCTTTTTTTTACTTTCCTAATTGTTGTTCGAATATCTTTGAATTTGTGTAAATTAAATAGTATGCCCGTGTGACGGTAGAACATGGAGGAGTATTATAACAAAACATCTATGAACTAAACACCTATGTTTGCAAACCAATAAATGATTTGATTTTTGTAATTTCTTAGCAAAATTTTGCAACTTGTAAGCGTCTCTCTAAAAAGCTTGTCATTATATTACAACCTTCCGTATCTCTCGAGCCCGGTCGGTACTGCGACCTCTGATGACCTACTTACAACGCGAGCTCAATTTAAAATGATTAATATCCTAATCTCAAGTCTGGTGATGAGGCAGAAAAAGATTAATATTTTCCTCGTTATAGCTACGTAAAAATAGCAACTAAGGTGAAGTAATTATGTTTTTTTTTTTCGTTACCACTGGCCACCACTGCTCATCATTTCAGCCGAAAGACGTCCACTGCTGGACGTAAGCCTCCCCCAAGCACCTCCACTTCGAGCGGTTTTGTGCTTCTCGCATCCAACGAGTTCCTGCGGCCTTCACAAGGTCGTCGGTTCACCTTGTGGGAGGCCTTCCAACGCTACGTCTTCCGGTACGCGGTCGCCACTCCAGAACCTTTCGGCCCCTATCGGCCATCTGTTCTGCGAGCAATGTGCCCTGCCCACTGCCACTTAAGTTTGGCAATTCTTCGGGCTATGTCGGTTACTTTGGTTTACCACTGCTCAATAATACTTAGTTTTTATTAAAATACTAGCTGCGCCCCGCGGTTTCACCCGCATAAGTCTCGATCCCGTGGGATAACAGGATAAAAACTATCCTATGTCCTTTTCCGGGACTCAAACTATCTCTATACCTCAGTGGTTTAGGCGTGAAGAAGTAACAAACATATAAACACACACACACACACACACACTCACAAACTTTCGCCTTTATAATATTAGTGTGATTTCTTTATAATAGGAACACACATAATGCGGGTTGCAGACCAAGAGCTAAGTTATTCTAGCTTAGCTCGCATATCTGAGGTAATTTTTCATACTTCTGTTCATAGTTTGCGGCCTGTACACAAAATAAGACAACACATAATAATTATCATCTTACAAGAGCATGAATAAGACAAACCAAATAAATAGAAAAAGCCAAAAAACTACATCAGCTATGCGAGCTAAGCTAGACTAATTTAGCTTAGCTCTTGGTCTGCAACCCGCATAACACTTGCAAGTACGCAAAACTGTGTTTTTGCTTTTAAGGTTTGTCTAAATTCAACTGCCAATTTTCTATGCAAAAATATACCAAGACAATAGCTTTTAAATATAAATACTGGACAACATCTCTCTGTAGTGCTATAAATATTAAATGTTATAGCCAACCCGTTACCTGCGACAATATACACCCCCGATGTGACCCCAAGGAGTGCGAGGGTTACCTGTTTGATATACGGCGCCTTAATTTTTTATTACTTTATTGGTAAGCTTGCCGGATTATTTTATGATGTTGTTTTAGAGTTTACTTGAATTACTTTTGGAACTAAGTAACCCAGTCTGATAATAAAACTCGTTTTATAAAGATTAGGTTTTACTGCTACTAATTAAAATCGATAAAAAAGATACTGTACTGCGAAGTTAAGTTTGACTTTCTTTAATCCAAAACTTTTACAAAAAAAAAAATGTTTCTACAGAAATACTCATGACCGTTATGGTCGGACCAACTGTACCGACCGTACCGACCGTCTGATCTTTACGTAGACATCCGTAGCATCTGCTACGACGTAGCAAATTAACCGTAGCAACACCGCTACGAAGCGACAACGAATTCACGCCATACACTCGAACATTCTACAACACGCTACATTTACAGCATACGGGCCATTTCCTGCAATACCTGAGTCGACTGTAAGCAAGTACATTACAGAAGAAGTTGAAACTGAAACATTGTAATACTTTACTACCGATAAATTCTCATAAACTCTATTACATTGTCCTATGGTGTAAAACAAACACGGTAAAACGATTACGGTATGGTAAAGACCAACATTTTCTGAACTTTTAGACATACGTACGTTTCAGGGGCGTAATAAAATGAGGGTCGGTTGTGTCCCCTGAGGCTATCCGTTTGACATTCCTCCCGTAATCCAGGCCAATACCCTTGTTCATCGCGTTACGTAGACTGTATAGTGTTTCAATTTAATTTGTCTCGTCCGGGTCGGTGTGTACAACGCCACATGCTAGTTACGCGTCATACTGAGGTCACGCAAAATCCTGCATCTCGCAAGCAGAGCTTGTCGCGCAACTAGCATGTATAAGGTCTATCTATTCATACACGAAATATCTGAAGGGGTCATTGTACTCATCATTATGAACAACTTTTACTATAGGACAAAACGTGGAATCGCGATCGACGAGTTTTGCGAACATACATGTTGGGAACAGCTGATTTTTTTTCGCGATTTCTGGTTTGGTCCCGTAGTAAAAGTTGTTCATAATGATGAATACAATGACCCCTTAAGAGATTTCGTGTATGTAAAGATATACCTTATATACAACGGCCCTACATGAATCATGGGGCAGTTGCCCGCCAGACACAACACCCGTCTGGTCGGAGGATCCTCCCTCTTCTATAGAGTTTGAGTGAACTTTACACTCTGTTCCTCACACCTCTATATGCTTCTTACTTTGCTTTTTGCAAACGTGTATGCTACACTTTGTATGTTACCACATATAAGCTTGTATGCATATAGCATATAAGCTTATATGCATATAGCATATAAGCTTTGTATGTTACTTATATGTTGCTACATATAAGTCATATGAATCTATAGAGATAATTTCCAATTATATTATAAGTAAGATCTGATAATCAGAGGAGGACTGCCTCCTTGGTTTACTGGTCGCCAGTACTACTGCTGAACGTGAGGTCCTGGGTTTGATTCTCAGGTCGGGAAAACTGATATTGGATTTTTCCATCAGGAACTTCTCTGGATTTGTGCTCAGTTGAAGGCAATAGGCTCTCTCCCTATAGGGTATTAAATATATAACTGGGAGTTAACAATAATGTGTATGTACTATTGACAGACTTCTGCCGGACCCTTGGGAATACAGGCAGGTTTTATGTAATGGTATAATCAGATAATTATCTGGTAGCATTGAAAGGGATGGGGAGATAAGGGAAAGCAAGTAGTCTCATCCCATAACGTTGAGAGAATAATTGAACAAAGCTGAAAGCGATGTTATTTCAGAAAATGCAAATACATCTCTTGTTTTGTTGATCAAAATCCTTGAAGCTGATGGAATAGCGCTGACGAGAGATGACCTCACCAAAACCAATAAATATTTTCCCGAAATATTTATCTATGTAAAGGAAAGTGAGGGAGGGAAGGGCTCGTGGCTAAATAATAACAGCCGCAAGGAGCGATTGAAGGTTAAGCTACTTTTGTCGAGGTCGGTCCGTGGATGGGTGACCATTCATTACATACCGAGACCCCTGTGCGTTATGATTACCGCAAATAAATGTATTTTCTTTCTTAAATCTTTCCTTAGAGCTCACTTTCGTTGTGTGTTGTTTTGCTTTTAGGCTCAATAGTTTACGGTGTACGTTTTCTGTTAGTGTATTAATGAATTGAAGAATTTTACTAAAGAGATCCTGTTATTGGAGAATTAGGCGTATTTTAAATAAGTATTTGTTGTTTTTTTTTTTAACGAATAATACTCGAACAACCACAGACAAGCCTTTTGAAGAACTTTATTTTGGATTATCAAACTGCAATGCAGAAGTTACCTCCAACATACTCCCTTCTTAATACACATTCTCGGCTTGCTTACATTGTTACAAAGTTTAAATCTGCCGCATCTCGCTTGTATCTACGGTATTCCGACTAAGTCACTGCCAATTGTACTTGGGAACTGCAATCCCGGACCAACTTGTAGTGTTGTTACTAGAATCCCGGGGGGATTCGCTTCATACTGTTAGTAACAGACGACAAATTCGGACGATTCGAGCGATCATTGTTCCAGGCTAGCCGCCGATACGTCACTAGCTGTTTGCTTTGTAGTGATTGTGAATTATTTTAACATACTAGTGATGGATACTGAAAAGTTGTGGAAATCGGTTGCCATGGTATGGGCATGTGTTACGGAGTGTAGCGGTATCTACAACGCCACATGCGAACAACGCGTCATACTGACGTCACGGAAATCCTGCATCTCGCAAGCAGAGTTTACCGCGCAACTAGCATAGATACAACGGCCCGACATGAATCATTGGGCAGTTGCCCGCCAGGTTAGAAAGGGGGTACTATGAGATTATTAGGTCTTTTTAGGTCATTTGACTTGTCAAATGTTTTTATTGAACCCACCCGAGTGACAGCTTCCTCTGCCACTTGTATAGATAATATTTTCTGTAACTGTGATTATTTACACAAACAAATTGTAAATAAGTTGCCATCTGATCACAGCGGACAAACAATAACATTTTGCTCCTACATGCCTTTACAAAAAACTCTAATAAGGTTTAGGCCAATTACATCTAAAAATTTAGAGAAATTAAATAATTCTTTAGCAAGTAAATTATGTGTTCAGAGTTTTAATCATTTATGTGACCCGAATGAGTTCTACGCCGAGTTCTTTTCACTATTAAACACGCAATTTAATGACACTTTCCCACTAAAGACTAAAAGTATTTACACAAAGTTCTTATTTAGTGATTGGGCGACTCCAGGTATTCGTAAAAGCAGGGAAAACCTTTTTGAACTTTATGGCCTAAAGCAACATATGAATAACACAAGCTTTCATCAGTATGTTGCTACATATTCTAAGACTTTTAAAAGTGTATGCAAAATAGCTAAAGCTCTTTATATTAGCAATAAAATAAAATCAGCCGATGATAAAATAAAAACTACCTGGCAAATAATAAATAATGAAACAGGTAGGAAAAAACAGCGTAATACTGAATTTAATTTAGAAACTGCACATGGCCCCATAAACTCAGATGTAGAAATTGCTCAGGAATTTGAAAACTTTTTTGCTAATATTCCCATTAAAACTACTGAAGCTTTAAATTCCTCACCCGCGCGTTCTGCTGATTTACTTAGAAAGAATGTTAAAGCATGCCCCTCGGAGTTTAGTTTTCAACATACGAACCCCCAGGCTGTTATAAAAGCTTTTAAAGATCTTAAAATTAAATCAACAGAAGATCTCTGGGGAATGTCTGTAAAAGTTTGTAGATCTATCATTGAAACGATTGCGCCCTATTTAGCTTTCATATTTAACATCAGTATAGACCAAGGAGTCTTTCCGGATCTCATGAAACACAGTAAAGTAGTTCCTTTATTCAAAGCCGGTGATAGTAAAGAACCCAACAATTATAGGCCTGTCTCAATTCTGCCAGTTTTCAGTAAGGTGTTTGAAAAGTTGATGCTCAATCAAATGTTACGCCACTTTAATAAAAATTCCATCTTTCATGAACAACAGTACGGTTTCACCAAAGGGCGTTGTACCACTGACGCCGGTGTCACCCTAATAAAGAACATTTTTAACGCCTGGGAGGAAGCACAAGATGCCATTGGAATCTTTTGCGACCTCTCAAAGGCGTTCGATTGCGTCAACCATGAGACACTTCTGCTGAAACTTGAGCACTATGGGATTAGGAATTTAGCTCTTGATTTACTAAAGTCGTATCTAAAAGATAGAAAGCTTAAAGTTCAAGTAAACGGCGTAAACTCATTGGGGTCTGAAATGGCAATGGGCGTTCCTCAAGGTTCGATATTGGGTCCATTCCTCTTTTTAGTTTACATTAATGATTTACCACAATTACTTCAAAATAAACCGAAGATGGTGTTATTTGCAGATGACACATCATTGATCTTTAAGATAGACAGACGGGCACAAAATCTTGACGACGTGAATAACTCTATTCTTCAGGTCCAAGATTGGTTTACGGTAAATAATTTGGTACTAAATGAAAAGAAAACCAAATGCATTAGATTTAAATTACCAAATGTTAGAAGTAGCGAATGTGACATCATACTGAATGGAGAAAAACTAGAATTTGTTGATCAAACGGTTTTCCTGGGAATCACGCTAGACGAGAAATTACAATGGGGACCTCACATAACATCTCTTGCGGGGCGGCTTAGCTCGGCCGCTTATGCTGTTAGGAAGATACGACAGTTAACAGATGTAGAAACCGCGCGTTTAGTCTATTTTAGCTACTTTCACAGCATTATGTCGTACGGCATTTTACTATGGGGTCGAGCTGCTGACATTGAATCCATCTTTATTTTGCAAAAGAGAGCTGTCAGAGCCATTTATAATCTACGTCGCCGCGAATCTCTCAGGGAACTATTTAAAAGGATTAATATTATGACGGTACCTTGCCAATTCATTTATGAAAATATAATGTATGTAAGAAAAAATCTACATCTTTTTAACAAAATAAGCGATAGACATAACTTTAATACAAGAAATAAAGATAAAATACATCAACCATTTTTCAGATTAGCCAAAGTACATACATCTTTTATGGGGTACTGTGTTAAATGTTACAATAAAATACCTTGTGATATATTGCAATTAAATGAAAGAAAATTTAAAACTCACATTAAACGTACACTTTGTAAACAAGCATACTATAAATTAGAAGATTATATCCAAGATAAGAACGCTTGGAAACATGCTGGTCCTGCTCCATAGGACAATCTAGAGTCTAGACAAAATCAAACTGGTTGCTAATTTAATTGTAAATTTTTTTATTCTTTTTTTTTTTACATTTATTACTCACACCCTGACTTATTACTTGTATTTTGTTTTTTTAATTAAAATCGTTTTGCTTGTACCATGTTTGTAAATATGTGAGCACCATGTATCTATCAGATAATTAATTTATATGTCATGGTTTCGTTTTTAATTCTTTTACCTATTGTGGTATAGTAATTTTATTGTAGGTGCATCGTCCTCACATGTTATTATACAGGGTGACTGGAAATTAGTGGCGGAGCCGTTAAGGGGAGGTAGTCTAGGGTTTTTCCGACAGATATCACTATGAGACCTACCGTCCTTACTTAACCCTTTCCAAGATATTCCTACTTAAAGAGATAGTAATAAATCCTAAAAAAAAGTGATTTTGGCCTACTTTTTTTTGTTTTGCAACAAAGATATTCTAAATAAGTAATATTAATTGTAAAATTTCCGCTACTGTCATTATTTTATGCAAAAACTGCTAAACAAAAAGTAGGAATATCTTGGAAAGGGTTAAGTAAGGACGGTAGGTCTCATAGTGATATCTGTCGGAATAACCCTAGACTACCTCCCCTTAACGGCTCCGCCACTAATTTCCAGTCACCCTGTATAATTAATGTACCCATGCAAAATATTGTACCTAAACATTTTAAAAGAGTAACGGTGGAGTTTCTTGCCCGTTCTTCTCCATACGAAAACTACCTTTTGGAATGGGCGACTAGAATCAATTCTATTTTAAGATAATTTTTGACGTTCAAAAGTGCCTTTTATGTGCCTATTTGAAATAAATGCTTTGACTTTGACTTTGACTTTGGTGACTACCGAGATGATGTCTAATATAGAAGTATGGAAGAAAAAGACATGTTGCATCGACCTCAAATAAATTGGGATAAGGGCAGGAAAGAGATGGTGATGACTATTAATATTTAATTACGTTACTAGTACTGAAAGAAAGAAAGAAAATACGTTTATTAGCGGCAAATATTACGCATAAAAAAATCTCAATTTGATACACACAAACAACAACACAAGATCAAGCACTACACAACAACAATGATACACACAACAACAAATTGTTTTTTTTTGGATTTTGGTCTGCTACACTAGTACAGTAATTAATATGAAAACATTGCCAAGCATTTAAAAGCAAGTTAAAATTACAACCAAAATAATATTTAAACAAATTGTGGTAGACAACATTACGGGCGATGGTTAATTTTCCAAGTACCTACTTAGTCATTATTTTTAAAAGGTTCAATTATAGTGATACGGCCGAAAAACTGGCAAAGGAAAATATAAAGGAAAAACGTCATGACTTAAAAAAATACGTTTTTGTCGACACAACCAGACAACACTCTCTTATTTGCTTCAAACATCCTTTGACACCATGACATCTAATAAACAATTACAAATTCCCACTCAGTAAATCACGTACTCATTACACCCAACACCTATTTCAGGGGAACGACAAACAGGAAACTGAATCCCATTACCCCCTACCCTTTGCGAGCGCTGCAATGTCCGCGTTCAATCATTTTCGTTCGTTCATCAACAATGCTCCCCAATACAGGGGTGATTCCTCTCATTACCGGGTAAATTGCGGGAGGATGGTCCGTGATTACTGGCAACACTGTAACTAAGCTTTTTATCGAATCACCTTTACGCTTGGTTGGTAAATATTGTTAAAGGGTCTATTGTGGAGTTTTCTTTGTGTGTGGTCTAGTGAAGTGAAGTGTAGGTTGTAAGTAGGTAGATAATAATAGGGCTCTTTGGTGAGATATCTGTAATGCCTTTGCTCAATGGTTAAGGGAGGAGGGGGGGTTTGGATGGGAAATCATCAAATGACCCCTCCCGCTCTGGGTGGAGCGGAAGGGAGTGTCAGACTCTTACTGACTAAAACCCATCCGTGTTCCTTCCTTAGCCCTTTATGTTCCGGGGTAGCGGTAACCCTTTCGGACAATCCCGCACCCCCGGATCGGGGCGGGGGGCTTATAGTCTTTTTTGTTTCAATGCGAGTTATGTCACTACAACGTCTGCTACGACACGGCTACGGCATTATACGACACGATACTACGTACGGGAGCAGTGGTGGCCCAGTGATAACGGCCGCGACTTACTAGTTGTAAGTCGTAGGTTCGAACCTAGACTGACGCTTTACTTTATTGTAAATTATTTTCATCATCACTGCTCTCAAAACGGTGAAGGAAAACATAGTGAGGAAACCGGCAAGTCCTAGAAGTCAAAATTCTAAGACATGTGATATCTACCAACCCACATTGGGCCCGCGTGGTGGATTACGGCCTACTCCCTCTCACTGAGAGGAGGCTTGTGTCTCAGCAGTGGGAACATAATAGGCTTATTATGTACTACGTACTTAGCTACGCCACTCGTGTCTCAAACTGCGGTTTCCTTAAAGTGCGGTGGCCGCCATATAACGGCCGCAATGATGGCTGTCTTAAAAATTATGGAAACGAGGTTTGACTTTACGGTGTCAAAAAAGCTTTATAGGAAAACATACCAACTTTGAAAGAAAGTTGGCATGCTTTCCTAGAAAGCGTTTTTTAAATAACGTTCCAGTGACGTCATTCGCCGATTAATTACGGTCACCATGTAGCGGCCATCGCTCTATTAGGAAATCTTAGCTTATTAACCTTAACAGAAATATTTTTGTGTCTAGTCTGTGAAACAATACGATGGATTAATAAATCACATATTCCTAAAAAGTACTTACGTTATCGTTCCATGGAATCCGCTACCCACAGTATATCCTGAAAAATGGCTACCGATTACTGTCGTACTCAAAAATCGTGTAACCCTGTATAAAAAATACATGATATAAATTGTGTGCGTATGATATATTTTGGTAATATTTCCCTACATATACTTATCTCAGTTTGATGGAGGGTGTTTCACGATTAAATCTTCGGTACTTTGCTCATGCGCGTATCATCCGCCTGAAATGAGGACGGAAGGAGGATCACCTCGGGTTACCCTAATCTTTGTCCTCATCTTGGTATTTTCTTACGTAACTAAATTAAATATTTCTGCAGCATATAAGTTACTTGTATATGGCGTATTAAGGACTCTCTCTTTTACCATGCTTTGTTGTGTAGCTTTATTTTTTCTTTATGTGGTTCTATTGTGTATGTGTCTTAATAAGACAAAAATTTAAAAGAGTATGCTTAGATGGTTTGGTCATACTGAGAGGATGAATGAAAAGCGACTAACAAAAGGTACCTATCTATTTACAAAGTAGATGTGAGTGGAAATGCCGGGAGGGGACGCCCTTGGACATAAGTGACCTTATTAGTTTCTTCAGAAAGGTTAGGTGTGTAGTAGTTGCAAGCGGCATTCGTTTATGACCTGAGGGGCAATTCTCGTAATTCCAAGAACGTTCACAGTCCGATCTCAGTCTCAATCTGTCAAAACTCTTTTTTACAAAAAAAAGATGGGTTGCACTCCGGGAGTGCCGGCAGAAGTGAAAACTTGAATATTAACGTTGAAATAAATCAATTATTAATTTAAAAAGCTAACAATCTTAAAATAATAATATGTACAAGTATATAAAAAGGGAAAATCCACCACCACCACCAACACCGCCACCACCACCAGCACCACCACCACCACCACCATCACCCCAACCACCACCACCACCACCACCACCACCACCATCACCACCAGCACCACCACCACCACCACCATCACCACCAGCACCACCACCACCACCATCACCATCACCACCACCACCAGCACCACCACCAGTACCACCACCGCCATCACCATCACCATCCCCATCCCATCCCCATCACCATCACCATCCACATCACCATCCATCCATCCATTATCGTGTCTCACTTGGTTCACTTCGGTTGGCGCCGCCGTAGAAAGCGAGGGGGGGGGGGGGAAATCTCTCCTGACGGTCACGTGTCCTGACGCGATGTCCTGACGCGAGTTTCACATTTTTTACCCATTACAAAAAGTGTGCAACGCCGCTAAAGAAGTTTACACTTCAAAAAAAACAACCGACTTAAAAAAAAAACACTACAAAATGAAAAATAACTTTAATTTTGGAAGTCGGTGTCGCTAATTCCGCATTTTCGTTTTTTGACACCGACTTCCGAAAAATTAAAGTTATTTATCATTTGGCAGTGTTTTTTTTTTGGGTCTTAGTCTAAGGGACTATAACCGTCTTAATGATAATCTTCTCAGCGGACCTTAATTCTTACACAACAAAACCCATCGATTGATCATTAATCCTGTCAAACGCAAACTAAATAATTAATTACGGCAAATAGCGAAGATACAACAATATATTAACTGTTAGAACAGAGTTACTGAAGCTAAAACTAGATCACATTGATCCTATCCGAATATTTATAAAGGTCAGCTAATGAGTTCATTGCTGTTACTAATAATATTTAATCCCTCATCATCATTATCATCATTTCAGCCGAAAGATGTCCACGGCTGGACATAGGCCTCCCCCAAGCACCTCCACTTCGACCGGTTCTGTTCTTCTCGCATACAACGAGTTCCTGCGGCCTTCACAAGTTCGTCGGTCCACCTTGTGGGAGGCCTTCCAACGCTACGTCTTCCGGTACGCGGTCGCCACTCCAGGACCTTTCGGCCCCATCGGCCATCTGTTCTGCGAGCAATGTGCCCTGCCACTTAAGTTTGGCAATTGTTCAGCTATGTCGGTTACCTTGGTTCTCCTGCGGATCTCTTCATTTCTGATTCGATCACGCAGAGAAACTCCAAGCATAGCCCTCTCCATTGCCCTTTGAGTGACTTTCAGCCTTCTAATAAGGCCCATTGTGAGCGACCACGTTTCAGTGCCATATGTCATCACTGGCAACACGCACTGGTCAAAGTTAAATCCCCTAAACTGACTAATGTAAGTCCCAACAACGAGTACCTACATCAAAAACTCACTGGAAAAAGACAGATGATAAATGGATGAAAGTATAAAATTTTATCGTGACATTCATTATATTTTCGCGCGGAAAAACATCAAAGTTCATAAAAATATTTCTCTCGAAATTCAACTTTTTTTTTTCAGTGAACATATATTACCCATGCGGCTCCGACTTGCGTAGGGAGGTGCTTGAGGGCTTGCTTTATATTTATTTGTGAGCATTACGCAAATTATACGAAGCTTTACCCCCTCCCCTCCCGTCTGAAGGATCACTTGTTCCCCCACACGATCCACTAAATACCCCACACTAGTACCTAGGTACCTTCAAAGTGTATGAAAACTGAAATGAACAAAAAGATGAATGACGATGTTTCTATAATTCATCGCCTTGATAAACCCAAAACACTCCAAAGAATTATTGGCTTACTGAGTTTCTTTGAAGTTAATACATAATTAATCGAGGAGACCCGGATAAAAATGTAAAAGCCATTTTTTGTATCGAAACTGGGATTCCGGAAACTTGGGGCGTCGGATGACAAGTCATTAATGTAATCTACGGCCACTCGCTGCTGAAATCTGACTTAATGACGTCACGTTTCAATGAATATTTTATGAAAATATTTCTGAGTTCAAAAAACGGAGATCTGGGTCAATGTTTTCATTGGAATATTTAAAATAAGCTTTTATTTTAATATTCTGACTTGTCGTAAAAAAAGTTAAATACGTGCCCAGTCTAAAGCGTAGTAGGTATCTATGGAGAAGAACGGACAAAAAACTCCATGGACACTCTTTTAAATGATATGGTTACAAAAAATTAGTTACCTACATGAATAATGTTTTAGACCCAGATAACATTTCAATTAAAACCCGAAAGTCTAAGTCTTTTGAGGCATAAATTCATCAAATAACAAGCCGAAACCCAACTTCCACAATAAACTTCTTACGTGGCAGTTCAAGTAGAACCTCTTGGCAAATTGCAAAACTTCACCCAATCCCAAACCGTATCGCTTCGTCTATTAATAAAATTTTAAGAGAAAACAATTTTATTAAAAATAACTTCGCCACAAAAAAAAAATTAATACATTTTTCGTTGTTTGTTCAGTGAATCGTTGCAAGAATCTTTTTTATTTATGGCGTTAATTAACATTTTAACTTTTACAAAGGGATAATATTGTGAGGATGAATGTACAAATATGAATCAGGATTGGTAGTTGTTTGGTAATGGAAAATATGTAGGTAAGTAAGTAAGTACCTATTTTTGTTTATGAAAATACTAGCAGCGCCCCGCGGTTTCACCCGCATAAGTCTCGATCCCGTGGGAATATCGGGAAAAAAAAAGTATCCTATGTCCTTTCCCGGGACTCAAACTTCATCTAAATCGGTTCAGCGGTTTAGGCGTGAAAAGGTAACATATAGACAGACAGACAGACAAGAGTTACTTTCGAACGTATCATATTATAAGTATAAGTATATAATATAAGTATGGACTAGCTACTGCCGCGACTTCCGCGACTTCCTTCGCGAGAAATTTCTTGTTCCCCCGACGCACCCCGTCGCATCGCATCGCCTGCCTTCCGATTACTTCGTTTTCGCTTGGCGTTTTTTCTACCTTTTTTCTTTTTGCTCGGCTCTTAACTTAAGGGTCCTAGCGTGATTTTAAATAGCCTATAGCCTTCCTCAAGAATTGATCTAAGTATCAAATGCAAAATGATTTTTTTTTTTAGATTAGCGCGTTCAATCAAATAAACAAAATTCAAATTTAACCAAATTAAAATTTACAGAAACACATAGAATACCTAACAAAACGGAGAATAATCAAACCTAAATCTTAATAAACTTGAAACCTACTCAGGTTGACACTAAAACGATTGACGATTGACCTTTTAATCATAACATCCTAATAAAAACAAATTTTGAAAGCGTTCATTGAAGCCGTAACGCTCACCGCCTGTCTTTAAAAACGCCGGGAACAGACGCCACGTTTGACGTCCCTATAGCCGTCCCGGAGCCCGGACGCTGTAATTAGTACTGCGAACTGATTTCCCCGGGACTGACAACCGGTAGAAAGAGCGGGGAAAAACTGATTTTTCCTAATAACCGTTGCAAGATTTGAAATAGAACTTTTAAAATTGGAATGTAGCAGTAGCTGGGTCATTCAATCGTAGATAGAAATTTATGGAAAGGAATAAAAATATAGTTGATTAAGGGCTGATTTTTCCAACGCTATATAATTTTATCAGAGGAATAATTTTGAATTTTTGACAGATCTTCCATACAAAACCCGTCACACGTCAATTTTATTCAAAGAATAAAAATTAACTGTCGATTGAATAATCAGCCAGAAAATGTCTATGGCATTAAGTCCGCCTCTGTTGTGCCCATAGTATTCAATAAATAAATAAACATTATAGGCTGATGAACTATTCCGATTCAAGAAAAGAAGGCCTAAATAAAAATGTAACTCACTTTATGACTGCACTACGTTAATACGTAAATTAATAGCATTAGCAATGATTGCCCCTTTGAGCACTACGCTAACAAAACTTCGACATCAAAGCGCCGCATAACGTGCACCTATTTGATTAAAGTATAAAATATTAACAACACTTAATGAAACGAAGGAGAGGATCTCATATTTTTAATATAAAACCAGATTAAGCAAAGCGCGGTCCTATTTTATTTTGCAATTCACCTTGTAGATAAATAATGCAATGGATTCGAAAGTGCAGTACTTTATTGTAAAACTAGCTGCGCACCGCGGTTTAACCCGCATAAGTGTCGATTCCGTGGGAATATCGGGTTAAAAAGTATCCTATGTGTTAATCCTGGTTATTAAACATCTGTTTGCCAAATTTCATCCAAATCCGTTCAGTAGTTTGTGCGTGAAGAAGTAACAAACATACAAACACACTCACAAACATTCGCCTTTATAATATTAAGTGTGATATTTTTACACTAACACATTAGTGTGCGTACACAAATGTGAACGGCAGAGGTAACTGCAGCCGTTTACAAGTTGACGGCGACCGTCTACGCGTGTCTGCGGCATCCGTCGACAACAAACCGCTCGTGTATTCGAGCATCATACCTACTCAAGTACACGAGCGGCACGTTGGCGACGGCTATAGTTGCCCCTGCGGTCGACGCGTGTCGCTCGTGTCACGTATGAGCACTTATGTAAATGGCAATTAGTGTAATTTATGTCATAAAGGTGAATAACCAGACGTGATGGTGAAAAACATCCTAACCTTGGCCCTTACGTTCAGAAAATAAGCCAATGAAGGTGAATTATGTAGATTAAATGAATTCTCTAGGGTCGTGTCTCGTTGCTTACACTATAGGAGTTATATAATTTATTTACTAGCTTTTTTCCGCGTCTTCGCTCGCATGGAAGTCGGAAAATATCCCACGGGAACGTACTACCGGGATTAAAAGTACCTACCCTACTCATTTAAGACTAGTTAAGACTCAATTCAACCCAGTTTTCACGCAATTTTACACTGTTACTTGCGGAAAAAAATTACGTGATACTTGCCAGGACCCCCCTCTCCCCCACGCGAGATTTGGTGAGAATCGGCTTGACCCCCTAAACGCCTCACGTAATTAATGGATGCCCCCTTATCGACAAGTACTAACGGCAATTTTATTCAACGTAGCGTGAAATCAGTTAAGCCATTGATCCACACTTTTTTGCAAGCTTTCTATGTAACCATCATGTTCTAAAAACACGATGCAGCGAGTTCCCGTGACACGTCACATATCAATCTCGTGTCACGCGTCACGCTGTAGGCTCGCTTTTGGACGGGATTTAGTGCAATTTGTGAACCTATTTTGTTATTTGACTTTCTAAAATGTTAACACAGTTGGAGCGAAAGTTTTTTTTTACACTAGTGTTATAGGTATTTGTCAGCTCTGTCGAAACGTCATTTCTTATACTTAGCAAAAAAAAAAAAAAATTATTTAGTGATATTTAAGGCGCCGTAAAAGGCGTATCTTGAGTACTATCATACTTACTTAATAATTATTGTCAATTATCGAGTAAACAAAGGGTTTTCTAGTGACTTTTGTCTGACATCTCTCGCTTCACGCAAATTGTTGTCAATGTCAGTGCTGTCTGCTTTGACACAGATATTTTTTAAGTCATCTAATAAGGTTAAAGGCTACTTTTAGTAGGTATTGCCAAATGAAGTGTAACTTTTAATTTTTTGACAGTTTTTCCACACAAAAACAGTCCGAAATCTATTTTATTCCACGAATACGATACATTTCATGTTCGAAATATCAGCCCTAAGCTATTTTAGTACTATAAAATAAGTCCTAAAATTGTAGACTAGAAAAAACGAAGATGTTTACCGCCACGCCAATACAATTAAGCCTGTTCGTAGATGTCACGTGTTTGCAAGTGAGTTGCCGTGACACACGTCAATCTCTCTTGTCACGCTGTCATCTCAATATGCAAGAGATTTGTCGCGACTCATGTAAAGGTGCGTCACGTACTTCGAAGCAATTTGACTAAGCAGCTTTTATTGTATATAAAGTGCGTTTAGTAGACAAGCTTAGGGGTATGTAAATATGTTTTGATAAAGGATAACAACTTGTTTGAACGAATTTACTATAGAATTTCGGAACTATTTGTGACTTTCTCTCTCTCTCTGTCTCTTTATATTATATACGAGTGTGTGTGCGTGTGTGTGTGCGTGTGCGTGCGAGTATTTCGTAAGGAACTTCGTTCTCTAAGGCCGGCCGCATACGTCCGGTTTCTTGATTCGGTTTCCTGATCAGGAATATTTCCGTCCGGAAAATATAAGAACGTATGCGCTTAGAGACGTATTAAATACGTTGTATGAAATGCGTGCATTCAGGGTCTCCAAATCTGAATTCCTGATCAGGAAACCGTACGTAAGCGGCCAACCTAAGGGGGACCCCGCCACATAGACACATGAGAATGGATCCATTGAGAGAGAGCAGCAACAGCAGACAGGTATTGGCAGGGCAGTCGCTTTGTCTCTCTCTAGAGAGTGGTCACTTTTGTGAGGCTAACGCTCAGTCTATTCTTTATATCTTTGCCCCGAACGCATGCGTTTTTTTTTTTTAAATTTCAATCAAACGGCAAATAAGGTAAAAAAGGCGGACTTCATGCCTTAGACATTCTCTACCAAGGGTAGCGAAGAGATGAGATGGCAGGTGCTCTTTTCGTTTCTAAATTATAGATGCACATTAAAAAGGAATGGAGGTACCATCGCGGATACTGGCGGTGGACCACTTTTCAACCATATTACCAAGGGCATAAGGATGAAAAGTGGTCGGCCGCCATTGTCCGCGGCTGTACCCACGAGTAAATCCAAAATCTAAACTAATATTATAAAGAAGAAAAGATTTGATTTATTGTACTTATGTTTGTTTATCACGCTTTCACGTTATAACGGCTGAACGAATTTGGATGAAATTTGACACATGGGTAGACCATGACCTGGATTGTCCTGATCCAAGTCTTAGGATACTTTTTACCCCGATATTTCCATGAGATCGACACATATGCGGGTGAAACAGTAGGGTGCAGCTAGTGTAACATAAAATGTTGAGAATGATGCTAATATTATTCGCATTTTACATAAATTTTACTTTTTCCTCCTTCTTCAAAAGAAAATTGCCCCATGCAAACTCACAGCCTCTCAGAAGTCACAACGTAGATCCCTGGAGTGATTGAGGTTAAAATAACGTATTTACTTGAACTACTTGTGTTCCCCTGAGACCCAGCATCAGTCATCTAAGGGAATAGGGTTGTCTGTCACAGAAACTTTGTAGTTTTGAGAATAGTAATACTACTTTGAAGTTTCAATTACTTTGGGATAAGTTTATTGTGAGGTTCATATGTTATGGTTATTGGGTTTATGGTTGTTATAGAATGAACGAACGATACCAGCGTGAAAATTTTATTATTTTTTTTAGAATAAATCTAAAATAGTAACGAAGCGAAGTCATTAAATATTCTTGCAAAAAAAAAAAATTCTACGAGGTGTGGGAACAAGTCTGATACCGAGAACATAGATAGGAACCTAGTATTTAGAGTTTTCATCTGTTTTTCTAATGTTGTATGTTACGAATTGGCGCAAAAACGGCTAAACCGATTTGGATGAAATTTGGCACACGGCCGGTAGTACGTTCCCGTGGGATATTCCTGACATCCACGCGGGTGAAGCCGCGTGCAAAAGCTAGTTATGATTAAAAAGAGACTCTTACTTAATTCATCTGGGACCATGAGAGTTCCTCCCATTTAGGACGAACTAAAATAATACTACAACAAGAAATACAAACTTATTCTACTTTATAATGAAGGCTGAAAAACATCTCTGTTAAGGGAGGGGCCCACGACCAACATAGTTGGCCAGCAACTTTTTTATCTCTACCGCTGTCTCCTCGCCGAGATTTGGACGATACACACACAGGACTAACAGACACCGAACGCTACTTTTTCGTAAAATTTTGCCGCATTCATCAACATAGATTTCGATGAGACGGTTGTGGTCTACGCGCTAGTTGTAAGAAACCGAAGACGACAAACCCGCGGACAAAAAAGTCTCCCAGCTGTCGCGTCGCAACATACGCGCACTTTCATACAAACCCGTAGCCTTGATATGAGAGACAAATTAGTTGCGGAGACAAAAGTTACTCGTTGGCGCATTCCCTTAGGGCTCACACAACACTGTACTAACAAGTCTTTTCCTATACTTACCTAAAATGCAAAAAAAAAAAAATAGTGGCACTCCGGGAGTGCCGACAGAAGTGAAAACAAAACACAAATAGAATACTTTGCCATCACTCACTGACATATCGGATATACATTAAAACCGAGTACATCCTCAGGACAGCCGAACAGTAACAGTGGCGCGAGTTCAATAGTTTATTCCCCATCTCAAAAAATGCCCAAAGTCAAAGTCAAAGCATTTATTTCAAATAGGCACATAAAAGGCACTTTTGAACGTCAAACCGCCCAACGCGCCTAAAGAAGTTTTCACTTCAAAAACACAACATAAAATATATGTAAGTATGGTGTAACACCCCTGACGTAGTTCGGCGATCCTAACGTGCCACGACATGGGATGCGCCGTGACGTGATCCATACTCCATGACAGGCCCATGGGACCCCCGCGGAGACTGGCAGGAGGAGATTAAATCACGGGGTGCGCTATTGTTTCGGTTATGAACAGGTGGGATGCCTAGATTTATTGGTATCGAACAGAACAATTTGTGTTTAAGATTTTATAAGTATTCACGTAATGTAATGTAGGAAAGGGATGACTTCGTCTCAGTCGCTAACAAACTGTAGGTTTAACAGGTTAAACGTACACAGAGCGCGAAATGCAACGCGTCACTGTGATTCATGTGCGAACTCACCGGCCGCGTCTCTCACCCCTTGTATCCCTCACCACACCGCTAACAGTTTACGAGTCACTAGCGTTGCTTCAACCGAACCCTGCTTCAACCGTACCCAGTCTCTGTACACTAATACAGTGCACAATAATTATAATGTCAGGGACATCGACGGGCAAAATGAAACCACAGTTTAAATGTGATTTTTATTAAAACCCAATAACACTTTTGCCTACCTGGGGATCGAACCCAGGAACCAAATAGGTGATGAATAACTTTCAGCAGGAGAATGCACACGACATTAGGTAAGTAAACCGTACTGAATGCATTCAATTCAACACATCGCGGTCTCAGCCCCACAATGTATTCTCGTAAACTACTTAACGCTTTACCCAATTCAACCAGCATACACCCATTCACACAAAATAGACTGTGCTAGGATTCGTAACCGCCTGGCATTCGGCACAAAGACCGCAGATGTTAGCGATATCTAAGCCCCACATTCTAAGGTCCTAATACGGGCGATTTAAATTGGCGTACTGTGGCGCTTGTGACAATTTCTTCATCACGTCAAAGGTGCAATGTAAATACCTAGAGATGTATAGCAACAATTGCTGAAAATTGAGTGATTTAAATACTTCGTCGATTTTTTTCGTTTGAAGTCGTATGCAGAAGTATTGATTATATCAATTTCCTAACCCTCTATTTAGCGATGGACGATAGAAAGCAGCTTACTGCAACGATAAATAATATCTACATATTTTATTTCTAAATTGGCGGGCAGTGGGAAACGACATCGCAGCAGGCCCAGACGGAGATGGCGGAGTGAGCTGGACTCCTTTGATAAATATTGGTCCTTGATGGGCAGAGAGAGGTGGAAAAATAATAGGGAGGCCTTTGCCCAGCTGTGGGGCATTAATGGCTAATAAAAAATAAAAAAGAATATAAATTGGCAAAAGTACCTACAATACACGTCAAGAGAAACAATAATATTTTAAAACTAGATGAGGTCGCTGTTTCCAGACAGACTACCGAGAAGAAACGTCAAAACAACTTCAGAGGTCACAGTCTCTTTTAAAGTCCAGACCAATATCTTGATCATGCAGATTGGTGTCTGGAGGCCTTCTCTAAGTCCGTCCACGAAGATACGGGCCTGTCTAAAAGTAGTTCGATACATCGGATGAACCCTACTCCCGATTATTTGACTTTTTTTGGACGGACATTGGGAGCAAGGACAACCGTCAAATCGTGTTTTCATTCATCTTAGTTCGGGCTCCAAAGTAAATGTCCGTAGTTGATACAGAGTAGGAAACACCCGTAGCTTCGGTTGCAACTACACATTTTGTGGTTAGGGAGTACACCCCTGGTGTGAGATGGTCAATGAGATTGTAGTGGTTTCTACAACGCCACATGCGAACAACACGTCATACTGACGTTACACAAAATCATGCATCGCGCAAGCAGAGTTTACCGCGCAACTAGCATAGATACAACGCCCCGATATGAATCATCGGGCAGTTGCCCGCCAGACACGACACCCGTCTGGTCGGAGGATCCTCCCTTTTCTATGGAGGATGAGTGAACACCCTGTACCTCATACCTCTATAAGATGGTCAACAACAAGTTGCTTCATCGTGTTTGGCGATTGTGGCTCTCATGTTGCCCGTGAGCTCTGGAACAGAAGGACCATATCCCTGGGGGTTACACACGTGAAACAAAGATAGCGATTAAATCACGGCTCCGGGTAGAGGTACCAATAGGTGCTGGAAGAGGATTATTGTTTCCTGTTGCTGGTGACGTAAACATGTCTCTATTTGCTGGTTTAGTGTCTGATCCGTGTATCGTGTAGCTTGTATTTATTGGTTCTTGGCTGTGTAATATTTTTATTAAAGGCTATGTTTGTCAAGGGTAGAGGACAATTCCGCTCTTAAAATATTTGTATGCCGTTTGACAGGGGTCATGGACACTGCCAGCGACAGTTTTAACAGTATAGAACAAAATTTTTAATTTATCTAGCCATGTACAGAGGGTTATAGCAATTAGCTGACCCCCCTAAAAATTACTCGATTTTGCACCCTCCTCTCATAACATTAAAGGTTATTCAATATGTATGAGTTAATCGGACTAACACTACTCGATGAACAGAAACAATTAATAATTTTGATACGCAAATTTGAGCTTTAAGATGTTGGTGTTAGGTCATTTACTAGGTATGGGTATTTGTTACGCAATTTTCATTTTTAATCAGCAAGACTTAAAGGTTAGGTTAATGTTGTGATAATTTGGACCGATTTCTGCAAAAATGATCCAACCCACAACCTCGACAATTTTGAGTTTTTGTGACCTATGTACTCCAAATAAGGTATATTTTAACATATCAAAGACTCAGAACTCTATGTTAATAATTGACGAAAATCCGTATAGTCCAACCCACAGCTGTCATGGCAAACATCATTTTTTATAATGCATACGTGTTTCAAACTACTTGAATCATTTTTGCATTTTCTTGGTTGCCCTGATATGTGTCATTTTTTTTTTTTTGCTATAATGATTCAAACTACTAGGAACAATTATGCTTTTTATAAAATATGGAAAATATTACAAAAATCATTCTGCTTAAATGTTCCAATAACCTTGTATCATTTTAACTCAATTCCAAATAACATTCGACTACAGAATACTGATTCAGAAAAACGATTCACGGTTAAATATAAAATTATGATTTAATATCTGGGCTATAAAGTAAACAGAATATTATTTTTACACCGAAAACTTTAATGAAGTAGGCATTTATTTATTTAAACCTTCTATTTTTTTTATTGCAATTTTTTGTACCTACAATAAAATTGCATGTTTTGCATGAAATTTGGATCGATTTAAGCAAAAATGATCCAGCCCATACAAACCTCAGTTCAAGATAATTGAGTTTAAAGTTTATTGTGGTATTTTTCTGGCTTGTGTTTTTAATTTTATGTTATTCTAAGTGTACTAAACTAATTTACATGCATGTATTTAGTAAATCAATTTTAATAGTTTAGTAGATAATCAAGAAAATTTGCGCGTGGATCATTATTACGTAATAAATTTTGTATGGAATTAGCTGTGTAGGCTGCGGAAAGAAAAATGCAAAAATGTACCAAAGTATGACAAAAATAGAAACAAAAATGTTTATTATTTTTATTTTATTTTAAAAATACAAAAGTTACCGTACTCCTCATCTAAATCAAAGTGAGGTTCACCACAATAACCATCTATATCGTCTATTATTGCATCGTCTCCCTTCAGTTTTTTATAGTAACCAATGCAATCATTTGGTATAAGATGGAATAACGATTTCAAATCGTTTATCTTCTTTTTGTTAATCAGTTTTCCTCAAGGCCATAATTCTTGCAAATCTTCTTCTACAACATGCAAATCAACACCTTTAAATTTCTTTTTTATAGTCCTCATTAAAAGAAGTTCTCATGAACAAAGAATGTCGAGTCTTTTTTGTCATTAAAATTTGTTTTGTTTTGAGCCAGTTTACCATTAAATATTTATCATTAAATATTTTTCTATTTACTATTTTCTTTTCTAGAATTTGAGATCCAACAAAATCACTAAACTAGCTCACTCAGTAAATTGGCTCAAAACAAAAGAAATTTTAATCACAAAAAAGACTCGACATTCTTTGTTCATGAGAACTTCCTTTAATGAGGACTACAAAGAACTGAATGTTAAAAAAGAAATTTAAAGGTGTTGATTTGGATGTCGTAGAAGAAGATTTGCAAGAATTATGGCCTTCAGGAAAACAGACTAACAAAAAGAAGTTAAACAATTTGAAATCGTTATTCCATCTTATACCAAATGATTGCATTGGTTACTATAAAAAACTGAAGGGAGACGATGCAATAATAGACGATATAGATGGTTATTGTGATGAACCTGACTTTGAATTGGATGAGGAGTAGGTAGCTTTTGTATTTTTTCAAATAAAATAAAAATAATAAACATTTTTGAGTTACTATTTTTGTCATACTTTGGAACATTTTTGCATTTTTCTTTCCGCAGCCTACACAGCTAATTCCATACAAAATGTATTATGTAATAATGATCCACGCGCAAGTTTTCTTGAATATCTACTAAACTATTAAAATTGATTTACTAAATACATGCATGTAAATTAGTTTAGTACACTTAGAATGACATAAAATTAAAAACACAACATTTAGGATTACAAAGCCAGAGAAATACCGCAATAAACTTTAAACTCAATTATCTCGAAATTAAGTTGGTGTGGACTGGATCATTTTTGCAGAAATCGGTCCATTTGTGTCATTGCTACTAATACCTTATTTCATCTATCTTACTCAAGTTAATCTGGTCTCGTGGTTCATGCGTAAGGCTGAGACGTGCAAGATGCGAGTTCAAATCTAGTCTCATGTTTAATTTTGTTTTCAATATATTAATTGTTCGTTAAGTATTTCTTGCATTATTGTAAAGAACAAGCATATCAATTAAGTTGATAAACGATAAACGTTTCACCTTTTTCAATAAGTGGGTAGTTCGACGTCAATATGCGTATTCAACAAAAACTGCTATTGAAATGATTTTAGGAATATGGGGTAGAACAAATTATTGAACAAGACATTCTATGCACAAATAGCAGTGAATACGCACGAACATTTTTATATTGCCTTACTAAGTTGCGAAAATCCACGCCTTTTTATTAATTATTATTATCGGTTTTGATAGTTTAATCATCATGTCTCAGTTGAGTGATTATTTAAAATACAAAATATTGTATTTGCATAAGGAGAATGTTGGTATTAAAGCGATTGCTAGGAAACATAATATAGCGGTAAGTGTATTCTTTTTTATACTTCCTTAAGTCGTTAGTTGGCTTAAAAACGTGAGTATAGAATAATAGAAAATTAACTGTTTCATTATGAGATTATTTATAGGTCTAATGTGGTTTATCTAAAGGTATTTTTGCAAACTTATTCGAAAAATTATGATTACCGGGTTATTAAAATTATGCTTATTGTGTTGTTTCAGAGAAATACAGTCAGACTGTGGCTAAGACGTTTTGAAGAGACAGGGAATATTCAAAAGGATCGTCCTGAACCAAAACCTGCAATGTTACTCCTGTGTCAGAACATCATCAAGCAATTGTTAGAAGGCATACTGAACACCCATTTTTGCCTACTCAATGCAGTATAATGTTTCTGTTCAGACGGTCAGAAAACATTTGCATGTTGCTGGACTGAAACAATACAAGCCAGCACGTAAAATTTAACTGACTGCTGCACATCGCCAAGCAAGGGTCCGCTTTGCCCAAGAATATCTCAATTTTAATTGGGAAGATTATGTTGTCATATTTACCGACGAGAAGTCTTTGTCAAAACCTTATTTATAACTAAACATAACTACATACTTACAAAACAAATTGATATATAGTATACCTAGTAGGTAAAACATCAACGTATAATGCTATTTTATTTAGTTCAACGATATTTAATGTGGTGATGTTATTGTTATGAAATAGAAATACATACCTATATATTTCTAAATATTATAACATGTTGATTCACTACATTAAACTCTGTGAAGTATGTAACAACGTTATTAGTAACTGTTATATCATTTACGTTATTCTTATAATAATTTTTTTATAAAATAAAATCGTTTTTACCATCATTATCGTTTTTTTTATTTTCGTTCAGCTTTTTTTTTTTGTTGCTAAAGTTATAATTTATTATTTATAACTTAAAAAAAAAATATTATAAAACAAAATGCGCAGCAGAAAATACGTTGGTTTCGAACTCGCAACCACGCTCTTGTCAGCTCACTGCAGCTACCACTAGACCACACGAACATGGTGATTGTCGTTGAAATTAGCAATAATATATTACAAGTTAGAACAATATTCAAGATCATACCTACCTTAACACTGCGTGTTAAATATCAAATTCGAATAACTGTTTTATTAATCGTAGACGTTGAACTGTTCTAGTTCGATAAGCTTACTGCTAACAAGCAGAAGGTTCAAATTCGTTTAATTTTTAAGGGGTCAGCTAATTGCTATAACCCTCTGTACACTTTGTAGCCTTTTAAATTAGGACTGGGACTTTTCTTAGACACATTTTTTTAGACACAAATTGGTAAGTTTTGTTTGATACTCAATTGGGAATACCTTTTTAATTACTTCTTTAAAAATATATGTATAGGTACACTTGATAAACTTCTTATAAGTAATACTTAACGAACAAACTTTTAAAATAAAATAAAAAATAAATGGGTAAGTAGTACTTGTAGTCCTCCTCAAGTATCGGTTGAAACAATGCATTATTTATCAGCCTATTACGTTCCCACTGCTGGGACATAGGCCTCTTCTGTTTGAGAGGGGATGGGGCGTAAACCACTACTCGAGCCCAGTGCGGGTGGCGGATGACACATGTCTTTGAAATTTTTGGTTCTAGGACATGCGGGTTTCCTCACGATGTTTTCTTTTACCGTTGAAACAAATGCTATTTACAAAATTTATCATGGATGCGAAGTTCTTACATTATAGGTAGTATAGGTACAGCTTATTTCTCTAACGTTATCATCAAGTCTCTCTTATATCTCTTCTTACATATTTTTACTCTTTATATTACAAACAACATACCCAAACAAGCCAGCAGAGTGGCCAAAATCTGCGATAAAGAAGTAATAACACTCCAAACCGAGTCGTATACGGACCGCGGGAGAACAATAAAACTCTCTCTACATAACAATCAATTTGAAAGGAAACATGTACTTATTTGTGATTCTGATCAGCGGGGGTTAGTTTTAGTAGTAAGTAGTCGAGCTTTTTGTGAAGGAGCCGGGGAGTCGGGTAGCCGGGGAGCCATGGAGCCGGGGAGTACCTACCTATTTCTGCTGCACGCCAAGCATCGTTGCTGGACCCTTTGTGCACACACGTTTTTCTTACCGTGAAAAACTATGGTTTATTCGCCTTGTGTAGGTACGGTCGTCAGTGTTGTATGGATCACTATGGAAGCTTGTTCATGGACACGTTTTTTTTACCGCGCGGTTTATACGTGTGTAGGCAGCATTCGTCCGCTTATAGACCGCGTCGTAGAAAAAACGTGTCCATGAACAAGCTTCCATACACGGTGTTCATAAGTACATAAGAGGAAGTCTGAAAGTAGCACCGGTAAACTGAAAAGTTGTTTGGAAATCGGTTGTCATGGTACGAGTATATGATACGGAGGAATGAGGAGCATGAATGTCGATAGCTATAGAGTCAGGGAAATTCAAAGAAACTATGGATGGACTATGTGAATGATGATATGGTTAGAAAGGGGGTGACTACCGAGATGGCGACTAATAGAGAAGTATGGAAGAAAAATACATGTTGCGCCGACCCCAAATAAATTGGGAATAAGGGCAGGAGAATAGATGGATATCCTGTGGGATATAAGACATTTCAGCTTGGTACTCTTATATAGGATGTCATCGAACCTGCAGTGCCTTTTGGTATTGTAGATGTTGACAACAAACGGCCGCGTACTTATATGCTTGCCACCAAATAACATTAAAAAGGTAGGAACCTATGCAAGGCATATAGAATTGAATTCAGGTAAGCCGATAAGATAACTATGTATAAATAATAAAACATGCTCAAGCCGAGTGTGTAAAGTAACAGGTAATTCAAATTGACGCGAAAAGTCGCGAAAATAATCGACGCGGGTTGTCGCGGCCCTATCCCGCGCGGGATTCAGTGTGGCCAGACCATTAGGCATCCGCAGTCCTCTTTTTCTTAGTGTTTAATGTTATTCTAAATTGTTTGACTATTTATAGCGTGTAAACTTAAGTAATTTTCCTAACATTCTACAATGTATGGAAAATTACTCAAGTTTATAGTACATGTGCGTGGGCCGATGTAATTAACAAGTCACCTGGGCTACTCCACATAAGTCTTACAAGAACTTCCCATACCTACTTAGGAAGGAAAGTGTACCTAAAAATAGACGTAGGAAGAGAAAAGCTGGCTAAAATAAAAACATTTATGGATTAGAAATTTTAGCTACAACATAATTGATTTTCAGATGGCTTGTTATAAGAATAAAAAGTTTACCATTTTTTTAGAATACAAATTTTCTGTTTTCCGTTTCCGCCATTCTTTCATACCTATCTACATAATACATTAAACAACCCTAATAGATATAATACAACTTAAGGATGTACCCTAAGATTGACTGTTAATAAATGCCTCAGGCATTAAGTCCGTCTTTATAGTTTTTTTTTTTACTTATGGAAGAAGTTTTAATAAATAAATAAATAATACCGTTGCGTCTACAAAATTAGCTGTATTAAGCACAGTAAGAAAGGAAGAAAATAAAGCTTTTAAAACGATTGCTTTATCTAAAACGCGCACTAAGAGGTTGCGGACTAAAAGATGCGGGTTAGGGTGACTATAGTATGTGGATAGTCCTGGGACGATTTACTACACGTTGTTTTTTGTGTAACATTGTTTAGTTCGCTGAGTTTCGGGGAAGAAGACGGCTTATTGATAGAATACGGGACCCTAAAAAACATTAAAATTAGAATATCTGAAATTGTTTGTTTTTAGATTTTAGATCGGAAGACCCTGTAAAATACTAAGCTTTTACTAAGTACTACTTTTGATCATTCTAAAAAAACCACTAATTTAATTTGCACTTTGAATCTTATAGCCTACCTACATGATATGTTTGACCACTGCCAAAAAGAATTTAGTAAACAACTACCCACATGAAAAATGTGTCATCATCTGCCTAGCCTTTTCCTTACCAAGTTGGGGTCGGTTTCCATTCAGTTTAGCCGGATACATCTGAATACCAGTATTTTACATGGAGCGACTGCCTAACTTTACCTCCACAACCCAGTTACTGGATAATACGACTTACCCCTTGGTAAGTCTGCAGGTTGTCAGACTGGGGCGTCTGACGACCCGTAACGACAGTCAAAAATCCACGAATGACAGCCGGGACCAAACAGGAGATTAACATGCTTTTCGAGTCACAGTGGGGTCTTGGTATGTAGGTATGTACAGCTGGTCACCCATACACAGACCCAACTGCGGTAAGCGTAGATTAACCTGATCGATTTAACCGTGTGGCTGTTATTATTTAGCTACAAGCTCCCTAAAGCCGTATACACATAAAAAAAACAGTGGCACTCCGGGAGTACCGACAGAAGTGAAAACAAAACACAATACTTTGCCATCACTCACTGACATATCGGATATACATTAAAACCGAGTACATCCCGAGGACAGCCGAACACATCCGAAGCGGTGTCGATTACGGTAACAGTGGCGCGATTCAATAGTTTTTTCCCATCTCAACAAATGCCCAACGTGCCTAAAGAAGTTGTCACTTCAATAAAATGTATTTATGTATAATATAAATATCTGCGACTAAATATTATACATTTAACAAAAAACAGTAACTTATCAAGACGTCACGTGTCAGCGAACAACACAAGATTGATTAGACGAGACACCTCCTCATCTCCATTACCCATAGTCACTCTCCTTAATGACACACTTTATAATTACAACGTTGACGCAAACTTGATTAATATTAGTAAGGCGACGATTCTGCGTCAAAAATTTACGATAACTTAATGGTTAATTTTGTTATCATGGAATTTGAACGTAAAATATATGAGCTTCTGATTTGAGTATTCAAGTTTGAATCTATACCTAGTCTCTTAATTTCTTGATGAGCTAATGAAGTCGTAATCTTGTAAATGGATTTTTTATAGTACTTGCTAAGACTAAATAAAATTAATATTAATTGCTCGCTTGCACCAAAAATAACTAATTATATTTCTACTAGCTTTTGCCCGCGGCTTCGCTCGCGTAGAATTTGGTCTGCCACATTAAGTTACGTGACATTTTTTTTTAAATACTTCTTCTTCCTGCCCTTATCCCATGTTACTTGGGGTCGGCGCAACACGTTTTCTTCTTCCATTCTCCCCTGTCAACCGTCACGCTATCATTCACTCCCTTCTCTTTCATATCATTCCTCACACAATCCATCCATCTTTTCTTCGGCCTTCCTCTCCCTCTCCATCCATCAACATGTATATTCATCACTCTTTTAGTCACATGCGTTTCGTCCCTTCTCATCACATGCCCATACCAAGCCAAACGATTTCCTTTCAACTTTTCTGTCATTGGCGCCACTTTCAAACTTCCTCTTATATACTCATTTCTTACTTTATCCATTCTCGTCACTCCACACATCCATCTCAACATTCTCATCTCCGCTGCATGCAATCTTTTTTCATCCGTCTTCTTCACAGCCCAGCATTCAGACCCATACAGTACGACAGGACGTATCACAGACTTATAAATTTTCCCCTTTAACTTAAGGGGCATCCGTGGGTCGCAAGTTGTTCCTGTGACCTGTCGCCATTTCATCCATCCTGAGTTGATCCGATGCGTTACGTCTCGGTCTACTTCGCCATCTCCTTGGACAAGCGACCCGAGGTACCGAAAGTCGGAGCAGATCGATATGGGCGTTCCGGCGAGAGATATGGGCACAGGACTGGAGAGACCGCCAAAATCGCAAAACAGATATTCTGTTTTGGTCCGACTTACTCTCAGGCCAACGGTCTCGAGTCTTTCCCACCACACCTCTAATCTGCTCTGGACCTCTAAGCCGTTGTCGGCAACCAGCACAATGTCATCGGCGAACAGCATACACCAGGGAGCCTCTTCTTGGATATCCGATGTAAGGGCATCCATTATTAGCACGAAGAGGTACGGGCTGAGTGCTGAACCCTGGTGCAACCCGACAGCCACATCAAAGCTGCCAGTAGTGCCCACTGTAGACCGGACTTGGGTACTGCATCGACTGTACATCGCTCTAATCAACTGCACATACTTCCCTGGCACACCTTTCTCTTTCAGCGCCCACCACAAAACTTCACGAGGCACTCTGTCGTATGCCTTTTCGAGGTCAACAAATACCATGTGCAAGTTTTTATGCGCACCTCTGTATTTCTCGCACAGCTGGCGGATGGCAAAGATGGCATCTGTTGTTCCTCGACCAGGCATAAAACCGAATTGGTTTAGCGGAATTTCACTCTCTTCTCTCAGTCGCCTTTCAATAACTTTCTCCCAAGCCTTCATACTATGTGACAATAGCTTTATTCCTCTATAGTTGTTGCACTCCAGCACATCACCTTTGTTTTTAAAGATGGGCACCAGCGAACTGTTACACCATTCGTCAGGTATGGCTTCTTCCAACAACAACTTATTGAAGAATAAAGCTAACCACGTCCATCCATCTACCCGTAATAACTTCCATACTTCAACTGGTATTCCATCTGGACCTATTGCTTTACCATTCTTCATCCCAGTTACTGCTATTCTCACTTCATCCATACTAATCATTCTCACTAACCCCTCATTTACTGGTTTATTCCCTAGCACACCACTCCAGTTATTCTCCTCATTCATCAGTCTTTCGAAATAGCTCTTCCACCTATCCTTAATTTTCTCATCATCCGAAAGAACTATTCCATTTTCATCCTTTATACACTTTATCTGACAAATATCCCTCGTCTTTCTCTCTCTAGCTCTAGCAAGCCGGTAAAGATGTTTTTGTCTTGCTGGACTATCCAGTGTATCATAAAGCTTGTCCTGGGCTTTTGCTCTTGCTATGGCCACAGCTTTCTTAGCTTTTTTCTTTAGAATATCATATTCACACTTTTTTTCTGCTTTCAAACTAACATTCTCATCTTCAACACTCTGCCATTCCTTGAACTTTCTCTTCTTATCCTGCAACACGTTCTGTATTTCTGTCGACCACCACCATGTATCCTTATCTATCGTACCCTTTCCTTTCGTCTCTCCCAAAATATTTTTCGCTGCACTCCTAATATACCCTGCCATTTCATTCCAGCATTCATTTACACTTCGATCATTCATGTCCCCCATATATATCATTTTATCCACCACTCGCTCTTTAAATTTCTTCGCATAGTCATTCCTCTCCAGCTTATGCCATTTTATTTTTGGGGGGGGTCGCTCTTTTTTATTATTGAGCTTTATTTCCACAACCATTTCCATAATTAGGAGTCTGTGCTGTGAGACTAGATCTTCTCCCGGTAACACTGCAGTCTTTGATATGCTTTAAGTTTTTGCGTCGTACCAGAAAGTAATCAATTTGCGTTTTGTGATTGCCACTTTTGTACGTTATTAGGTGTCCATCGTTTTTCTGGAACCAAGTGTTGGCTACTGCCAGGTCAAATGCGGTAGCAGATTGAAGCAATGTCTCTCCCTCGTTATTCACGTTACCAAATCCCCATCCTCCATGCACTCTTTCATAAACCCCTCGCATTCTTCCCACATGTCCATTAAAATCACCTCCAACTATCAAATTCTTCATGCACCGGAATGTTCGTCAAAACTGTGTCAAAGTCCTCCCAAAACTTCTCTTTCAGCCATTCCTCACATCCCACCTGCGGTGCATACACACTTATTACATTCAGCATTACATGTTCTAAGATAACTTTTACAACTATTAGTCTATCATTAATTCTTTTTACCTCCATCACGCCTTCTTTCAAATTACTGTCTAACACTATTCCCACGCCATTTCTTTTCCCGTCACTCCCACAGTAGAAAAACTTGTATCCTTCACCGATTTCTCTCGCTTTCGTTCCTTTCCATTTTGTTTCTTGCAAACACGCCACATTTATTCGTCTTTTTTTTAATACTTCCGCTAACTCTCTGGCTCTCCCAGTCATCGTCCCAACATTCCAACTTGCATACCGCAATCTCACTTCCCGGGCTCGCTTCTTACGTTGCTCCCGCCCGGGGTGGTGCAACAACCCTAGTCCTCTTCCCACAGGGGCCGGGTGCTGCCCCTGCGCGTCGCCTGTGGGGTACGCCCTAGCCCTATCGCGCATCATATTTTTTCTCATCATGTTGCTTAAAGTTTTGGCAAAGTTTTACAGTCGGCCGCCTGCCTGACACCAACCCTCCTTGGGAATGCGATTGTTGATGGTTTACCCGCCATCGCGCGGGTGACCCAAAGTGCTATATGGTATGCACTGGGTCTGGAGCTCCCTTAGTCAAATAGTCGCCTCTTACGACACCCACGGGACGAGATGGGGTGGTCCTATTCTTTCTCCGGGACCGATATTTTTTTAAATACTGATATTTTTTTAATGTACCTTCACATCGTACATCCCAGATTTCTAACTTCAAAATTAGTTTCCATACAATCTTTGAACTCCTATACCTAATATTTAGAGGGTATCTCTTGAGGGTGGAATTATCTGAATTCCTTTCTAAGTGCTCATTATTTTAAGCTATAATAGAACTCTGCAAATTTCAAAATGCTAAGTCCAGTGGTTTCTTCATCAATCTTTACCTGTATGGTGTGTTTATAAAAAGTAGGCTTGAGATTATCCTATCCAGCACAAACGGATTACTAAACACTGACAACTAAACAGGTCGGACCAATGTTACTTGCATTTAATCACTACATAGTATAAAACAAAGAAGCTTTCTTTTTCCCTATGAATGCTTAAATTTTTTAAAACTGCGCAACGGATTTTGCTGCGGTTTTTAGGGTTCCGTACCCAAAGGGTAAAACGGGACCCTATTACTAAGCCTCCGTCGTCTGTCTGTCTGTCTCCAGGCTGTATCTCATAAACCGTGATAGCTAGAAAGCTGAAATTTTCACAAATGATGTATTTCTGTTGCCGCTATAACAACAAATACGAATAAGAATTAAGTACATATTAAGGGGGGCTCCCATACAATAAACGTGTTATTTTCGCCGTTTTTATGACTACTAAAGAATTATGTGGTACGTAATTGGAATAGGTGAACATCTGTGTTAATTTATCTGTGTTTTTACTGCAATATACTCCTGTATACTATGTTATTTGATTTTTTTTGTTCAGCGTAAATAAGAAGATTTTGGGATTTAGAAACACGTGAGCAAGCTACGTAAAGCTGCCCATGGGAAAAACAGGGCGTGCCTAAACGTATCCCCGCTACTTTCAAAGTTTGCCCTTGCGATTTATTGATGGTCATAGAAAATGCAACTTTAAGTGGAAACTGTAAACGTTTGAAATTAAAGGGTAAGTTATTGGGTATTATTGGGATGCGTGGAATAAGAACATTTTCACCCTTAGCTTCTCCAGTTAAAATTGTGGCCTTAACAATATGCCTGCCTAGTTCCCTGACTCGCAATCTAGTGCCATTACATAGTCTCGGGGCGTCCAAGTTACGCATTAACAAAACCGGTATACCGACTTTTAATTGGAGCTTATGTGATGGCACCCCGGATAGCTCCAAAGAGTTAAGAAACTCCACGGGGTAGCTTGTACAGTCTTCAGATGACATGACTGTGTCGATAGAGTTGTAGGTTGTTGCATCGCTGGTTACTTGGTCCAAGATAATGTTATTGATTTTCGCAACTGTCTTATTTCTTGGTGCTAGTATAGTTCTTTCACATAGCCAACTTTCATCGTGGATGTTCTGTTGCAAATTTGGAAAAACTTGAGCAATGAGTGCGTCTTCCGAATCCACAACGTGACAAAATTGGTTAGTGAATAGAACCATACCTTCTTCGTCAGTTTCGATTCGACCTTCACCTATCTCGAGCAGTTTTTCAGCGTACGCACCCGACTCTAGATCACTGAATAACTGGACACGCATGTTGGTTATAAGGTGCAGCTTTTTAACTTTGGTCCATAAATATGAGGATTTTAGACATGCGTTAATTTCGTCTGCTGCAGTGCCTCGCTCGATGACAGGCAAAGTTTGCCGAAAGTCCCCAGCCAGGTGCTCTGAAAATAGGTGCTCAAACGGGAATACTCCAATAAAAACAACCACACCACCCATTATTGTTTCTTTGCCGTGTAAGTCTTGTAAACAACGATCAAGAGCTTCGATGGCACGTTTGTGTGACATTGTGCACTCGTCCCACACGATTAATTTACACTGTTGCAAGAGGAGGCCACGGGCACTGGTTTTGCTGATGTTACACGATGGAGTTTCTTCACTCGCCAGATTAAAAGGTAATTTAAAGACGGAATGTGCTGTCCGTCCACCGCTTAGCAATGTAGCAGCAATTCCAGAGGAAGCCACAGCTAATGCAACGTTATGGCCGCCACGAATTTTTGCCAAAAGTAAATTAAGCAAGTAAGTTTTTCCTGTACCACCCGGGGCATCAAGGAAAAAAAGTCCACCTTCCCCATTCTCAACTCGTCCTACTATTTTGTGATAAATCTCTCTTTGATCAGGTAGCAAACGTGGCTCAGTTTCGCATACGTAAGCACCTAACTGGTTGGTATCATAGCTTAGCTCTTTTATCAACTCGGTCGACAACTCTCCTCTACGCTGCGGTGAGGGTAGACCAAAATCGGATATTTTTTTCCCAGAAATTGTTATTAATATTTTGTGTTCGATTAGTCCCAACGCCTCATCGTGCTGCGGCCGCCGCCGCGGCGTTAGGCGCTCCGTTCAAGTCAATCATATCGTGATAACTTTTAAACTATTCGGCCAAATTACTTAGTGTGAAAGACAAAGTTTATCTACATTAAATACTTAATGCGAGAAATGTATTCATTTTGATAAGAGTTTGATAATTGTATACTAAATGTGCATTGTAAAATAGTACCAAATTTAATTAGATTTATGGTTCACAATTTTGGTTGTACTGGCTTGCACATAAAAGGTAGATATATGCTGTCGCGGACTTTTATTTAGATCTACTTAAGACAAACAATCCTGCGGTACATCATCTTTATGTAACTCCATTGGTTTAGGCAGCGCACGCCAAGATAGCTCTCAGATGGAAGATTTTTTTCCGACTTAATTGACACGTATCGTTATATTATGACCAAAACTACATAAAATCATTATAAATTGTAGCCTATGTGTTATTCTGATGAATAACCTATATTACTGTAAAGTTTCATCTAAATCCGTTCAGTAGTTTTTTCGTGAAAGAGTAACAAACATACATCCATCCTCACAAACTTTCGCATTTATAATATTAGTAGGATAGGATAGGATAGGATAGGATGACATGCCGGTTTCCTCACGAGATTTTCCTTCACCGTTTTGAGAGCAGTGGTGATGAAATTATTTACACAAAGTAAAGTGCCTGCCAGGGTTCGAACCGACGACCTACTCGTAAAATCGTTACCACTGAGCCAACACTGCTCTTTCTATAGCTTGATATCATAATACTATTGACGCTCTTCGTATAAGTAAGTTCCGTATTTTCGCTAATCATTGGTCACCGCAAGCGATCGACTCAAGACGTTATTTACCAAATCGTCGGTCTCGCGTGGCTCCAGTTACCTGGGTAAATATACGAGGTAGAATTGTGTGCGTTTCGGCTGAAAATACGCTTAAATAACAAGAGGGACGCCTCGGGACGTTGTTCGGCTTTTATTGGTGTTTATAATTTATTATACAAGGTACGGCTAAGTTTACATTGCCGTGACCAAGTGTTTTTATGTTATTATGTTGTAAAGCCTATTATATCTTGTGGTGAGTGGTTACCGCCGTCTGATAGAGATACATACTAGACCATAATAATATTAAAATAAGTTTAAAAACTAAAACCCGACTACTAAAAAGGATGAAACAAGAAAGTACCTTCCCGTGGTCGCATGCTACCATAGCTTATAATATGTTAGTACAGCGGCAGATTTCTACCAGTTTAAGTTTTAAGTCGCGGTAAAGAACTTCGTTCCAAAAAAAAAATCTGCTGTTCCATACATTTTGACTTTTGTATGAAACAGCATTTTTAGGGTTCCGTACCCAAAGGGTAAAAACGGGACCCTATTACTAAGACTCCACTGTCCGTCTGTCTGTCTGTCTGTCACCAGGCTGTATCTCATGAACCGTTGAAATTTTCACAGATGATCTATTTCTGTTGCCGCTATAACAAAAAATAGAAAAAAGAAAATAAATTAAATATTTAAGGGGGTGTTCCCATACAACAAACGTGATTTTTTGGCGTTATATGTATGTAGTGTTAACTCGCACTTGGCTGGTTTTTTTTTAATATATTTTTACGCTGGGTGTCTAGAAACATGTGCTAAATTCATGGTAACGGTTAGCGCGTGTACAGGTAGGAAGGAGAAAAATTTATCAATATATTTAAATATATATAAGAAATTTTTATCTTAGTTATGATTCGACATACATACAACGATATTTACGCAGTTATCGGTAATACCGCTGTACGTGCAAAACGGATATGCGGTGACTGTGCATTTACGGTAATTACGGTAACTGGCGTATTTGAATGCGTAATAATAAGTTAAGGGTGCTAATTAAGGCAGCTTCTTTAAAATGTCATTCTCGTCTGCAAATATATTTAGTTGTCTAATGAATTAATAGGTCAGCGACGAACTTTTAGCGTCTAATAAATGGTTTATAAGCGACCATATATTGTAAAACAAGCTACTGTAAATATGACGCAACATGGTGATAATTCTTAAGCAACTAAATTTGTGATATGTCTACTCATTGCCAGCTTCTAATAAGTGTATCAACTTCATCTATAAAATAATATCAACGTACTCTAATTTCATAGAGTCACCTTTATTTTTATACTTTAGCATAAGTAATTGATGAGTGAATCTACTATATTTGAACATAAAATTTCCTTATTATTGTCATCAAATAATGGTCAATGAAAGCTCTAATTTCATGTATTCGCCTATCTATTTATAATGTTACCACAAGTAATTGACTATTATACCTACCCAAATGAACATTCTTCGCGGGGCCCCTATTTCTGTGTAAAGGGTTTAAAGTAACCTAACCAAACCGAACCTCGGGGTGCCCATCGCTCGCTCTTGCATCCTATGCCGACGGAGCCCCGCTTCGCGGGGCCCCTATTTCTGTGTAAAGGGTTTAAAGTAACCTAACCAAACCGAACCTCGGAGTGCCCTTCGCTCGCTCTTGCATCCTACGTCGTCTATCGGTCGCGCCCCTCTGATTCCCAACGAGCGTCAGGTACACTCCCGCGCTTGTGTTGCAAACTTTCACGAAAAAAGAATATGATTTATTAATTTAGTTGTTGAATGAAAAACTTTGATTGCTAATTTTGAGGCTGGAACTTGATTTTATTAGCAGACAGATGTTGAATCTCTAAAATATATAAAGTAGCTCACTTACAACATTAGTCGCTGAGTTATCAAATCAGAAGTAAATATATTTATCGGTAGCTCGGAGTCATATTAATTTACGCTCGTAAATTGACGCTGGTTTTTTGATATTCTGTTGGAATAGTAAAGATGATGAATTAATATAATTGAAGCTGTTCTATTAACTCGTCGCCCACATATAAAAAAAGACGCTAGGTTGCAGGTGCTAAAGAAAACTTTTGTTGCCGCACATATAATTTCCCATAAGTTAATAACGCAGTTAAGTTTTATTTCCCATCACACAATGTGATGCTTATTACATTCACATGGGTATGTATATCTTTAACGACGTAGCTATTTGAATTTACGGCTAGTGCTAATTTGACTTAGGTATCTGAATCTGTCAAATTTCTTTTATTGGTTTTTAACTTTATCGCTAAATCATAAGGTTCAATGTTGATTGGGAAAATTTTACAGTTTCGGGTAGCTTGATGTGCTGGCGTCTGTACTAACACGGTGCGTTTGGCTTATTAGTCGATAGGCACGAAGTTAATTTATTTTAGGGCAAGTCGACAACTAAAGAAATATGTAGGTATTACGCAATTGGCACATTTTGAATTCTGTACAATAAAGAATAGAAAAAAGGACATTAGCGCACAGAAGTTATAAGAGTTAAATATGTATTATATCGACAAGATAAAAGCTATGCCAGAAAGTGATTTACGTTTCGACACAAATTAATTGGTGATCCTCGCTATCTGTATTGCGCCCACTGTGAATATCATCATCAACTAAGTAGCGTGTTCCTACAAAATTTTCCCCCGTGCGTCCCTGACATGTTTGCAGCATCCAGCAGAGAGCGTCACGACGGGCGAGCCAACATGACGGCACTAACATGGACTAACTTCACGGCACAAACAACTTTCTGTTATGCCGATAGCAAACTGTTCCCGTGTACTATATGGCCGAGTAACATTGATTGGAAAACTCGTAGGTATATTTTCCTGTTGGAGCTGTATGTTGATCAGCTGTGATATTACTTAGTAGTAGGTAGTATATGTTACATGATATTGAGACTAAGTAGTTATAGTAACTTTTCAGTTTCATTGTAGGTATGTATATTGAGTATACATAACTGTGGCGCAAAAGTAAGAAGGCCTATACTCAGAGAGCAGTGGTGGCCCAGTGGTAACGGCCGTGACTTACGAGTTGGAGGTCGTAGGTTCGAACTCTAACAGGCTATTTACTTTGTGTAAATTATTTCATCTCTCAAAACGGTGAAGGAAAACATCGTGAGGAAACCGGCATGTCCTAGAACCAAAAATTCAAAGACATGTGACATCTACCAACCGCATTTTGCCCGCGTGGTGGACTACGGCCCACTCCCTCTCACAGAGAGGAGGCCTATGTCCCAGCAGTGGGAACATTATACGCTGATTATGCAGTATGCTATGCTCGGCAGTGGGTAGAACAAGACAGCCAATGAAGATGGTGATGATGACGTATGTATATTACATACATACACTCCTGCCTTATTCCTATTCCTATTAGGGTAGACAAAAACTACAAAAACTACAAAATATTACTAACAATATTAGAGGCCGACCGCTTAACTGAGACGTTGCCTGAGGTAGCAGCGCGGTGCGGGAGGGGTGTGGTGACGTGATGCGAGAGCTCAGTGATTCGTCTATCTGTGTAGTGATACAACTATCACCCCTGCCGCATCGCACAGCTACCTCAGGCAACGTATACATTGTGTCCATTATTTGAATAGCATAGAAAACAAAGGTACCTTCGTAGTGAATATGGATAGTGACCGGTTTGACTAAAAGTTAGGCCCTTTGTACACACACGTTTAACTTGCCGCGAAAAACAACTTTTTCACCGCGAAAATCAACGTTCGTTGTTTTGTTGCACGGTCATCAGTGTTGTATGGATCATAATATATGGAAACTTGTTCACAGACACGTTTTTTCTACGGCGCGTTTTAATTGCAGTACCATAAAGAAACCGCACCGTGTACAAATTAATTTGTTTGTACTTATAGATAAGCTTTCGGGTTACTTTCTTTCCCAAAAAATCACATAAGGATATGTTGATGGCGCCACTCATAGGTATTCAGTATCCTTGACGACTTGCCCGCTTCTTACGAAGCGACAAGTGTTACCTTTCTAAGAAATTCAATGACAACTTTATTGTGAAATACCATCTCTAGACCGGCAGCCTAATTGCGGAACGCCAAATCTTCAAATGATTCTGATCAGTTGGCTTCATTTCTATTCACAATTGGCTTCATTTTACGATTTTCGAATTGCGAAACTCTAGTTTATTATGAAACCAATTATGAACGTTAAGACCCTGCGCAGAAACTAGAGTTTCGCAATTCGAAAATCGTAAAATGAAGCCAATTGTGATAGAAATGAAGCCAACTGATCAGAATCATTTGACGATTTGGCGTTCCGCAATTAGGCTGCAGATCCACGAAATCAGTGTTTTTAACCGACGAAAAAACGGAGGAGGTTATCAATTCGACGCGTATATTTTTTTTTTTTTTTTTTTTTATGTATGATCACGCATAACTTTTTACAGAGCAGTCCGATTTTGATAGTTCTTTTTTGATTAGAAAGGATATACCCCGAAGGTGGTCCCATATAAATTTGGAAAAAAAATTCCAACCCTAAGGGTAGGAAAACAGGGGATGATTGATAGTTCACTCACTGATTGTAATGTATGACCACGCATAACTTTTTACAGATTAGTCCGATTTTGATAATTCTTTTTTTAATGGATAGAACATACCTCGAAGTTGGTCCAATGTACATTTGGAAAAAAAAATCCTACCCTAAGGGTGGGAAAATAGGGGTGATTTGTTGTTCATTCACAGATTTTAATGCTGAGCTGTGTATTACAATTAAAATTAAAGGCCTATCTATGTTGGTATATAAAGCCTGTTTTTTTTAAGTATTTTACTATACAAAAAATAATAGTTAAAGTAGGATTATATAACAGTTAATATCTAAAGTAAGGTAGGTAGCCATTATAAAAGTAATCAAAAATTAAGCATGCAGTAATAAGTAAATTATAGCCTCAAAAAATTATAAAATAAAAACTTTTTAACAAAAAAATTAAACCTCCGAAAAAACTGAAAAGCAAAAAATAAAAACCTTTTTTATTTTACCTTAATAAATAAGTTCTTAAACTAATGCAAGTATACCTAAAAAATTTTGAGTCGGCGCCAAACAATCAATGAACAAAGATCACTAAATTACCTTATAGAAATAGCCAAATCAAATTAATAATGCAACGTGAAATCTCCAGCGCTAAATATTAACATTCCAAACAAAAAGTGCGCTCTCCGCACGACCACTCGCAACGATATTAAGTTGCTTGTTTGGCGCCGACTCAAAATTAGTTAGGTATACTTGCATTAGTTTAAGAACTTATTTATTAAGGTAAAATAAAAAAGGTTTTTATTTTTTGCTTTTCAGTTTTTTCGGAGGTTTAATTTTTTTATTTAATCTCATCTTTTCCATGCCTGCGTTAATGAATACAAGAGGATTAATAAAAACCTCGACTTCATTTTTATTTTTCATTTAATAATTACAATAAAATAAACCTGAATTGTGGCTGCCTCATATAAAATGTACAAACGAACGGAGAGCGAGTATGAATCGCATAATTCCGCTCATGGAGGCCGCGGTCAGCCGTCACAAACATTCACTGAGTCGGTAAAAGGGCTACGATTTTTTAATACGTTATAATTAAATTTAACTCTATGGTTAAAATTATAAATCGAGTTTTTCTCATTAGGTTTCATACTAACGAATTGACGAAAGGTACCTATTCGTGAAATTTTCTCTAAAGATATGGCATCACATAGCTCAACAAAGTAATTAATTATTTTCGCATGTAAAGCGATGACATATAAGTTTTCTTTTTGGCTAATTAACGAACATAATACCTAGTAGAGTTTATCGGTGTCCAAGGTTAGGTACTAGCAGGTTTTGTAAAGAAAGTTTGTGCGATTCCCAGCATATTTCAAAATTATGTTGGTAGTCAAGAAAATTAATTATTTATCAATGGCTTGTCGTCGTCGATGTCTTGTACGGGGCCAACTTATGTGCCCTACGTAAGATGGGCAGTGGCATTCCTCCCATTGCCTACACCTACGTCAATTTGCTGCGTTAGAGCCATTTTATACAACTTTCCAAAGAAAGACAGTTGTGTTTGAATTTATTTATTTTTATTAGCCTTCTGTCCTACTCCTGGGCAAAGGCCTTTCCTCCACCACTCCTTTTACCGTTCGCGAGCCCGCGCATCCTTCCAGATTTGGCGGAATCTGTCCAGTTTATCCCACCGTCTCCCACGTGGCCTTTTTTTTTTTTTTTTTTTTTTTTTTCGCTGAGAAATGCGTTACGCATCCCCGCTCGTGGGGGACGAGACGGGGTATGTGGGACTCCTGTCGGAATTACACACCGACAGTATACCCACTAAAACTCAGCGGTGTCCCCACATCGCCGTGATGGGAGGGCCATGGGAAACCGGCTCAGCCTTTACTTCCACAACCCTCCCGGCGCATGCCCGCCTAGCTGGCGGGCCCCGCATGCCCCCCACGCTGGGGGGCTACGGGAATAGCCGGGAGCACCTGGCCATTCCCGTCCAACACTGATGGGGGCCTGTGCAATACAGGCAAAGGTGCCCCCGCACCTGTTGCCTGCTGGCCTCCATCTGGGAGGAGTCGGAGATGACTGTCAAACTGACGTCTTCTTCGACCCCTCCTCCGCCTTCGGAGCAACGCCGCGTGAGGATCTTCCTCCCGCGCGCGCTCCGCCGCCTCCTTCTGGGACATGACGTGTTCGCAGAACGAGGCCACTGCCGCCCAGGACCTCTCATCCCTCAGCATGGCGTTAACCAAGCCGGGGAGTGATAGGTCCGGTCCGATCACCGCGATGAGACTGCGGCGCGGCTCGGACCACGACGGGCACACCTCGAGGGTGTGCTGCGCCGTGTCCCCCGCCGCGCCACAGTCGTGGCACGACGGCGTCTCCTCCCGTCCGATTCGGTGCAGGTACGATCCGAAACAACCGTGTCCGGACAGCACCTGCACCAGCCGGAAGGAGAGGAATCCATGCGACCGCTCGAGCCAGTCTCGCAGTACTGGCCCAATCGCGTCGAGGGTTCGGCGGCCGAAGGCTGCGGTGGCGAGGTCCCCCGTCCAATGGACGACGATGGCGTCCCTCGCCTCCCGCCGGACGGCCTCCCGCTCTTCCTGGGCTGGGCGTTCTCCTCTCGCCCTCCGCCCCGCCGTCCATTCATATACTCTGGCGAGCACCCACGCCTCGAGTTCCCAAGGAGGGGTGCCCGCCAGAGCACATGCTGCCGCGAAGCCCACCGTGCGGTAGGCCCGCGCCACCCGCTGGGCTATGGCCCTTTGGGGTGCCCGCAAGGCGGCAGCGTTCTCCCTCCTATGGAGGGAGTCCTCCCAGATAGGGGCTCCGTAGAGGGCCATACTCTTCAGAATGCCGGCGTAAAGTTGCCGGCATCGTGCGCTGGGCCCCCCCAAGTTGGGAAGCAGCCACGACAGCGCGCCCGCGGTCTTCAACAGGCGCGTCGACAGCCCGCTAAAATGCGGACCGAAGCGCCACCTGCTGTCAATTACAAGACCCAGGTACTTCATCTGGGCCTTGACCTCAATTTTGACGCCGTCCACGAAGATATGGGCGTCAGGTGGGGGGGCGTGCTGCCGAGGTCCGTGGAAGAACACGGCCTCGGTTTTGTGCAACGCCACCGTTAAACCTAGGCGGCGGATCCTCCCTGCGACCAAGGATCCGCCCGCCGAGGCCAAGTTGGCCGTCTCCCTAAAACTCCCCCCCCGGGCGGTGAGGAGAGTGTCATCCGCGTAGCACACGACACTCGTGCCTCGGAGGAGAGTTCCCCGCAGGAGCCAATCATAGCCGACGTTCCAGAGGAGAGGTCCTATGACTGACCCCTGTGGAACGCCGGCTTCGACGGCGTACCGCCGGACTTGGCCAGTCCTATTTACCAGAAGGATCGCCCGATCCTCCAGGTAGCTGGCCAGCAGACCGCGCATGTATCGAGGCACTCCGTGAAATCGGAGCGCCTCTAGGATGGTGGAGTGGGGAACGGAGTTGAAGGCATTGGCTATGTCGAATGACACAGCCAACAATCCATCCCCCGCTTCCATCGCCTCCTTCACCTGGCCCTTAAGGCAGGCCAGCGCGTCCACGGTGGAACGCTCAGCCCGAAAACCGAACTGAGCGTCCGACAAGTCCGGCCCGATGTCCCGCAGATGGCCCTTTAGGCGAGCAGCGATTATCCCCTCGAACATTTTGCCGACCTCATCGAGCAGAACGATGGGCCGGTACGCCGAGGGGGAGTCTGCCGGGCGGCCCTCCTTGCGAAGAAGGCACAACTGCCCCTCCTTCCATGGTTTCGGGAACCTCCCTGACGCAAGGCATGCGCTGAAGAGGTCCCGAAACCTCTCCTCCATTTGAGTGGCAGCGATCGCCACCACTCTTGCGGGAACCCCGTCGGGGCCTGGAGCTGTCTTCTTGGCGCGGATATGGGAAATTGCCGCGCTAAGTTCCGACTCCGTAACAGGAGGGGCCTCCTCTTCTTCCTCGTCTAGCTGAGCAGCTATCCCCCGCGGTGGGTCCATCACTGGCGGGGTGAAGTTGTCCCTGCACGGGAACAGGGACTGAACCACCCCATCGAGAAATGAGGGCTCCAGGGTCTCGGCAACCGGGGGACCATAGGGGCGCAATTTGTTGCGCGCCACCTTATATGGTCTTCCGTAGGGGTCGTCGTCGAGACCCTCCAGCAGCTCGGCTCTCGCCGTGTCTCTGGCGGTGGCGATGGCCCGATCGAGGACCATTTTTGCCTCCATGTAAACCTCATAGAGGTGGTCCTCGTCGTCCAAGTCCCGTCGACGCCGCCGCCGGCTCCGCGTGTATTCCCTCCTTGCCTCCACACACGCTGCTCGAAGCCCCGCCAGCTCCCCCGACCACCAGTACACGGCGCGTTTGGGTAGCGGTCGGCGAGACCGAGGCATGCTAGAGTTGCATACCTCGGTCAGAGACTCCCTCAGTTGCTTCGCCATGGTGTCCACATCCAGGCCGGCGGCAAGCGGCGAAAGCCAGTCCTGGATGAACGCCGCCTCACTCGCTGCCTCCCTGTCCAGGCGGGTAAGAGCCCACCGCGGGAACGGTGGTCGTCCGGAGGGGGGCCGCATCTCTCCGGGGCCACTGTTGGAGATGTCGAACCGTACGTAGCGGTGGTCCGACATAGTCTCCACCAGGTCCACCCGCCAGTTCAACACCCGCGCGGCTAACGCAGGGGTGGCAAAAGTGACGTCCACTATTGAGCCGCCCCGTCGCCGCACGCATGTCTGGACGCTTCCTCTGTTCAAAAGGGAGAGTCCAGAGGAGGCTGCCCACATCTCAACCGCCCGCCCGCGTGCGTCGGTGGCCGGGTTGCCCCAGGTCACCGACTTGGCATTCAGGTCTCCCAGTACGCAGACCTGACGCGGCGCCGCCCTGCCGACCACGGTGGCCAGGACTCCGAGATAGTTCTCAAAGTCCTGAAGAGGGCGGTTTGGGGAGAAATATACACCCACAAGGGCTAAGTCTCCCCATGCGGTGGCCACGTATCCTGGTCCCCTCTCTAATAGCGAGAGGGGAGGGGAATCTGTGGAAGACCGCGCCGCTAGTGCCACCAAGTCGTCCTCGTCGCCCAGCCAGCTGCCGGGGATCGAGTAGGGCTCGGCGACCACCGCTACGTTCACCAACCACTCGGCCATAACCTGCACTACCAGGTTCTGGGCCGCTCTGCAGTGGTTGATGTTCGCCTGGAGGATGCGGTAGTCGGAAACCATTATTCCGACATAGCAGCCCCCTCCTCAGCTACCGCTACAACGGCGGCGGTGGCAACAGGGCGAACCTGCGCCGGCACAATGCCCTTCCTCACGGGGGGCTTACAGCTCCTGCCCGTCATCCTGTGGGCCGCGGGGCGGCCACTGGCGGCACACGCCGTGCAGTGTGGCGTGGTGGCGCGGCAGGTGGCACTCTTGTGACCCTCTTGCCCGCAATTGTAGCACGTGTCTCCCCAGTCGAATTTGGAGGGACACGTGGCTCGGGCGTGGCCGAATGCGAAGCACTTGAAGCAGCGCATAGGCAGGTCTTCAAGTGGCCGGACCACTGCCCAGCTGAGTCCCACAAGCAGCCGTCCCTTGGTCGCAGCAAGGGCGGCCCCAGCCGCGGCGACTGGGCACTCGACGCGGATGATGCCCATGCCACGGTGGCCGAGCCTGATGGCTCCACCTTTTACCGCGCCAGCGTCGCAGCCTCCAGCCGCCGCGACGGCCGCCACCACATCCTCCTTGGTGACCGAATCATCCAGATCGGCCACCTCCAAGGCTACGGTCTTAATAGGCCTGACGACCGTTGCCGCATCCGCAATGACCTCTTGCAACTTTGTTGCGAAAAGGTCCGCATTTGTGCCGCGCTGTTCCCCCGAGAACTCGAATATTCGAGCCCCGGTTACGGTTCGGCGGCACGTGATGTTGCCGATCCCCAGCTGGGAGGGATCAGCATTGGTACGAGCCCGTCGTAGGACGGACTCATACGTCTCGCCTCGCTCCACGGCCTCCGGGATGATGGTAACCACGACGGCCGCGGTTTTGGGGGGAACTAGCTTCCTCCCGCCGGCTGGAGCCCTTTTGGCTGCAGGGGCAGTCGCAGCTGGCTTGGAGGCCGACTTATTCCCTCCCTTCCCTTTTCCTCTCCTGACCACTTCCGTCCACGACTGGTTGGACGGGGTGGTGGAGGGAAGAAGGGCGTCTTCCTCCTGCGAGTTCTGGGGGACTGCTGGAGTGGCAGACGACCCAGACGCTCCCTCCGCACTTGTGGTGGCGGTTTGAGAAGCCACCTTGGCCCTCTTGCCCTTGCCCTTGCCCTTGGAGGGCTTCGGGGCCTGTGGCTGCGCACCCGATGCCGGGCCTGCTAGAGGCGCGGGTTCCGGCTCCCTCGGGGGTAGCATCTGATCCGCCGCTAGCGGTGGGCGGAGCCGCCTTTCCGGCAAGAGCCGGTCCTCGATGCCTGCAAAGCAGGCTCTGGTGAAGGCCCTCTCCTCCATGACAACCTTTCGGATTATATCCTCAAGGTTGGAAGGGGAGGAGGAGGAGCCTCCTGCCACCGGACCTGGGGCAGGTTGAGCAGGCCGGGCTGTGGCCTCAGCCAGCTTCTGGTGTAGCTGGCTGACCTCCGCCTGCAGGCGATCCACCTTCGCCTGCAGCTGCCGCGTCTCGTCCGTGGCCGTCCGACTCGCCGGCTCTAACACAATGCCGTGCAGACTGGCGGCCCGGCATTTAAGGGCCTTCTGGAAGGTCCCCTTCAAGTTGGAGGACTTTGAGGCGACCTCTAGGACCTCCTCCTTGTCCTCCTGCGCCATGCGCTCCAGGTCCGCCAGGGAGTGGTCAGCGTATAGTACAATCGATGCACCATAGCCAGCCCTCGACCGGGCGATTTGCGCCTGGCGCTCCTTCGCAGCGACCCTCTCCTCCAGGTCTTGTTGGAGCTGCACCCTTTTCGCCAGGTTTAACTGGCGTTCGGCGTCCACCAAGCCCACATCGTGGGTAGAAGTCGGAGCCTTTTTAGACTTCGACTTCTTCTTGGCCCTTCTTTCGGCCGACTCCGAGGAGCCCTCAGACCCGGGCCTCAGGTAGGCCCTCTTCCGTTTGAGGCGGCCGTTTTCGGCCGCCGACGTGTCCATATTGGAGTTGTCGGAGTCCGATAACTCATCTGGCCTACTAAACAGGCTGGCCGCAGACGGTGCGCGGTCAGCTTCCGACGCCAAAGCGTCGCCGGCGTGGTCCTGAGAAGGGCCGTTGGATTGGCCCTGAGAAGGGCCGGTGGATTGGCCCTGAGAAGGGCCGTTTGAATCGCCCTGGGAGGAACGATTCGAAGTAAAACGCCCTGAGGCGTCACGGATGGTTTTTTCTTTCGTCATGTTCGCAGACGACCGCATCAATGTCTGCGAATCACAGCGCACTTTAGCCGCCGGTCTGCCACTCCGTTACGGTGGTCAGACACGGCGTTGCCCGGGGGAAACTACGTGGAAGTATGCGCTGTGGGGGTTCCCCCAATGGGAAATGGGAAATGGGGGTTCCCCCCGCTGTGGGGGTTCTCCCACGTGGCCTGCCGCAACCCCGCTTCACTGTCCCAGGGCACCAGTTCTGTGCTATCTGGCCCCTCAGTTTTAAATAACGGACAATTTAAGTTTGTTTTCATTTGAATAAACAAATAATTTCCCTGGCTTTCCCTAAGCTACGAAACAGTTGCTGTTTGAAAGACCAGAATCCAACTTGGTTAAGAAGTTGGCTCAACTAGGTTTAAACAAATAATCGCTTACTTAGTTCAACGGATCGTTTGATATCATTGACAACAAAGCTTCAGAAAATGGCAAATAAACCTTTTAATAGTGTTGTTTACAAAACAAACTGACATTTACAACAATTACAACGACATTATTACGTGTTGAATTAACTTTACCTTATAACGAATACTTACATTTTATTTGCTGAAAACTTTATTGCTCCCATCGCGTTTCACATTAATTCAACGGGTTTTTATTCAATGGGTACCTGTATAGAAAAGCTTTTCATGGAAACAAAAATACATGTTGTGTTATCCTGTTTCATGGTAAACACATAAAGTGCGTGAATGCTTTTAAAATGTAAAAATATTTTTGTGGATTTTTTTCATGGAGCCCTCTGGTGTGAAATGTGAGTACATTATTTTGAAATTCTGATGGAGCCAGTCATTATCTGCCTAGCCTTTTCCCAACTACGTTGTTGTCTTTATTTTTGGTAAACACATGCACTTTGCAGTTATTACAGTAGCCTCTCTTCCCGTCTCGCCCGCCTGTACGAGTACTTAGGTCGGCTTTTTTTTTATCAAAATCATCAAATGACCCCTTCCGCTCTGTGTGGAGCGGAGGGCAGTGTAAGACTCTTACGGACTAAAACCCATCCGTGTTCCTTCCTTAGCCTTTTATGTTCCGAGGTAGCGCTAACCCTTTCGGACAATCCCGCACCCCCGGCAGGACTTAGGTCGGCTAAGTCAGAGCTAAACTAAGAAACTCATAAATTAAGCCAAACAAAAAAAAATCAGTCACGGTGGCCAATCAAAATTTTGACAGGCCTGATGGTCTAGTGGTTAGTGACCCTGACTGCTATGCCGGAGGTCGTGGGTTCGATTCCCACCCAGGACAAATGTTTGTGTGATGAGCACGATCATTTGTTCTGTGTCTGGGTGTAATTTATCTATAATATGTATGTATTTAGCAATATATAAGTATGTTTATCAGTTGTCTAGTACCCATAACACAGGGTACATATTTGAATGTCGAACATTAAAATACCTACGTGTAAAATGTCAACGTTCAAAACATCGAAAATTTAAATATCGGTTATATCATAATATCGAAAATTGTTATACCTAAGCATAAAATGTCTAACATTGAAATGCCGAGTTATAAAAATATTTAATGATTAAAAACATCGGTAATCATTATACCTAAGTTCAAATTGACAACATTTCAAACCTGACACGACCTTAAAACAAAAATACTGTTTCTTTATTTTCGTATCCTGAGTTCAAATATATTTTTATTTTATTTTTTTATTTCTAAATTTCTGAGAAAAAAAATAAAAATCAAAAAACAGGTGATGACGTCACATAAACGGCGGAATGAGGTAGTTACCTTTGCGCATTCCAATGTCTTTGATTGAAAACATTATATCAAACAAGACATGTCAATGTCACCTAAGAAGTGTAACTAGAAAACAACTAAAAAACTGAATTGAATTCAACAATATTTTTTCCTATCAACTCGACACGCTGCTTACTGTTAATATTATCAATTTTTGATTGATATTTCGCCAATAAAATGGATCCCAATGAAAAATATACGCCAATGACGGAACCAAAACAACGACTGAGACAAGTGACATCTAACAGTTTTTTTGACGGGTCACAATAAAGCAAAGGTAATATCGCCATTCTACCGTCATCTGGCACTTACGTCTTTTTAGAATACACCGAATTTCAAAGTTAAAATTATGAATGAAAAGTACATAATTTCGAAAAACGAAAAAATATGGGTGCCCTAGATTTGAATTTACTTTTATATAACGTAATAATACATGCAGGTTAAAAATATGAAATGTTGTCAATTGTCAACATTCAATACACTTTAGTTCATTATATTTACGATAAAAATACCTACTAGTTAAAATATCGAACTTGCAGGCAGGCATGGTTGCAGGATGAGAGAGAGCGAAGGGCACCCCGGTGTTAGGTTAGGTTAGGTTACTTTAAACCCTTTACACAGAAATAGGGGCCCCGCGTAGCGGGGCTCCTTCGACATAAGATGCAAGAGCGGGCGCGGCCTACAAATGTGTTTTTTTTTTAAGTTATTTATTATGTGAAAATAATATTACTTAAGCATGCAGAGTGCAAGCGAGCATGCATCATGCAGCAGGCATGGTTTCTGTCACGGCTCCGGCGCTGCGGGGCTCCGGCGGTCCCACGCGAGCTTATCGTCGTCGATGGTTTTAACTAACTAACTACGCTTTGGAATGGGCACCTAGCTTCAACTTTCTGACCAACTGACCGACTACTTAATTTTGACAATTCAAAAGTGCCTGTAATGGTTTAATTGAAATAAATGCTTTGAGTTTGAGAGTTTGAGTTTGAGTTAACGCTCACCACCGCAGCATCGGCTCAGCCGCGGTGGCGGGCGTTAAAGCCACCTCCGCCTCAGCTCGCGGGCCGCCTCGCCCCTCTGCGCCTACGCGGGCTTAAATTACACTCTAGGGGTAGGGCAGACAAGACCACGTGGAGTCGGTTTTGCAGCGATTTGTTTCTGTCACTAATTTTTGTAGCACAACATACCTATAAATAAATATCGATATTTAGGACATTCGATACTCTGTACTTCGATATTTACATCATTAGATAATCTGTACTTCGATATTTAAGCCTTTCGATGTCATGTTTGTCGATAATTAGATTTTAGATATATTGGACGTAGGTTATCTAACCATCTATATAAATAAAAACAAAAGGCCTGACTGACTGACTGACTGACTGACTGACTGACTGACTCATCAACGCCAAGCCCAAACCCATAGACCTAGAAAGCTGAAATTTCACACAATGGTTCCCTTTATAATGTAGACAAGGAATAAGGAAGGATTTTTCGAAATTCAACCCCTAAGGGAGTTAAATAGGGGATGAAAGTTTGTATGAAAGTCCGTCAGTTTTAAAGTTAGGATCTTCAAATTTTGTGTTTAGGCTGACGATTGAAAATTAATTTATACGTGTCTCAGCGTTTTTGATGATTCCACCCCCAAATGGTTAAAAAGGGGGATGAAATTTTGTATGAAAGTCCGCCAGTTTAAAAGTTAGGATCTTCAAATGTTTTATTGAGGCTAACGATTGAAAATTAATTTATACGTGTCTCAGCGTTTTTGATAATTTTACCCCTAAAGGGGGATGAACGACCTAACTGAGATATCGACGCACAGCCTAAACCGCTGGTCCTAGGGACATGAATTTTGGAGGGTGTGTTCTTTGTGAAGAGTAAGTATCCAGTAAGAAGGGGTTTTTGGAAATTCAGCCTTTAAGAGGGTGAAAAGGCGGGATTTTGTTTGTATGAAAAATCTTATTCCTTGAGTTAATAACCTTGAAACTTGGCACGAATACTTACCTAAGTAAATTATGAAGTTTGGCATTTTTCGTTTTTCTAATCTACCCCCTAAAGAGGTATTGGGGGGTGTCGAAATTTGTATGGAAGAATTTTAACGCGCTGTCCTATTAACTCAAAACTCAGTATTTATACTAAGGACTAAAAATAAAGAATAACGTGTATCAGGGTTTTTCGAAAATCTGCCCCTAACTGTGTGAAAAGGGGTAATTAATTTTACAGGGGAGGATTTCACTGCGTGGCTTGATTAGTTCGAAAATTGACATATATAATCTTTGAGTCAAGTTATGAACACATCTTAAACGATTTTTCATAATTCTACCCATGTAGGGGTGAAAAGCGGGATAACAGTTTATATGAAAAATCTTAATCATTTGGTTAATATACTTGAAACTTGGCACGAATATTTATCTAAGTAAATTATGAAGGTTGGCATTTTTTGTTTTCACAAACTACCTCCTAAAGGAGGATTGAGGCGGGGTGTGTCAAAATTTGTATGGAAGAATTTTAACGCATGGTCCGATTACCTCGAAACTCGGTATTTATACTTAAGACCAAAAATAAAGAATAACGTCTATCAGGGTTTTCCGAAAATCTACCCCTAACGGGGTGAAAAGGGGTAGTTAATTATACAGGTGAGGATTTTAATGCGTGGCTTGATTAAGTCAACAATTCGTATAAATAATCTTTGAGTCAAGTAATGAGTACATCTCAAACAATTTTTTTAAATTCCACCCCTATGGGGGTGAAAAGCGGGAGTACAGTGTATATGAAAAATCTTACTCATTTGATTAATAAACATAAAACTTGGCACGAATACTTAAGTAAATTATGAAGTTTGGCATTTTTTGGTTTTCTAAACTACCCCCTAGAGGGGGATTAGGGGCGTCAAAATTTGTATTGAAGAATTTTAACGCGAAGTCCGATTAACTCGAAACTCGGTATTTATACTTAAGACCATAAATAAAGAATAACGTGTATCAGGGTTTTTCGAAAATCTACCCTTAACGGGGTGAAAAGGGGTAGTTAATTTTACAGGGTAGGATTTTACTGTGTGGTTTGATTAACTCGAAAATTGCCGATATAGGTCACACGGCTGCCAAGCTAAAATGAAACTGGGCTGGTCACATCTGTCACATGCCGGAGGAGCTATGGGCTAAAATAACCACACAATGGGTCCCAAACAGCAGCAAACGGCAACGCGGCAGGCCCAGAATGAGATGGCGGGACGAACTCGACTCTTTCGACAAAGACTGGCGTGTAACAGCACTGGATAGGGATAAGTGGAAGAAGGGAAGGAAGGCCTTTGCCCTGCAGTGGGACAGAAATGGCTGATAATAATAATAAAATCTTTGAGTCAAGTAATGAATTCCACCCCTGTGGGGGTGAAAAGCGGGGATACATTTTATATGAAAAATCTTATTTATTTGGTTAATAAACATGAAACTTGGCAATATTTGGGTCAGTAAATAATAACGATTGTCAGTTTTAGTTAAAAAAAAAACCCCTTACAGAGGATTTTGGGGGTGACAAAGTTGATAGGTTAGAAAAATATGTAACTCGCTATCGGATTAACTCGAAACTAGGTACTACCAAAACAAAAAATAAAACAAGGTACTTATCTGTTTTAGGGTTTTTCAAAAATCGACTCCTACCAAGGTGGAAAAGGGCAAGTAAAGTTTAAGGGGTGGATATTACTGCTTGCTTCAATTAACTCGAAAATGGGTATGGGCCTTTGAGTCAAGTTATGATCACAAACGATTTTTCAAAATTCCACCCCTGTGGGGGTGGAAAGTGGGGCTACAGTTTATTTGAAAAATCTGATTCCTTTGATCTATAAAAATTGGCCCGAATACTTATTTATCTAAATAAATGATAAAGATCATACCTACATACATTTTCGAAATTTTTAGAGGTAAGTACGAATTTCACGCGGACGAAGTCGCGGGCAGAAGCTAGTTCGACAATATAAACTTATCTACGTTATTTTAATTTTCGGTTTTATGGTCATTCGATATTTAAATTTTCGATGTTTTGAACATTGACATTTTAACCATAGATATTTAAATTTTCGAAATTCAAATATGTACCCATAACACAAGCTCTGCTTAGCTTGGGACTAGATGGCGTTGTGTGATAGTTGTGGAATATTATTATTATTACTCTATGGGTAGGTAAACCTGCGCGCGCAATCTCAATGGAATCAGGTACGCAGTAGATATTATAGTGCACAGGTGTGTGCGCAATCATAGGTGAACTCTCTATGGTTCTGTTACTCTCTCATAGTCCGATGGACGGCAATCCGACACGACTGGAGAGACATTAAGCACAGGACCGACGGCTTTACTTGCTTTCCGAGTCACGGGGGTATCACACCACCAACTTCCATACTCCAGCCTGCTACTGAGAAATTTCTAATTCCTATTAGGGTGTCGATGGCAAAAATAGCACGAAAAAATAAATACAGTTTTTTAAATGTGTTTGGAACTCTGATTTTGTTTACTATAGTCGATCATATACTTTTAGGCATTATAAAACTTGCGTTTTTTTCGTTTAGGTCCTGTAGTCACCTTAATGTGTGAACGTTCACGGCTTTCTTGGGCAACCAACAATTTTATGCGTCCTAGAGGCTTAGGCATGAACTCAGGCATTGTCACAGCTTAGTGCAGATGGGCATTACCTACTGAATTTTAAAATTAAGCTTACACGCTGACTACTCTGTGACCTGTGGGTAGGAGGCGGATTTACGTACCTGTTATATAATCGAGTTACGTACCTGAAAGACTTCATAGATCATCGTCTTTTGTACCTGATGTTTGACTAAACACTTTACTCAGGGACGTCTTTACCCAAGGGTGCAAGGGGTGTGTGGCACCCGGGCGCAGGGTCTTAGGGGGCGCAACCCAATCCTTATACTACACGTGACGTAGGTACCATGCGTAAACCTTCTCGAAATTGAAATTAATAAAAAAATACTTACGATCAAGTCAAGATAGATTGACATAAATTTGGCTATAGTATACCTATCGAATTGAAAGTTGATTACAAAACGGACGATATCATAAAAAAGATTGTCGATTTTAAAGTCGGAAAATTAAATTTGATGTTTGAAAATGTACCTAATTTTACTGTAGAGTAAGTATTAAAAAAAAAAAAAAAACACAAAAATTGTGGAGCAGGCTGATTTTCGCACCCGGCGCCCATTATGGTTAAGACGGCCCTGACTTTACTAGGTATACATAGACACACGTAGACACTGACATATTATAAGGACGGCCGGTCATCAGTCACGCAGTTAATTAAGCTCACCTTCTGCCGACGCCCACGTCACCACGTCAACATGTGTCGTCTTACAGGCGGAAACAAATTACCTACGCCTTGCCCTCACTGTGCCAGGGATATAAATCTACATTATGTTCTTCTTAGCGTGTCGAAGCCAGCGTCACAGTATAATAAAGTAAGCAGTATAACGTCTCAGCATTGTTCTTGAAATATTTAGCTATGGCCGCTCGGTAGATAAACACGCACCAGCACCCTAATTACGTAACACACTATCAATCGGAATCTGAATCATTTTGAAGCCAATTGCTAATCCATTGCTTCATAAGTTCGAAAAATTTGTCTGCTCAACACGTAAATAACGCAATGAATATTGTTGAACTGTCAAAATGAAACCGATTCCGATTGATAATGTGTTGCGCAATTGCCCCGCAGGGTTATCCACTGACTGTGTCTATTGGGTTGTAACTGTACTTTGTAAGTCCAGAAATTTAATAATGGGAGAGCATACATATTACCCACAACAAAGGGCAAGGGACATTATGTTCATAGATGTTGAGCCAAATTCTTATTTTCAATAACTCGCCGAAGCCGGCCCAGAAAGAGATGGCGAGATGACCTGGACGCGTACCACGAGGGCTGGTTCGAGGTGGCGCGGGAAAAGAGTTCCTGGAAGGATTTGGAGGAGGCCTTTGCCCAGCAGTGGGATAGTATAGGCTAACAAAAAAAAGAAAAAAAATAGTTTCAATCTCAAGCCGGCTTATTCTCTCAGAACAATAACATATTCTCAGCCTATTCTGTAAAAACCTCACCTTGAAACTTAGGTGAAGTGAGCCAGTCCACCTGATGCCGAAGTATTCACGCCGAGATTTTAAAACAATAAGTACCTAACTGAGTCAAATAAAAACATGGAAAACGGAACATTGCAGTCGTTTCTCCATCATGCTCGTAAATACATTGTATGTGACCCAAGGGTTGTGGGTCAGCTTCCCTTCGTTACGTATGCACTGTTCCACTCTTTAAACAACATACTTTATAGCCACCCATAGACAACTCTAACCTACTTTGAAAGGTAAGGTGCATTGCATCACGTAAACTTGTCACAGGGTATAAATATTCTATGCAATATTTTATGAGGCCATTGACCTACTTAGTAAATGAAGGTACCAAAATATATCAAGCCCCCTTATTCACAAACACTCGATATGCTTCCGTATCGTATCGAATATTAATCATTGTTATCGTAGGAGTCTTCTCAATGCTGTTCACAAGTCCAAAACCCGAAAATTTTGTCAGTTTAAATCAAATAGACGCTTGCTATTCTTCCAACAGCTATTTGCTGTTGAAGGGAAGTCAAATCAGGATATCGAAATGTCAGGTTTTCGATACGACAGCCTGTCGTATGGTTGTGAATCAGGGCTCTGTTGTCATTTGTTCACGTAGAGGACTAGAGGGCCAAACATTTTCAGTTACACTTTACCTCGGGGCATAGATATTTGAAGTTGTTATTGTTCCTACAACAATTTAAATGTCAAAGATGCGCTGGGTTAATTGCGTAGGAATGGCTTTCATTTTGACAGTTCAACAACATTCACTGCGTTATTTACGTTGTTAAGCTGACAAATTTTTCGAACATATGAAGCAACGGATTACCAATATCTTTCAAAATTATTTAGATTGTGATTTATAGTGTGTACTCAATTACGGTTAATGTAGAAAGTTACTGTCAATCCATACTAGTAATAAAGTTGAAGAATTTGTTTGTATGGTATTTTTCCGATTAAAAAGTCCCTCGAGGATGGCCAGCTGGACACGAATACTCAATATAGAAAATAGAATAGAAAAAAAAGACGGGTTGCACTCCGGGAGTGCCGGCAGAAGTGAAAACTTGAATATTAACGTTGAAATAAATCAATTATTAATTTAAAAAGGGAAAATCCACCACCACCACCAACACCACCACCACCACCACCAGCACCACCACCACCACCACAACCACCACCACCACCACCACCACCACCACCACCACCACCATCACCACCACCACCAGCACCACCACCACCACTACCACCACTATCACAACCACCACCAGCACCACCACCACCACTATCACAACCACCACCAGCACCACCACCACCACCACCACCATTACCACCACCACCACCATCACCATCACCACCACCACCACCACCACCAGCACCATCACCATCCCATCCCCATTCCCATCCCCATCACCATCCACATCACCATCACCATCACCATTCATCCATCCATCCATCCATTATCGTGTCTCACTTGGTTCACTTCGGTTGGCGCCGCAGTAGAAAGCGAGGGGGGGGGGGGGGGGGAAATCTCTCCTGACGGTCACGTGTCCTGACGCGATGCCCTGACGCGAGTTTCACATTTTTTACCCATTACAAAAAGTGTTCAACGCCGCTAAAGAAGTTTACACTTCAAAAATGAATTAATGGTAAAACAACTTTACTTCTTGAATAGAAAATAAGTAACACAATTTGTCTCTTTCATTTACATAGGTATAGGTACTGAGAAAGCTGTGGTTAGGTACCATTGATTTAGTGCGGATTACAGAATAATATATGTATCTACCTATACTATACAAGTTTTAATATTCTAGAAGATAATTGTAATGTTCCTAGCTGTCGTTGGTATTCCTTGAATAAATAGCAAAACAGCAAAATCAGCCTGTAATGTTCCCATTGCTGGGACACAGGTCATACAGGCCTCTCTATGAGCGGGAGGCCGTAATCCACCACGCGAGTTGGTAGATGTCACATGTCTTCGAATTTTTGGTTTTTAGGACATGCCGGTTTCCTCACGATGGTTTCCTTCAACGTTTTGAGAGCAGTGGTGATAAAATAGTTTACACAAAATAAAGCGCCTGTCTAGGCTCGAACCCGCGACCTACAACTCGTACTTAAGTCTGCCCTCTCTTAAATTAATAATCATGCAAATGAAAATGTCATCAAATCATGAAAATTCAAAAACGAGCTGTTCGAGCGATTTACCAGCTAGGCGCCAGATTTTCTCTAAGAGATTTTTTAAAGATATTGGTATTCTCACGGTTGCATCACAGTTCATCTTTGCCAACATCTTATATGTTAGGCAAAATATACACTTGTACAAAGTCAAAAAGTCAAAGTCAAAGTCAAAGCATTTATTTCAAATAGGCACATAAAAGGCACTTTTGAACGTCAAAAATTATCTTAAAATAGAATTGATTCTAGTCGCCCATTCCAAAAGGTAGTTTTCGTATGGAGAAGAACGGGCAAGAAACTCCACCGTTACTCTTTTAAAATGTTTAGGTACAATATTTTGCATGGGTACATTAATTATATAATAACATGTGAGGACGATGCACCTACAATAAAATTACTATACCACAATAGGTAAAAGAATTAAAAACGAAACCATGACATATAAATTAATTATCTGATAGATACATGGTGCTCACATATTTACAAACATGGTACAAGCAAAACGATTTTAATTAAAAAACAAAATACAAGTAATAAGTCAGGGTGTGAGTAATAAATGTAAAAAAAAAGAATAAAAAAATTTACAATTAAATTAGCAACCAGTTTGATTTTGTCTAGACTCTAGATTGTCCTATGGAGCAGGACCAGCATGTTTCCAAGCGTTCTTATCTTGGATATAATCTTCTAATTTATAGTATGCTTGTTTACAAAGTGTACGTTTAATGTGAGTTTTAAATTTTCTTTCATTTAATTGCAATATATCACAAGGTATTTTATTGTAACATTTAACACAGTACCCCATAAAAGATGTATGTACTTTGGCTAATCTGAAAAATGGTTGATGTATTTTATCTTTATTTCTTGTATTAAAGTTATGTCTATCGCTTATTTTGTTAAAAAGATGTAGATTTTTTCTTACATACATAATATTTTCATAAATGAATTGGCAAGGTACCGTCATAATATGAATCCTTTTAAATAGTTCCCTGAGAGATTCGCGGCGACGTAGTACGTAGTACACTAAAAACAGTGATACTCACAATGTTAACACTAGAAATAAGGACAAACTACGTGCTCCCTTTCACCGGCTTCATAAGGTTCATAACTCATTTGTTGGGCTTGGTATAACCTTTTATAACAAGCTACCTTCTTCCTTGCTAGATTTGCCTTTTAATAGATTTAAAGCTCAAGTAAAATCCAACCTTTGTTCAAAAGCATACTATTCCATCAACGACTACTTAAACGATAAGAATAGTTGGTCGCCCTGATTAACTCAAGACAATTATTATGTTCTTTCTCCAGAATTAGCTTACTGACAGGTTATATGAGTTTATATAATTGTTTTTATTTTATTTTTATTTTTTTTTAGTTGAGAGTTTTAGTCAATTCGGTTTAATTTTATTGTAATTTATTATTGACATAATCTACTCATTTCAATGTCTTTTAATGAGTTGATTGCAATATGTGGTTAGCTAGCGACCTCTACGAATGATCATATTATTATTCTTGCTTGAGCAACCGGCAGCAAGTTCGTCATGCTCCCTCAGATGTCATTGCTTGCGGTAGCGTCGGGGGTCGGGTTGCCTCCTTCCCTCAAATATGGCGAGGGGGGTAATGGCTGATCTTTGCGTTATGCTCGTGAACGGGTGCTGCTTGTGGTGACTGGTCGTCTTGCTGTCCATGGTTTTATTGTTGTTATTAGTAGTAATAACTTGTTTATTTATTTTATTTCGATGGTCCTAGTTTATCATTTGTGACTTCAAGTGACAGCTATGTAAACAGAACCCAGCATTGCATACATATGTAAGCTGTCACGCCCTTTATACCTGGAGGCTTTTATTTGGTCAGTAAGTTTTTTTTTTTTTTTTTGGTTATATTTTTAATTTTTTTTTTGCTTGAGTACGTATAGTGTTTATTGTATTTGTTGGTATATTGGCGTGGCTAGTTAACCTATGGCAAATAATTTAATTTAAGGTTCTGTGTCCTGTAATGTTAATTACTTTGCATACATAGTATTGTATAAAATTAATTATTTTCTAACTGAACAGACAGCTGTGCTGCTGGGGAGTTTGTTCCGCCACTTCTTCTCCCCAGCGAAAGCACTAGGAAGTGGCGAAGGGCGGGCGTTTTGGGGGACTGTCTTTTGTAATTTTGACTTTCGAAAAGTGCTGATTCTCAGCCTAGTTTGAATAAATGACTTTTGATTTTGATTTTGAAATCATACGAAAAACAATAAACCCCTTTTCTCTACATTTCCAAAACCTTAATAGATTCCTGGCTCCATAAAAGCCATTCACCCACAAACTTATTACGAAGTCTCTTAAACCCGTTATGAATACAAACACAGTTGTAAAAGCAAAGAAAATCATTACTTTCCACACAGTTCAAACAAAGATTTAATCCTTGGATATGAACAGATTTTATGAAACGTAAAAAAATTATTTTGCCTCGTAAAACTCCGCGAATCACTCTTTAGGAAGACCGTTATTTCGGCCGTATTGTTTGAGTGTACTTGGTTGAATTAAATCTTTACCCCCTTACTAATAAACGTACCATATCAGATGAATAGTTACACACCGATTTCTCTCTTTCAGTCGTCAGTAATTTGACTTTCAAAAGAAGAAGACAAAGCGTTGTGTAACTATACAGACGCTATACAACGTTGTACCTATCACTAGCATAGTCTTACCCCCTTACTAATAAATTAGTAAGGGGGTAAGACTATGCTAGTGATAGGTATTAACTCAGGAAAACCAATAATCGGGCATAGACTAACGCTGAGATTTATAAACGTTACTTAGCACGTAGGTACTCTGGCTTAGCTTTATTCCTCTCACTATCTCACAACTGTCAAACTACAGATGCAAGACAAAAACAGGAACATGTCAGCCTTAGAGTGGTTTCGCACTAACACGAATTAAAGATCCAACTTCAATCCGAATTGGGAATGTCCTGAATTCGAACGGATAGAGTTCGGATCTAGTGCGCAACCCCTCCTTTGTGCTCACTAGTTCCTTTAGTAGTTCCTTTGAAGGAACTACTGAGAAATTTTGGATCAGTAGTTCCTTTGCAAAAACTAAAGGAACTACTGAGACTAGATAGTCCCTTAAACAGTTCCTTTGACGGAGCTACCGAGAACTTTTGGATCAGTAGTTCCTTTGTAAAAGCTAAAGGAACTACTAATAGGACTATGGTCACGTCTGACCGGCATTATTCGAATTCGGATCGGATGTAGTACGAAACCGCTCTCAGACTCTAGCTACAACGTAGAATTTCCTAGTAGAAAAACCAATTACACTTTGCTCGACCCGGGGTTGGAACCACAAACGCAAAAAGCAGTTGAATCACATCACCTATGGTTCATTTATTATAGCATTAGAAAAATAACAGCAAAATAACGGCAGATATTGTGTAATATTGTTGAAACTACTGCGCTTTAGAGTTATTTGTTTAATGTAAATAGTAAATTGCATTGCCTTGTATTTATCGTAAAATAATTGAGTTTATTATACGTTTATATAACGAAAGGGTGATAACCGTTATTTTTCTAATGTTATAATAATAAATGGAGTATAGATTATACAAACAGGCGTTACATAAGCCCTACAATAAAATAATGGAATTCCAAACGTTGGTAATTGTTCGATTATACCGATTTCTATTTAAAAACAACGTCTACATGTTTTCCTCCTTTAGCTTTCCGTCTTACAGTGTAAGAAAACATCGTGGGGAAACTTCCACTCGTGATAATAAATGACTTGTGTAATGAAGCGAGGACACGATAGAAGACATTGCACGTGCGCTGTGCTACTACTATGAACACTTGAGTAAACCACAAAGACGTGTAGACGAGAATAAATACCATTATTTGTTTTGAGAAGCAATACTTATCATTCGCACTGTGTTCCACTCGCAACCTTCCGCGTGCGCAGCTCATGAAGATCACTAAGGTCGTAGCACACGTATCAAACCGGAAAGGGATCGGCACCGTATCAACTCGAGCCGTTCAGTATTCTTTGTATAAAACTCCCTACTGCAACACACACTAATCGGAATCGTAACGTAATCGCCTAGCCTCGGGACAAGCTCACAAACCGCGGTGCGGTGCGTTACGGCTCGTCGTCCCCGCGCTTACGGCTCGTTGTCCCCGCGCTTACGTCTCTCCGTACCCGAGCTTACGTCTCTTCGTGCAGCCTTGCCCCTCTCACCCCTCCGGCCTGCCTGCTGCACCCTCAACTAGCGGTCGGCGAGCCGTAAGCGCGGCGTCGCGTAGCCGTAGCCGAGTCGACGTATCGGAGCTTCTGATCGGCTTTGGTTATGTGCTTACGTTAGGTTGACGCCTGTTTGACGGCTACGCGAAAGGCGATACGGTGCCGATCCCTTTCCGATTTGATACGTGTGCTAACCTTAAAAGAGTTTGACTTGACTTTGATCAGTCGGATAATCCGATATATCGACGGTGAAGTGGCAATATCTAATAACTAACATTTTAGCGATTTTCACTTTATTGCATATTCGTAGGTAAAATATGAATTAGCTCATATTTGCAAAGACATAAGGTCTTGAATCTACGACGACGTTTCCTACTATGTATTTGTTTAATATAAGTAACTTTTTTTGTTAAAATATTAAATACTATAGAAATAAAACGTTTTTTTCGCCTCCTGTAAAATCATGATTTTGTAGTTATTAGATATTTACACTACACCGTCGATATACAAGTGACTTTTCCTTAAATTGCCTTGTCTAGACTGATCAAATTTTAGTTTTTCCTAAATAAATGTTAGAATACCTTTCTCCTAAAACCGTAAGTAAAGAATATAAACATAATAGAGAAAGGATTTACATGAGTTATATTTAACTTAAAAAAAAATTAATCAGGATTTAGTTCTACTTTGAGATTTTTAACAATTAAGTTTCATAATTTTTTAAAACCCATTTTTTTTAAAGCCCTATGACAGCATTATGCAGAAAAAAAACATCCCTCACAATTACATTCCAATCCAACTAAACGACAATTTAACCCGTACCCTAACTAATCCGTACCATTTCTAGCATCCTTTATCTATACATAAAAGAAACAACTTACCTCAAGAACACTCTCTTTTGAACCACCCTACTTTCATCGGTAGGGATAAACATTCATACATACACAGATACAATCATGTAAAGTACACTAATCGTTACGTCTAGGCTTTGAACTGTTTCGAGTACAAGGGGAACTAATGAAGATTTTACAGGGATTTTATCTTTATGCGTCGTTTGAGGAAAAACTTACTGAAAAACTGACGTAGCGGCTGAGCAATTGTATTTCGTGTAAAAAAAATACTGTATGAAAAAATATTTGGACTGACAGCAAATTACTGTTCCGGGAATGGGTTTTTTGTGTTTTTGAGGGGCTTGTTGCTAAGTAATAACAGCCTCACGGCTCGATAGACCAGGTTAAACTACGCTTGTCGCGGTTGGTTCGTGGATGGGGGACCATCTTTACATACCAAGACCCCTCCATGCCTCATAAAGCACGTTGAGCCGCGTTGGGCCCGGCTGTCATTCCTGAATCTTTGACACTCTTTACGGGTAGTCAGAAGCCCGAAAGTCTGACAACCAGTTTTACCAAAAGGATATTGTAGGGGGGATCGTATTACCCAGTAACTGGGATGTGGAGGTCAGATTGGCAGCCGTACCATGTAAAATATTGGTAATCAGCTCCATCCGGTTAGATAGGAAGCCGACCCCAACCCATAAATGTGACCGCACTTTTCTGCCACACCCTATTATCCTTCAGATATATGTATATCTCATCTCAAAAATACTCGACATACTACAGCCTCATTCGTAACCGCTCACCTGAGAGTCGCCAATCATCTCGAGAGCGGTACCGCAACCGTATCGCTTACAACTCGAGAGGAACACTCGATCAAGCAATTAGCGTCCTTATGAATGTTTGTGGCACTCTTACTATCTGAGCCTACGATGGAATACTTCATACTGGTACATATTAGGTTAGAGCCGTAGTTGCTCTTTTGATTTGTAATAGTCATGTAGATGATAATATATTAGAAAAGGCTTTTGCTCTATACAACGTGTAACGTTAAATGCGCAAAACCTGAAAATAGTTTGATCAGAATGACGAGCAGAATCAATTGAACCATTTTTTAATATAGGTCACATTTTTTCAAAAAATCTTCATTAAAAACGTTGCCGTGTCTATTTATTAATAGGTCAAGCCATCACATGCGCAAACCCGCCAAAATAGGTAAACAAACACAAATTGTTGTCAACCAATTTAAATTTTCTCATACGCGGGGTAATAATAGCTCTTATTTCAATGCAAATACGAATCTTCCATACAGTAAGTACCATGAATAAGACCATTTGAAGTAAACAATAATGCTATCTATCTTTTTTTAACTTAAACTTAACCTAAGGGTTAGAAAGAGAAATGACGATCTGCACGGGGGCGGGGCGTGCGAAATACGTGACAGTGGCCGTGTTTACTTCAGTCTGAGCGGCGCCGGCACATGCGTCACAGGTGTAATTTGTTCTATCCCGGTTACCCCGGCGAGGCGGCGCCGGCGGCGGCGCGTGCGCGCGAATTTCGCGACTATGGCGTTTTTGTACACAAACATTCAATAATGTGAAATGGTGAGAATGTTGGCGCGTTGTCATGACAAAGTTAATTACTGTAGGTAAACAGCTATTTAGTCTAAAAATGTGGGTTGCCTAATGTTGCCAGTCCAAGCCTGGAAAAGTGTGATGGAAACATTTAAATCACTGTTCAAAGATAACCTAAGTTTTTTAGGAGCGTAGATAGTAAATAATAATGTCAGCGCGGCGCGGCGGGCGGCGCAGCGGCCCGGTGACGACTCCTCCCTCGATAGAGCGTCGTCGCAGACGCACGAAATTATTAGAATTGCCAGTAAAACTTAAACCGCACATAAAACCTTTTAAAAATGTTTAATGATTTTTTTTCTCTGAAATAGGTCAATTGAATTAAAAATTTGTTGGGGTGTCTCAGGTTTTGCGCATTTAACGTTACACGTTGTATAGCGAATTTCGAATATTAATACGTTATATTGTAAACAGCGAGTATGGTACTTCACAATTTATCGAAAGTGTATAATCTCTCGAGATAGATTATAAACTAACGGTGTTCATAATCATACGGTAACATAAATAATATAAGCCTAATCTGAGTTAATTGGGTGTTCGTATTATCGCTACAATACTTCGAGTTTTAATTAAAACCTGAATCCGAAATTAATGTACCCAAATTATCCAAACAACAATCCCTTTTAATCACAATAAAAATTCCCATAATTATTACACTCGATCAGACAACGGTTCACAAAAACTCCACTTCGCATTTATTCCAACGAATTGACGTGAAACGGGTGCCATAATGAATCGCAATTATAAATGAAAAAGGAAACTCAACGGAATGTGAAAAGAAAAATAGAAAAAAATGCCGTCAAAACGGATTAGCGAGGGAGGAAGGCTCGAAAATGATTGAAAGCTGATTGAAGTGATTGGCAGACGCTTCGGACGATTGCAGTAGTCTGGCGGACCTGTGAAATCGTTGGGGGGCTGGCATACCTAGCCCACGGAATAGACAACAAACCAGAAGGCGAATATGTCAGAGCCAACTGGTTTATTTAGCCAACCGCCTAGTCTTTGGACAAAACGGCGGCCGGTCAACTAACGGCTTGAATGATATTCAATTATAGTTTAGGTTGCAACTGTAATCAATCACGCGTGAGCCGATGGGATCGCAGTAACTAAGCCAGGGCACCCCGACCAAATGCGTTAGGTTAGGTTAGAACTGTGATCAACTGCGTGCGAGCCGAGAGAGCGAAGCGAGGCGAGCACTACTTCCAAAGGCCAGGCGGTTAACTAATCGGCTAATTTAACCAATTGGCTGCGACATATATTATACATCATAATTCCACTCTGATTAAAAACAAAACAAACATCCCCCAGTTGTCTTTCTTTCCACATGCGTATAGCCTAGCTTGTTTTTTTTTTTTTAATAAAAGGAGGTATATATTTTATCCATTCTGTAACACGCAGAAATTAATATAAAACACAGACTGCTATTTAAGACAAATGGGTCGAATAATGAATGTAAACTACTTTAAAGTAGTTTTTGTTGTATCGGTGTTATGTGACTTCTGAGGGGCAATTCTCGTAATTTTAAGAACGTGCACAGTCTGATCTTAGTCTCAATCTGTGAAAAATACCTCTAATTTCCCTACATTTTGACAAGTTTTTGACATATGTTTGTCGCTGAGATGAGACTGCGAATTGGCCTTCTGGTTTGTTCTGTATTCTGTGACAGGGCCATGCCATGACAGACTGGCGGTTAAAAAAAAACTATGTTTTGACACGAATACTTTTTGTTTGTTCACAAGTGAGTTGAGAAACAGATTTTCTATCGTTTCGTTTATTTGAATGTTCTGAGAAAAGTCTAAAGGTTTGTTTCATGAATCAGAATTTCAGTATATTTTGGCGTAACTTGTGAGATTTCCGGTCCAAAAGAGACATTAAAACTCGACGCATTTTCCTTTTGAATATTTTTGTACAATCATTAGATGGATTGCAATATAGGCAAGGATAAAGTAAGGTAGACAATATAATATCATACATAAATATAAGTTCCCTAGGGAAATTAGAATGACTAGAATAAATAGAATCATCTACCGAGTTCGGATAATAAGAATGAATTTCCTTGAATATTTTTCATATCTATGTTTAGTTTTCTATGATTTATAGTTCAATCACTAACAGACAACGCACTGCCTAATCCACTAGGTCTAGAAACATGAAATTTTGCGAGTTTCTTATATAATGAGAGTGAGCAAGGAAGGATTTTTTTTCAATTAATCCCCTAAAGGGGTTAAATGAGAAATGACAGTATGTCATTTTTGCAGATGAGGAAAACCCATTGGGCGTACGGCTAAAGTACGGACGCCAGCACATCAAGCTACCCGAAACTGTCAAATTTTTACCAATCAACTTTGAACCTAATGATTTAGCGATAAAGTTGAAATCTATTAAAGAATTTTGACAGATTGTAGTAGCTTGATGTGCTGGCGTCTGTACTTATATGAAAATGGAACGAGTTTACCATTTTTATAAAGATGTTATTCAAAACATAACATCTATTGAAACTATCTCAAGCAGGCTACCACTCCATCTCAAGACCAAAACGTTACATAAGTAACGAATCCAGCTGCTGCAATAATTATTCTTCGTCCTAACAACATTACAGCACGGCACGCGGTCCAGTTTCCTCCCCAGCAACTCATTCATGTATAAGTAGCCTGCAGTTTGTTTAGCCCATAATAAATGCGCACTCTATGTGACTCCTGGTTTGCGATACTTCTTTAGAAATACGCTACTTAGATAGGTTGGTGTGTAATGCAAATTCATTTTACTGAATAATTTTTTTGGGCTGCGTTCTGCGAAATAGAAGACGCGGGTGCAACTACAGTTCATTTTCGTTTGTCTGTGCGTCAAAGTCAAAGTCAAAGCATTTATTTCAAATAGGCACATAAAAGGCACATTTGAACGTCAAAAATTATCTTAAAATAGAATTGATTCTAGTCGCCCATTCCAAAAGGTAGTTTTCGTATGGAGAAGAATGGGCAAGAAACTCCACCGTTACTCTTTTAAAATGTTTTAGATACAATATTTTGTATGGGTACATTAATTATATAATAACATGTGAGGACGATGCACCTAAAATAAAATTACTAAGAAGCCAGCGTGGAAGGCCACCGATTTAATTTAGCTGGTAGATGTCATTGCAGGTACTCGTCAAAAGTGCCTGTAAATGGTTTAATTGAAATAAATGCTTTGAGTTTGAGATTGTATGAAGCTGTAACTCAGATGTATATTTACTCAGGAGTCGCCGTACCGCTCGTCGCCACAAAGCCACTGTCAACCCGCTGTCGCTTTAAAATCCGCAGCCTTACAGTGCACTTAAGATATTTCAAAGATTTCTTACTTTATTTTCGTTCTCGTACGAGTATTTGTTTAAAAGTTTCTACGTTGGCATCCGCTGTCGGAGAATAAGAGAAAAACGAATTGAGCCGAATCAATTGCTTAACAATGCGACTAAGTTCTGAAGGGAACGAATGAGCGAAATTGATTTCTAATGGCGGTTATTTTTACACTGTCCTAACTTTTAAGGAAGATATTATTTTAGACGCACAGAACCTGTCTAAGTGGTGGTGCTTGGGGGAGGCCTATGTCCAGCAGTGGATGTCTTTCTGCTGAAATAATGATGATTATTTTAGAAAAAATATTGTGTTAATTTAGTAGAAGTTAGTTGGTGAAGTTGGTTGGTTGGTGCTTCATCATCAGGGGTTTTTGATGGCAGTTAATAACATAAGTATACTTTCTAGCATGTATGTATTTATATCAAAAACCCCGACTCCAGATCATGCGGAGTCATTAGACTCCGCATGATCTCTGTATTCACGTAGCACGCAGCGTTCTCTGTATTCTTAAAATATTAATTTTAAGAATACAGAGAACGCTGCGTGCACAGTAATAAGTTCTCCAACCATTCGGGAATAACACGATACGGTTGCCAGAGGAAAATCGTTCCTAAGAGAATAAGACGAAACAAAGCCATTACTATCGTACCTCCACGTTACTTCGGACAGCATATTCCCCAGACCTTTCAAAGATAGGATACCTACATATTTAACTTTAGTCTGAATACATTTTGATCTAGACTCTTCAAAAACAGTGATCTACGACAGTGTTCCGCAAAGTGTGTACCGCGGCACACTGGTGTACCGTGGGCATTAATTGGTGTGCCTCGGAAAAATAAGGTTATGTTATAAACTTATCTATATATATAAAAATGAAACCCGTTTTCCGTTGTCACGACATAACATGAAAACGGCTGGACCGATTTCGATGAAATTTGGTATAGAGATAGTTTGAGTCCCGGGAAAGGACATAGGATAGTTTTTATCCCGATATTCCCACGGGATCGACATTTACGCGGGTGAAACCGCGGGGCGCAGCTAGTTTACAATAAAAACCAAAAAAGAGACAGGACAATCGACGAAGAGATGAGAGCAGCTTTTTCAATGATTACGCCAGACCGTCTATGCTCGATTAAACAGGCTCATGTTTCGCATTAAATACCTTTTCTGCAATTTAATCTTTAGGTTTGTTGATTAATAATAATAAATAGGTACCTTTTCTGCAATTTAAACTTTAGGTTTGTTGATTAATAATAAACATTGTTTCGATGATTAAATAAATGTTGATTAATATTACTTAAAAATGATTTTTATTTGTGGTGTACCTGCAAACATTTTCGTTTTCCTAGATGTACCTTGAACACAAAAAGTTTGCGGAACACTGATCTACGAGCCTTCATTGACCTTAATATCGGCCGTTTGGGTACGCTTTATGGCCTGTATGGCAATTGGCAATCTCCTAATGCAACACCATAAAAAAAAACTTTGTTTTACCTTCTTTCTAAGCCGATCTACCTCGAGAATAGACGTCAAAACAGAAATATGATGACGATGCTCATCTCTAGGGGTTCACGGCTACAATGTATGTCCCAAATTCCTCTTAACGCCACATAAAATACATAAGAAACGTTATGTAGTGGAACTAAGGTCCTCTTTCCCTTGTAAGGGTTACCAATAAGGATGGTTCTCTAACTAGAATTAGGTCGAAGTTACACAGGTGTGTGTGTGCATCTTTTGACATTTTGATAAATCGCCGTATCTTGGATTTATGGTCGAAAATTCGCCCTCTATTGTTTTTATATATTGATATTTTGGTACGTGCCACTCTGAGCCAATAAATAAAAAGATAAAGGCAATATGAAAAGTTCAACCGCTCGTATATTTATATCGAAAACATATTAACGATGTTTGACAATATCAGCCTTATATTGCTTTTAGATTTTTTGCGTACGATTTATTCCGGGTTGAAAGGATTATCCTGTTTCATATAAATCTTTGAAAGTCCTTTCTTTGACGTTATTTGGTGGATGTTAATAGAGTACCCTTTTAAAGGATTGACGAAATAACAAAGACCGCGGGCTTAGTGAAGCACTTTTTTTTTAAAAAAAAGGGCCTACTTTGTATGGGTTAGGTACTTGATTAATATTTTCTGAGTAAACTTATGTATTTATTTATGTACACACATATACAGGGTCCCATTAAAATAGATGGACAAATTTTAACACAGCGCTCAGGACCAAAGATATGTAAGCAAAAAAAAAAACACTGATAAAAGTGATTTTATTTTGTCCTAAAATAATAAATTGCCGGCACATTAGTGTATTTTCGTTAGCTGATTATTTATCTTGTAAGTATCTAATGCGTTTTTCTTATACATATATTTTTTTTACCATCGTCCTTATTTTGGTGGTCTGAATGATTTTTAAAAGTTTTTCAATCTGTTCGAAACGTACAAACGCCAGCACATCAAGCTACTACAATCTGTCAAATTTCTTTAATAGATTTTCAACTTTATCGCTGAAGTATAAGGTTCAATGTTGATTGGGAAATTTTGAATATTTCGGGTAGCTTGATGTGCTGGCGTCTATGCCATAAACGTAGAACTTGACACTCAGTTAGTTTAATATGTCTGACTATTTTTTTTTATGTGGTGTTCAATAAAATATTTAATAAATAATAAATGCCGCAATTAATGACTCCCACTATGCCATCTCTCTCAAATCTGTCCAGAATACCGAATTCGTTTCGGGTTACAACACAAGACAAACCAACAGACTAAACTCAAACACAACCAAACAGAGTCACTATGTATAATGAAGCTGTAAGGGGCGCTGCACACAGAGCGCGGTGCGGTCGTTATGTTTTTGTTTTATTATTTCTGTTTTTGTATGAATCACAGCATATAACAATCAAAACAAATGCTTACGACTGCGTCGTAAAGCACAATGCCTGCAGTGTCTGAAGTTTCGAAGGACTTCTAACGTTCTGAATAGAAATGCAGTATACGAAATGAAAAGATGTGACGAAAACTAGAAGCATGATACAAAAATAAACAAAAACAAATTGATCACAGCACACGAAACTTTGTGAGTGTTGTGTGTGTGTTTATTTTATTTTATTTTTTTGAAATGCCTGAAAATTAGAGGTTACTTCGTGATGTTTTTCTATCGGGACAATTTCATTATTTTGTTTCTATTCCACAAAAAGTTTGGAAATATCTTGTCGTTACTCATATTGCTTTTATTAATTGCTAACTTTAGTTGTCTATTCTATTCTATTTTTAATTATGGCAAGTAAAGCCGCTGTCGACTAACTTTAGTTGTCTGTATGTTCAAATCACAACTGTCATTCATTCACTGTTGTATAACACGGCAAATTGACGTTGTATGTCGATTTGATAAACAGTTTTCCCAGACTGTATGCAGAGCGCCTTAGGCTGAAGGCAATCTAACTTGTGTCGGTTTCAATATCACGTAATTGTTAACAAACAACCATCTAATTTTTGTATGTTGTGCTCCGCTTTCTATTAAATAACTTTATGGGTCTCGATTTTCATTCAAATTTAAGAGGCTATTTTAACATCCAGGCTATGATAAAAATAGCCCTTTGAAAGTCTTTTGCGAGGCCAAAGTTAATACTGTCGAAGTGGCCGAATTCTGGTCAAAGCTTATATAAAATATACATACATAGAAGTTGTAATACCTGTCACATAGTCGTCATCTACGCATTCTTTACATCAAACCAAGTAAAATTGAGCAAAAATTATTGCTGAGAAACGACTTAATTTTTTTGTGTTAAAAATCACTGGTTAGAAAAGCAACGCACACAAAACATTGTGCTTATAGGTACAGACACGCACATCAAGCTACTAAAATCTGTCAAATTTCTTTAATAGATTTTCAACTTTATCGCTAAATTATAAGATTCAAAGTGGATTGGGAAAATTTGACAGTTTCGGGTAGCTTGATGTGCTTTCGTCTGTACATGCAACTGTACAGGAGCCATTTAAAGTACAGTTATAACATTTAAAACTCGCTTTCGCAGAAAAAGAAAAAAAAACTGGTATTCCCAGGTATGGTCTAATAAGTACAAAAAAATACTACAATGACGAAAATAACATTTATGTTTTGGCTTCGCTAAGTGTCTTTTTATACCCATTATAAAAATCGTGTACACCTCTGCCTTAGGTACTCTTCAGGGATTACACGCTTGATGTTATGTGATGTTATAAATCTAGATATTCGTACATTTTCTACAATCTATAATTCAGCCAAGCACAAAGGAAATTACTATCGATGTATGACAAGGGTTTGACAAGTTAGGTACTAAGTTACAAATCAATCGGAAATAGGCCTCTCTCGATATATGAGTATCTATTACCCGTAGTTACTTATACGCGAAGAAATAACTTGGAAATCGACTAGTTTTCAATACGTTGTAAACTTGGGTTGTACATTGAGCTATTAAAGTCGTAGTAACTCAGACATGTTCTAATGTAACTATGACAAACTAGCGGCCCGCCCCAGCTTTGTACGAATCCAAGGTTTTATTTTTTCAATTTCCGAAATCTTCTTTCATACAAATCTTGTCCTGGCAATACCAAACACAACAAAAAAAAAGAATTATCCAATTTGGTGCAGTCGTTCGAAAATTATGCGCGTAAATACATCTCGGAGATTCATTTTTATTTATACAGATTACGATAAAATGTTATTATAATATATGTAAATTCAGGGAAATTAATTGTTAAGCTAATTGACTATCAATTTAAATTGTCCGTATATTCCGTATACTGTGACAGTTGCATAAAATAGCTATAACATGACAAATTTACGTAGGGTATTTCCCTGACTATATTTGACTAGCTCGTTTCAGACTTTTAAAGCCAAAGTATAATCAGCCTATAATGTCCCCACAGACAGAGGCCTCCTCTCGCTGAGAGGGAGCTGGCCATAATCCACCACACGCGCCCAGTGCGGGTTGGTAGTGTCACATATATGTCTTCGATTTTTTGGTTCTAAGACATGCCGGTTTCCTCACGATGTTTTCCTTCACCGATTTGAGAGCAAGTGGTGATGAAATAATTTACACAAAGATAGTATAGTGCCTGGCAGGAAACGACTGCGTGGCAGGCCCAGAAAGAGATGGCGGGATGAAGTGGACTCCTTCTTAAAGGATTGGCCCGAAATCACAGCAGACCGGGAAAAGTGGAAAGAGGGAAGGAAGGCCTTTGCCCTGCAGTGGGAAAACACAGGCTTATAATAATGATAATAGCTCCTATCTAGGTTCGAAACAACGACTGACCGTTACCACTGGTCCACTGCTCTTTCTAAGACTTTTATTGGGTTAAGTATGTTCATGGCAGCGTGAGATATATCTATTCATTTTAATGATGATGATTTTTTTTTTTTTTTGATAATTGATCTCTAACACGTAGTGAGTAAACTTTGTATCAATAGCCATCCTCAGCATGAGAAGAACCCTCATTTATTTACAGAAAGTGTATTACAGGCTCATATCGCTTTACATTTTTATTGCACAGCATATGTGCGAGCTATCTGAAAACTAATACCTACTCAACCAAACAATCTGCCTAGCCTTTTCTCAACTACGTTGGGGTCGGCTTCCAGTCTAACCGGATGCAGCTGAAAACCTGTATTTTACATGTAGCTACTGCCTATCCGACCTACATAACCCAGTCACTGGGTAATACGATACCCCGTGGTAAGACTGGTTGTCAGACTTTCGGGCTTCTGACGACCCGTAACGACAATCAAAAATCTACGAATGACAGCCGGGACCAACGGCTTAACGTGCTTTCCGAGGCATGAAGGGTCTTGGTCTTGGTATGTAAAGATGGTCACCCATCCACGGACCAACCGCGGCAAGCGTAGCTTAACCTGATCTATCGACCCGTGCGGCTGTTATTACTTAGCCACAAGCCCCCTCAACCAAACATGGAATAAAATTCTAAACGGTCAATTCAAAACAAATTCTAGGTAACATCCTTTGAGCCCTTTATAGTAAATAAGGCAGAGCGCAGACGATTGCAATCAAAAGATAACCGGTTTCGTCCGGACCGAACCGGCTTTATCCGGTATTGAGGTCAAGTCGATTATATCGGATGGTAGTTAGCATATTTTTGTGTTGAAGTTTTTGTGTTGTGTTGAATTATTTATTTCTTTACAGTGTTGTGTGGTTTTATTTTTTGTGTATTAAAAGTTTTTTTTAAGTGTTCAACTGATGTAAGTTTACAGTACGGTACAGCAAATAAAATTGGTTTAGCAATATCATTTCTTTAGTATTTATTAACCCACCTATAATAAACCCGTATTCAACGTAATTACCTCTTACTTTCTATTAGTAAGTATTTGCTAGGTACAAGACAAGAAGATTACAATTTTCCAGTAAGAAAAACAAACTAATAAAGATTTCTAAGAACACCTTTACCCTGTAGACAATATTAACATAAACATATTAAAGTTTACGACGCCAATTTACATAAAACTTCATTATATTTTATTAAAATAATAACAAGACAAAATTACATTCGAGAAGAAAACTAGATCCTAGATTAGGATTTAGATTTAAAAGTCACTTTTAGATTAAAACCTTGGTCTTCATGAGCTCGACGCTTAGTTCACGTAGTTGTCTACGAGTGGCTACGGCGTAGGCCGCTACGCCGTAGATGCCGTATTTTTATTTGTTACATGTTTGATTATTTGCTATCCATATTCTGTTTAAAAACATTTATTTTTTGCTGGCGGTGGTGTTTAATTAGTTTTTCGTTGACGTCTCTGAGTGTGGAAGTTGTGACTACATTGTTGTATTGGGACCTACCTGTAAAAACAAATGTAAGTTGTAAATAAATATTAATATTCCGATACGAGGCCGTACGAAGGTCTTCGATATCGGAACATGTATTATTGAACTTAAATGGAGTTGGGCAGGGCACCTGGTAAGGTGCAGTGATGACAGGTGGAGTAAGGTTGTGACATAGTGCCGTCCAAGGACTGGAAGACGAGGTACCGGTCGTCTGGCGGCGAGATGGGCAGACGACATTGTTGCCATCGCGGGCAAAACCTAGATGAGGTTGACACTGGAGCGTGGGGATTGGCACAAGAAAAGAGAGGCATATGCCCAGCAGTGGGTGAAGTGGGACTGTGGATGATGTCTTCTTACTCGTGTTAATACGTACAGACGCCAGCACATCAAGCTACCCGAAACTGTCAAATTTTCCCAATCAACTTTGAACCTTATACTTTAGAGATAAAGTCGAAAATCTATTAAAGAAATTTGACAGATTGTAGTAGCCTGATGTGCTGGCGTCTGTACATATGACACCGACCGTGTAGTGGCGCCCTCGTCGTTTGTTTGGTTATTTCTTAACCGACTTCAAAAAAAGGAGGAGGTTCTCAATTCGGTTGTATTTTTTTTTAGAATGAAAATGCAGAAAATAAGCATGTTACGTTGTGCTCCACAAGATTATACGTTATTATTATTACAAACGGTAGTTTGTTTAGTTTTAAAACTACCGAGTAATAATAATAACATATAATCTTGTGGAGCACAACGTAACATGCTTATTTTCTGCATTTTCATTCTAAAATAAAAGAAATAACCAAACAAACGCTGAGGCCTCTGCGCAGTCGATATACTTTTTCGATAATTATGCATTAAATAATTTCTTTGAGTAAATATGAGGAAAACTCAATCCAATCAACGTAATTATAATTCCGTTAGAGCTTTTCTTTAAAATCTGCTATACACATAAGCAAAATAACCTTAATTCTGACGTTCTGGAAGTCTCTTTATACGAATAAAAATAAAGGAAATAATTCCATTTGAACCAAAGAAACTGGGTCGTAAGAATTCAATATTGAATTTGATTCACAGGAAAATTACCGAATTCGTGCGAGTATGTGGACATACGAGGTTGTGAAGTTATAATAACAATTTATTTTGCTCGTAAGCAAACGTAGTTTTTGGTAAGTATTATTTTTGTTTTAATGCGGGTATAACATTCCTAAGGGTCGTTTTTGTTTTTTACTATGGAATAGTAAACTGCGATCTAGTACAATGAGTACAGAGTCGAAAAATAAATTACCGGTCGAAGTGGTGGTGCTTGGGGGAGGCTTATGTCTAGCAGTGGACGTCCTTCGGCTGAAATGTTGATAATGATGAAGTAAAAATTGACATCAATCGCACTTTTTAACCCCCGACCCAAAAACGATGGCGTGTCTGCGTGTGTGTGTGCCTGTCTGTGGCATCACAGCTCCCGAACGGATGAACCGATTTTGATTTTGTTTTAAATATTCCAACACGCACAATCTAGCTTTTGAAGTGGATACTAGAATTTTTCCAGGTAATATTTTCGAAGTGTTGAACTACTTACAATATTTCGATTTTGAGAGTACTATTTGTTATCTGACACAAATTGAATTAATTTATTTATTTTAAGTATGCATACACACGTCACGTTGCTGTATAAAACTGATTTCCATCCGTCACCTCACACATCAGGTCCAGCTGAAAACCAGCGTCAGGCACTAGTGGTCTGGCATTTTTGCTGAAATGGGCCTTTTTAGCGCAGCCGTGAGGAACACTTCCTGCTAATTTACTTAGATGACATCGGACTTTATACTTTTTATTTGTTTTTATCTAATGTATTGTGTGTCTTTTAGACTGTGCTAAATACATGTATTTTCTTTTTTTTTTCTTTTCCTTAGTCCAATTTAAATAAGTAATTCTGACTTTGAATTTCAGGAAAAAGAAGTAAAGATTTGTAATGTACAGTCAACAAAAGAGATAAGTATGCAGGATCGTCAGATATAGTTGAAGTTTAGTAAGAAACCGATGATTGTTGTCGACTGAAATTTAATTAATAAAAGATAAATGAGCTCTTTGTTTTCTATTAATAAAATTAATTTTTTTACGAGAATATGACTTTAAACTGTCGTGCATTTAGTATTGAACTAAATGTAGAACGCCACCTGTAGGCTATGGGATAAATACACCCAAATAGGCTCGGATGGAACAGTCGATATTAGTGCAGGATATCAACTCAGGGCGGCGGCTGATGAACATCTAGCACGTCAAAGGCGGCGCCCACGGACCCAGTCAGGCGGTCCACTGTACACCCACCAACTCGCACTAGACAAGCGCGGTGGGTTAATTTGTCTAAACCCCTACTCTCTCATGAGAGAGTAGGGAGGCCTTTGCCCTGCAGTGGGACGTCACAGGCTAATAATAATAACGTGAACATCCATCGGTTTCTTACTAAACTTCAACTATATCCGACGATCCTGCATACTTATCTCTTTTGTTGACTGTACTTAGGTGCTCTCGTCTAAATGTATGCTTCGACTTCCAAACTTCTGAAAGATATTGAGAATTCGATTCCACCAACTTTTATGCACGGCATCGGAAAACTTTCCGTCTAATATTTCATGAGAATTTTGTTTTCAGGGTTCCGTATATACTAAAACAAATTTAATCGACGGGTCAAAATAACCAAGACAGCAAATACATTAAGAGGTGCTGGAATCCATACTTATTTTATAAATGCGAAAGTACTGTCTGTATGTCTGTTACCTTTTCACGCTTTAACCCGTCCACAGACCAACCGGGGCAAGCGTAGCTTAACTTGATCCTGTTTTTATTTAGCCACGGACCTGTTCACAGTTTTTCACAGTGGATGAAAGCTTGTAATTCATAATAATGAAAATGGAGAAAGAGACAAAGTAATACTGTTGCTCTACTCTATAACCTTGGTTATAGTTCTACAAAGAGTGAACGTACTTGACAGGGTTCCATCAAACATATTTAGCTTTAAAAACTAAATATAACTCAATTACTTAATTTCTGATAACAATGAAAAATAATTAACAGTCCCATTCAGTCTAGACATTCAAAGGACATCAAGGGCTCTCATTCTCAAACAGGTAAGCATTGACAACCTTATCGGAAAGACATAAGGGTCAGAATATAGCGGCTATTCGATTTTGTACCCGTACGTATATACTTGTGAAGATAACTTCCTTATTGTTGGCAACTACGTGACTTTTGTTAACGACGCTTTTCAGCGGAGGTTATTGAGAATCCATGGACGCCTGACCATTTGCATTTTACTTATTTTAATTGAAATTCCCTCTTGCAACGTACATTTGAGAAATCCTCGGACTTTTAATATATTAAGGTGAATGGGTAGTTGTAGCCCGCGAAAATCAATTTTTCTTAAGTTTTTTGCAATTTTCAGGTCAGTGTCAGGTTGTATCTTGATCAAAATATGATTCGCGACTATAACAGGTACGTATTTACAGAATTATAATAATTAGAATCATCAATACATCTTTCTAAGTTACATTTCTACCGTTAAGAACAAATCTCGTATGGAAAAGTGTTTATGGTAGAAATCTAACTTAAAGAGATATATTAATGATTTTAATGACTATGATTCTGTAAGTACATGTCTATTATAGTCGCGAATCATATTTGGATCAAGATACAACCTGACACTGATCTGCAAATTGCAAAAAACTTAAGAAAATTTAAATTTCGCGGTCTACCATGGCACATTCACCTTAAGTTTAAAGGCACTAGTTGTAATGTCATTAGCTTACGCTCGGCCGCTAAAGTTGGTACTGCTACAGCCTTTTAACTAAGGACTAGTTATTTTATGTTTTCGGTGTAGATACGGGTCACCAATTTGCGTAGTAAGGGTGATAATGTCAATATTTCCTTACGACCGCACACACAATAAGGTTATATGATGGTCTAATGTGTGTGCAGAAGGATAGTACCCTTATCTAATAACCGTGCCTCTAGCATTAATATTAAGGGCTTTCAAAGCTACTCTTGTTGGACTTTACAAAAGATTTTTTAATATAATATCGCTTTATTTAACCCTAAAATACGCAAATAGGTGATCAATCAATATGAAAAGGATTAAAAAAGAATCATAGAAAAGCTTTTAATCACGGCTATTTTCATCGTCTACAAAACAGCTGAAAACCATTAATTATATAGGTACTCTAGGTTCTATAATTACGTATTGCTTTTTAAGAGTTTTACGTCCATAAGTAAATGGTCATAAGTTTTTTGTGTTATGAATGAATGAATAACGTGAATTCGACCAACAAAGTCGGAAAGTAATGTACACAAATTAAAACATATAAAGATATTGAAGCAGTATATTGCATATTGAGCAGTGGTGGCCAAGTGGTAACGGCCGCGACTTACGAGGTGTATATAGTAGGTTCAAACCCAGACAGACGCTTTACTTTATGTAAATAATTTCATCACCACTGCTCTCAAAACGGTGAAAGAAAACATAGTGAGGGAACCGGCATATCCTAGAACTAAAAATACGAAGACTTGTGACCACAAACCCGCATTAGATCTGCGTGGTGGATTACGGCCCACTCCCCCTAACAGAAAGGAGGCCTGTGTCCCAGCAGTGGGAACATTATAGGCTAAAGCTTGTGCTATAAATATATTACAAACTGCGATTGCTCAGTACGTGAACCATACAGCAATGGTTCAGGTTATAGCGATCAACATCACTGTTCCATGTGTATATTTCACGACTTCGTTCGCGTGAAACTTCTTGTTTCCCCCGAGCCACCCCGTCGTCGTATCGCATCACCCGCCCGCGATATCACTTAACGTTCTTTTTGACTTTTTTTCTTTTTGCTCGGCTCCTAAGGGTCATAGCGTGATGTTAAATAGCCTATAGCCTTCCTCAAGAATTGGGCTATCAAATGCAAGAAGAATTTTTCAAATCCAACTGGTAGTTCCAGAGTTTACCCCCTACATACAAACTTACAAACAAATTTTACCTCTTTATAATATTAGTATAGAAGATAACAGTAGAGTAGTGCTACAATAACATCACAAAATATGTGTATAACTAGTGATTTACGAGGCAATCGCCTCAACACTAACCCACTTATTGATCACTATTGGCCCCTAAACCGTTGATCTATTACACGCAATATAAAAGAAATAGGATCCGTCCGTACTTCCCGGGTTCCCGAGGCTTTGTGCTCACTCAGTTATGAATGAAACCGTATAAACTAGGAAGTCTTTCAGTGGGAGCTAATCTTATTTTTATAAGTTTTATTAGTGCGCGTTTTAGGGTTAAATGCGGTTTAAATAAAGGTGATCCATCAAGGTACCCCACGAAATTCTAAATTTCGTAGCTTTAATACAACTAATTTGATACCATAGAAAAATATCATGAAGATACCTCTAAAAACTTTCTTTTTACAATTAAAACCATACTAATATACCTACATACAATCATTCTGATTTTTTGTCAGATTATTCTACAAGCAACATACTAAAGCACTAGTGTTTTAATTTTTTAGTTCAAACAATACATTTTTTTGAAAATACATAATTGCTTCATATTTTGCAATAAATTACCAGCGTTGTGTCATCGCGCTTCTCTTTTTCTATGCAGTCCGAAAGTGACCGCGCTTTAGGTCATATAGTCCCTTTAAGTTTTCTGTTTATTGAAATCACAACTGTAATTCTTTGACAGTTGTTTGAAAGGGCACACATGGACACAACAAGCTGACGTAGGGTATCAATTTACTTGCTGAGGGTGACGGGGTCCGCATGGATTCATGCGGGCCAACACCTGGCCGGGGGAGCGTGACGAAATGGGCAAGCACTCCAGCACCCCGGCTAAAGGTAGCAGCAGGACACCGTGTGATTTTAGTCAGTAAGAGCCTGACAGACCCCTTCACCCACCCCAGGGTGGTGGACATCCATGAGGATTTCCACACGAAAAAAAAAGGGCATCAATTTGCTTAGCGAATAATTTCCCAGATTTTACAATAAAAAATCAAAAGCTATAAAACAAGGCATTACTTAAAATGCATCGGGCGACACGCTTGCAACTGGCACGCTCTACGAGCTATTCTCGGCACACGCCGCGTCGTGCCGATTATCCGATGGTCAGCGGATATTAACTATTAAAAGCGATCATGGCGGGAGAAAACAGAAACAAAATGCTTGTCGCGATCAGTAAATCTTTAGTATAGGTACTTGTCCATTATCCATACTTACCCCCTACTAATAAACGTTGTATAGCCTCTGTATAGTTACACAACGCATTGTCTTCTTCTTTCGAAAGTCAAATTACTGAGAAATCGGTGTGTAACTATTCATCTGATATAATACGTTTATTAGTAAGGGGTTACCCCCTTACTAATCATCACATTAGGTTGTAAGTTGTTTTTTTATGGTTATATATTCTACTAGCTGTGCTCGCGGCTTCGTTTAATGTGACTTTATATTGTAGTAGCATTTGGTTGACTACGTTTCGGTTTTCTGGAAAACTTGGAGAAAAATAAAGATCAAGATCAAATTTCCAGCTTCCTATGATAAGATGTGAGTGGACATACTAAGTAACTTATTTGTCTCTAAGCAATTAACTTGGGAATTCTTAACTTCCTGGATAGGAAGATAGATAATATGGAGATATGGATCTTACACGTGGCTAGGAAGTTCAGTTTCCAAAGGCACGTTTAAAGACGCCTGCGGGCAACAGATTGAAATAAATTTGTTTATTCTGTAAATAGGATCTCGGAATCACTTTTACACGTTGTAAAAAATAATAAGCTAGATAAGGTCGCCATTTTCTATTTATTTAATACTTCAAGCACATAAATGTACATAGGCGGACTTAATGTCATAGGCATTTTCTACCAGTCAACCTTTGGGTGATGCTGAGACAAACAGTGGTAGGTGTAATAATGAAAATTGAGGAATAAATATTTTAAATATAAAGATAAGCATAAACCTATTAAAACTATGAATATATCGATGGCAGCAAAGTAGAAACGGACATCTACATTTTTGCGAAAATACTTTTTTTTACAAAAATGAGCTTATTTCAACCCTATCTACAAGTCTGTAATAAAATTATTTCAAATTTTCATAATAATTAAGAAAATCTGCCACGTAAATAAGGACAATTTTCAATAAATTTTTACTTAATCAGCTGTCCTGTAAAATTGTGATTTTGTACATGTCCGTTTCTACTTTGCTGTCATCGATATACTTAATTACATATAATTATAAGCACAAATAAATGTACATAAATACATGAATATATACTTACTAAAAAGAAATAAGACAAACAATGAGAAAATATTACCGTTGTGATGATACTGCCAGCTTCTTGCGTACGAGTATGTGCTCGCGAACCATAACTTTAAAGGATAATCGGTCCTATCTGACTACTCTGAGAAGAAAGGCCAAAAAAAACTTAGAGGTTACAGTCTCTTTTAAAGTCCAGACATAATCTTGGTCAGGTCATGTGAAGAAAATGTAGAAAAAAAAAAATGAAAATGATGATGATATATGAAATGTCTGAAATGGTATTTTCAGGGAAGAAGCACACAGATTGAGCGGACCTGTCCAGTCAGTGCACGCATTTGTCAGTATCAGTAATCGTGCAGCTCAACACAGAACTTAGGCTGGGACTCCACCAAAGCAGAGATGTGTGCGGTGTGCTGTGTGCTGTGCGAGAAAAGATGTTTTTCAGCTCGGGTGCGAGGCGTTGAGTGCTCAGTACGCATTCTGACACGAAAGGTAGACGATGTCGCTATTAATACAAAAAAAATATCTTCTTTTACTTGAAGAAGAAGCAGAATTGATACTTTATACTAACTACAGGAGATCTATCTGCAGCCAAGAGCTGCTAGCAGTATGTATGGCTCTGCGGGTTGCTGGCGGGCGAGAGAGGGGAGGGAGACATCGCTCACTGCACGCCGCTCACATCTCTCGTCTCCACTGCGCGTCGTCCGCGCACAGCTCACATCTCCGCTTCCATCGCGCCATACAAATATTACACATCTCCGCACAGCGATCTCCACTGAAGCTGAGCGGAGAGGAGATGTGTCAATAACACAATTCTATTGGTTGTTTAAAAAACATCTCCTCTCCGTTTAGGGCATGCAAAACCGGTTTTCCGGTTTTGCGAAAAACCGGAAATCGGCCAAAATTTAACGATTTTTGAAAACCGGTTTTGAGAGCCAAAACCGGAGCTCAGCTCCGGTTTTGTCAACATTTTTTTCGAACACTCTCAAAAAATAATTAATTTTGAGGTTTTATGTGTTCTACCAACAAGTGTTGAGAGTGAAAGGGTGTTTTCGAGTGCTGGGTATTTCTGTAACAAAATAAGAAGTTCGCTGTCTGATCGAATGTTGGATGCACTTATATTCTTGAGATCACATTATCAAGAACAGCGATCTCTTGAAAACAAGTGATTTATGCTTTATTTAAATTAGTATACATAGTTGATTATTGATCTCTTTTTAGTGCAATATGAATCATATTATAATAATGTTATTTTGTAGTTCGTCTTCAAAGTTACAAAAATGTTGATTTTTTTGGTTATTGTGGGTGGCTGTTTTTAATATTTGAAGATGCTGATTGTGTTTTCTATGTTTAAAATATATTATTTTTGATAGCAGACTTAATAGGTACCAAAGATATCAAAAACTTACTTGTTGTTGATTTGATCTCAGTTAATTAACCTTTATACTATTATAAGTTCATTGTTATCTGTACAATTATTATGGTTTGGATTAAAAAAAAGTAAAAAAACTAAAACCCGACTACGACAAAAAAAAAACGACGCTGAAAAAGTATGAAACAAGATTTTCATACTTCGAACAGAACAAAAAGAAAAACCGTAGTCACACGTTATTAAAGTGTTTCGGTTGGTACCTATAACGTGTTAAAATCACAACCCTCCTTTGGCTTTGCCGTAGTCGGGTAAAAAGAAATGTATCATATAATTTGTTTAATTTGTAGACTTAGTGGGTATTTAAAAAAATGGTGTTTCTTTTTAAATTATACTACATTCGATTTTTTTTGCTAAAACCGGACTTAGCTCCGGTTTCCGGTTTTGGTCCCAAAAAAACGATGTTCAAAACCGGTTTTGATGACTTTCCGGTTTTGCATGCCCTATCTCCGTTCGTCTCGTCTCCGCTTTGATGGAGTCCCGGCCTTAAGGAGTTTTTTAATAGAACCCACAGCTGTTCCAACTGAAGTGACATTACAATGTAAACTGAACAAACTATCTATATTCTGCTCATGCCGAATGAATGCACAACTGTTGGTGGCACGTTAGCAACGTTGGCAATATTGCCGAGCTGTTGGCAATATCCACGGGCTATGTTAAGCGGCCATTAACCGATTTGTCCGTCCGTGATACTGATTCATAAAATTTGATATCTCTCCAAGCTCAGGGAAACGGAGATAGGAGAAGCTATTAAAAGATTGTGGAAACGTGTAAGTCATCTTGTTTTGTAGGTTTGGTAACACAACCATCCCGGTCTATAACTACAAAGACCTCTTTTTAAACGGAGAAGGAATGAGTACTTAGTATTAGTTAGCTAAAATATGTATAGTACAGACGCCAGCACATCAAGCTACTACAATCTGTCAAATTTCTTTAATAGATTTTCAACTTTATTGATAAGCATAGGGTTCAAAGATGATTTGGAAAATTTGACAGTTTCGGGTAGCTTTATGTGCTGGCGTCTATACAAGCCGTGTCCCCAATGGGATTTCCTATCGGCAAAAATGGCGAACTTCCTTACAAACTTTCATCTCCTCGATTTTTCAAAGATATTTCCTTAATGGTCACTTTCGTTGTTTATGGAACTCTTGTGCAAAATTTCATGCTTTTAGACCCCGCGGTTGTAGTCTGTGCGTTGTCAGTGAGTGAATTAATGAATTTAAGTTACTTATTAGGTAGATATTATGAAGTGAAACTCAATAAATATATAAGTATGTAGGTAAATTACGAAGTAGACCTCTAAAAAAAAATTAAATAATTTGTTCTTCTTGAAAAAAAAAAAACAATGGCACTCCGGGAGTGCCGACAGAAGTGAAAACAAAACACAAACGAACAAAATACTTTGCCATTACTCACAGAGATATCGGATATACATTAAAACCAAGTACATCCCGAGGACAGCCGAACATATCCAAAGCGGTGTCGATTACGGTAACAGTGGCGCGAATTCAATGGTTTTCCCATCTCAAAAAATGCCCAACGCGCGCCTACAGAAAATTAGACAAACATATTTCGTACATTGACTATATGGTATGGTTATAAGCTAATGTAGGCTATGTAATAGCGAAGGCCCATCAAACTAAGATCATACGCTTTAAACTAATGAGGGTTGACGTCCCAACAACAACTTAGTACACCACTACGCAAACCAAAAGGTCAAGTGTCATAAAGCTGTCTGCACACCCGCAATGCGACGCCGACAGACCAATAACGGTCGCACCGAGCTCAATATGACATCTAACCCTTCGCCTTCCGAACAGCAGGAAATTCGGTCGCAAACTGCCATCGCCACGCTCCCGTGCAGACCACCTAATACAGCTAACACAACAGGGAATGCTTTTCGAAAAGTTAACGGGAAATTGAAAACGTGTTGAGAACCTATCTCACTTTACCTGTATTGAATATTTTAAACGGAACCTCTCCGGAGTCTCCGTTTCTCTTCGGGTGAAACTTGCGAGATTACTAGTGCAAGCGATCCTGTTTCTTAATCTCCATCTCGCGAATATTTCATTCGGTTTGAGATCTGATTACATCGCGTTTTTTTTAATGAGCAATCTGATTACTGTGGGATTATTTTGGTTTTGTTGTGAAGATGTGTTATATTGAGATGCTTGTTTGACGCTACACGAGGGGCTTGTGGCTAAGTTATAACAGCCGCTCGGGTCGATTAAGCTACGCTTGCCGCGGTTGGTCCGTGGATGGGTGACCATCTTTACATACCAAACAAGACCCCTCCATGCCTCGGAAAGCACGTTAAGCCGTTGGTCTCGGCTGTCATTGGTAGATATTTGGTAGTCGTTACGAGTCGTCAGAAGCCCGAAAATCTGACAACCAGTCTTACCAAGGGGTATCATATTACCCAGTTACTGGGTTGTCAAGGTCAGATAGGCAGTCGCTCCATGTTAAATACTGGTATTCAGCTGCATCCGATTAGACTGGAAGCCAACCCCAACATATGTAGTTGGGAAATGGCTATGCAGATGATGATATTGTTTGACGTTACACTAATCATAGCAGCTTGTAAATATTTACTTATTTGTAATCTGTAGAAAAGGTAGTGGGTAGTAAGTATATTTGTTAAGTTATTTATTTATTTATTTAATACTTCAAGCACATAAATGTACAGAGGCGGACTTAATGCCATAGGCATTTTCTACCGCGCGCGCACACGCACGCACGCGCGCACGTGCGTACGTGTGTGTGTGTGCGTGTTATTTACGTTTTTTTCGACCTCTGAGGAACGAAAAGGACTTCCGATTTGAATAGAGAAGCCAGCATTGATAAAAAGTACGTTTCTAATGTTGTAGTTTTTTTAGTAATTTAAAGTATTATATTAGCAACATTTATAAACGTAGGCAAAACCTGTGAGGGCACGCCACGATAGTGGCGATAAGACCCCTCTTTGAGGAGTGGCTAGAGAGGCGTCACGGCGTCCTCACCTATCGCCTGACGCAGGTCCTCACCGGACACGGATGTTTTGGGAGGTTCCTGCACATCATCAGGCGGTAGGAGACGCCCGGGTGTCACCACTGCGAGGATCGCCAAGAGGACACGGTGGAGCATACGGTGGAGGTCTGCCCCGCATGGGCGGAGCACCGCCGTGCCCTCGTAGAGGCGATCGACAGCGGCGGCGACCTCTCGCGTCCGGCCCTGGTTCAAGCCATGGTCCGGGGCGAGAGGGAGTGGGAGGCGGTCACCTCCTTCTGCGAAGCAGTCATGCTAGCGAAGGAGGTGGCGGAACGGCTGAGGGAGAGAGCCTCACACCCCAGCCGCCGCGGGAGACGCTCCGGGCGTCGGGAGCCGCGTGACGACTCCCGGCCACCGTAGGCGCGGGCCTGCGGATGGAGAGTAATGGGTAGCTCACCGTCCGATCCGGACCAGGCCCGTGCCGGACGGCGCGTACGTGTTCCACGCGCGCCTCAAAGAGATGTCAGCATAAAGGAAGGGGCCTACCAGGGCCGAAGCCTGCCGGGGGTGCGGGATTGTCCGAAAGGGTTACCGCTACCCCGGAAGATAAAGGGCTAAGGAAGGAACACGGATGGGTTTTAGTCAGTAAGAGTCTGACACTCCCTTCGCTCCACCCAGAGCGGGAGGGGTCATTTGATGATTTCCCATCCATAAAAAAAAAAAAGGCAAAACTTGTGCATGTAGTTACTGTGTGTAAAGCTTTAAAAAAGGCTTTATATCGGCTGTCCTATTTTTTCTAAGAAAAAAAACAACATATGACACAATGGTTAGGTATTCTTTCTCTCTCTCTGTAGTCGGTCCCTCATGTCTGAGGATCGTGGTCAGCTTCGGAGCTGCATCTGGAGCGGATGATCCGCCTCCACCGGTTTCTGTCCAGCGCATCTCTTACCACCGTGTAGAATTTAGAGGACGATGATTCCTTCACCTGATCGGTGCATCGTGTAGGTTAGGTATTAGTAGGTATCTAATACTGTGTTAGCCAAAAGACACAAAACATTCAAATGTAAGATCGGCAACAATCTAAATATCGCAAACCACTACACACAAAAACACACATAAAACCGTGTAGTATGCAATTCAACATTCCCAGTCAAAGCAAAACACTAACAGAAACCTACAAGCGCTTGCATCTCAATAAACTAACACAACTACAATAAAAATCAAGGCGCAACACTAGTGCTCAACGAAATACGACATCCAACCCCCTACTGCATTGTAGTAAAATATAGTGGGAAATAAATAAGGACGGAGCCGACCGCAAGCAATCCTGTGATTGAGAACGTGACTGAAAATACTGGGCGATACTTTGCAGGACGAAGACAAAAAAAAACCTTATAAATAAGAATTGTCGTTGGTTTTTTTTTTTCGACATTCCATTATGCAAGTGGTAGTGGAAGGTTAGATGCGGCTGTAGTGGTGAATGCCCTGCGCGCTGCGTTTATAGTTTTCATCTGTACAGACGCCAGCACATCAAGCTACTCTAAACTGTCAAATTTTCTCAATCAACTTTGAACCTTAGGTTCATAGGAATAAAGTTGAAAATCTGTTGAAGAAATTTGACAGATTGTAGTAGCTTATGTGCTGGCGTCTGTACAAGTGTACATCTATTATAAATTAAAGTCGCTTTTCGTGTCTTCTCTTTAAAACTACACCACGTATTTTGATGCGGATTTTCACCATCATTTAGAGAATATATTTCGGAAGGTTAATGTGTATAAACTGACATGATAAAGAAACCACGATGTTTTGTCGGGTCGTAAAAACCGTGCGAAGCCGGGGCGGGTCGCTAGTTTGTTTATATTTAAGCACCTGTGTGTATGTTTGTGAACATCAACTTTAATTGTTGTTATAATCATGTGATGGAAGCTGAAAAAATGTCGATAGATTTTTATCTTTTCAGTTTATATAGTCAATTTAAAAAATCTATTGATAGTTTCTTTGTTCGAAATACCGAATATAATGTAAAACCAAGTTATAAAAGCTCTATCGGTGTTCGACACGATACTAAAATATTCTATTACTTTAGTACTTAGTACATGAATAAACGAGAAACTCAAACAATATTAACATAACGAGAATTTCATAAGCCCATATATTATTTCAATGCCCCAGTGATCAATCGATTGACTGAAAACAAACTTTATTCATGATATTATCTATATTATAGATATTATAAATACATTTCCATGAAGTAAATCCAGTCCCAGAAATATTTCCAATACTATAAAACTACTAAAACTTTCATATTTATATGTACTACCTATTATTAGTAGGATATAACTGTGTGTGTTGAGTCATCTTAATCTCGCTAAAACGGGTGAACGGATATTCGGCGCCCAGATAATTTATAACCTGAATTAACACATAGTATACTTTTTATCCCGGTAGCACGTTCCCGTGGGATAAATTCCGACCTCCATGCGGACGAAGCCGCGGAAAAAGCTAGTATCACATAATTTTCTGTGGTATGAGAAACACCCAATCAAAATGCAAAATTGAAATAACCAATTTCAATAACTTAGTTTACCGACTATATTAGTTACATCGAAATATTCCGAAATATCGGCGCCATTTTAGTCATGAAAAAACCAATTAAAACGTTCTATGATCCTATTCATAATTAACAATTTCATTATTGCGAACGGGTAAAGTTAATTAAGCGGAGATTTATAAATTAATCCCTGGAAATGATACTGCGTGACAAATTGTAGTGATTTCGTCAACAATTCTACATGTTTAACTACTTATGCTGATGTCTCTTAATTGTGACATGTTATGTTAAAGTGATGAAAGGTGTTTTTGTGACAGTAGAAAACTGAGTCAAGAGGGGCAATTCTCGTAATTTTAAGAACGTTCACAGTCTGATCTCAGTCTCAATCTGTCAAAAATACCTCTAATTTACATTTTTCACATTGATTGTCGCTGAGATGAGATTAGATTTTGAACGATTTTTTATTACGGGAATTGGCCTTTTGATTTGCTGCTTTTGAACAAATAAATACATTCGTTAAGCCTGACGTGTATCAAATCTCTTTATTTAGACTACTTAGTTCTAAGTTCTATAGGCTCGCCCCCTATTACATGGGACTCAAAAAAAATAGGGGATTATGTAGGTACTTATACCTACTTAGGTAGACCCACATACGATTATGATTAGATGATTTAGATCTAAGTATAAATAATAGTACAGACGCCAGCACATCAAGCTACTACAATCTGTCAAATCTCTTTAATAGATTTTCTTTATCGCTAAAGAAAAAAGTTCAAAGTTGATTGGGAAAATTTTACAGTTTCGGGTAGTTTGATGTGCTTGCGTCTGCACCTTATTATTTAAATTTCTATGGGTACACCTCTGTCGGACCCTTCGGGATTACAGGCAGACTAAAAGCAGCAAGACAACTCCTGTATGTTTTAATCTTAGATTTAAAAGTCGTTTAGTTATAAAAGCTACATTACCTACACCTACAAGATTCGGTATTTAAAAAGCCTAGCCAGCACACAGACCCAAATTCTCATTACAAAGACACTACGTGCTCTAATTCCATATGTCTCTTTGTAAGTGTCGCATAGTGAGGCGACGGTTGCAACGGTCGGAATGGTCGCGAATGTCGGAATGGTCGCAAGTGTCGGAATGGTCGCAAGTGTCGCTACACACTAGGTCACTAGCTCGTTCCAGTAGTTTAGAATTAGTGAAATTAATGGGTTTTGTTCCAAGCCGGTATTGCACTGGTTAATTACCAACTGCCGGCTTCGCAGTAACTGATGGTATTGCTAGGGACTAGATTGGGACTAATTTTGTTTCAGAAGACTACAGCGCTTAGCGGGTAGAAAAAGGTTTATAAATGATAAATGATTTATTTCTGTAAGTAGGTTTGTACAAACACTTTTACACGTCAATCATATTTTTTTTAAAGCTAGATGAGGTCAGCGTTTCCTATCTGACTACTCTGAGAAGAAAGGCCGAAACAAACTTAGAGGTCACAGTCCCTTTTAAAGTCCAGACAAAATCTTGTATAGTATTAACAATGAATGAACTGCACGCTTGTGGTGGTTGGTTAACTAATAATAATTATAAAAAACTACTAGCTTGTGCCCGCGACTTCGTCCGCGTGAAATTTCATGTTCCCCCGACACACCCCGTCGCGTCACATCGCCCGCCCGCGCTCTTACCTCGTTTATTTTCTGACTTTTTTTCTTTTTGCTCGGCTCCTGAGGGTCCTAGCGTGATGTTAAATAGCCTAGAGCCTTCCTCAAAAGTTGAGCTATCAAATGCAAAACGAATTTTTCAAATCTGTCAGGTAGTTTCATAGATTAGCGCGTTCAAACAAACAAACTTTTCAGCTTTATTATTAACTAGCAGCGCCCCGCGGTTTCACCCGCATAAATTTCGATCCCGTGGGAATATCGGGATAAAAACTATTCTATGTCCTTTCCCGGGTATCAAACTATCTATATACCAAACTTCATCTAAATCTGTTCAGTGGTTTAAGCGTGAAGAGGTAACAGACAGATAGACACACTTTCGCATTTATAATAAACAGATTACGTTTGTAAGACACTATAGGTACTTACATACAAAGATTATTGTAAGACCTGACATACCATGAATGATATAACCTAACTGCATTAAAAAAGCAATTGAATGAAGCGCCACAAACACTTTTATAAAACGCTCGTGCGGCTGCATACACACACAACTTAGTTGATCTCACACACAACTTTATCCCTCTTCTTCATAAAACTCTTTTGACAAGTCGCTTCTGACATTAACGTCTCCGTGAATTCATTTATAAAATGGCAACACATAACAGGGTTACTCCTTTGTCTGTGTCTGCGTTGATGTTAACTCGGTGCAGTCGTGTTGAACCACTACTAAGTAATTCAGAATTTTATTAGAAGAGTAGGATTCCAGCAAGTTTTATTAATAAATACCTCTGTCTAGTTCTTCGCGAAATGTTGGCGTGATTTTATGGTAAGAGGGGATCGTAACTCAAAAAAAAATACAAAAAAATCACTGGTACTGGTGGTGGTAGTAAATACTGGTACTCAGCTGCATCCAGTTAGACTGGAAGCTGACCCCAACACAGTTGGGAAAAGGCTAGGCAGATGATGGAGGGGCTCGTGGCCCAGTAATAACAGTCGCACGGGTCGATCGATCAGGAAGCTACGCTTGCCGCGGTTGTTCCGTGGGTGGGTGACCATCTTTACATACCGAGACCCTTCCGTACCTCGGAAAGCACGTTAAGCCGTTGGTTCCGACTGTCTCTCGTCGATCTTTGACAGTCGTTACGGGTCATCAGAAACCCAAAAGCCTGACAACCAGTCTTACCAAAGGGTATCGTGTTATCCAATAACTGGGCTGTGGAGGTCAGATAGGCAGCCGCTCCATGTAAAATACTAGTAGGTACTTAGCTGCATCCGACTAGACTGGAAGATAGGCTAGGCAGATTGATTGTTGTTTTATATTGTTTCTGATTTGTACAATGTTAAAATATATTAAGATAATCTTCTTTGTCTTTAGCATAGGTATAATATGTAGTTGACAAAGCTACATGAGTGCTGCATCAATTTTAGTGCCATTTACCAATTAGTGGAAAAGGGTTTTTCATTTCGGTCGTAGGTACTTGGATAATTTAGTTACATATATGATTATAGAAGACTAGTCTCGTTTGAAATAGTCCACCATGACCGAAATACGGTCTGGAGGACTATTATTATTTGATTATTCAGTTTACCATACCGAAAAGTGGACCATTTTTGAGCGCTCTCTTTTATGAAACTTTTTAAAGCAGTAATTATTACGATCTTATTACTCAAAACAAGGTTTTGACATGGTTTTCACCATCGAGATGGTGTTTGTAATATGTAAAACCCAAAAAAAAAAATAATTAGCGTTGACGACTATCTTTGCGATAAATGTTCAAAGTACGAATCGAAACATAAAGTCCTTCAAGTAATTATTTCTAACATGTTCGTTTTGATTGTGATGGGAAAATGAAGGAAAATCTGTGCGTCAGCTGATCACCCCTCGAGGAGTGGCCGTTAATTGAGGGGATCGATTACCTACTATAGCGCTCGTTAACTACCCCCCTGTCTCAGCTATAACTAGGTTTAGTTTTCAAGTACCAAGGCAGTCTTGAGTGATTCTTGTAGATAGTTGAACATAGTTGTAGCGTAATCAAGATCGAAAGTGTAAGCAGCCGTGAATTCCAAAACTCTACCTATAGTTTTGTTATCTACAGACGCTAAGTACCCACAGACGCCAGCACATCAAGCTACCCGAAACTGTCAAATTTTCCTAATCAACTTTGAACCTTATTCTTTAGCGATAAAGTTGAAAATCTATGAAAGAAATTTGACAGATTGAAGTAGCATGATGTGCTGGCGTCTGTACTATGTATCCGGTGGATCCGGCGGGATAATTGCGTAGATAACACATACAATGACAATTGATCGCGATTTTTTTTTTAATTTTGACAGTTCAGCCGTGTTCATTGCGTTATTTACGTTGTTGACTGACGAATTTGTCAAACATATGAAGCAATGGATTAGAAATAGGATCCTTCAAAACTCACGGATTGTGTTACGCAATTAGAATGCAGCTGATCCTATAGTTATGGCTGATAAAAATTGGTGCCGTTGATGTTACAGAATTCACTGACGCAAAATTTTGACAGCGTATCTAGAATTTTTGTCATAATTTGTCTTTCAAAATCATTCCTATTCCAACTCTTCTAGAGCATTATCTACGTACAGTCAACAAAAAAGATAAGTATGCAGGATTGTTGGATATAATTGAAGTTTAGTAAGAAACCGATGGATGTTCTCGAATAAAATTTAATTTTATTAATAGAAAACAGACAGCTCATTAAATTTCAGTCGACAACATCCATAGGTTTCTTACTAAACTTCAACTATATCCAACGATCCTGCATACTTATCTCTATTGCTGACTGTACATACGTAATATCAAAAATTAACCCCAAGACTAGAAATATGCGTTTTAATCAGCATCGACACACTTGTGGCACCTACTTAGTTCAGACATTGAATCGTATAGTTAGCTACTAGAACCGAACGCCAAGATTTATAACACTATTTTCCTTAATTAAACAAAATTTATATCCTTGAAAGCATGGTAGCATCCGCGTCGAGTTTCCATGATACAAACCGCCATGTTCGCACTAAGAAGCGGTCGACACTGTCCCAGCCATAGATATATACATTTCTATGGTCCCAGCAAATTGCAGGACAAAGCTCGAATGAGTCGTCCAAAGCAATGGAGAAAAACATTTTATATTCAAACCTTTTTGCTTCATAATGCAAAGTACACAGGAAGCTTTATTTGGATTCTGCATTTATTTTTAAATGTTTTATTTTTAATTTTAGCTGTTGGTTTGTGTCAGTGGATTTACGTCTTTACTTTATTTTTGCTGTTAGGATTTGTTTTAACTTTTGAGTGTTTGGACATTTTAAGGCTAATTGCAAAGCTTGCAAAAGGAAGAAAGTTGTTATTCATGCTTCTGTGAACGTAGTATATGGATTGTTATGTTTATTGGGTGAGCACAGTTGTGGCTAAAAAATGTTTGTGCAACCTTCTATAATTTCACCGCTTTGTGTCTTAAATTACGAATTTATACCAAGTAACTGTATAACCAAAAATATTTGATACTGAATTCAACTATGACTGCGTAGGAAGGTAGGTACAACAATAAACAGTATTAAAGGCGAAGTTAAGAGATGTTTGACAATCTTGACGGGTACTAACGCGAAATTCTGACAACCAGTCTTAAGGTATGATTCCGATCTCGGCAGCACGCAGCGGTGCTGCCGCGGCAGTGCGGTCGCAGCACTACTGGTCCTCATACATTTTCTATGGGTTTATATGAGATTACATTCCGAGCACGGCAGCAATGTGACGCAGCAATGTCGCGCAGCCAACGAGTATCGTATTACCCAGTAACTGGGTTGTGAAGGTCAAATAGGCAGTTGCTTCATGTGAAATACTGGTATTCAGCTGCATCCGATCAGACTAAAAGCCAACTCCAAAATACTTTGGAAAAGGCTTGACAGACGATGTTGATGAAATGGGAAGTTAAGTATCTACTATCATCACCAATTCACCATGCTTCTCCTAAGTTACCATAACAGCCATGCCTATTATTATTTTTGGTAGTCAGTTTGTTATTATTTCCTATAATTACATGAAAAGATTTACCAAAGTAAAGTCATTCGCGTTATACCTACTCGTACGAGAAACATGAAAGAATTCCTACTTAAAAAGTCAAAACTCAAGCCCTAAACCAGAATCCTACACAACTATATAGGTAAAATCTATAAAACAGAATACCTATCTAATCAAAATTAGTTAACAATAGCGAAGATATCGCTGAACATATACACACAAAAACAACATTCGGTCAAATTAATAACGTCATCCTTTTTGAAGTCAGTTAAAAAGAGGAAAATAAACACCTCCACACAAATTAGCCAGGTTTACTACAAAGTAATACTGATTTCAAACAAGCAATTTTCGATGCCGCTAATAAATCCTGGTTATCTCGTTGTTTCTTGCAGACACTGGAAGAAGTGGCAGGACTAGGTCCAAATTATATTATCTGTGCTCCGTGCTTCTCTCACTGAAGATTAACTAATAAAAAACACTCGGCTGCCGGCCGTTTGTTGGAAAATAAATGGAGAAAAAACTGAATAAGTAGTTTTCTTTTAATTAGATTTATTACCCGACTGCGCCAGAAGGAGGGTTATGTTTTGTCGAGTGTATATATGTATGTATATTTCTTTGGCACGCTCTGTAGCCTAAACGGCTTGATCGACTTCAGCTTGAGAGGTGGAGTGAAGGAGCTGTTTTACAATTCAACAACATTCATTCCGTTATTTACGTTATTGAGCAGACAAATTTTTCGAACATATGAAGCAATGGATTAGCAATATCCTTCAAAATTTTCAAAAATATATGGAACAATGGATCAGCAAAATCTTCCGGATTATGTTACTGCTGCGCAATTACGTCGCTGGTAAATAAAGGTTTACCTTCAAGATTTCCTTGCCGTTTCCATGGAAAATAGTAATCATTTGACTCTAAGCCTTGTGTTCACTAACATTTAAATCAACTGATTAAATATTTAATCAGAAAGCCAATTCTCGTAATTTGAAACGTTCAAAATCTAGTCGCATTCTCATCTCAACGACAAACAAATGTCAAAATCTTGTCAAAATGTAGGGAAATTAGAGTTATTTTTGACAGATCTAGACTGAGATCAGACTGTGAACGTTCTTAAAATTACGTGAATTGCCCCTCTGTTCTATTTGTTAATTTTCCTTAGGAAATTTGACATAAACCAATTGTTTAAATATCTAACCGGTGCGCGGTGGTTAGAATGTTGGCGAACTCAGGCCTTATAAAAGCAAACAAATTCATAAGTATTATCAGAAAAGTATTTGTGATCCGAAAGACAGTCTCTCCATATAACGTAATTTATTGACATACCTACTTACTTTTCTTTGGCAAACTCATGTAGGTACTCGACTCGTATTATTCTTTGTCGGTAGATTTTCTTCATAGAATTATTTTATTTGAGGGGTTTATTATCTCCCGATGGTTTTTGTTTTGCTGTTTTCTCCATGCATTTCTCAATCTGCCTAGTTTGTTCCTAACTATTTTGGGGTCAGCTTCCAGTCTAACAAGATGCATCTGAATACCAGTATTTTACATGGAGGGACTGCCTATCTGACCTCCATAACCCACTTAACACGACACTACTTTAGGTAGGTCGGACTACCCGTAACGACCGTCAAATATCTACGAATGACAGCCCGGACAAACAGCATAACATGCTTTCCGTAGCACAGAGGGTCCTTGATATGTAATGAATAGTCACGGTCACCCATCCACGAACTAACCGCGGCCGATCGACCCGAGAGGCTGTTATTAGTTTGCCACGAGCCCCTCATCTAATAATTGTAAAATAATGTACTGCATTTTGAACTAAAGAAACATAGTTTTATTATTTAATCCATATAATTATCATTTATCTGATTCAATCCCAATAATAAAAAATTAATTGAACAATTTATATAATTGGCTATCTTAAATGTGGGCATTTAAGATAGCCCATTACACATATAAATTGTGATTGTTATGCTCAAAATCATTTATGAGGTAGGCTTTATAAGTGATTTTTGAGCCAGTGTCTCAACCAAGATGAGTTTTGGATTATTTTTCATACGCATTCTGCCCAGTTTTCTAATTTAGCTAGATTGCCTATGTGAACCTTGCCGTAACACAAGCCCTTAACCTCATAAAACCCCGCATACACAAACTACATAATTCAGTCCAGATTTAACCGAAAAAATGTAAAGCCATGTACCCAACAGAGTTGTTTATATATTTACGAGCTTGCTTCCCGTGTCCACAAGTAAGTAGGTTTCAATATTTACTGGCGGCATCACGTGCGCTCGGGGGCTGTAATTAAACCTTTTATTAGTCCCACATGATAGTGGCTACAATCTTCTCGTAGGTTGTTTGTTGTTGCAGTTAATAAACTCTTGATAGATACAGGGTGTAAAAGGACCCATTACATAGCCGTCAACTGTGCAGTCTGTACATCAAACGATGTTACTTTGTACAAAAATAATTGCTGGGAAACGACTTTGATTTTTGGTATGAAAAATCCCTGTTTACGGTAGTGCGCAATGGTGCTTATGGGTGTATGCAACGGGCCATGGGTCGTGGGGGTATTTAAAGTTGTTTTGTAACATTAAAAAGTTGTTTCCGTAAAAAAAGACAGTAAAAGTTGGGATTTTGACCTTCATATCTCCGTAACCAGAAGGACCATACGTGTACTGGACCATACCTGGGAAAGGATGGTACAGACGCCAGCTGCCACATCAACCTACTACAATCTGTCAAATTTCATTAATAGATTTTCAACTTTATCACTAAAACATAAGGTTCAAAGTTGATTGGGAAAATCTGACAGTTTCGGGTAGGTTGATGTGCTAGCGTCTGTACATTACAAAAAAAAATACAAAATAATAGTGGCTCTCGGATTCGTTGTCTTTTTACATCCCTTATAATATAGGTAATCGTCTTTTCGATGAGCTAGGTACTTCTTTTTTCATCGAATTTCTTTTAAAACCCGTTGCCAATCCAGCTAGCAAAAAGCAACCGAGAATGGTTTCATGACATGACTTACCTGATGATAATTTGGCCCTAAGTCCACATCATATGCAACACGTATTTGGAAGCAACAATAAGGTAATTTTTTGTTTTAGTTATGTTGCTGACCGCATCGGGAATCTTTCTATGTTAACGAGTATATTTTTCTAATCCGGCCCTCACCCATAATTCCTTAATGTCAATTAATAAAATTTCAAACACTCTTTCGCTATCTATAGTTTCTGCCTAACCCCCCCCCCCCCCCCTCCCATGGGAAGAAAGCTTGAGTTTATCTAAAGTCTATTCAAACACGTTTCAAATTAATATTAATTCAATTTAAACAAATATCAACTTTATATTTATGGTAATTAAGTTGATTTCAGAGTGACTAGCACTATGGAAAAAGTTATGAAAATGTTTGAAGTTGTAGCGTAAACTGAACTTTATTTCGTAGAATTTAAAGTTATTTTTCCATAAACTCATATTTGCATAGAATTCTGATTATATGTGTGTTGGCCCATTATTTCCCAAAAGCAGATAACACTACTGCTTTCCATCCAATTGCCAGCATGATTAAACACACAAACGCAACCCGAAACCATCTTATTTTATCCGTAAGATTAGCAGCGTATTTACATTAAAGTCTAGACGTTATTTTAATAGGTACAAACCTGATATTCCCTTGGATGTGGTCCTGGGGGTCCCCAGTGTCCACGTGCGATGCAATATTTACTGCCCGCATCCAGTTACCGGCTTTCCTGAGCAGCGCCGGCGAAGACATGGAGTATGAAAAAATGGAGTGCTCATGTTCTGTCGACCAACTACACGCATTTGTCAGTAATCCTACAACTCAGCTCAGAACTTAAAAAGCTCATGGGTACATGGAACTGTGTTCTTAATTAATTATTGTAATTGGATTTAAACCATCTTAATTAAAGAAAGAAATAAATAATAAATACAGGAGTTCCTTAAGTTAATTAGGCAAATTAAGTGTATCGTTTACTGCGGACACTGCGGTGCAGCGTTGCAGTGACCTGTGACTCGTTTATATTTGAAGTCCCTCTTATAAATACCTACCAAATTATTTGTCATCAAATTCTGACTCCATATTTGCCGACATAAATTCATATTTATGTTTTGTTTTAACATAACACGGCCAAATGCCAATTACATAAGGTCAAGACAAGTTTATTAGAACATAAAATAAAATATACCACTATACGACATTATCTTTATGAGTACATTGCTCATAAGTCAGCTAATATTAAAGAAAGAAATAAAATACTTACATTTATTTAGCACAGACTAAAAGACACACAATACACCAGATACATCAGATAAAAAAACAAAAAATAAAGATCAAATAAAAAGCGTAAAGTCCGATGTAAGTAATTAGCAGAAAAGTGTGCCTCACGTCTGCGCCAAAAAGGCCCGGTTCAGCAATAATGCCAGACAACTAGTGCCTGACGCTGGTTTTAAACTGGACCAAGAAGAAGAAGGAAGGAGAAGATGTTTATCTGTCTCACAATATGGAATGCAATTCTGAGGGGAACATTTTAGCACTCTGTTCGCCCTTACTCCGTGGCCACCGTAAGTAATTAAACTTTTTCATAGGATAGATATGGGAACTGTCTGTATTGTCTCTTCGAATATTTGCTATGACTGTTTACTGTGTCTAGACCGATGCGCAAATCATAAGCTTTAAAGTTACAGAGCTTTTGTGTGTGTTTGATTTTGTTGCTTACAAGCGTTTTGCTTGTATATTCATGTTTGTTATTACTTTCCAGCAAATATGAAACAAACCATACGCGTTGGGTAACCACAAAGTGGGCTCATCACCACATTTTTCAAGCTCAGGGACGTACCGCTTATGGCACACATGACACATGAGTACCAGCTCGTCCCTGAGGGGTACGTAACTTTGACACATACGTCATCATGACAAATTGTGTCTCAAGAAAGAAAGTGATGAATTATACATAAATTACTAATACGAAATAGCTTTCTACTCGTATTTATTGTTGAACCATTTACCCTAATTAACAAAAATAACAAAATTAAAACCTAACTTAACTAAAACTATACAAAAACTAAAATATAGCGTCGAAAAATTCATCCGCATCGCTGTCGAATGGTAATGTACCCAAGAGACTGGCGGCATTACCACGTTGTATGGCAATGCTTAGCCTTTGGCCAAGGTAAAAGCCAGCCCTAATAGCTTTCTTCAATATCAAACTAATTTCATTATCAGTCGACCCTGTGAGTAGGCAGGTAGATTATATTTGGATTTTCCTAAAAATAAACCACCTACCTACTCATATGTTTGACCTACTCCCTTATTTGACCTCGCCGTAGGTATCACAGTCTAAAACAAACAGTATAACATCGTTGTTATAATTATTATGTATTCAATACTTTAAGCACACCATTGCACCTACAGAGGCGGACTTGATGCAAAAGGCGTTTTCTACCAGTCAAACTTTGGGTGTTGCAGAGACAAACAGCGGTAGGTGCAATGAGGAAAATTGAGAAATACGTATTTATTTAAATACTAGCTGACCCGGTGAACTTCGTACCTCCTCAAAATATGAATTGTGTTTTAATAGTGATTCTGCTACTCGAGGCGGAGACAAATCCTACAAATTAAAAATCATAAAAATCGGTCCAGCCGTTCTTGAGTTATATATGTTGTAAGTAACTAACCCGACTTTGTTTTAAAGGTGTAAAAAAATTAACTGCAAGAACTTTAAGAGGTGCTTTAGACCATCGAACTGAACAACTTTCACTATGGGACCAACTCCTAAATCACGAAAAAAAAATCAGCTGTTTCATACAAAAGTTCAATACCTACTCGGCCAAAATGTATGAAACAGCTCATTTTTTTTTTCGTGATTTCAGAGTTGGTCCCATAGTGAAAGTTGTTCAGTTCGATGGTCTAAAGCACCTCTTAAAGTTCTTGCAGTTAATTTTTTTACACCTTATATAGATAAAGACGCGAATGCACTCGGAGATATTATGGGCAATGTTCGTCACTCACTGGACGCCTGAGGCAGGACATCGCTGTCGAGGTAGGCCACGGCGAAGGTGGTGTGACGATCTGATAAGGTTTGCAGGGCCAACATGGCCAGAGATCGCACAAGACAGAGAAGTTTAGAAGGAAAAAGTCCGCCTTTGCCCAACAGTGGGACACAATATAGGCTAACAAAAAATATAGGTTTATATACAGGGTGAATTTTCCAAGTGGGCGTGGATGGCCAAATTATAAACTATGAGGAATAACGAAAAGTACTGAAAGGAGTCGCGGGCTCGATTTTGATGAAAACTAAAACTGCATCATTGGATTTTTGATAAATCAATATTTCCAGCCAGGAATCGAACCTGTTGATTTTGAAAAAAAAAACACATACTGTATTATTACACCATTCGATAGTGTCCCTAATAAGGATCAAATTCTGGGAAGTAATGACATACGGCAAACTTAAGGAAAATGTTGAATTTTAATAAACTGCTTCTTATTTTAGAGTATTCATACATACATTCAAGTTCAAGTTCAAGTTAAGTTCAAGTTATTTATTTCATAACAAAAATACATTTGTGTCGAAATATTTGCACAGTAAGTACACAAAAAGAAGCAACATAAAAAATATATATATATAAGTAACCTCGTTCCTCACCCATCATCTAAGTTAGAATGTCTATCCAAATTCAAAATACTATGTTACAGAACAAAGTCCTTATCAAAAACTACAAAAATACATTTAATGTCAAACACTTAAGAATAAAAATAAAAAAATAATAATAAAAAAAGCAAATTTTATAACAAAGTCAAAGAGCAGTGGGTTACACTTATTTAATTTAAGTACTAGTTTTAAGATTTTTGTCATTACAAAATTCCTCAAGCTGTAATAGGCTTTAGTGATTAACAAAGCCCTGAGTTTATTTTTAAACATGTTCACATTCTGAATATTCTTTAATTCTGCTGGTAATTTGTTAAACAGATTGACAGACTGCACACGTGACGAGTGTTTGACAACTTTAAGCTTTGCCTGCAGAATAGTAGGAAGATCTTTTCTGCGAGTATCTACTCTATTTTTTCTTTCATCTTCTGTTTCAAACTCGTTTAAGTTTTTGTATAGATGAGTAAGGAGAACCAAAATATAAAGACACGGTACCGTTAAAATTCTAAGTTTTACAAAATACTCTTTACATGATTCCGTCTGGTTTAAACGAAGCATGGTTCTTACTGCTCGCTTTTGTATAGTAAAGGCTGCCTTAATATTATATTTATAGCTGTTTCCCCAAAATTTAATGCTATATCTGAGTTTAGATTCAACTAGAGCAAAATAGACGGTACGAAGTTGGGCAATAGACAAAATATCCCTCAGAGATCTGATAGCATAACACGCACTACTTATTGTATTTGTAATTGAAACAAGTTCTGGCTTCCAATTAAGTAAAGAATCAATTTGTACCCCCAAAAATTTCAAACTTTCTACTATATCAATTTTTCCGCCTAAAAAGTCTACGTTTACTAAAGCTTTGTTCCTAACTGTAGATTTAAATATCATACATTTTGTCTTACTTACATTTAATTTAAGATTATTCATAGAAAACCAACTTTCACAAGCAGCTATTAATACATTTAATTTACACTTTAAGGACTCCATATTGTCCGCAGCTATAACAGCACTCGTATCGTCAGCAAATATTATCATGTCAGCATCTGGTAAAATGTTTTTGATGTATTCAGCTAGATCGTTAAGAAATATTATAAAGAAAAAGGGGCCCAACACCGAACCCTGCGGAACACCTCTAGTTACAGTAAATGATTTCGATTTATGAATTTCTTCAACACCTTCGTGATGTGATTTAATTTCGACGTACTGCTTCCTATTGGTTAAATAAGAACTAAAAAGTTTTAAAACATTTTCTCTCATACCGTAATGCTCTAACTTATCCATCAGAATACAATGTTCTACAGTATCAAACGCAGAACTTAACATTACGTACCTTCGTACGAGTACCTTGTTCGAAATGATGCTCAATATTTTTATTAACACACCCGCAACGCAGTCACCTTCACAACATTAGGTTCTAAGTTCAAATTTCTTTTACGATCTTTGGAAAATATTCTAATGAAATCAATAATATTGTAATGCTGAATGCAGTACAATCCTTGAGACGTCGAATCTAGCTATGTAATGTATGTAAAGTAACAATGGTCATCATTTTGAACAATTAATCAGTTAGGGTTTAGTAGGTAGGTAACATAACCCGGTCCCGGCTAAATAATAACAGCGGCACAGGTCAATCCATCAGGATAAGCTACGCTTGCCGCGGTTGGTCTGTGGATGGGTGACCATCTTTACATACCGAGGTATTCAGCTGCATCTGGTTAGAATGGAAACCGACCCCAACATAGTCGGGAAAAGGCTAGGCAGATGATGATGACTTGATGAGGTAGGAAACATAAGAAAAAAAAAAGTATTTTGTTAAAAATGAGCTCTTTCCTTTAGTTTGCCGTATGTCATTACTTCCCAGAATTCGATCCTTATTAGCGACACTATCGAATGGTGTAATAATACAGCGTGTGTTTTTTTTTCAACATCAACAGGTTCGATTCCTGGCTAGAAATATTGATTTTTCAAAAATCCAATGATGCAGTTTTAGTTTTCATCAAAATCGAGCCCGCGACTCCTTTGAGTACTTTTCGCTAGTCCTCATAGTTTCGGATTTGGCCATCCACGCCCACTTGAAAAATTCACAGTATTTATTGCGACTCGTACATACAGGAAGATCACAAACTAAACTAAACACAGTAAAAAATAACCACCAAGTTATATAAAAAAAAAGTAAACAAAAAAAAAAAATGTAACAGAAACTCCTATACGAGGCCAAAAGGCTCCTATCGCAGCCTGATGCAGCGACATTTAAAAAATAAAGTACTACTACACTAAAATAGACTACTACTACACTACGACATACAATACTATATTTATGACTATATACTGTTTGTAAATATACCTGAGTTTTGAGGACGTCTTCAAAATCCAGACACCCCAAAATCCATTGTCATCAACCTACATAATATTTACTCCCAACGACCGAAATAAAGTGTAGGTACCTGAAGCGAAATTAATAAGTTTCGGCGAGGCGTCGAATTGTTGGCCGAAAGATTGGAACTCATCGACCCTTATAATGCCAAACGGTTTTATTTGGACTCCGCCAGACGATAAACAATGTTTTTGTTCGGAAACTGCGCACTTTCTATCATCTATTATTGAATTTAGTGCTTTGGGGTTGGTCTAGTTTTGGTAGTCTTTATAAGGATTATATATTGGGTGTTTTTTTTTTTACAGTCTCTAAATTTTGACAGGTTGTTCTACCCATGAATATGAACAACTTTCACTATGGGCCGAACTCTGAAATCATGAAAAAAAAAAATCAGCAGTTATACAAAAGTTCAATACCTACTTTACCAAAATGTATGAAACAGCAGATTTTGTTTCGTGTTTTGAGATTTGGTCCCATAGTAAAAGTTGTTCATATAAATTCATGGGTAGAACAACCTGTAAAAATTTCGAGACGGTTAAAAAATCAGCATGTATATTATACTAGCTTTTGACGCGACTTCGTCCGCGTGAAATTTCTTGATCCCCCGACCTACCCCGTCGCATCGCATCGCCAATAAATAAATAACTTTAAAGTTATTTATTTATTTAATACTTGAAGCACATAAATGTACAGAGGTTCGGGCTTTATTTCTTACTTTTTTTCTTATTGGTCGGCTCCTAAGATTGCTAGTGTTATGTTAATATATCCAAAGCCTTCCTTAAATATTGGGCTATCAAATGCAGAAAGAATTTATCAAATCCGACTGGTAGTTTCAAGCAAACAAATAAACTCATCAGCTTTATTATTAGTACAGATATAGATGGATAGATAGAGAGCAGTAGTGACGGGTAACCTAGTGGTAACGGCCGCGACTTACGGGTTGTTGGTCGTAGGTTCGAATCGAGACAGGCGCTTTACTATGTGTAAATTATTTCACCACCACTGCTCTCAAAAACGGTGAAGGAAAACATCGTGACGCATGTCTATGATATCTACCAATCCGCACTGGGCACGCGTGGTGGATTACGGCCCACTCCCTCTAGAAGAGAGGAGGCCTGTGTTCCAGCAGTGGGAAGTTGGGAACATTATAGGGTGAGTATGCTGATAAGGATTAGTGAAAGGAGAGGAGCCCTGTAGTGTAACTAATTACCTATATTGTTTGTTTTCGCCTACTGCTATATGTATGTATTTATTTATCTGTAGCGGTATCTACAACGCCACATGCGAACAATGCGTCATACTGACGTCACGCAAAATCCTGCATCTCGCAAGCAGAATTTACCGCGAAATTAGCATATATACAACAGCCCGTCGGAGGATCCTCCCTTTTCTATAGAGTATGAGTAAACTTTACACCCTGTTCCTCATATCTATTGAAAGTGATTTAGCATAATTTTCACATCAACTATGTCCCTTTTTGGACTTTCTGGCTAATGGTAAGTAAATCATTTTTCTTTGTCAATAAACGTAAAGATTTTTTATTATTTATTTCTGAAACTTCAGGGACATTGTTGTAAAATATTCTCAGCCAGGATCAACAATTCAATACGGTGAATACAACATTTAATGAAATATTACGTCACATTGAGTTGATTTGTTCATATTCATGAACAACCCTCACCCCCTGGAAGGATGCTAAAGAATTTAAGTCAACCAGTAGAAACCGTAGACTTCCCGCATACCACGACCACAGTAGAATGCTCACTATATCAATAGAGGTATTTCTATTCTTCGTAGAGAAGAAATATATGGTTATGTTACGCGTCCAATACTGCCACGGAAAAACTTTATTTCTTCCATTTTATTGAAAGTACTCTTAGCAACTCCAATATTAGTACCTTCCTAGGCTCTCATTTGACTCCCAAATACACCTCTAACACAAAATATCGAAAAACAAAAAGATTCCCTGCAAGATCATACGACTGTTGTTCGGCAGCGGCGCGGTCCACACTACGTCAAATATTCAGGGCGGCCCCCGCTGTTTTATTCATGCAACCATCTGTTGGCTCGCTTTGTTACCTCTGCCTATGTACGCGCATACATTGTGAGTTAGGCCAGCGAGTGAGGCGCGATTTTGCGTTTTTTTTTAGTTTAGAAGATATATGACGGATTTCTACATTGGCATTGTGAAGAAAATAAAACGCGCTTTGAATCTCGATTGATTTAATAATAATAATAACCTTTATTTAAGGGCCTTTACTACCTCAGATTGCGAAAATTGCCTTAGCGTTTTAAATTAACATTTATTACAAGTTTAATTATCTGACACCGGTACGTGAAGATTATCTTGCTTTCCAGTATAGGCTTCCCCTACAGCTTGCCATATGTGCTTGACTTCTCCGAGTAATACCCGTAACCCGCTAAGGTAAACGCGGGTGAAGTCGACAGTGACCCAGAAGTCGTCAAATTGTCTAAAAACATCAATATATTTTTCTACTAAACATTTAACTGGCCCATTTTTATGGCAACATATTTTTGGCAACAATTTGCACAATTAAAATAAAACACTGAGTTTTAACTGTAACGGTGGCTGAGATATCTCACTTAAAAAGTGTGTCCTACAATTTTTTCATTTTTTTGCAAGTTTAGCTGCTAAATGTCAAACTCAGCACGTAGTTTTGTGTTTTGATTTACGAACCTTCAGTGAGGTATGTGTTAAGTCTGATTGTTTGATGAATTAGCTAAGTTAATTTACTAATGATATAACTTGAAGTTTAGAACACTTTTATCATAAAAGTATTTTTTTTTTAACGTGACATCTATTAGTACCTAAAAATAACTACTTGACCCAAATCTCGTCATTTTAAGTACTTTTTTGACGATCACTGGGTCACGCTTGATTCTTGCCTCTAAACTCGTCATATTGTAAATATTTTCAACTTTATCACTAAGCATAAGGTTCAAAGTTGATTGGGAAAATTTCGACAATCAATCAATTTCGATTTTTTTAATTTTTTTTCGATTTTGGGAATTTTTGACAGTTTCGTGTAGCTTGATGTGCTGGCGTCTGTACAAACGAATAATAAAGTTTCGGCTACAATTGACGATAAAACTGGGTTTCTCTTAAGCTGTTTTCGCTTCGCTCACTCATTGCTTGAGTATCTAAGCGTGCTCTGCTTAGTCGTCGCGTCATTGGGCTCGCTTCGCTAGCTCGGCACGAAACTGTGCTCGCGCTTCACTCGTGATAGAGCTCGCTTCGCTCGCTCTTGTCATGTGTAAGTGCGTTCAGCTCACTCGTGTCGAAGATGGGCTCGCTTCGCTTGCTGGTTTAAGAAGCTGTTAAGACTAGCAAGAGAAGTAAGCCCATCTTTTGATTAAGCGCGCTCGTCGTGCGATTAAGCGTGCTTTGCTTATTTGTATCTAGGAAGGGCTCGCTTCGCACGCTGTATCGCAAACGCGCTCTACTCGCTCGGCCCGTAAAAAGTATATTCAGTTCTAACCGAAACTGCCTTACTGGGAAAGGTAATAGCATCAATGAGCTGTAATAAGCTCATTGATGCTAGTTTTTCTACAGTACCTCACTCAGATCGAGTGTGGATATTACAGTTCCAATCAAATCCTCACATATATAGAGGTGTCTTCTTACTAAGTCTTCTGCCGTTGAATCTTCCTAATGTTCTCGTAATCTTCACACACGCACGATGACAGGCCGGGGTGCCGTCCATTAATAACATGGCGATTGGTGATGATTTCAGGTATTACCCTAGCTTTTTAATTCGCTCGTAAGTAGAGTTTGTAGACTTATTGTGTTTCTTATGATTTAAAACTTTCTTTGGTTGGCTTTTGATTGGGCTAATATTAGTCGGAGGTGCGGCGAATGTACAAGTATCTCCCGGGCCCCGGATTCATGGTACTAGAAGGAACAGTGGAGTTTTAGTCGGTAGGAGTCCGACATAACCCTCAGTTCTTCCCACACGGAGGGTATCCATGAGGATTTCCCCACAAAAACAAAAGGCTCATTGCATTTCATATAAAGCAACCTTTCACCGTATGTGATATTTTTCAGTTCTAAGCAGATTTACGGTCGATATGAGACGACATCTTTAACTTTTATGCTACTTACTGCAGATTTTCTATCGTTTTCTGATACTGCCGTAGTTATTGTATTTGCTCGGTACTAGGCTTTTGAGGCTCATTGAATTCCTTATGATGCAAGCTTACTTTTATTTAGATTTTTTCATTTTTTGCCAAATAATTTCAAATGTCGTCTCATTCACATTTGAAATTATTTTGCTATTGTCAACTTCAAATGCATTTTTAACTCGGCCAATATTTCTGTTGATTCTCTTAAGGCTCTAGTAGTGCTGTGTCAATTCTTGACAATGGCACCTAGTAGCTAAACATGTTTTTTGCAAATTGAAATTTCGACGCATAGTAAAAAGGAGGGTCGGGCGCGTTGCGCTTGCGATGTGACATCAAACACAAATAAGAGCCTGCTTCAAATTTGGTACAATTATTACCTATACATATATTTTATGCTCAATCATTACCCAAGCATTCTCGTAGTTATAAGCGGCTGAAATATTACATGTTATTGTTGGTCAGACATATTGAATTTACCACAGATTGCAACGATGTTTTCAAGTCAACAGGAGACCAGTCACGTTTCATACAGAGTTGGGCCCAAAACACAAATTGGAATAACATTTATTATTATTTAGAATTTCTACGAAAAAAATCTAGTTTTATAAATTTTAATAAAATATAATATTAACTACCGATTGGCTAAAATAAAAGAAAGGTGACCAAACAAACAAGAAACAAGTATTACCTACTATGACAACAAACCTCTGCGAGTGTTACTATAACTATTTTATGCATATATAGTTAATGTAAGTAATGTAATGTATAAAACTTTATTTTTCAACTTAAAAAAACAGCTGAAGGAATGTTTGTTGAGATTCGGCGCAATAGTAAAAAATGAAAAGGAGGTCTTCCCCGACCAGGGTAATAATTCTTTTTCGTTGGCCGGCCATTTTGGGTTTGGGCCTAATATGGCTGATTTATTTATTTATTTATATACTTTATTGTACACCACAAAAATACCCAACATAAAAAAAAATTAAACACTTATTATACAATGGGCTGATCTCCTTTATTCTGATAAAAACTGACTCTGTGATTCGGATATCTTAATTTTTTAAGCTAAAATATATTAGAATTGACCTACCTAGTCTGCTAACAGCTCACAACCTTTAGTAATTTCTTGCAATTTGGTTTTCTACGTACCTTTTGTTTCTTAGACTTGCCACTCATATGAAAGACAATCACAATATGTTTTAATGTGTAATCATCTTGAACTCTATGTTCAAGGCCTGAAAGTTCATATTAGCAACAAAAATTGACGACTACTGGGTCCTTTTGATGAGTGATAGTACAAATCTGGCGAGTACTGGTACAAATCGCCCTTTTTTCACGTTTGCTTAAATAAGTATTTATTATCACAAAAAATTACAAAAATTAACTACTTATTTAGAATAACGGATAATTTTTCTATTTCGTCATGCAAAAAGTTTGATTCTAAATCAAATACTTCTTACGCAGCAGTTCTTCAAAGTCAGTGAATATCAAAACCCGACGACTATTGGTACATTTACCTTATTCTTCTAACGTAGTCCGTCTATATTCGACGTTGTCTCCCTTTCCTTCTTTTGTGTTGTCTTGGACACCACTCCGTTACGTCCCTAGATCATTAGTCTTTTTGCTGCCACCTCTATTTTAGCTAAGTGACAAAACTAGTCGACCTTCTGCGTTGTTTGTCTTGTTTCCTACCTTTGATGCGGTGAATAGCGGCGAAGGTCGACGGATGCCCGGTTGCCCGGGCACATCCGGGCATTTTTTACCTGGTGGTCACGCGAGGAGGTTGCCCTGCGGTTGCGCAGTGGTCGCTTTGTACCTTCGTAACTGAGGGACCTCAGGATTTATAATATTTATGTGGTAGGTTAACAAAAAATGCTTTGCCAGGTTTTTAATTGAAATTAAATGAAATTATTAATTCTGTTATTTAGAGACTACTTATTGCTATCACTTTTAAACGTCATATTAAAAAAAATGCTAGATGGAGTCGACATTTTCTATCTGAATGATGAAATTATGGTTATGAGGTTATTAACTTTAGGTAAATAACTTGATGACGATCAATACGGCATTCGTTATTTCTATGCCGAAGATAGGTACAAGTCAAGAACTCAAGAACCAATCAAAAGAAGTTCTCGATTTTCGTGTTCAATCTTTGTTCTGCACAAAGTACTTAGTCGATTTAGGGCTGATTTTTAACCGACGAAAAAACGGAGGAGGTTATTCAATCTATAGATCATTTTTATTCGTAGAATAAAATTAAAAAATAAAATAAATAAAATTGACGTCTGATAGATTTTGTATAGAAGAACTGTCAAAAATTTAAAATTATTCCTCGGATAAAATTATCTGGCGTTAGAAAAATCAGCTCTTATGAAAATAATACAATAATTATAACAGTAGTCCTCAAGTCAAATCCTAATCCTAACTAATATTATAAATGCGAAAGTAAGTTTGTTTGTTACACTTTCACGCTAAAACCGCTGAACGGATTTGGATGAAATTTGGCCCATGACCTGAGTTAGGACTTAGGATACTTTTCATCCCGATATTCCTATGGGATCGAGACTTATACGGTTAAAACCGCGGGGTGCAGCTAGTTGAATATAAATAAAACCAAAAAAGCCTCGATTTAAGCAACGCTGTCGATTCAGTTTATCCCGGCCATAAATTTTCGATGTTCGGCCCTCAGTGCTTTTTACTTTTTGGTAAAAAGTAGTTTTTCATCGATAATATACTGCGGAAACCTGTTATTTAACAAAAAAAAATCTTTAAATGCTTGGGAAAAACAGATTGAAAACATTAATCGAACTTGAAATGTTTACCTCTTGCAATGATAACGGCCTGTTTGTTATAATTATAAAAAATACTTTCGCGTAATAAAATAACATAATACGAGTATCACACCAGTAATCCTCGAAGGGTTAGGCGAAAAACAAAAGCTTGAAAGTTTGTATAAAATGCCGTACGTCGTAAACGCTCTTAAGGGGGAATCATAAAACCAGCACCCTAATTGCGTAACACACTATCAATCGGAATCAGAATCATTTTGAAGCAAATTGCTAATCCATTGCTTCATAAGTTCTAAAAATTTGTCTGCTCAACACGTAAATAACGCAATGAATGTTGTTGAACTGTCAAAATAAAACCGATTCCGATTGATAATGTGTTACGCAATTGCCCCACTGATACTGACCTGCATATTGCAAAAAAACGTAAGAAAATTTGAACTTCGCGGGCTGCGCTGGCGTTTCCCCCTTAATAAAACAAGCGAGCGTTCAACTCTTGACAAAATTAATTGCTTCCTATTGTAACAAAGTTTTGTCGACGTAATCGTAATATTAAGATTTTGTTCAAAGTCCGTAAGAAACCAAAGTGCATACAACTAACAATCTTAACAGCCTTGTAATAAAGCGCAAAATAGAGGCAAGCATTTTCAAATTTCAATAATATAAAACAACTAGCGGCCCGCCCCAGCTTCGCACGGGTGCAATTTTTTTTTTCGAATTTCCAAAATTTTCTTTCATACAAACCTTGTCCCGGCAATACCGATCACAACAAAAAAAGAATTAGCGAAATCGGTCAAGCCGTTTTCATGTCAAGTCGTGACAACGGAAAACGGGTTTCATTTCTATATATTAGGTCCTTACATATGAAATTGGCGTTTTGTATGGAAGGAACAAAAAGTCGAATATTTTTTAATATAATATATTTAATTAATCAAAGTATTAACCATTGTTTTCAATGCACTTTTGCCATCTTATAGGTAGTTCATTGATCCCTTTACTAAAAAGCCAGTCGGACGGGAATCAATAAAATCTTTGAAGGCGATTTGGACTGCCCCATCGGAGTTGAATTTTTTCCCTTGCAAAAAGTTATCCAAATTGCGAAAAAAATGGTAATCTGTTGGAGCAAGGTCCGGGGAGTACGGAGGATGTCTAAGACATTCCAATTTCAGTAATGTAACGCAGCAGTCGACGCGCGTTTGCCGGTTTGCTTCAGTCAATTCGTGAGGTACCCACCTTTCAAGCTTTTTAATCTTCCCAATTTGCTTCAAGTGAATTAAAACAGTTTTATCACTAACATCGAAGCCTGCAGCTAACTCGGACGTGGTTTGCGATGGGTCCGCTTCCACAATAGCCTTCAATTCTCCATTATCAACTTGGGTCTCAGGCCGTCCACGGGGCTTGTTCTGCAGGTCGAAATTTCCAGAACGAAAACGTTGGAACCAAAAACGAACTGTGTTTTCTTTTGCAACATGACCGCCATACACATCATTCACCCTTCGAGTCGTTTCCGCAGCACTAGTGCCACGGCGGAACTCGTACTCGTAAATAATGCAATATTTTAAATTTTCCATTTTGTAAAATGAGTGACGCAAACAGAAAAAACAGAAGAAAAAAAACAAATGAATGACGGTCATCGAAGCACAAATACATGAGTAAATAGCTGTACAAATTTGAATTTGGAATTCCTTACCAAAGAGGAGAAATTCGTGATTAAAGTGGCCAGTACAAAAAACGCCAATTTCATATGTAAGGACCTAATATATAGATAACTTATAGATATTTGAATTCAAATTCAGCCTATTGATAAAATAATGTCCTGGACAAGATAAAATACAAATTATTTCAAGGCCTGCTTAATTTAAACGGGCAAATACCTATTTTGACGACATTCGTGAATTATTCGAATAATCCAATCCGATTTAGATGAAATCTTGTATAGAGATAGTTTCGAGTCCCGGGAAAGGACCTGGATAGTTTTTATCCCGATACTCCCACGGGAAATGCGTAATTTGAAAACTCAAGTGGATTTATCGTTGACACATACATACAGATACACATACATTTAACTCACGCCTTTTCCCTCGGTGAGAGGGAGTGGGCCGTAATCCACCAGCGGGCCCAGTGCGGGTTAGTAGACGTCACATTTCTTCGAATTTTTGGTTCGAGGACATGCCCGTTTCTTCACGATATTTTCCGTCACCGTTTTGACAGCAGTGGTGATGAAATTATTTAAACAAAGTAAAAGGCTTGCCTGGGTTCGAACCCACGACCTGCGACTCGTAAGTCGGGACCTTTACCACTGTGCTACGTAGGGGAAGGCGGATATTACAGATTTTTTTTTTTTTTTTTTTTAATTCATGAATTGAGAATTGCTGAAAAAACCTTCCTAATTCATCATCATCATCAGCCTATAGCAGTCCACTGCTGTACATAGGCCTCTCCTATTCCTAATTAAAAGGATAATTCCCGATAAAATTAGAAATTAGTATTCCTTAGATCCATTTCCCGGTTCATATTCAACACTATAAATGGCATCCAAATAACTTGCGTGTGTATCAGATGTTGTTTATTACCGAGAATAATTATTTTCTCATTGCAATTAGGTAAGTACCCACGCCATTATTGTTAGTATTATGCCTCATTAAACCGTGCGTACTAAAATATGAACATAAGGCATATACACACAAATACAAATAGGCTTTAGTAGGCTGTGTGTAATTTAATTAAGGCTGAGATTATTTGGCTTAGGCTTAATTAAATACTGTTAAATCCAAATTCTAAATCGATAACATTGGCCTGTACTTAATTAAGTCTACGCATATCTTTTTTTGTATCCATAAATTTTAATTGTATTGTATTGACTCGCGCACGAAGGCAAAAAATGCCTAAAAAAGCACATTTCTTGTAAGGACCACCTTAAATTTTTAACTTTATTTAACTTTTATTATTTGTTATTATAGCAGCAATAGAAATACACACTCGGTGAAAATTTCAACTGTTTACCTATTACGGTTCATGAGATATAGCCCGCTGACAGACAGACAGACTGACGGATGGACAGCGGAGGCTTGGTAATAGGGTCCTGTTGGCACCCTTTGGGTACGGAACCCTAAAAAAGTTGAAAATGATATCGAAACTTCGCATCGTCATACGTTATGTTCGCAATCCATTTGTGAACACAACATAATAATACTAAGGCTTCTTTCTCCAAGAAATAAGAAGGAAACACTTTTAATATATTCTTGATTAGACAGCTATGTCCTTCACTCAAGCCTCGACCCCCAACAAAATGCAAATGGCTGCCAAGTTCAAGTGTAACAAAACTATTAGCATAGACCAACAATGCTTGGCCTTCACTAACTTATATTACTTTTGTCAAACTTGGCTCGTCGCCTAACTATCGCCTGAGGTAAGCCACTTAACCTCTAGGATGCTCCTTCGGGGTAATTGTGTAACACACTATCAGTAGCAATGGATTTCATTTTGACAGTTCAACAACATTCATTGCGTTATTTACGTTGTTGAGCAGACAAATTTTTCGAACATATGAAGCAATGGATTAGCAATTTCCTTCAAATGATTCAGATTGTGATTGACTGTGTGTTACGCAATTAGGGTGCTGGTACCCGTTAAGGGGAAAGCGCCAGGGCAGACCAAGAAAACAATCGTTTTTACGTTTTTTAAATTAGTAGTTCGGTGTCAGGTTGTATGTTGAACAAAACACGATTCGCAACCGTAACAAGTATGTATTTACAGAATTATAATCTTTACAACCCTCTAAGTTGACCTGGAAATTTACAAAAACGTAAACGCGAAATTCAAATTTTCTTACATTTTTTGCAATTTGCAGGTCAGTGTCAGGTTGTATCTTGATCAAAATATGATTCGCGACTATAAAAGACCGTACATATTTACAGAATTATAATCATTAGAATCATTCATACATCTTTCTAAATTAGATTTATAAGATCAAATCTCTTATGGAAAAGTGCTTATGGAACAAATCTAACTTAAAGAGATATTATTAATGATTCTAATTCTAATGCTCAGAATACAGTTCTAATGACTATACTTAATTCTGTGAATACATAGCTATTCGCTGCGAGCTGCGAGCAAAAGCTAGTGCACTGTAATAGTAGATACTTGAAACTACATTTGACGCATATTATTATAACAACAGCAAAAATATACGAAAAAAATACTTAATAGAAATCACAAGAAATTTAGCTATTTCAAGATTATCTTTACGTTTGTCCTAACTCCTAATGGTAGTAGACCATCTGCTACGAATTGAGAAAATTCATCAATCCCATGACTTCGGGCTCCAACACATAAACACGATGCGTGCGTGCTACGACGCGGCATCGTTTTAACGTTTGAATGAAAAGTTACTACAATCATATACCATCATATTCATCGTATAGCACGACGCGATGTCGTATCGTGTTTATGTGTTGGAGCCCTTAATCCTACACACTCAGCCAAGATGCATAAAACTGAAAATACCTTCAAAAAAATATCTTGGCATCGATCCGCCGTGACCGCCCGCGCCGCCCGCCTGGCGCCTGAAGAATTTGGAGAAACTTTCACACAACTAGGAACTAGGGATGGTCGGCAAGTAAGCGATGCGCGATGATTCCGAAATGTTTTAAGCTATCGAATAATTTGCAGTCGTACAGAATTTTCATTCATAAGAAACACTCAATACGAGTCAATCATTTAAAAGCCATTCAAACTAAGTATGATTTATACAGGGTTAAATTAAATTGGCTAGCGTAACTTCGCGGACGTGATGGGTATCGATATCGATATCGATATTTACGCACGGTAAAATTAAAAATAAACAAGATTTGATATTTTTTTAGGGGTTAACGATTGCTCGTGGTTTTGTTACTTGAGGAGTTAATAAACAATGTTTTATCGTGATTAGATATCGGTACCAATCACTTCTGTGAAGTTCACACAAAAACACGGATTTTTTAAACTGATAGTTCAAGTAACATCATTATTGTAACTATGTTCAACAAAAAAATAAATGACATGACTTAAAAAACACTAACAGAGGTCGATGATCCCACAGAAAAAAATCATCAAATTAGTTTCTCTTTTGTTTTATCATTTTAAAGATATCGATACCCATCACACCTGCGAAGTTTTTCATTGACCCTGTCTATTGTACGTTTGGACACACTGTGACTTATACCTAGATGGATAGGTAGATAGGTATAGACAAATTGGAAAGCCTCAAAGTTGGCGAAACTAGTTTAACTAGTTAGGCCGCGCGGGCCGGCGCGGTCCGAAAACGTATTCGTGTTCGGACTTCCTCATATATTATTACATAAAAATGTTTGGTGGTTACACAGCTTTTTCGATAGTGGTTGGCTAAAGGCTATTTTGATATGAGTTTCCTTTCATAAGCCTGTACAGTGCTGGATTTATATTTTTTATGAGTGTAGGCCACTTACTCGTAATTTCCGCCCTATGTACCTTGCTAAAATAATAATTTTCCATTTGTAGTAAGAAAGGCACTAAAGATAAATAAACAAATGAATTAGTCATTAAGAAAGAGCGTAAAAAGAAATAAGAATTACAATTTTTAACGAGACTTTTTAATAGCAAAATCGGTGAGTGCGGGCGGGAAGCGAAGGTGGTTACGTTGAGCCACTGCCGCCCGCCGCTCTCAACCACGCAGTAATGTAGATAAAATAGACCAGGTACAATAACGGTAGGTACCGAGGATTGATAATTTGCGATAGGAATGAGTTTCTATAGGGATTTAACGTAAATTAGTAGATATAAAAAACCATGAGAAAAGAAAACCAGTGAACTTGTTTGACTTTTATCCTCAGAAATCTGCCGCCCCTAAGCCGCCGTCGCCCCTAGGCCGCGGCCTATACGGCCTATTGACAAATTCAGGACTGAGCCTGTAATAGGAAGGACGCTTATTCCCAGCAACGGGATAAAAAAGGCTGTGTGGTGTGGACCTGTGCTGTGGATGATGGTGATGGACGTGAACGTAAATGTTTGACGTTTCACGAGAATATCACTACTTGTCTATGCCCAGCTTTCTAGTCTACAGGTACTGTAGAGGTTCTCTCTCTTTTTAAATACTGGCCGGTCATATTTGAAGGCTTGTTCCATTCAAACGTTTAAGCGTGTGTCATTCAAGGAGATTAGGTTTGACGTGTAAAAAATAAGATGGGCTAATTTTATGTATTTGATGAAAAACTCCTAAAATAATATCTTATGAAATCCGATAAGAGTTCATTTAAATAAATAGCTCCCTCTGTAGTTCACCCTTATAGTACATACGGTTAAACATCAAGGTATAAATTTCCAGTTTTAGCTGACCTAACATTGCATGTATAGATTTTTCGTACTTACAATCAGAATTAGTCAGCTTATACTAGTTATGTATAGCGTGATGTGTAGCCGTGCGTACTAGTGTGTAGGCTGCGTACTAATCACACTAATATTATAAAGGCGAAAGTTTGTGAGTGTGTGTGTGTGTTTATATGTTTGTTACTTCTTCACGCTCAAACCGCTGAACCGATTTAGATGTTTGGTACAGAGATAGTTTGAGTCCCGGGAAAGGACATAGGATACTTTTTATCCCGATATTCCCACGGGATCGAGGCTTATGCGGGTGAAACCGCGGGGCTCTGCTAGTTATAAATAATTATAAATTATCTTTCAGTTAGACGCATTGCTCTTTATTTCATCAGATGGTGATAATATCTAGGCTATAATATCAGTACTATTGCTTTCAAAACTGTTACTGTGAGTGACAGTTCACTAAGACGACCCACTGACCGAATGATCGCAAAAATACCTACGGTATTTTCGCCTTGTACGAAACCCTCAGATCGAGAAAAGAGGTCTAATTTTAGCCAACAACAACCATACGACGCAACCAACCAAAGCAGACCATATCTATACACAAACCAAACTTGCCTATAAACTTCGATCATAAATACCGCCTATAAACATCAATATTTACTTTATCTATATCCATACTCCATAAGTCCATACTAACATTATAAAATCGAAAGTAACTCTGTCTGTCTGTCTGTATGTTACCTTTTCACGCCTAAACCGCTGAACCGATTTAGATGAAATTTGGTACAGAGATAGTTTGAGTCCCGGGAAAGGACATAGGATACTTTTTATCCCGATATTCCCACGGGATCGACATTTACGCGGGTGAAACCGCGGGGCGCAGCTAGTAATAATATTATAAATTCGAAAGTAACTCCGTCTGTCTGTCTATCTGTATGTTACCTTTTCACGCCTAAACCGCTGAACCGATTTAGATGAAATTTGGTATAGAGATAGCTTGAGTCCCGGGAAAGGACATAGGATACTTTTTATCCGGATAGTCCTACGGGATCGAGACTTATGCGGGTGAAACCGCGGGGCGCAGCTAGTTATAAATAACTGATCTACCGCCACGTTGCAAATATTCTCATATCCACCCAGCCGGTAACAACCACATCTCACTGCATAATGCGCACATAATGCATTAAAATGTATTCAAGAGTCGCGCGACTTCAAATAATAAAATAAAAATGATTTCGCGACTACCCGCGGGTTGGAAAAACAATGGCGAGTATGTACTGTGGTGTATCAGGTTAAGAGATGGGATTCCAGCCGGTATATTCCTAAATGATGGATAGTTATTTTTTGTAAGAACGAAGTTCTTTTAATAAAATAGATTAGAAGTCTATACTAATTACTTACTACCAGTGGCGTAGCTATCGGAGGGCTAGGCGGTGCCGTGCACCGGGGCCCCCAAGCCCAGGGGACCCCTCGGCCCCTGACCAGCAAACCTCGAACTGACCTAGCAAACAATTTCTTCCACCTTCAGAACATATAAATGTAATAAATTCTTTCTGTTGTGTCGTGTAAATTCTTGTGTTTAGCCACTTCAACTAATCAGCTGTTATGTGACCGATTTATGAATACTAGCTTACTCTACTGAACTAATTATTAGTAATGAACTGCACTCCCTTTTTTGACAAAATTCCTTGACATCTTCTACAAAATATTTTTACGGTACTCATACACCCTAAACCATTTACATTATGTAAGTATTTATGTTTTTTACTTGATAAAATAAAACCTAACTAGTTTAGATAGAGCCCCAACAATTTCTTTGCACCGGGGCCCCTAGGCACGTAGCTACGGCACTACTTCAAGGAACATATTTACTCTGAGCACTACTTACTACGCAGGTATGTTATGCACAGCATAGCATGCATAGCAATGCATGCTATGCATGCTACTATGCCTGATATGCTGTACACGCTATGCATGCTATTCTTTATTGTGCTATGCTATGCTATTCATGCTATGCTAAGCATTCTTTTAATGGAATTTAATGTACCTTATGTACCTAATTAAATGGTCTGTGAATGGCACACGTAACATTCTCTATTTTATTCGTGATATTATCTATCAAATTGATAATTAGGTATAAGATTACCTAACCTTACCTAATTACTATGTTCGTTTAACTAAATTCAGAATCCGTTATGAAAGAAAAGATGTAATGTCAAAACACGCATTTAAAAATCCTCATTTAGAAAAAGAAAACCTTCTCACCTCCCCCCTCCTCTTTCCTCCTCGGCTCCAGTTGCAGTAATATAATCTTACATGTTTATCCTCCCAACGCCACCTGAATCCTCTCACATCTCGGGCGCCTCCCGTGCTTTGTTTCCTCACTTCTAAATGAAGGTAGTAAAATTAAAATAAATATTCATTTAGTCCGAATGCAGGCCAAGCGCCTTCACTGTAGAATGTTGGTACTACAGTGGTGGAAGCACCAGTTCCGGTATAAAGGGGAAGTGACTACCGAGTAATGACGCTATCTAGTATCCTTGTAAAATCCCGGCACTCTCTCAGGGTTGCTAGATGCGAAAACAAAAGCTAGGCTGATAGAACAATAACATTTTCTTTATGAATAAAATGTCTATGGTTATTTTAACGCGTACTACGTGTCTATATTTTAACGACATACAACTAATTGTCTATTTATTTAAAGTAAATGTTAGGTACTATGAAAGGCTGATTTTTCCAAGGGCTGATTTTTTATCCGAGAATTAATTTTGAATTTTTCACAGTTCTTTCAGTTAAAATCTGTTAGACGTCAATTTTATACCACGAATAAAAATTATCTGTCGATTGAAAAATTTGCTCTAAATGTTATCAACTTTTTTGGCGCCCAAAAAGCAAACTTCCCTAAGTTTGGGAACTACCTATTTTAATGCCACTTTTAATCTTAACAGTCCACTAATTCATGAATAGACAAAACGCGGCCAAGTGCGAGTCGGATTCGCACACGAATACCGTACAATATTTATCACTAAATACGTGTCCTATCCACACATCCCCTTTAATTTTTAACTCTTTTTTATTATTTGTTGTCATAGCGGCCATAGTAATACACACTCTGTGAAAATGTCAAGTGTCTACCTTACGGTTAAAAAGATAGAGTCCTGTTACAGACGGTCGGTCGGACAGCGGAGCCAAAAAAAGGGTCCCGTTGGCACCTTTTGGGTACGGAACCCTAAAAGGTTACAAATGTCCTTCATAAATAAGCCAAACAACCTGAGCAAAACCGGACGCACTTATTTTCTCCCGGACAAAGGTAACAAACATGTCCGACTAATACGGACATTTGTCAACCCTACAACGAATGGACAATGGCGCAACACTTCTCCAATCCATTCCGACTGCACTAAAGACTGGAATAAAAACCAGGCTTCTGTCAACAACTGCTGTTTACAAACAAAATACAAACAGATTCTCAAAGACTGTAACTTTATCTTGGATTATAGTTTCAGATGTCTTGCTGAAAGTGTTAAGGCGCGTTAAGAAGCAAATTTTTAGATAATTGACGATAGCGTATCGCGGCAACAAATAAGGTTCAAAATAACAGACCACCAAAATAAAAGTTATTATGCAGTTTTAATTAAATTGAAACATTAATGCACGGCTCAGTGGAATAATTTTTAGGTTCTTATTTCTTTAGTTGATTGAATTCGCTTTATTATCAGTACATATGATAGTTTACGCTCAAAATTTTGAGATATGTGCGATAAAAAAATAAAATTGACCTCTGTTTTACGATTGTTTTAACATCTTTCATGTTTATGAAATATTTTTGAATACGGAATGAGAAAGCTTATAGTGGATAAGACAAAGTTTAAAACAGAAACCGAACTACCATTTTTTTCTGGCATGTCATCTGCCTAACCTTTTCCCAACTACGTTGGGGTCGGCTTCCAGTCTAACCGGATGCAGCTGAATACCAGTATTTTACATGGGGCGACTGCCTATCTGACCTCCACAACCCAGTTACTGGGTAATACGATACCCCTTGACACCTATAGGTACTTCCTAGACTGGTTGTCAGACTTTCGGGCTTCTGAATATCCGTAACGACTGTCAAAGATCCACGAATGACAGCTGGGACCAACGCAACGCCTTAATGTGCTTTCTGAGGCACGGAGGGGTCTCGGTATGTAAAGATGGTCACCCATCCACGGACCAACCGCGGAAAGCGTAACTTAACCTGCTCGATCGACCTGTGCGGCTGTTATTATTTAGCCACGGGCCCCTCTAATTCAAATTTTTTTTCTGGCATGTAATATGAACCAATACGTCTAACTGTGACAAAAAACTGAGCGTTTTACGGTGTCCTACGTTTGGGCAGCGCCTTAACGTTTGTGACGCAAAATTTCAATTGGAGGGGCTTCAGAATCATTTACAGAACCCGTGGGAACACTGCGCATCGGTGTTCCTACCACTCTGTATAATGGTTTTCAGACAGAGAGAATTCGTAACATAGAATTTTCTAATAACCGATTTCTGAAAAGTGATTAACGCAAAAATAAACTAATTAGCTCCGATGTCAGCTGCTGGAATTGGCTGTCCGAAACAACGACAGCCAATCAAATCACTTAACATAAGATTTTGACTTTTAATGATTAATTTGAATATCTCAGAAACCGGGGGTCTGAGCGATTTGGAGGTCATTCATACCATACTTTTAAATACATAGTATATTACACGCAATCTATTATAGCACGGTGTTAGCACCCGAGCGGAATTTCACGGCGTCCGATAATATATCAGTATACCTACTATTTTTTATAGCTCGTGTGACCGACCGGCCCAACTCATCTAGTTTTTATTTAAAAATATGGTTGACGTGTAAAAGTGTTTGTACAAACCTACTTACAGAAATAAAATCATTTATCATTTACCTAAATAACATGTACAGACCTACACCTACAACTAAAAATTAACTACCTAAGTCACAGAAAAGCGTTAATTAAGTGCGGACTTAGGTCACACAGTAGGTACTATAAACGTTATTTTTAAACTTAGCTAAAATTAATGTGTAGACAACAACAACAAACATTATTATTACCTAAGTGTTTTAGCAAACACCGCAGATGCACGCCATGCAAACTTTGCGTTTCACTAATGTGTTATCCCTCACACGTCAAGCGCAATCCGTCCAAAAGTTTGTTTAATTAAGCCCTGTCAGACGAGACGCTGTCATCAACAAAACATTCGTTATACACACACCACGTCTATGTAAACCTTTACACACTCACACCTGACGTCAGTGTCGATTTAATTTGAAGCGCCAATCCGACTAGGAATTCGAGAATAGTCTGCAAGTTTAAATCTCATTCTGTATATCTGCCGTGATGGGTCCAGTGCTAATGGAAAGGTGTTTAGTTAATTAAGGGGACGACATGACCTACAGCGCGGTCACTGTCGGTCTGCATTGAAAAGAAAGATAAGCGCGATGACTCAACCCTGGTAATTTATTGCAAAATATGAAGCAATTATCTATTTATAAAAAATCTATTGTTTGGACTAAAAAATTAAAACACTAAAGCACTCTTTAGTATGTTGCTGTAGAATAATCTGACAAAAAATCAGAATGATTGTAAGTCAAAGTCAAAGTCAAAGCATTTATTTCAAATAGGCACATAAAAGGCACTTTTGAACGTCAAAAATTATCTTAAAATAGAATTGATTCTAGTCGCCCATTCCAAAAGGTAGTTTTCGTATGGAGAATAACGGGCAAGAAACTCCACCGTTACTCTTTTAAAATGTTTAGGTACAATATTTTGCATGGGTACATTAATTATTTAATAACATGTGAGGACGATGCACCTACAATAAAATTACTATACCACAATAGGTAAAAGGATTAAAAACGAAACCATGACATATAAATTAATTATCTGATAGATACATGGTGCTCACATATTTACAAACATGGTACAAGCAAAACGATTTTAATTAAAAAACAAAATACAAGTAATAAGTCAGGGTGTGAGTAATAAATGTAAAAAAAAAAGAATAAAAAAATTTACAATTAAATTAGCAACCAGTTTGATTTTGTCTAGACTCTAGATTGTCCTATGGAGCAGGACCAGCATGTTTCCAAGCGTTCTTATCTTGGATATAATCTTCTAATTTATAGTATGCTTGTTTACAAAGTGTATGTATATTAGTATGGTTTTTAGTGTGATACGAAAGTTTTTAGAGGTATCTTCATGATTTTTTCTATCGTATCAAATTAGTTGTATTATGTTTTCAACACACTATCTAACTAGCATATATCCTTTTTTTTGTGGAAATCCTCATGGACTTCCTCTATCGTGGGGGTGACAGAGGGGCATGCCGGACTCTTACCGGCTAAAACCACCGCGGTGTTCCACCTCTACCTATGGCCGGGGGTGAAGGGATTCGCATAAGCAGTCACCGCTCCCAACTAGCATATATCCTGAAGAATATCATACATTTTTCTGAGTTTGTTTACTGTAGTCGATCATATACTTTTAGGCAAAACTTGTCTAAAAGTATATAAGACTTGGGTTTTTTGCGTTTAGGTCCTGTAGTCCACTTAAGGGATTACCTATTGATAAAGTCCACACTAACGTGGTTGAAGCTTTTAATTTATGCATGTTTATACGTGCTTTCAGCTTAGTAACACAAAGTAACTACCTAAATGGTGGTGAACGACCTAGACCAAAAAATATCGCCTCGTTGGTCTAGTGGTCGCAAGCGCTACTGGACAGCATAAGGTCCTGGATTCGATTCCCGGGTCGAGCAGTGTTATAGGGTTTTTCCATCAGGAAATCCTCAGGAGTCTGGTTTATTGCCCGGTTGATGGCAATAGCCTCGCCCCCTGTTTCATGGGACTTAAAAACATAACTCGCGAAATGTGGGTGTATAAGGTCGAGATGATAATTATAATATGTAACGTTACAAACATACATTTTCACCCTCATAATCCTAGATGTGTCTCTAAGTTGCGTAAAATTATGTAATTATACCTATTAAAATATATGACACGCTCTCGTAACATAAAATTAATAGCGGCGACGTATCAAAAGGGTTAAAAGTAGCTGTTTGTCGCCCACTTGGCGGTACTTGACGCGACATGACGTCATCTGCACATCCTCTCATCTGACGGATTTCGCGCCAAATTAACGTACACCACAATTCGGATATACGCACCTACTTAACTGAAGTAGGTAGATACTTGTGGTTTTAAATAGATCTGTATTTGTTGATGAACAATGAGATTTTCAGGCTGTCATTAACACGTAAGTACACACTGAAAATGTTTGTCTAAAGGTGAGTATAGACTAGAGCGTTTACTTGAAACAGAACATCGAGCATTATTTATTTATTTATTAAGGTACTGGCAGCTTCTATGTATAATATATCTTAAGTACACATCAGTGATCACAATAGTCTCGGTCTTACACAGTCACCAATTATAAGTTTACCAGCAATCTGAGAAATAAGTGATTACACGTAATAATAACAAAACTAAAGCCTCGAACTTAAAAATTGTGGCAAAATACTTCTTAAACTTAAGATTAATAACAAATAAGACGAAGAACATTGCAATTTTGCCCACTAACTTAAGACTAAAAAAATTAAATAGAAACGAGATCATAATGGAACGTATAGCTTCTAAAAACAAATTATAAAAAGGTGAAGGAGCATTCGCCGTTTTATAATTTTATCGAACCGCAATTCGAACACGACACTCGATGTTTTGTTATAACCTGATTTTAAAACGTGCGTATTGGTGTAACATTTTATCGAGCAAAGGCACGGGCGCAAGAACGCACTTCATCAACAATGAACGCAGGGTAGAAAGAAATGTTACAGGTAAATGCTCACTCGCCGTGAGTATTACGTCGTACGAACCCTTGAGCATTCGTAAGAACGTTACATTACATGAAAATGCTCGACAAAATGCTCTAGTGTACACTCACCTTAAGACGCCTTTGTATATTACGTCAAGTATCAAGATCAAATCCTTGGCACATTTCACGAAAATAGGGACGCTTCATATAACCTTATTAAAACAACACTTGAATATCTCGATCATCAAAACAATGTCCATCAAGCCAACCCTTAATACCGAATACAGTGAAACAAATACAGTTATTTCACCCATTAGCATTGCTTTTAACCAATTTTCCGCGAGATTTACAACGCAAGGGTGTTTCTCTATCAATTTATTATGCAGTCTTTCTCCATCGGGTTAAGGCGACTACACGACCTAAAGCGCGGTCACTGTCGGACTGCATAGAAAAGAAAGAGAAGCGCGATGACATAACCGTGGTAATTTATTGCAAATATGAAGCAATTATCTATTTACAAAAACTCTCAAACACCAAACAAATAAAAACCGTATACTAAAATTCGGGGAATTAAATTGTCTTTTAGATGGTGAAAGTTTTATGAAAATACACCCGATAGTGTTTGCGTGATTGTCGTTTTTATGTCCGCGGTAGACATTACTTTACAAATTAATTACACTATGTTAAAAAAATATAATTGCAAATATTCACATATCAAATTACGAAGCAAATGGTCTAGTATAATATTTATTTTTTTCAAAGAAATCAGTCCGGTCGATTAGACGTGATGTTGAATTTAAAATCATTAGAAGTCGTATATCTGCGCCTTAAGCCGTGGGTAATATTAACATAGCTAGTGGACGACGTCAACTTGAATAAAGCGATCGGAAATTCCAATAATCAATCTGGATTCCAATCCTATAATCCGTTGCCATCACCAAAATAGATGCAATTTATACTACGATTGAAAGACATTGATACTTTATTGGTTGTTCAATTCAGTTAACCCACTTTTTACGTTCAAGTTTATTTGAAAGGAAGCACGAACGTCTGGCGACCCGCACCCTAATTGCGTAACACACCTTTAATCGCAATCTGAAAGATTTTGAAGGATATTGTTAATCCATTGCTTCATATTTTCGAAATATTTGTCTGCTCAACAAGGTTATAAGGCTATCTTTACACGCTACGACCCTTAGAAGCCGATCAAAAAGAAAAAAGTCAGAAAGAACGCTAAGCGAAAACGAAGTAAAAGCGCGGGAAACAAGTTATTTCACGCGTATGAAGTGGCGGACAGAAACTAGTATAATATAATATGTAAATACGCCTCTTTTTGTCTAGTGGTCGCAAGCGCGTTACCGGGTCGGGAAAAGTATTAAGTACTCGGTTCTTCCATCTGGAATTTCTCAGTATAGTAGCAGCAGCCCGAATCTAAATTTGTGGTAAATAGGCTCGCCCCTATTACATGGGACTTAGTTATGTTTACATAACTGGCGAAATGTGGGTGTACTATAGGTAAGTACACCTCCTCAACCTCTCGGGGAATACAAACGCGATGTTATGTTATATAATGTAAACATGAGAATAATTAAGTCAAATACTATTCGCACTAAGTATCAAGACTCCTCGAGCGGCGTAAAAGGATTTACAGGAGCGTGTAGTCGGGAGCGACCGAGGGATGCACGCAAATGAAATGTCCGAACGAGTCATTGAATCAATTCCGACCAGAGACCGCAAGAGCTCAGTCACATGATTGTACTCACATTTATTAACAGACCTCGATTACCTATAAGTAAATATAATACTACCTATTTGATCATTACGAGTATTCGTGAGATTGAGCCAATACCAATAAGAGACCACCAGACTTACCGTGAAAGGTCAGTAGGCGAATAAACAAGGAAAATTACTACATACATACATAACATAATCAGCCTTTAATGTTCCCACTGCTGGGATACCCTCCTGTCTGCAAAAGGGAGTGGGCTATAATCCACCAGGTGGACCCAGTGCGGGTTGGTAGATGTCACATGTTTTCGAATTTTTGGTTCTAGGACGTGCCGGTTTCCTCACGATGTTTTCCTTCACCGTTTTGAGAGCAGTGGTGATGAAATAATTAACAGCGAAGCGAGCGTAACAAGTAGGTACGTATTTACAGAATTACAATCATTAATACAACCCTCTAAAAATCATCTTTAAATATCAATCAATAGGATCGCGAATCATATTTTAATCAACATACAACCTGACACTGACCTGCAAAATGCAAAAAATGTAATAAAATTTGAATTTTGCGGGCTACGTACCTAGCGCATCCCCCTCAACTGGTATTTGGTAAGACCTGCAGGTATTTATAGGTATTTATAATTCTATGAAACACTCAGAAAATACAAAAGTGGCACTCCGGGAGTGCCGATAGAAGTGAAAACTTGAACAATTACGTGTGTATTTTTTGAATCGTCATATAAACAAAACACAAACAGAATACTTTGCCATCACTCACTGACATATCGGCAATACATTAAAACTGAGTACATCCCGAGGACAGCCGAACACATCCGAAGCGGTGTCGGTTACGGTAACAGTGGCGCGAATTCAATGGTTTTTTCCCATCTTAAAAAATGCCCAATGCGCCTAAAGAAGTTTTCACTTAAAAAATTGATTCTAAATATATCTAACCTCTGAAATATAAAATTAATGGTATTCCCACTTGGAACACATTTTTAATGAAATTTTCTTCTCAGTACCGAGGTGGTCAGGCTCTTATTAAATTAAGCTGTGGCCCAATTCGACTGTGCAGACAGACACCGGCCGATGCCGTCACTAATGTAATGCGGTTTGGGTCACTTACTATTAGAGCGGTACCACCGAATCCAACATGGCGGAATAATCCCCTTTGTCTACTCAAAATGTGTTCATAGAACTGTGTTTTTATTTGTTTCATGAAGAATGGCCTGCTTTGTTTAAGGGTTGATTTTTCAACCTTTATCCGAGGATTAAATACTACAGCTTAATATCTGAGGGGCAAGTCTCGTAATTTTAAGATCGTTCACAGTCTGATCTCGAGTCTCAATCTTTGAAAAATACCTCTAATTTCTCCAATTTTTTATCTTTATTGTCGCTGAGATGAGATTGTGACTAGATTCTTAACGTTTTTAATTAGGTACGAGAATTGGCCTTCTTTTTACATAGAAAATATGTCAAACTGTTCTTCAGATAAAAGATCATCAATCTGCCTTTGCCTTCATCAAATCGTTATAAAATACAACTTTTCAACTAACAAAAAAGCAGCGAACATATAACATAACAGACAGTAGTGGTCGCCAAGTGGTAGCGGCTGCGACTTACGAATTGTTGTGTCGTGGGTTCGAACCCAAAATTATTTCATCATCACTGCTCTCAAAACGGTGAAGGAAAACATCGTGAGGAAACATCCTAGAACCAAAAATTCAAAAACATGTGACATCTACCAAACCGCACTGGACGCACGTGGAGGATTACGGCCCACTCCCTCTCACCAAGAGGAGACCTGTGTCCCAGTAGTTGGAACATTATAGGCTGATTATACTAACAAAACATAACAAACAGAATAATCCATGACGAAAAGTGTCACCAAAGTTAGACACATTTTAATTTAGTAATCCTTTAAATTAAAGTGCAAAGGACTGGGATTAAAGTGTTTGAGGCAAGTCTGGGTGTTAACAAATAGCCGTGGAATATTCATAGCAAACAAACGAGGCGAGACCAAAATGTATTTAATTATATTTTAATGGGATTGTGGTTACTGGCTGGCTGGGCTGTGTATCTTATGGCTACTGCAGGGATGCTGTTATGCCTTTGAGAGAAAAAAATGACAACTTTAAATTAGACCGTGCTTGATTGCAGTGTAAATATTAATAGAAATGGTGGCTGCAAAATACTTTCGGGAGTAGTTTAGGAGATAACTATTACGGTGAATGTGTCCCATTATTTGGGAAATAATATACAGTTTCTTTGACACAGTCATCGAGGAGATTTTGTCTCCTACGACAGCTGCTCTACGCTTTCGAAGCAGACAATATTCAAAAACCGGTCAAGTGCGTGTCTAACCACGCACAATGAAGTGTAGTTGAGATGAATTATCTCAAGAATAAACTTTGTAGTTGAAAATATATTCTCCCATACATCGACATATACGTCACGTTCGATTCTCCAACTGCAAATGTAGGTAAATTAGAAATCGCAAAAACAAATATACAGTGATAAAACTACAAATTAACGATTTTCGGACATTTTCCTTTACTTGTGCTGTAAGATCTTGCTTATTGCCAAATTTCATTATTCTAGGTTAACAGGAAGATAGAATGTTCGAACAGATCCGAACCTTATAGATTTTGGTTTATTTGCGAGTAACAAAATATGTCGTATAAAAGGCCGGTTTTTTTTTGCGTTAACTTAGAAGCTTGACTTTTTAGAGCTCCAAGGGACCGTAGACCTACTGATACCTCCACGCGTTCCTGAGAGAAAAGCTCTTGTCAGACTGACATACAGACGACAAGAAAAACGACGGACGGACGCACATCGAAGTGATCATAAGGACTGCGTTTTTTTTTAAATGACCATTATGATCTTGTAGATGATTTCCATCGTGTTCATTTACCTAGCATACCTATACATGCAAAGAAAGCTTTTACGTTTACTGCGAATCCCAAACACCTCACAATGCTGCGAAGACGACGCACTGCGACCACATATCCCTTACTCAAGACAAAAGATCGCAATAACATGCCCCAGAGAAAGATAACCATAATTTGCACTTAAACCCGAGCCAACGCCGAGTCCCTTGAACTTTTACAACAAATCATGATAAAATAAACCTCAGGAACGGGATGGGATCGGGCCTATATTTTTTATTAAACCTAATTATCTGCCATTCCCGGCTACGGGCTCTCTACCGGTCCCGAATTATTTAAATTAACCCGCTTTCAAGCCCTCAAAGCATTTCCTCTTCCAGTTATGTAGCCTGAGCCGTAAAAGCCATGTTCCGGATTTGTTCCGTTGTTACCTATATGAATGTTTTATTGTGGTCTTTTGTGACGACAAGGTGAGCAAAGAATGGATATGTGTATGTATACGCGGCTAAAGAGTTCGGTGTGCAAGTTAAAAGTAAACATGATGAAACATTTCAGCCGAAAAACGTCCACTTCTGGACATAGGCCTCCCCAAGCACCACCACGTCGACCGGTTCTGTGCCTCCCGCATCCAGCGGATTACCGCGGCCTTCATAAGGTCGTCGGTCCACCTTGTGGGAGGCCTTCCAACGCTACGTCTTCCGGTACGCGGCCGCCACTCCAGAACGCTTCCGTACCGTACCGAACATCAATCAATGTTATCGTATGAGTCTCCTAAACGCTGTTCACAAGTCCAAAACCCGAAAATATTGTCAGTTTAAAAATCAAATAGACGACCGCTATTCTTCCGACAGCTGTTTGCTGTCGCGGGCAAAACAAGTTATCGAAATGTGTCATTTATCGATGTCGATACGATAGCCTGTCGGATTGTTGTGAATAGCTATGCTGGTGAACTTAAAGCTGCCTGCATACTTATCTCTTTTGTCGACTGTACACGTGGGTATTTCGAGCTAAGCCGGAAGAGTACTAAGTCGCTTTGCACTGTAAGCCGCCTTTCACCTTGAGATTTTACCCCACATTGCTTTGACAGACGGGTCGTAACGTAACTGCATGGGGCAGAAAATCAGTGGAGCATAAAAGCGAACTTTCCTAGAGACTTCTCTTTAGAAATCAGTTTTAGCTCAGCCATACTTAGTTATAATACAAAAGGATTGATGCAAAAGTTATCAAAATACTGGAACACAAAGAAAGAAAGAAAAAAAATGCTTTTATTGCATGCATTATCAGCCTATAACGTTCCCACTGCTGAGACACAGCCTCTAGGTGAGAGGGAGTGGGCCGTAATCCACCACGCGGGCCCAGTGCGGGTTGATAGATGTCACACGTCTTCGAATTTTTCGTTCTAGGACATGCCGGTTTCTTCACAATATTTTCCTTCATCGTTTCAAGAGCAGTGGTGATGAAATGAATTATACAAAGTTAAGCGCCTGCCTGGGTTCGAACCCACGACCGCTACCCCGGAAAATAAAGAATTTCAATTCAAGAGTTTGACACTATTCACTTCAAACTCACTCCATCTAACTTTTCACGGTGAGATTTTTACAGATTAGATCCGCTGCTCTTATAGTTACCTAAGTTCATCTTACTTCCATAAAGAGTAATTGACTGGTATCTTTGATATACCTAATTTTTATTCTTGACCTTCTTAGGAGCGAATTTAAGCATAGGTTGTATGTGAAATCATACTACGAACTATATGTAAAATAACATCCCGCCTGATTTCGCCGAAGGGTTAGGAGAGGTCCAAATAGTCCACCCACAGTCCGTCCACCTATATACTACACCCACATTTCGCCAGTAATTTTTAAGTCTAATGTAATAGGGGGGCGAACCTATTGCCATCAACCGGGCACAATTAACCCAGACTCCCGGGCTGCTACTGATAACTCCCAGTTGAAAAAACCTAATAACACTTTGGCCGACCCGAGAATCGAACCCAGGACCTCATTCTCAGCAGTAGCGCTCGCGATCACTAGACCAACGACGCAGTCACAGCAACAACAACAACCACCAAAAGAAAAACAACAACAAAATGAGTATGACAACGAAATATGTTTTGCCCAAAACCCGAATTACGGTGTGGTTAATACAAGTTAGCTAGGTGGTAGGTCTCAAAGCTAATTCCTGTCTAATTGGCTAAACCTCTGTAGTTAGTTTTGTGCTAACTGGCTAAACTTGGCAAGAACTGCAATACCATTTATTTAGGAGATTTGGTTGAATCCTTAAATACCACTGATGATGATCGTTGATCAATAGGCTCGTCGCATGTTACATAAGGCCAATTCCCTTAATTAAAAACGTTCAAAATCTAGTCGCAATCTTATCTCAGCGACAATCAATGTCAAAAACTTATCAAAAATGTAGGAGTTTTAGAGGTTATTGACAGATTGAGTCCAAGATCAGACAGTGAACGTTCTTAAAATTACAAGAAATGCCTTTCAGGTGTAATGTTGGTGCACTTTACAGGGTAAGGGTAGCAGGGACATCGATGCGCAAACTGAAACCATGAATGCAGTACATGATTCTGGTGTTGACATTTTTCGTCGGTTAATTTAAAAATAAATAGCTGTTCCTTACATTACATTCTTTCTTTCTTTCTTTTTAGGACTCTTAAGAGCTGAGCAAAAAGAAATAAAGTAACAAAAAACGCGAAAAATTAATTATGACCCACCCTGGGGTCATAAAATACTACGTGGACGAAGTCGCGGGCAGAACCTAGTTTTGTATTATAATAAATAATATTAGTATTATAATATAATAATAATAATGATTTATTTTCTCCCACAAAATACAATTACAGTATAGAGGTATCACTAAAATTGAAAGTACTAGGACTTGTGGGAGTCAGGAATCCAAACTAGGATACCCTGTGCTATGGACTCCTGGCCCCCCTCGCCGAGATTATCACAAAAAGATTATAGCACGTAAGACATGTAGAACTATTGTAGAAAAAAACAAGAAAAGATACTAATAAAATAAAATCAAAAATAAGATGGAGAAGGGTTATTCCCTTTCCAGAAGTAATTTGCTAATACACACATCAAAAGTGTCTAGGGATCAACATATATTTTTGCAATAACTTTTCTCCTGATTGATATTAATTAAAATTTTCTTTAAGGATTCATCAAATAAAGTGTTTTCGTTTGTCACAGTAACGATAAACCAAGTCACCTTTGCATTAATAAAGAAATTTGCCATTTTCCTAATAAAGGGATTTTTGACTTTTGAACCACTAACACAAAAGTTCGAAAAAAAGACTGAAATAACAGTTTTCTTTAAAATTTTATTGGGTAACTTAAACAATTAATAATCCGTGTTTCTACCGCGAACACTAACAACACAAGAACATCGGTTTGGCATACTCAAAATGAGTTCATCCAAATCACGCTGTGGAATGGCCGCCCATGTTCGTTGCAACAACAAAAAAAGGTCTTCTTGCGACTGGATACCCTCCATATTCGGCAGAGCTCTTCTCTGTAGCATATCCCATGCATGCTCAATCGGGTTCAAGTCTGGCGACTGAGCAGGCCAGGGCAGGACATTAATGTTAGCTGCGGCGAGAGTCTGTCTTACAACTCTTGCGGTGTGCGGTCGTGCATTATCATGCATTAACTGAAATAAGGGACCGATTTGCACTTGTAGAGGAACGATGACGTCTGATACAATCGTCTCAGCATAAATTTGAGCGTTGAGGTTGCCTCTGATCCAAATCAACTCAGTTCTTCCGCCGATCCAAATACCCGCCCATACCATGATGGTTCCACCACTATAAGGATGGACTTCCTGGCAGGATTTTAATCGCTGTTGGCGTCCAGGGGTTCTCCAGTGTCGTATACGTCTTGTATCCGGTCTCATACCAAAACGAGACTCATCAGAAAAGCACACGAAACGCCATTGTTCTTCTGCCCAATTTCTGTGTTCAAGAGCCCATTGATATCGAATCCTACGATTGTGCATTGCTATAGGTGGTACCCGTAGCGGTCTTCGGGAATGAAGGTTCACTTCATGCAAGCGGTTTCTGACTGTTTGGTCGCTAATTAAGTTCCCTGAAGAGTGATGAAGCCTCACGGCTAACATCATGGCGGTTATTGTTGGAGCTCTTCGAGTTAAGATTTGAATGTATCGGTCTTGTCTCCGTGTGGTGCAGCGATACCGTCCTCCATGGCGCTCAGCCACGGTACCAGTGCTTCGGTAACGTGTCCAAAGTCGACTGATAACACTCTGACTTGTATTCAGAGCTAAAGCCACAGTACGTTGCCGGGAACCAGCTTCTATCATTCACACGGCTCTGAGCATTTCTTCCCTGCTTAAATGACGTCGCCGCTCCATAATAACGTTGGTTTTAATCAGTAGTAGGGAAACAGTAGCACTAATAATGTCTTCAATGCGTTGTATGTTTTTATAGGGAAAATATTGACAGCTGATTTTCATCTTTTACTCGAATTTGATTCACAGTTCCTGATTCAAATTATGAAATGCACCAAAAAGGATCCATATAAATTTATAAAATCATAAATTTATTACAAAGCCACATCTCAATCTCAAGAAATCCGCATAAAAATGCTTGATCCCTAGACACTTTTGATGTGTGTATTTTCAGCTTCTAAAACTGTCCGTACGCATGGAATAGGGAGCATGAAGCTTGAAGTATCGAGATATGGAAAAATATTGGCATAGTGAAAGATTTCTTGTTGGCACGACGCCATTTGTTAACTAGAGATCTTATCCATCCAGATTGGATAGAAAGTATGTCATGGTAACTACCTGTAATAGGTACTAGTTGTGTCATGTATATGTCGCAGATGGATTGTAGAATCCGCTGTCTTACAAAACCGCTAGTGGTTTTACAAAACAGCTCCGTTATGTAAAACAACTGAAAAACGCTAAGCGGTTTTCCATAATTACTGAACTTGAACACGCAGAAATGCATAAACGTTTTGCATTTATCATTGCAGCGGGTCAGCGATTAGCGGTTTTGTAAAACAGCGTGAAATGAAACGTCAGATTGAAAATGTTAGTTCTACGATACGAGAGAAATCTTCGTTTTTTGTCAAGTCGTAAAAACTGTCTTAAAAGCAGCGGCGAGTCGCTAGTAAATAAATAAATTAGAGTAGGTTTGAAAGTCTTACAATATCGTCTTAATTGCTTAATACACCCGTTACCGCAATCCTTTTTATTTTAACAACTCCTTTTTTTTCATTTACAATGCTACATTTGCTTCCGTAAGGCTGGCTACATTTTTCGTGATCACATAAGAGTTTGCCACTGGCACCAGCATCGGTCTTGTAAGGTGTCTGTCCTATGTAATTTCCTCTGAAAATATACTTTGTTATTATTATAGGCCATATTAGAAATAACACAAATGCTAGTTTTGACTAACAATAGTTGACACCCAAATAAATTCCTTAATGAAAGCACACCGTTGGATTTCCAACGCTCGGCTCAGAGCCAATAGTTGAAAATCCAACAGAGCAATAATATTTTGGTGAACACTTAGGTGTTTCCTTGTATTAGTGAAAAAAGGACTTGATAAGAGATTGGTGGAACCGAAAGAAATAAGTATACCTACTCTGGCCCATAGTTACAGACTACGAAGAAACTTTTCCATCCTTGTTTCAAAGTCTCCGATTCCGATATAGCACAACCGATGTATATGCTATCAGACCATACCATCTGAAAGATTACAATGCACATGTGTACGTGTATGTATTTTAATATACAAAAGACCGAGACTTGATCTATCGTTATTCGACGATATTTGTTGCGTTTTAGGAGCCTAACCGCCCGGCCACGGCTTTTGGCTTAGCGGCAAGCGGCGCGGTGTCTTACTGCTAGCGTTGAAGCTGCGAGCGGTGCGTCGTGGCATGGTTCATACTTTTTTGTATATTTGTTTTAACTGCTCGCCGCCCCACGCTAAGCTGTCGCTGATAGTAAGGTCGTGGCCAGGCCGTAATAGTTATGCTACAGATAGCACAAATAAATGATCCTAATATTTTAATATAGTTTCGGTCCCGGAATGACTCAAAAATCAAATGTTGCAAAGTTTGATCTTTGCAGCAGTTGATACAGTAATCACCAAACGTGATCATAGCAGTCATTGGCGGTGCTCTCCAGTAAAAGTTGATGATGTTATTAATACGAAAATGTAAGACAAACCTGAGTATAATGCCCTATTGCTGGGTGGTTGGCAGAGAAATCTATTTCTTTGAGGGGCGCAAACTTGAAGTTATTGTATTCCAGAAACCAGTCTTCCAGCGCTTCCTCTGGGTTCAGCTTGTATTGAAGGTTCGTGATAGTATACCAGTATAGATTCTCACCTGTTGGGAATCTTGCGGATGCTGTAATTGATAACATAAGGTGTGATCTTGTATTCTGGCGAAAATGATCAAGGTTGTCAGTGAAAGTAGCCTCCTACTAAGTTATAACAACCTGGTACTTTGGTTCTAGTTGTATTATTAGCGGTGGTAGTATTTCCGTTCGTAGGGCCTAGCCACAGGTGTCTAGCACAACCCAGGACCTCCGAAATAGTCGTACTTCTTGTAAAAGTCAAATAATTTATTTCAAGTAGGCCATTGAAAGGCACAAAATGTACAAGCAAATATTGATTATAGGCTTCCCTTCCAAAAGGTAGTACTTATCGTATTGAGCAGAATAGCAAAGAAGTTGACTTTAAATAGGTACCTACACACTGACGATAATTTGGACATGGGCAAAGGTACCTTTGCCCATGTCCAAATTGCCAATTTGCCAAGTCCGTAAGTACCTACTTACGGACACTGTTTTCAAGATTGTGGCTATGCAGAAGAGCTTCATTTGTTACATTTCTATTTGCCCATTTAGCTGCTTTCTCATATAACTCCTCGTCCCATACCTGAAAACATTAACCACTTATATTGAAATAATTTAATAGGAGGTAGACTCAAAAAAAGCTATCGAAAACGGTAGTCCTCATATACCTACAACTGCAATGCATAATCAGCTTATAATGTTCCCACTGCTGGGACACAGGCCTCTTCTAGGATAGAGGGAGTGGGCCGTAATCCACTATGCGAGCCCAGTGCGGGTTGCTAGATGTCACATGTCTTCGAATTTTTGGTTCGAGGACATGCCGGTTTCCTCACGATGTTTTCCTTCACAATTTTTATAACAGTGTTGATGAAATTATTTACACAAAGTAGGTAAAGTGCCTGTCTGGGTTCGAACTTATAGTACTACAACTCTTAAGTCGAGGCTGATACCACTGGGTCACCACTGCTCTTTAAATTATAACAGTCACTTGCCAAAAATGTAAACAAATATGAATTAATGGAAATATAACATTAATCTCTACACAATAAAGTCCAGTTTACGCTACAACTTCAAACATTTTTATAACTTTCTCAATAGTGCTAGGCACTCTGAAATCAACTTAATTTACATTGGAATAAAGTTGATATTTGGTTTTAACTTGAAATAGGGTAGGGCTGTGGAGCACTGCGCACTTTTACTATACTTACATAAATATTCGCTGCTGGCAAATACTCCCACACTAAAATTAATTCTAATCCAAAAAACTTTTTTACAAAAAAAACAACCGACTTCAAAAAAAAACGCTACAAAATGATAAATAACTTTAATTTCGGAAGTCGGTGTCGTTAATTCCGTATTTTCGTTTTTTGACACCGACTTCCGAAATTAAAGTTATTTATCATTTTACTTATAGAGTTTTTTTTGAAGTCGATTGTTTTTTTTTTTTTTTTTGTAAAATAGTTTTTATTTTTCACTTTTTAGTTGTACCTACCCCACACAAATTCAATTAACACTAGTGCATTGAAGAATTGAAGACACCGACTAGAAGAATTATCAAAATTCGCATAGAAATGCCGGAGATACAGTACATTTATGTATGTATATCTTCGTACATAAGAATAATTACATAATGCATTATATACTAAAACCTTCCTGAAAGTATGTAGATCACATTAGTGAAAGAATTATCAAAATTGGTTCATTAGAGAAAATCGCGGACATACAAACATACATACATACATACGGGTCGAATACAGAACCTCCTTTTTGAAGTCAGTTAAAAAAAAACAATGCTAAAATAAATTTTAATTATGCTAATCGTTAAGCCGTTGGTCCCGGCTGTCATTCGTGGATCTTTGGCAGTCGTTATGGGTAGTCAGAAGCCCGAAAGTCTGACAACCAGTCTTACCAAGGGGTATCATATTACCCGGTAACCGGGTTAAGGAGGTCAGATAGGCAGTCACTCCATGTAAAATACTGGTATTCAGCTGCATCCGGTTAGACTGGAAGCCAACCCAACCAAGTTGGGAAAAGGCTAGGCAGATGTAACTAAAAATAAATGCTACGAGTAATTACGTACTACTTTCTTCATTTCAGAGGCAGCGGGATGTCCTGGAACCTTCCCCTCTGCAAGTAGAAGACGTCTAGCATTGTGACCGTCGACAAACCCACGGATTATCTCACAAGACAATTTATGTTTTCCTGAAAAAATACCAAAGAATTAATTAAGAAAACTTTTTATTTGTTTAACTTCAAAATCACTTAAGATGTACCTACCTTCTAATTGCACACAATTGAGAAAAGTTAAAATTAAAAATGTACGTAACTCCATTGCTTGAGAGTTTAAAATGGCTTGGTGTTACCAATGGGCGTAGTCTCAGTGAAAACCCTCAAGGTTCCTTCAGAACCCTCCTTTATTAACCGATGCGGCTTCCAGACTGAATTGCTGCAGAGAACGAAGAAAGTACGTAAAAATCGGCAAAAAATATTGTCGGATAAAATTATTTGCAACAACAGCTCTGTCTCATTAACTGTATCGAATTGGATAATTTTAATAATAAAATATAAATAATATTGTTTGTTTAAATTGCTTGAACTTCATGCTTGGTTTACTTTACATTTTATTCCGATCTACTGCTGCGTTTTCTCCTTACCAGAAATTTAGTTTAGTAAATTCTTGTATCGCTCTCTTATTACCTACTGATACTAATACAGAGTGTACCAGAAGGTGTGGTCATATTTAAGGGTGTGGTACAGATCATCAAACTGAAAAACATTCTCCATGGGACCAACATCGTAATCGCGAAATTTATCAACTGTCCCATATAAAACTTAAAAATAAGCTTATTTATAAAAAAACTAAAACAATTTTTTAATTTAAAAATGCTATTACAGTCTAAACGAATATTTAAGCGATAAAATATAATAAAGAGTCCCTAATATGGTATTATTGGATTTATTTTAGATTTAAGTTTGGCTATTTAAAGCTTCCTCTCTCCTACATAAATTCGTGTTTTTCTCATTTTGCTGTGCCCGACAGGGTCCATAATGAACATAATTTCTTCCTTTTTTGATTTTACCACCTAAGTACACATTGTGGAATGCAAATAAAGTATTGAGTATTGAACTTCAATAGGTACCTACTCGACGAAAATGTATGGGACGGCTGAATTTTTTTTTGCGATTATGATGTTGACCTTATAGACAAAGTTTTTCGGTCTGAATGGTCTGTAGTACACCCTTTTTGACCACACCTTTTTGGTACACTCTGTATACAGGGCCGTAATTCACTATGCCACATTGAACGAAAGCGCGCGAAATCGACGCGAGATTGCCGGAATTTTGAAGGAAGTGACGTGGTTCAGAAGTAAGTGAATTAGGGCCAGCTCTGCGTCTTAATATTCTTTCGGTTTGTTTACAAATCCACTCGATTTGATACAGCAGTGTCGCGAATCGCGGCAGTTGGCATTAGTGTGCTAATGAAAACCTACTACCTAACTAATTAATCAAGATCTGTTGATTCTGATGTTTAAGACCTTTATTGAATAATTAATGTTTCAAGTACGTACACATAATTATGTATGTACAAGGTGATTTTCTGGGCCCACAGAAAAAAAACACCTATTGAGCGAAAACAATGTCTTGGAAATCCAGAACTGTGCATACTGTAGATATCTTAATTTTAACAAACTGTTGCCCACGACTTCATCTGCATGTATCTATTTTGTATTTCATAATTTTTAAACCGATGAAAAAACGGAGGCCTTTCCTAAGCAATAATATTATGTTATACTAGCTTTTGCCCGCGGCTTCGCTCGCGTAGAATTTGGTCTGCCACATTAAGTTACGTGACATTTTTTTTTAAATACTGATATTTTTTTAGTGTACCTTCACATCGTACATCCCAGATTTCTAACTTCAAAATTAGTTTCCATACAATCTTTGAACTCCTATAGGTACCTAATATTTAGAGGGTATCTCTTGAGGGTGGAATTATCTGAATTCCTTTCTAAGTGCTCATTATTTTAAGCTATAATAGAACTCTGCAAATTTCAAAATGCTAAGTCCAGTGGTTTCTTCATCAATCTTTACCTGTATGGTGTGTTTATAAAAAGTAGGCTTGAGATTATCCTATCCAGCACAAACGGATTACTAAACACTGACAACTAAACAGGTCGGACCAATGTTACTTGCATTTAATCACTACATAGTATAAAACAAAGAAGCTTTCTTTTTCCCTATGAATGCTTAAATTTTTTAAAACTGCGCAACGGATTTTGCTGCGGTTTTTAGGGTTCCGTACCCAAAGGGTAAAACGGGACCCTATTACTAAGCCTCCGTCGTCTGTCTGTCTGTCTCCAGGCTGTATCTCATAAACCGTGATAGCTAGAAAGCTGAAATTTTCACAAATGATGTATTTCTGTTGCCGCTATAACAACAAATACGAATAAGAATTAAGTACATATTAAGGGGGGCTCCCATACAATAAACGTGTTATTTTCGCCGTTTTTATGACTACTAAAGAATTATGTGGTACGTAATTGGAATAGGTGAACATCTGTGTTAATTTATCTGTGTTTTTACTGCAATATACTCCTGTATACTATGTTATTTGATTTTTTTTTGTTCAGCGTAAATAAGAAGATTTTGGGATTTAGAAACACGTGAGCAAGCTACGTAAAGCTGCCCATGGGAAAAACAGGGCGTGCCTAAATGTATCCCCGCTACTTTCAAAGTTTGCCCTTGCGATTTATTGATGGTCATAGAAAATGCAACTTTAAGTGGAAACTGTAAACGTTTGAAATTAAAGGGTAAGTTATTGGGTATTATTGGGATGCGTGGAATAAGAACATTTTCACCCTTAGCTTCTCCAGTTAAAATTGTGGCCTTAACAATATGCCTGCCTAGTTCCTTGACTCGCAATCTAGTGCCATTACATAGTCTCGGGGCGTCCAAGTTACGCATTAACAAAACCGGTATACCGACTTTTAATTGGAGCTTATGTGATGGCACCCCGGATAGCTCCAAAGAGTTAAGAAACTCCACGGGGTAGCTTGTACAGTCTTCAGATGACATGACTGTGTTAGAGTTGTAGGTTGTTGCATCGCTGGTTACTTGGTCCAAGATAATGTTATTGATTTTCGCAACTGTCTCATTTCTTGGTGCTAGTATAGTTATTTCACATAGCCAACTTTCATCGTGGATGTTCTGTTGCAAATTTGGAAAAACTTGAGCAATGAGTGCGTCTTCCGAATCCACAACGTGACAAAATTGGTTAGTGAATAGAACCATACCTTCTTCGTCAGTTTCGATTCGACCTTCACCTATCTCGAGCAGTTTTTCAACGTACGCACCCGACTCTAGATCACTGAATAACTGGACACGCATGTTGGTTATAAGGTGCAGCTTTTCAACTTTGGTCCATAAATATGAGGATTTTAGACATGCGTTAATTTCGTCTGCTGCAGTGCCTCGCTCGATGACAGGCAAAGTTTGCCGAAAGTCCCCGGCCAATAAAACAACCACACCACCCATTATTGTTTCTTTGCCGTGTAAGTCTTGTAAACAACGATCAAGAGCTTCGATGGCACGTTTGTGTGACATTGTGCACTCGTCCCACACGATTAATTTACACTGTTGCAAGAGGAGGCCACGGGCACTGGTTTTGCTGATGTTACACGATGGAGTTTCTTCACTCGCCAGATTAAGAGGTAATTTAAAGACGGAATGTGCTGTCCGTCCACCGCTTAGCAATGTAGCAGCAATTCCAGAGGAAGCCACAGCTAATGCAACGTTATGGCCGCCACGAATTTTTGCCAAAAGTAAATTAAGCAAGTAAGTTTTTCCTGTACCACCCGGGGCATCAAGGAAAAAAAGTCCACCTTCCCCATTCTCAACTCGTCCTACTATTTTGTGATAAATCTCTCTTTGATCAGGTAGCAAACGTGGCTCAGTTTCGCATACGTAAGCACCTACTAACTGGTTGGTATCATAGCTTAGCTCTTTTATCAACTCGGTCGACAACTCTCCTCTACGCTGCGGTGAGGGTAGACCAAAATCGGATATTTTTTTCCCAGAAATTGTTATTAATATTTTGTGTTCGATTAGTCCCAACGCCTCATCGTGCTGCGGCCGCCGCCGCGGCGTTAGGCGCTCCGTTCAAGTCAATCATATCGTGATAACTTTTAAACTATTCGGCCAAATTACTTAGTGTGAAAGACAAAGTTTATCTACATTAAATACTTAATGCGAGAAATGTATTCATTTTGATAAGAGTTTGATAATTATATACTAAATGTGCATTGTAAAATAGTACCAAATTTAATTAGATTTATGGTTCACAATTTTGGTTGTACTGGCTTGCACATAAAAGGTAGATATATGCTGTCGCGGACTTTTATTTAGATCTACTTAAGACAAACAATCCTGCGGTACATCATCTTTATGTAACTCCATTGGTTTAGGCAGCGCACGCCAAGATAGCTCTCAGATGGAAGATTTTTTTCCGACTTAATTGACACGTATCGTTATATTATGACCAAAACTACATAAAATCATTATAAATTGTAGCCTATGTGTTATTCTGATGAATAACCTATATTACTGTAAAGTTTCATCTAAATTCGTTCAGTAGTTTTTTCGTGAAAGAGTAACAAACATACATCCATCCTCACAAACTTTCGCATTTATAATATTAGTAGGATTATTGTTTTCCGACATCCACGCGAAAAGTCGCGGGCACAGCTAGTCGATAATAAAAATAAAATTGCAACAACAAAATTCAAAATTTATAACAAAATTCCAAAAGAAATAAAATGTTTATATAATATAAACTCATTTAAAAACAGATTATTGAAATGGCTGAAAGAACATAATATGTTTTATGACATTAAAGGTTTTTTTTTTAACAATAAACTATATGGCCCAGCGCGCACCACGATTTTATATCATGCGATGATTTTGTCGCAGGAATGCAACGTATGAGTTAGTACGACAGTGCGATTCATTCGAGTAATAAATCGCAGCGATTTCAAAATTGTGATTCGTCACAATTTGCTGCTTTTGCTCGCGACGCAGCGATTATCGCGAAAGCAAACCGCACAGAGTATGGAATTGTATGGTCCCGCGCGTACTGCGAAAAAACAGTCGCGCTCTCGGGCCGGCCAGCGCCCAATCGTATTCCTTTCTTTCGAGAATAAACATGTCCACTTTAGTCTCAATAAGTACGAAACGTGGAACATTCTCAGTAATCTGTCAAATATTTGAATATTCATTCTATAATCCCTCTGGACGATATACATAAACTTCGACCAGATGTTCAGACCATGGAAATGCGCATTTTTCATTACGGACACATTAATGAATTAGGTAATATTAAGAAAAAATATGCAGATGAATATGGAACCCTGCTTTTGTTTAAGAAAACCTTTAGATACCACAATTTCATAACACCTATATCACCTCCATTTCCACTAGCATATGAAGAGCAAAACAAATCTCGTATCACACACACACGGACACACACCTCACAGGCACACACACCCCATTACATGTACACCTACACACACACTCGTGTCCCGTGCGCAGGTGGCGAGCGTGACCCAGTTCTAATAACTAGTAACTGTAGTGGAAGAGTGCACTACGCCTGTCGATGTTAAGTACAACCCTTGTGTAGCTAGGTTTAAGATTTTAAAAGTTTTTAACACGTCATCGTGTTTGTAGTTTGCGAAAGGGTCGGTAAAGCTTTAGTTTTCTAAGAAAGCGGTGAATTGGCACACAATCGGCTGTCCACCAAATACAAAGCATTTTTAGTCATCTTAATGTCAAATATTCTGGTGAAAATGACAGATGGTCATGACGTCCGTTATAATATACGGAACCGCTCTTTTAGGAAAACGTGTGCGACATTACGATTGGCGATAGCCGTTTTGCGTGGATGTGACGCATGTTTTCCCCTACCTTTTTATTTTATTTTTTGTGTTTATGTTTTTTTTGCGTCACCGCAAATAAACGTATTTTCTTTCTATATTGACGAAGGAAATAATGCATAGAACATCTCTATGTTATGCCTTAAGCTAGAGAAATGTCGCACTAAAAATATAGACCGCCCGCAGGATATGGGGCAGCGCAGATCGGTCGTTATGGCGATTCTTGGGAGCGGCTTGTCTCCATCAGAGGACATCTATCGGCTAAGATAATAATAATAAGGATAATGGTAATATCACATTATATTGGGATCGATCCATCATCACTGACATGACTATTGTTTCCAATAAGCCTGATATAGTGTAGGTGGATCGATCAGAGCGGCGCGCAATGATTGTTGACATAACCATCCCGCATGGTGAGAACCTCGTGAAAGCCGAGAAAGATAAACAAATCAAGTATCTTGACTCGCGAGGTTGTTGACATGTGAGATGTGAACTCAGCGATCGTTGTGCCGAGTCGTGACAGCTAATGGGTTAATACCCAAAGAGCCTCGACCAACACCTGAGGAAGCTCTCGTTGGGTAGCTGAATCAAGGGCTTGATTCAGAAAGCGGTACTTCTGGACACGGCCCGCATTGTTAGGAGGTTCCTCTCTCTGGAACCCTGACCACCGGTAGCTTGGACCCTGTTCCCGATACCGGTGGGCTACTATTTTTATATTATTATTCTAATATTTAAAAATATAAATTATGTGTATTTAGTTAATTAAGGGATATAATAAGTATTTAATAAATTATCCAAGGTTCTAACGGCATTCAGTACTTACTTGTTTACACCTTTCACGAAACGCAAGCAAAATTTCCAATAGGCCAGTCACGGTATTACCAAAATGTTACAATTGGATTTCAAAATGATCCATTTTTGGATATAGAACCGACCATCGGACGAAAGATTTAGTTTCAAAAGCAAGGCTTAACAAACCTGCCCACAATTCCGAATCTCCCTATGATTTAAACACAGATTAACACCTTCATAAGCCAATGGGGACAGTAAAACCTATATCACGTATAAGCCTATCCCGTAGATCTGTATTGTACAAGGATTATGACAGGTTCAATGTCCGTTTGGCCGCGTAATATCGAACCCTTTACTTCCCGTAGATGTTCAAGCGATTATGGATTATGTAAATATGCGGACGATTGCACGTACACACCTACTTCGTTGAAAAGTTTTCGTGTGAAAATGTTTATACTATTTGGGATGTAAATCGCGATGTTAAGCCAACTCTTTTATTTTATGCTTTTCATGCGATTACAAGTAAAATTGTTTACAAAATATTTTCAAAGTGCTAATTAAATGCTTTTGACAAAAGCTCCGTTTCTCTCCTCGTAAGGAAATAATACGAATATTCAATTTCATAAATTTGAACTGAAGCATTATACCGAATAGTAAGCATGCCTGGAACACATCAGTTTGCACGTGTAGGCGGTGTAGGTAATACCATACACCGGAATGTATGTACTGTAGCTCAGTGGCCTGAATACTCGAGCCTTTATGATCCTAAAATAGCTACCTATTACTTCACACACAAAGGGCTCCTGTAAATTCTTTACTTTAACCTAAACACCTCATTTATTAAACCTAAAGTTGGAGACTTTTGTGAACATTCTGGAAATTTACAAAAGACCTATAGAAAAGTAGGTCTCGCGAGTCTTAACTCGCAACACAACAATTTTGAGGCCTTTGTCTGCACCAATTTATGTCACTAACTTACAACTACCCTTACTATCCCACAAAAATACATCTGTCTCAAATTCGAATAAGTAATCCATTGGGCGCTTTTTTTCACTTCACCACTAAGGCTTAAACAAGATGGCGTATTAATGCGGCAATGGAATGAAAGCTAAAAGTTTTATCCTTAAAAAATCTGGACAATCTTGTGGAGTTTTCTCGCAGTTAGGACCCGATCACACGTACCACAAGGACACGTGAAGCGCTTATTTGTATAAAAATTAATAGTTTATTCAAACGGACCACAGTTGTCCGTCAAAATCAACCGTGTGGGCGATACCGACCACATCTAGGCCACGTCGCAGCCACAACGCAAACATTAGCGCACCACCGGCCAGCCACATTGCAAACACGATCTGTCCGTCTGCAAACACTAGCCACAACGTACCCACAACAACGCAACTACAACGCAACTGCAAGAAGTTGCAGCGACACTATCCACATGTAACACATTTTGTCGTTGCGATGGGGTTTGGTTGTGGAACGTGTGTACGGGCCCTTAGTGGTGGTAAATCGTAGCGAATGCCTTTTATCTCGTTGATGGACCATTACAGCTCGACTCGGGTTTTTTGTTCGAGCTGACTTATTGCATCGGAAGCGGCCCCAAACGGTGGAACGTTGAAGAAAACACGCAGCTGCTTTGGATGCTCAGAGGATAACAAATCGCAGGAGTTTTTGATAGCGTGTTTTTATTGTGGAGTGGAAAATGTTTAGTGCATTGTCTAGTTGTTCTCCTCTCTCTGATTTTCTTGTCACTGAATATAGATTAAGGGGTGCGGGCATTCACTTGTTTTAATGTATTAGCCGGCACAAAATACAAGGGAAAAGTAGCTCTTGCATGACCACCAGAAGAAACATGATATCATAATAATAACACATTTATTGCAGATTAAAAATCCATATGTTGTTAGTAAACGTCTTAACCTAATGTTAGTAAAAAAAAAACACAAAACCACAAAATTGACAAATTGCAAATTGAAACGACTGACACCTACCTAAGTGTGTAGCCGTATCCAGTGAGCCAGCATGGGGCTGTCCCACCTATCACACAATGACGTAGCTGTTTTAGGAAAAGAAATATTCCAATAAACTCTTTATCAAAATTTATACGCAAACACACTTCTGTTGGACATAACCTACATACCGTTCACATAGGCTACCTAATATTTTATCAGGGCAATCGGTCGCGAGTACCTACCTACGCCCCAATATGTGGCTGCTACGTAGACGTCACGTAGCGCCTGCATATTTCCTAGACGTGACCTATGTTTTATATACTAGTTGAAGTATGAATTCGCTGTGGAGTGCTTAGGTAGCGTACAATTCAAGGGTATGTTGATGTGTGTTGGATAATTGTTTCGTATCTTATCCTGTCATTATTTCCATCGTAGGTATTTTAATTATTATATTACTTTTGGTTATTGAATAATTTTGCTATAGCTCAAAGGAAAGTCAACGTGTCGGTATCAATGTGTTTTTTTTTTATTTTACGCAGAGACATACATAATGTGTGTAGTTGCTAAACTTTGGGCCAAACAAAGTAAGAAAATACATATATTTTGTTATTTTTTCTAAGAAGAAGAAGTAGATAATTGAAACTGGAGGACACTGCTGATGCTATCTGCCAGATTGACGTCACGAGCAGAGGGATTCTGGAGCCAAGGCCGTTCCCAAAACATTGCTTTGTCATATTCATACTCAATGACGCAGTTTTCCTCTCAGATTGCGAGTTTCTCACAAGAAATTGAAATAACCGGAGCTGGCCGTATTTCAAAGGTAAGCTCTCTAATATATTAAATTCTATCGTAATGATGCTGTGTATAATATTGCGCTAAAAGTAGTTTTTTTAGCGTTAAGAGGAAATGCGGGTGGTCGTTTCTCCATAGAAACGCTCTCGCCTATTTTCTTTCTGGTTAATGACCATAAAGCAATTATTTTTTTTCCAGACTGATTAAATTTCAAAGAAAGTTGTAGCTATTTCGCCCAAGACGTAGAGTATTATAATTATCTGTGCCCAAGTTAAAAAAAAATGTTTGTCCTCGTTATAAATGCGCATATAATCTGCATTTAATTCAGTAAGTTGCGGAAGTCCTAAAACTGTGATTAAAATATATAGACCAGGAACACAAAGCTTTGCCAATTTGAGACCTAACGCCAATCTACTTAGAAATGAAAGTCAAAACACAAAACCTCTCACGAATTGTACCACAATTTTTCCTCAAAACAAAAAACGCTGCAATATTTCAGATAGCTGGTAGGCACGTGCTAACTCAGCGTTATTCTGCGGACGTGGACTATGTTCACGGCACATTAATCTGCGGGTAGGCAGACCTCCAGGCCATAGAGATACAACCAGGCTATGCGCAGTCACGGACTGCTTGCAACCATTTGCATACTGTCTACTGCGGTGAATATTCACTGTAACGGCTCTTATGTGCTCGGTACCTTGTTTACGAGCGTGATACGTAGGACTATGTGCTAAATACGGAAGTGACGTCACAGCTGTGTGGATTCGACCACAGTGATTATTGCGCTAGACCAGAACAGCTGTAGGCTAAAGGCGACTTCAGGATTATCAGGAAAATATGTCGTCATTGCTCGTTTGAGATTGGAGTTTATATTTGGCACAGATATATTATGTAAGCTAACTAACTTTTAATTGGTAGATTTTCTGTTAATGGGGCTTGTGGCTAAATACAGCAACAGCCACACAGGTCGATCGATTAGGTTATGCCGCGGTTGGTCCATGGATGGGTGGCTTTACATAACAAGACCCCTCCGTGCCTCGGAAAGCACGTTAAGTAGTTGGTCCCGGGTTTCATTCGTGGATCTTTGACAGTCGTTACAGGTCGTCAGAAGACCGAAAGTCTGACAACCAGTGTTACCAAGGGGTATCGTGTTACCCAGTAACTGGATTGTGGAGGTCAGATAGGCAGTCGCTCTATACTACACACATCAAAAGTGTCTAGGGATCAACATATATTTTTGCAATAACTTTTCTCCTGATTGATATTAATTAAAATTTTCTTTAAGGATTCATCAAATAAAGTGTTTTCGTTTGTCACAGTAACGATAAACCAAGTCACCTTTGCATTAATAAAGAAATTTTCCATTTTCCTAATAAAGGGATTTTTGACATTTGAACCACTAACACAAAAGTTCGAAAAAAAGACTGAAATAACAGTTTTCTTTAAAATTTTATTGGGTAACTTAAACAATTAATAATCCGTGTTTCTACCGCGAACACTAACAACACAAGAACATCGGTTTGGCATACTCAAAATGAGTTCATCCAAATCACGCTGTGGAATGGCCGCCCATGTTCGTTGCAACAACAAAAAAAGGTCTTCTTGCGACTGGATACCCTCCATATTCGGCAGAGCTCTTCTCTGTAGCATATCCCACGCATGCTCAATCGGGTTCAAGTCTGGCGACTGAGCAGGCCAGGGCAGGACATTGATGTTAGCTGCGGCGAGAGTCTGTCTTACAACTCTTGCGGTGTGCGGTCGTGCATTATCATGCATTAACTGAAATAAGGGACCGATTTGCACTTGTAGAGGAACGATGACGTCTGATACAATCGTCTCAGCATAAATTTGAGCGTTAAGGTTGCCTCTGATCCAAATCAACTCAGTTCTTCCGCCGATCCAAATACCCGCCCATACCATGATGGTTCCACCACTATAAGGATGGACTTCCTGGCAGGATTTTAATCGCTGTTGGCGTCCAGGGGTTCTCCAGTGTCGTATACGTCTTGTATCCGGTCTCATACCAAAACGAGACTCCTCAGAAAAGCACACGAAACGCCATTGTTCTTCTGCCCAATTTCTGTGTTCAAGAGCCCATTGATATCGAATCCTACGATTGTGCATTGCTATAGGTGGTACCCGTAGCGGTCTTCGGGAATGAAGGTTCACTTCATGCAAGCGGTTTCTGACTGTTTGGTCGCTAATTAAGTTCCCTGAAGAGTGATGAAGCCTCACGGCTAACATCATGGCGGTTATTGTTGGAGCTCTTCGAGTTAAGATTTGAATGTATCGGTCTTGTCTCCGTGTGGTGCAGCGATACCGTCCTCCATGGCGCTCAGCCACGGTACCAGTGCTTCGGTAACGTGTCCAAGGTCGACTGATAACACTCTGACTTGTATTCAGAGCTAAAGCCACAGTACGTTGCCGGGAACCAGCTTCTATCATTCCCACGGCTCTGAGCATTTCTTCCCTGCTTAAATGACGTCGCCGCTCCATAATAACGTTGGTTTTAATCAGTAGTAGGGAAACAGTAGCACTAATAATGTCTTCAATGCGTTGTATGTTTTTATAGGGAAAATACTGACAGCTGATTTTCATCTTTGACTCGAATTTGATTCACAGTTCCTGATTCAAATTATGAAATGCACCAAAAAGGATCCATATAAATTTATAAAATCATAAATTTATTACAAAGCCACATCTCAATCTCAAGAAATCCGCATAAAAATGCTTGATCCCTAGACACTTTTGATGTGTGTATATAAAATACTGGTATTCAGCTGCATCCGGTTAGACAGGAAGCCGACCCGAATACAGTTAGGCAAAGCCTAGACTGGGATGAGATGTTGTGTTAAGCCTGACGTAGATTAGGGTGGGCCTCATCATTCATCACTCTCGTACATTTTCTATGAACCATCGCACACTACTGGTGGGCCGCACCACACTTTTTGTATGAAAATGCGTTGCGCTGCGGCCCGTTGCGGCTGCATTGAGCGCTTAGCTTTACGAAAATCAGATAGCATTACCATATCAGGCCACATGGTAAATTCACGTAACAAGAAACCAAATCGAGTTAGTCTTGAGAAAACAACTGCGGCATACTCGTATGTTCTCAAAGATAAGAACCCTTAGTTCTGAAGCAGATTCAAAGCTTAAACTTTAGTTACTTCGATGTTGATGTAAAGAGAAGATCGCATATCTTCGAAGTTTTGATACCAAATTCCACTTTTTGAGAATTTAAAACACACAGATGCTTTAAAACATGTCGATATGTATGTACACCTTACCCTGCGATTACATCTATATTATAACGTTATTCCAGATATGTATTTTTAACTACTTTGTTCACCTTTTTGACATTTTTCTCAAGTTTTATATACAGGTACCCTTATTTATAAACTTAAAGAAAAGAGACGTTTAAACGTCAAAATGTATGGTTTAACAGTCGCTAATCATTTTTAACTTTAAGCAACTTTTACAAAAGAGTGTAAATGATAAGCAAAAGCATTGAACACAACATGAAGAATACATGTTTGATACCTTGGTGTAAACGTAACCCACGTTTGTATACCAGATGGTTTAAACAAGAAATGTAAAGCATCCATGTTTTCTTTACTAAAAGTGCAGGTATATAAACAAAGAACAGTGCGGCATCAAATATTCTCCCACTAGAGTTTCCGTGTCCGAACCAGTTACGTACGACACGACACGATCCTTCGGGGGTAGTCGCACGTACGTGCGGTACACGTAGTGCGATACGCTCGCGAACCTACGTGTTTCCTGTGTGCGCTTATCTTCCGCCGACGGTCAATAAACGAATTCAATTTCTGTGCTCTTTGAAAAAAAAACTTGCTATATTTATCGATAGAAACGACTCTTCTAAAAATTTAAACAGGCAGGTTTCGTTATTAGAGAGATAGGTGTAATACACGATGCGTAGCAAATTATAGATACTTATCTGCTACGAAATCGTAGCCGGCGTAGCAGTGCTGCGTCATCTCGTGTGCTACGCCGTAGCAACAGAGATATTGACGGGATACGCTACGTTTTAAAACAAACAATGTGATCTCTTCATCATAACTACACATACTTAGGACATAGAACGCAGCAAACATTCTCCATACAATATCCCGAGGTAAAAATACTCGGAACCCGATCGGCTTTTACTTCAACAATTCCCTATTACGAGAAATTCTACAGAAACCCAATGTATCGGAAACTAACAACTTTCAAAACTTCTTAATTCGATAAATCAAAAAAATATATAACAACAAACTTTTTGTAATCCGATGGAAAAAATCGGCAAAACTAGGTCGAGAGAAAACGAACATTAAGAAAGTTGAACGCATTAGCGAACTTTAACCATTACAGCTCCTTAAAAATATTGTTAGCAGTTATTTTAATGGCTGTGGCCCATCGTGGATCGCACCCACGCCTTTTGGTAAACAAGAAAAGGATTAGTGTGAAATTCTTTGGTAAAAATGATGACGAAAAGCTTTTTATTAACGCCGTCAGTTTGACTGGCAGAATTAGGGCTCGAAAGATAAGAAAACCAATTTTGTTTTTGTCGATACTCGGCTACATAAGCTGACTGCTGATGAGCAGTGGTGGCCACCGCATTTTACGAGTTGTAGGTCGTAGGTTCGAACCCAGACAGGCGCTTTACTTTGGGTAAATTATTTTTTGCATTGCTCTCAAAACGGTGAAGGAAAACATCGCGAGGAAACCGGCATGTCCTAAAACCAAAGATTAAAAAAAATGTAACATCTACCAACCCGCACTGGGCTAGCGTGGTGGATTACGGCCCACTTCCTCTCCGAGAGAAGGCTAATGTCCCAGCAGTGGGAAGATTATAGACTGATTAATTATGTAAGCTTACTGTTAAGGAAACTTTAGCCCAATCATTGAAAAGGTCGGCTTGGGTTTAAATATAGACTTCGCTCCTTTCATATTCTACGATTTAAAATTGCAAATAAATTAGTAAGTAAGTTAAATACAAACTAAAAAGTGTGTATTTACCTTTATTTAGCCTACTAAACGTTTATTAACTTTTCATTATTGAAGCCCTAAAATTGAAAGTGAGCTAACCTTTGTAAAAGTAGTCTGACTTAGGTAAACTTACTTCGCTTATCTTAGACTATTATTTTTCATTAAACGTGAAGAGTGAACAAAATTATAAACCTATAAAATAATCTATTTTTTGGGTTAGTCCCTAAAATAACAACTCATTAGATTTCCTGTGCCTACCTAGTTAGCTTTTATTTCATGTATCGCATTATGTTGCAAAATATTTCGTTTAAATGGTTAACACTGGCAAGATTGTGAATCCTGTCAGTGTAAATCACCATTCACATTACACAACCCAGAAACTCTAAAACTATGAATGTAATTGGATATCCAATCCAATTATATTCCAATTCCATTTCTCAAAGATACAATTACAAGCTGTACCATAAATTATCCGTTCATCTGAGCAGCATAATGCTCACATTCACTCAGTCGGCTTAGCTGAACTTAGCTGCATCATTCGTTAGTCAGCTTAGAGTCACCCGGTACTCCATTAGCAAGCACTAGAGCTGCGCCACTATAAAGCTTAGTTTTCACGCCCTGAGTAAAATCACTTTACTTTGCGTGGCCGCATAAAACAACGATTATTTTCTGTCTGTTCTAGACGGTTTTTTTTTTACATTTGCTATTAACGATTTGGAAGTAGAATGAACAGCGCTTCTGTTTGTTCATAAAAGTTTGTATTAAGTATTATTTACGGCCAGTTTTTTTTTTAAGAAACGATGGCGACCGAGAAAAACTGCGCGAATTTTCCGAATACCTTGTAAATCATTTGCACTTGTTTTCTTTAGTATTTTGTGATTTACCTCGTGCTTTGTCATGTCGATATGAAATGGAACTGTCAATAGCCGATGTTGTAGGTGTTACGAATGTATGCCCGTTCAATTACTGACTAATTAACTACACGACACTGACACTACCTAATGAATATTCGTCTATCAGCCGCACACACCATTAGACGGACATGAATGATGTACTACCTAGCTTATATACCTAAAACTGAGCTGTTAGGTATAGCCGTTAACATAACGTTACAAGGCACCACCGGCAAATCAATGTTAGTCCAACAAACACGGGAAGATTTCCGGTCAAGAACGCGAACGCGAACGCGCGAGTTTGGGTGCAATTTTGAAGAAATACGCGTGTTGAAAAGTAAGTTGGGATGGAAAAACTTGGTGTCTATTTGTGTCTATTATTTTGAAATTGAAATCAATCGTTTGAATACTTAGAAGTGAAAACAGCATTGCTTAATAATTTTGATATAAATAAAATAAGAACAAAATTCTACAATGGATGTCGAAAAAGTGGCTATGCTATATACCTACATTCTCAAAAGTGTCAGTAAGGATCATCAATAAGGTCAAAGGAAATACTCAGTAGACGCAAAGGCGCACTGAGTACCGGCAGCCGGATGGTCGGATATCATTAGGTACTGTGAAACTCGGACTAGTCGACCGACCACTAGCAGATTTGTGCACACAAAGCGCAACTTTACCTTTAGATACCTAAGTACAGTCAATAAAAGAGATAAGTATGCAGGATCGTCGGATAGAGTTGAAGTTTACTAAGAAACCGATGGAGGTTCTCGAATAAAATTTTATTTTATTAATAGAAAACAAACAATTCATTTATCAAATTAAATTTCAGTCGATAACATCCATCGGTTACACGGGCGGGTCTGACACGCCCAGAGCGGGAAAAGTGAAGTTTTACTTGACGCTAGGGTTTCTAGGGACAGAGGTACAATCACTGTGAATGGAGTGTAGGTAGGTGTGTATGTGACCGCCCATTATGTCACCCATTGTAAAGTTTCTATATTTATGTCTGTAATTTATATGGTGTACATAATAGAGTATTCTATTATAGTCCGCGCGAAACTAGTTAGTTGGCCGCGCCTTAGGTATGTGAGCGGTGGGACGGGGGCGGGGGCGCATTAATCAGTACGCCGCCTCACCCCTGTCCCCACTTCAGCGGCCAACTAGTTCCGCGCGGACTATACCTGCTACTTAGGGCTGATTTGAGCAATGTCAGATATTTGTATACGTCGTCCGTGGAATAAAATGGACGTCTGACAGTTATTGTAAGGAAAAACCTCTGAGAAAATCTATGAAAAACTGAAAAGGCTCGCAGGATAAGACATAAACTAAAAGTTTGACCGAATTCCCCCTTAAGCCCACGTGCGCACGAACACGAAAATAGTTCAATACGGTACCTAATTGACCAAAATGTATGAAACAGCTGATTTTTTTTTCGTGATTTCAGAGTTGGTCTCATAGTGAAAGTTGTTCATATTCATGGGTAGAACACCCTGTAAAAATTTGGATGGTGATAAAAAAAATCTTCCTGTATATCGCGGCGGGATTTTATTGCGCACTGGATTTTCAACTCTCAGTGTTGATCCGAGCATTGAGAATCCAACAGAGCGCATTCCAGCACGTCAAAAATCACACTTGGATTTTCAACCCTCGGCACTGAGCAGTGCGTTGAAAATCTAGTGCGCGAAAAAAATCACTGCAGGAAAAACTCGCCCGTGCGACCTGGGCTAGTGGTTAAACAGCACCTATCTATTAAATGAGGAGCGGCGCCTAACAAAAAACTAAGAGGTAGAGGTAGGGGCTATTACATAACTATAGTCTTTTCGCCATAAAATGAGTTCCCTGACAGTTCTTGTCTGACAATTGTAGTGACGTGACCTAACGAAATATAATCGATTTTTTTATAATATCGAGTCAGTTGGCAAAGAAAATGGAATCGGATTATCGATTTTAGATTTTCAAAATATTTTTTTAATAAACTGGTTATCCTACTTCCTACTAATATTATAAATGTGAAAGTTTATGTGTGTGTGTGTGTGGATGTTTCTTACTCTTTCACGCATAAAGTACTGTACGGATTTTGATGAAACGTTACAGTAATATAGCTTATAAATCAGAATAAGACATAGGCAACGCAAACACAAACAGCATACAAGGCAGACGCACTCGTACTGACGCGACGCGATCGCGATTACAAAATGGCCGCTCCGATTCATCTATCTATTTTTTTGTCGATTAGTGTATTGAGTAGTGTCAATCTCTATTGGCCGACGTTCCGTTCAACGCATTAGACATTTTTAAGATTTATAGTTTTTTATTTTATTAACAGTTAATTATAACTACAATAATTTACTTAGTAATTTACGAAAGGCAATATTTTTTTTTATCATTTCTTTTTTAATTTTTTTGTTAGTTTATTTTTTATTCGTCTAAAGTAGTATGCGTGCCACGGAAAAAAATGAACTGTCAGGGAACTCATCTTATGGCGAAAAGACTATAATTCATGTTTAAATCCTCAAGACATCGCATTGTGAACTTTGCCACTACTCTAAAGTTATCTTCAAAATGTTCGTCTACCCGCAAGTACCGCCCAAAGTTATTGAACTCGTTTTAGTCACAACTTAGTTATTCAATTTAACATTGGTGACTACTTAAGTTCTCCAAGAACTTACGAACTTCAAATATTAAGTATAGAATTTTAGGTCTTCGGTTACTATGGAAGTTAGGCAAGCAATAAATGATTGATAGCTGTTTGATTAGCAAAAAGGTATTGAGGTACCTACAAAGGTATTCAATATTGAAGTACAGACGCCAGCACATCAAACTACTATCTACAATTTGTCAAATTTCTTAAATAGATTTCCAACTTTATCGCTAAAACGTAAGGTTCAAAGTTGATTGGGAAAGCTTGGCAGTTTCGGGTAGCGCACTTAACCTCCTTAATGGATGTATGTGTATGGGCTGGTCCTAATAACCAATTACTGACATGGACCAATTTTTCGGCTAAAAGTCTCAATTACGCCCCGGGATTTAGTTTCTTACCCTGTTATTTGGATTCTGTAATAGCTACCGCAGGTGGGTTTTACTTAACCCACCTGCGGTGGCAGTTCTACATAATGATTTATTTTGGCTTCCTTATCTTAACATAGAACCAAAATGAAACCATACTAATATTATAAACGCGAAAGTAACTGTCTATCTGTCTGTTACCTTTTCACGCCTTAACGGCTGAACATGGGCTAAACGGATGTCGATGAATTGCAACACAGGTAGACCTTGACTTGGGATAGTATACAGGGTGAATTTTTCAAGTGGGCGTGGATGGCCAAATCCGAAACTATGAGGACTAGCGAAAAGTACTCAAAGGAGTCGCGGGCTCGATTTTGATGAAAACTAAAACTGCATCATTGGATTTTTGAAAAATCAATATTTCTGGCCAGGATTCGAACCTGTTGATTTTGAAAAAAAAAACACACTGTATTATTACACCATTTGATAGTGTCGCTAATAAGGATCAAATTCAGGGAAGTAATGACATACGGCAAACTAAAGGAAAGAGCTCATTTTTATCAAAATACTTTTTTATTTTCTTATGCTACCTACCTATTAAACCTTATCTGATTAATTGTTCAAAATAATGACAATTGTTTTGAATACATAGCTGGATTCGACGTCTAAAGGATTGTACTGCAATTAAAAATTTGAATTTAGAACATAATTTTGTGAAGGTGGCTGCGCTACGAGTGTTTTGGTAGTAAAAATATTGAGCATCATTTCGAACAAAGTATGAAAAAAGAAGCAGTTTATTAAAATTCAACATTTTCCCTAAGTTTGCCGTATTGTCATTACTTCCCAGAATTTGATCCTTATTAGGGACACTATCGAATGGTGTAATAATACAGTGTGTTTTTTTTTTTCAAAATCAACAGGTTCGATTCCTGGCTAGAAATATTGATTTTTCAAAAATCCAATGACGCAGTTTTAGTTTTTATCAAAATCGAGCCCGCGACTCCTTTGAGTACTTTTCGCTATTCCTCATAGTTTAGAATTTGGCCATCCACGCCCACTTGGAAAATTCACCCTGTATATTAGGACGTATGGTATTTTTTGTCCCGGTTAAACTTTCTCGTGGGATAATTTCCGACCGACACGAGCGAAGGCGCGGGCAAAAGTTATCTGTGAATTTTTGCACACATTTACGAACCAACTCCTCTTACGTACTTACCCCTAGAACAATCAAACTTTGCTGCTTGTACCTAATCAGAGGGTCTATTCTCATAATTTTAAGAACGTTCAGTCTTATCTGACAAAAATACCTCTAATTACCTACATTTTTGACAAGTTTTTGACAATGATTGTCGCTGAGATAAGATTGCGATTAGATTTTGAACGTTTTTAATAACTGGAATTGGCCTTCTGATTATAATTATGTGATCACATGACAAAACAGCTTACATCGCTAGTTTCAATCTCCGATATTCATCGAAGGTCAAGATCTGCGAAAAGCTCTCGATATGCACTACTCGACAATAGCGATGGATCACAAAACGTGTCCATTCTCTAGTGGATGCAGATCTCGAGATTGTAAAGGTTACGAGCCTAGTCTGGAGATCTAGAGAGCTTCTATTTGAAGGTCTTTGATAAATGGTAAATGATATTTATTTGTGTAAACTGGTTCAAAAAAAAACTTTTAAAACTAGATGAGGTCGGTGATTACTATCGGACTACTCCGAGAAGAAAGACATCGGTCTTTCTTCTCAGTATAGTCTGATGGCAAATAACGGACTTTAAAAGAGACTATGACATCTGGGTCAGACGTCACAGTCTCTTTTAAAGTCCAGACATAATCTTGGTCAGGCCATATGAGAACCACGTACCTACTTAGATAAATGTCTGGGATGGTCTTTTGACGACGTCATATTTGTGAGGACCTGTCCAATCAGTGCAAGCATTTGTCAATAATCGTGTAGCACAAGCACAACTCAGAACCTAAGTCAATCAAAACCTAGTTGATGGCCTAAGCTATCCATGATAACATAACGTGACTACTCACATAATATGTTATCTTATCATAGATAGGTAGCTTTTCAAAGGTTTGTATATAGATAAGCCACAGAACTAAAAAGATCACCAACGCAGCTGACGTTATTAGAAGCCATTAGTCATGGAAATGGAACGTAAGCAGTCAAAAATACACACAAAAAGACGGTTTTAATTAAGTAACTAATTAACTAAACTCTGTTTTAAACCATTAGGTACGGAAATTAGTTAATTAGTTTAGTGTTTTCATGGTAATTTCTGCAAAAGCCTTTTTCGCTTTCAAATCTTTCAACCACAATCAGTGACGGATTAAGACTACTTGATGCCCTAAGCAATCCACGCCTGTGGGCCCCCCTATCCGTATGTCAACTAGAATCGGTCTTTAAACCTTTACCGCCTAAATAACATTAGTTTTTTGTAAAATAAGATGATGAGATGTACCGTTTATTTTCGTTGGATCTCACTTTTGAATCCCATTTTTTAGGTATTAACGATGGATCCCGTTTGCTATTTCCGTTGAATCCCATGTTATAACAACATGTGTACATTTCAGAAGAAAAGTGATTTACCTTTATCAAACACTAGCTTTACCCGCGACTTCGATCGCGTGGAAGTTGTAAGACACCACAATATTGTAAAGTAACAGCCGCATTTTATAAAACATCCCTGTACACTTGTACGTTTATAGTTTTGGTCTTAGCAGCCAAAATATATGGAGACTTAGGACTGGTGACGCGGTAGCAAGCGACATATACTTAAACTTATAAACTAAACTGATAAATTTTTGTTTAATAATGTGTTATTTAACAAGCAATTCATTTTTTATTCATTTTATCTCATAAAACAACATTTGGAATTAAAACGTTTTACATATTGACTTATCATTATGCAATTTCCTAAAAATGAAACTCATTCTTTTATGGACTTGCGGTAATAGAAAAAAAGAGATTATTTTTAGTGGGCTACCCGGAACCGAACTAGTTAGATTAATTATAAAAAAAAAACAATGTTAGGTTAAGTGAGGTTAAAACTGTGACCCCTACGCACGAGCCGAGCGAGCGAAGCGAGCGGTGCCGCGGCAGCGGCCGGCGAGTGCCAGAAACGACTAGATTATATAGAAGATGAGTTGTTTGTGAAATAAATAGTATACGAAACGTTGGTTGTAAACTAAAAACTTGTCAACGGAGTTTTGGTGAAACATTAGTGAACCCCTCATTTTATTATAAACAATTTTGTTGTTGAAAGTACCCGCATTCAGATTTTTTAAGCATTCGGGATCCAACGGAAATACTTTTCGGGGTTCAACGACAATAAATCTTGCATTTTTTTAATTCGGGATCCAACGGAAATACATAATAATATTTTGCGGGATCCAACGCCAAAAATATTAAACTGGGATTCAAAAGCGGGATCCAATGAAAATAAATCGCCAGGCGGGGGGCCCGCGGGAAGGAGTGGTTTGTGATTGGCTGATCGCAATTCCGGTACATTCGAATTGCCGAATGCACTAGTGGGCAGCAAGTGGGCAAGCGGGAGCGGGGTTATGACTAGGTCGGACTCTATGTCAACTTAAAACGCGCGAATTTTCAAATTAGTCCTAGAAACTTTTTTTGGTGTGGTTTTTGGTGACGTGAGAGTGAGACGTGATGCCCTAAGGATGGATTTTTTTTTGTGCTTCTTCTGGTGCCCCCCCAGGCGTGATGCCCTAGGCAATTGCTTAATTTGATTAAGGGTTAATCCGTCACTGACCACAATCCTAAAAGGTTTCCGCCCAGTCTTTCTCGCGGAAAACTGAATTCAGTGAATCTCTAATTAAACTTTTTGCGGTTAGTGCCGACTTCGGGCCAGTTCTGGGCTAACACCTCTCTACCTAGAAAACTAATAATTACACCACCTACATTCACACTCACTTAGCTGCCTGTACCTACCTTAGTTTGGTACTTACACAAATTAAGTTCTGCAGTTTCTTTGTTTTCATACTCCGAGTTACAACATTTCCACTGATACGTGGGGTATCGCGAATAGAAAACTCATATACTTATTTACAGGTAAGATTTCAGTCAAAAAGTAACAATTGACCTTGGCTGGATGTTTCCGGATGTGTAGCGGAGCCGAGGACCGAATTAAACAGCGTGCGATTCGGGAAACCTATGTCATCAATGGTCTTCTGAAGGCTGATCATGATGGTGACCGGTTGCCCAACTTATAAGAATGGAAGTAGGAACCTATTAAAGGTTTAGGTAAATATGTTCCTTGGACTCTAGCCGAACAAGAACGTACCGCGACAAAATCATTGAAACCATAGACGAAATACCGTCAGAAATAAATAAATAAACCTGCGTTTGTTAATTTACGTGGGTACACGCCGCCGGGGTCCGATAATACTCTACGTGACGATCGCTTCCTCCTTCCACGGTCCCGCCATTATCGACATAGAGGAAAAAATATGGAGGCTTTACCTGGTCAAAGTAGATAAAAGGAAAGGAATGGATATGAACGGTTATTTCTTCAGAATACTCTATTTGCATTTGCATAGAAAGGTGTAGGGTTGTTGTGTGCCAGTTATGTTATTGTAGGAATACCTATTATAAAAGTTATTTTATTTTTGTTGTGAGGCTGGCCGGTGTTTAGAGGAGGTATTGGTTAAAATGGGCTATTAGCTCCACCCGGTTAGACTGGAAGCCGACTCCAAAATAGTTGGGAAAAGGCTAGGCAGATGATGACATGAGTAGGTATCATTCTTCAGACCATCATCACGACTGGCGTAAGGATTGGTGATCGCAGAAAATAAAACAATAACAATTTTTGCATTATCTTCATATTAATATGAAAAACGTAACTTGTCATAAATAATTTATTTTACATTTCAGAACTCGCAATGTCAAAAATATGAGCGAAAATTAACATCTTGGTTACAGAAGAGATTGGCATATTACAATAATAAATAGAGCAAAAATTAATTGGATGGGGAAAGGACTCATTCGTTGAAATAATCAAAACTCATATATTCGTCAAAGAACTAGCCTAATCTATCAGTCATTTGAACATAATTTGTATATAATTTATAAAAGAAAATCATCGATATGAATAATGCGTTTTCACACTTGTTTGGGTTATATCCGTTGTATTGTGACGAATATGACTATAGAGGCATGAGGAACAGGGTGCAAAGTTCACTCATCTTCCATAGACAAGGGACGATCCTCCGACCAGACGTCGTGTCCGTTGTATATATCGATACCTGTAATTGGCAAACCAGCTTTAATTAAAGCCAACTCCAAATTTCGTCAAAAATATTTTTTCTTTTTATTTGAGTCTACAAAAAATATTATACAGTTTTAAGTGTCTCCTGAAACATTTGCTCATATGGAGTTGGCTGGTTTGCCAATTAAGGTATTGATATGTTAGTTGCGCGGTAAACTCTGCTTGCGCGATGCAGGATTTTGCGTGACGACAGTATGATGCGTAGTTCGCATGTAGATGCCGCTACGTGACTTATATAAAGGTCCATGGCCAACTATGGCACGACCAAAAATGGACTTGCCTGTGACCTACACCTTAACATAATGAACACGATACAAGTTCACTTTAATTTTAACATTCCCCGTGTATAAGGTAAAGTCAGATCTTTAGTAAAATGTACGAAAGCCGTTACAAACAAAATGCCTATTTATTCTTTAAAAGAAGTAAGACCATTGCTTCAGATAGTAAACATACTGTTTAAAAGAGTCTTCAGAGAGCGATGTCATCAATCTATGGGAAGCTCTTCGACAATAAAGATGCTACATAAAGAAGTAATTTTTATTCTACGAATGTACAGTCACCAAAAGAAATAAGTAACCAGAGTCGTCGGACACAGGTAGTTGAAGTTAAGTAAGAAATCGATGGATGTTTTTGAATAAAATTAATTTAATTAATAGAAAACAAAGTGTTCATTCATCAAATTAAATTGCATTCAAATGCATCCATCGGCTTCTTACTAAAAGAACCTGGTCAGTTATCTCTTTTGGTGACTGTACATTCGTAGAATAAAAAAAGAACATCTTTATACTATAGTACATTTTACTAACGATCAGACATTTTAGAAAAATTACAGGGATCTAACATTGAACACAGTGACATTATTTTGGTAGCAGAAAGGTTAGGTAAACTTTGAAAAACAGTTTAAACAACTTCTCCATCTTTTGGCAAGCAACCAAGTGTGAAAACACAATTAATATTAAAGCGAACGAAACATTTTATACAAGCACTAACATTTTTAAATTATAATTACACCAATAAAAACACCAAATAATGTACAAAATTCGGCCATCGTGATCGCCACGGCTCAAAATATAACATAATCAAATGAGCAAAAAATTATATTAAGCTACCTTGCTCAAAATGCTTAATAATTATTCATAATGGTTTTCAGCGTTTTTAACAACTTTTCAGATTAATTCACATTTTACTAAACGCCAAGAAGAATCGCGGCTGTCACGGTCATCAAACGTGCGAGTAGGACGGAGTTTCTAAAAACTCAATTAGAATCTTCCAAAAACAGTGTCCATCACTTTAAATTCCAAAGCCTCATTCATCAATCGTAGAAAAGTAGTAAGTCTTTATTTCCTGCCCAAATTAATGACATCTGTACGAAGTCACTTTCAAGCGTCGTATTCACTTTTATTGATTTATCATTCCAATCATTAATTTATCGCTTTTAATTTATACTTCAGTTTTAATCTTTTAGTTCATGTATAATTTTATTCTAATAATAGAACTCATTTAAACATTAATTCATTTTCACATAATATTTTTGAACATTAATTTAATGCATGGTTTTATTACATTGTATTGCATGGTTTTATTTAAGTACTTTTAATTAATTATATATTCAGAGTAAGTATACTCGATAATGTGTAAGCTATAAACCTGTAGGTAATTGAGTGTGCATTATAGGATAATGTATACAGTACAAGCCTTCCTCAAGAATTGGGCTACCAAATGCAAAAATATTTTTTGAAATCCGTCCGGTACTTCCAGATATCAGCGCGTTCAAATAAATAAACAAACTTTTCTAGCATTATTAGTATCACACTATTACACTAATCACACTAATATTATAAAGGCGAAAGTTTGCGAGTGTGTGTGTTTATATGTTTGTTACTTCTTCACGCTCAAACGGCTGGACCAATTTTGATAAAATATTGTATGGAGGTAGCTGACACCCTGGGTTAACATATAGGCTACTTTTTATCCCGATATTCCCACGGGATCGACATGCGGGTGAAACCGCGGGGCGCAGCTAGTAATATATAAAGGCGATGATGTTGATGGCGCCAAACAAGTAGCCGAATTCTGGGCCGAGTCCATATAGATTGCTATCAACACGCTAAGAAGGAGAAGTAGGTATATATAATTGTATTTGTATTGTTCGTTGATAATCCTTGAAATAAATTAACTCCAGACCGAGTCTTCTGGCATCTCGCTTCATCATTTTATGACCGGACCTGTCACGGTCGTTGGCGTTTAGTATAGTAACAATTTATTTTCCGATCTAAGGAGCTTTTATTATAACTAAGTTGCCAATCTACCCGTGTCCATTTCATACGCCTTGCGTATTCGCTCACAATATCGGGATTATGAAAACGATGAGAATTAATATGTCAAGTTATTTTTTTAAGGCAATGAATTGCAGATACATCAACATAAGTCGATATCACATCAGTCTAACTGATAGGTTTGGCTTTGAAAAAGCGGAGAAGGATGGACAGTTGATTACAAAAATAATAAATAATCAAATGTTAATTTCTCTGCCTAAAATTTTGGTTATTTCCGAAAAAAATCTCGTTAGTTTCGAAATTAGCAGTATCTTAGGCGATTCTCACACTGCACCGCATCACGCAGCGGGGCGCAGATAACTCACCCACGCGCGTGATTTTTTACATACAAATTCAATAAAAACGCACTCACGCGCGTGGAATTTGACTCCGTTTCCCGCACTACGCCGCGTGAACCGCAGCAGTGTGCCAATCGCCTTAATGTTCAAAATATGTGTACTCTTGAACAAGCCCTCTATCATTCCTCCACCTTTTCGAAGCCCAACCAAATTACGCCAGAATATATTTTTATGGAAATGGAAGATTACATTTGCACAGCGTTGGCATCAAGTACATTATCTATTAAAATATAGCCCATTAGCAATTACTCCGAAGGTAAACGTATTAGAATTAGTTATCTACATAGACAGTCATACAGTGAATGCGTTATCAAAAGCTACCTGGCTCTATACCACAGCCATTTAATGAGACTCATTCTAAAGAATGTACGAAACTCTTTTCTAGTTTTTGTTTTCATGGCATTTATTTACAAATTCTTCAATATTAAGGGTACAACAAAGAATGAAGTGTTCGTACTTCCAGTTTCAATTTACTTTGTAGTCCGACCGTGGATATAATTGATATAATATTTATTAACCCATTAATCGTTATGGGCGATCCAATTGTTACCCCAAACTCCGAGTCTGATTTCATTCGCCTAAAAATCACTCACAATTCTCTAACGCATTACCTAAACGACGTCAGTCGTTTCTAGCGGCCAAAGAAGATCAATTTATTTAATAAGATAGCTAAGTTTTGAGTCTTATATCTTCAAAACATTAGTAAACCAAGCTAGTACAGGCACAAAACATTACAGATTATTATAATTTATTCATTCAAAATATTTTTGTCAACTGGCAACACTGATTGTAAAATGTTTGTGTTTCCATACATCAACAGTTATCCCTTTAGTCAAAAACACCAATAATGTAATTAATAAACGTCGAATTTTGACCAATATGAGCTGAAATGTATACTGATAACGACAGTATACAATAAAGTACACGCGCCCTATTTTTAAAAAACCAAACGTTTCAAACCGTCTTTCAATGTATTGCAAGAAGGTTTTAACCGTTTATCTGTATTGATTGTAAACGATACAGATTTTATCAAAGCAAGAACATACCAAATAATCTAACATCCACTGTCGGACAACGATCACCAATAAACATGATTCCAATATACACACGAATATAAAACGCCCGTTATATCAACATCCAACTAATTTACACTATTGTAGTTTAACTACATTTCGCTAGTTTCACAAAAATATCCATTTTGCGAGGGGTTCTAGCACCTCTGTCGTTGGAAACGCGTATCGATTTCTTTGGGAGAGATACTCGTCAAAATGTTACATACACGCTATGAAATATACAGTTACTGACAATGAACGATGACGTTAACAGGATAAATTAAAAAATAAATAAATTCAATAACACTTCTCGTCGATATAACAATTTGTGAACTTATTTATATACAATTAAATACTTACATCTACACATAGTGTCGTAATATCATAAGGTTTATGACTGGATAACTCACTGTCGACATTCGACTGAATCACAAGCGTTACTATAACTAACCAGACACTATCGTCTCATACGTTTGTGCCTGTGGCCCTTGCGGCATTATGTGAAGTCATTAAACTGCGCCAGAGCCGTCTTCACCCTGAAAAAAAGTTATTACTTTAACCACAAAGAAAACGTTGTAAGTATATGAATAACTAGAATTTATTCGGAGGCAATCATAAGATTAGTCATCTACATCGCATCTCACACTACATGTGTAATCGATCTGCTCAAAGTGTGGCGGAACACTCAAACAGCATCATGTAGGAATTTAATATTATAGAAATTCGGAATGTAATATTACTTTGGTTTCAAATGTAGGACTTGGCCCCTCTATATAAACATAACGTATCACTGTGGCACGCCGATATAAAATGGCTTTTTTTTTTGCAGATTTACGCATGTGCCGGTGGCATGTTCTACGGCACACGCCTCGCGGTTGTTTTCACGGAGCGTCGCTATTTAAACGTATTAACAATACTACAATATGAGTATGGTCCTGAAATACAGTTACTCTAACCTAGCTAGAGTCGGGATTTCACATTTTTTCTGTAACCCAGTTTATGACAATAAAGAAGTTATTAACTATTTAGAATATTTAGGGCTGATTCCTCCAAATAAACTGAACGCAATAAGCACATTTACTGCGTACAAGAGCTGTCAATGTCATCATTGTTGTGGAACATGTAGTACAGCGATAGCAGCTGACAGTTAAAATGTGCTGATCGCGTTCGGCACTTAGTACAGTAGCGTACTCACTTGTCGTGCAGATGAGCGACGTCGTGCCTTCCGCGCAGCAGCTTGAGCGCGCGCAACACGCCCAGCTCGGCCAGCCGCGCTTGCCGAGCGGCGGCGCCCGCCTCGCCGCGCCACACCAGGTTCCCCGCCACGAACAGCGCCGCTTCCTGCAGCTTGCTCTCCGGATGGGCCTGCGCACCCATACAAACAACAACGTAAATCACTGTCTTGATTGACAACACACAAAAATGCGAAGCACGGTCAGTTCCCAGAAATATTACGTATGTTTTAGGTTCAATTCACAGTGAATGAGTAGCGACCGGCAGCGTCTATTGAGCACGACAAGTAGTGTCGCCAAGAGAAGGCGCGCGACCGCGGTTTCGCACTATGAGCAGGGACAGTTTACATTCTACAACAGGTTACATCTGCGCAAGCACACGCACGCCACCGCTGCGTATGGTGACTGGGCTAGGCTAGACCCTTGCGAGTCTCTCAAGTAATACTACGTATTTTAATAATGAAGATAAATTTTAAATAATTTGACACTATAACTGCTATCTCGGTGTGATTTGAGCCTTAGTGCCATGACGTGCTGAAATTACGCGACGGACGTTTGGCGTGTTTACACCTGCAATGCGTTTGTAGTAACCAACAACATTTCGGCCGAAATTACGTCGTAAGCGTAAAAACCGGTCACCGAAACTTCGACTTCCTTGGTATTTCCTTTAGAAATTACGACGCGTAATTTTCGACATTATCTGCCATAGCGTCCGATACATTCTTACGTCGAACTGTACATTGATATTTACTCAGCATTGCGCAGCCAGATCTTGGCCTAAATTATGTTAAATAGTATTACAATCACAGACAAAAAGCAACACACACTCGCTCCATACACAACTTTATATTCGCTGTCAGCGTAATTTAATCCTTTCCATTTGAGCTTTTGCACATTGATGTTGCATCGAAACTGTTGAACTACATGCCAATCAAGAGCGTGTTTAAGACGCTGACAAGAGCCAAATAGGCTTGTTTCGAACAATTTTTTAGCCAAATCTATACAGTTTGACACGGCGGAAAAAATATATGTTAATCTTGAACATATTTCTGAGAACCCTGTTGTATTCAAAACACGTTTTTGAAAAGTTTTCTCGATACAAAAAAAATGTAAACTAACCTCTTAAAATGACCTTCCAACAAAAATATCTGTATTACTGATCAACGTACGTTGGTAAAATTTATAACAATAACGTATCATATTTAAATACAAAATTTGGTTGTTTTTTATTTTTGATTACTCAACTTATTTTTAAGAAATTAATTATTTTATGGTTTGTAACAACTTACGAGTGTCGCGTCATCGCGCTTCTCTTTCTTATGTATGCAATCCGACAGTGATCGCTTAGGCGCGCTGCTAGACGGACGTATGTCGCTTTGCCCCGCTAACCGCTATCCGTTCATTTTATTTTTTGTTGATTGACAACTTCAAACATACTTATATGTACATATTTTATTTTTTCCCTAAAACTACAATAAGTTGTAAAAATATTAACACGTAAAGACATTAGTAAATATAGTTCTAAGTTATGAAAATATTTGCTGTGCAAAATGGGAAACAAACAAAAATGTCGGAGGCCAGCAAAAATGTATTATAATTCTATACTAACAAAAACATCTAATGGAAGTAGTAAAGTATTTTTTTATATTGTAATATTGACAAAACACGTACACGAACAGAAATGAAATTATAAATAAAAGTACTTATAGGCTTTGTACAATGCGTAGCGTAAATTCGGCTGTGATAAAAATACCCAATTGGTCTAGTGGTATTTACGTAATTTCTGAAATAGCAAGATTCGAGTTCGAAACCAAGTTGATTTTTATTCTTTTAATTTATATAACTATATTTTTTCTTTATTTATTTAGTTTTTGGAAATTTTCATTGTTTTTTATTCATTTATTTTGTATATTTTTAGAATAATTATTAATTTTCTTTACAAAAAAAAGATGTTTGGCGGAAAGTTCAGAACTAAGCAGGCGAAGCTTCGTTTTCGCATAGATTCTGAATAGCGAGTTTTGAGTTCGAAACCAAGTTGATTCTTATTAGGAATTTTTTTTTTTTTAATTAATTTTAGCAAATTTTCATTGTTTTTTTTTTTAATTTATTTTGCATATTTTTAGAATAATTATTAATTTTCTTTACTGGAAAGTAATAATTGACTACAAAAAAAAAATATTTACAGTTAAAATAAACGTTTGGCGAACAATTCAGAAGTAGGTGAAGCTTCGAAAATTGTTTTTCACCAGTAAGTTTGTAATACGCGCATACTAACTAAATATAGATAACAATTTTATTACTTAGATCATAGAAAGAAAGTCACAATAAGTCCAGTGATAAACACTATCGAATTTACATAGACCTGTGACTATCTTAGAACTGGACTTATAGGAAAATATTCGTAGCTTTGTCCATTGTTTCTTGCCCACTCTATATAAATCATCGTGTGAGACTTGGTATTTTTTTAAAGACGTAATTGGTAAGTTTAGTGCTGAAGAAAGTTCTTGCAAGTTTGAATGTTTTATTTTTTACCCGACTGCGCGACGCAAAGGAGTGGTAATGTGTTTATCAGCCTATGTATGTATGTTCCTTTGAAGCACTATACAGACCAAACGCCTGGGCCGATTTTTATGATTCACACGTCAATCGATTCCTCTTAATCCGGCGAGTGTCAATAAAGACATGACGTTAGTAAACATTCAATATGGCGACTACTGGACGCCATATTGTGAAAATGATAAAAATGAAAGTCAACAAACTATGTCAATATGGGGTATCGTTGTTGAATATATATTTAATAAAAATCATTTTTAGTTTTTACCCGACTGCGGCGAAGGAGGGTTATGCGTTTGACCTGTATGTATGTATGTATGTATGTCCGTTTCTTTGTTACCTCGTAACTCTTATACGAATGAACGGATTTAGATAAATTATCTGTCTTTAGATTTGTCTTTGTGGCACGAGTGTCACTGACTACATGAAAATAAAAAACAAAGTAAAATGGCAGATTTGGGGTGCCATATTGTGGAGTTCGAAATTTTTCTTTCTTCTAATACCATCGAGTGGGATATAAAAATAAAGGGTATTTAAAAGGTGATTTCAAAATTATATACAACTTATATGGTTAAAAGTAATTCGAAGTGACAATATGTAAAAAACGAAATAAAAAAATTAACTTCTTTCACATTTGTAAACTAAAAATCTGGAAATAAAAAAAAGTAATTAAACCCGACTGCGGTAAAAAAAACTGAAAAGCTATAAACAAACCCATTTTAAATTAAATAAAATTTGGAAGCAGGCGGGACCCATACCATTTTTATATTTTCAAACTCAAATGGGTCTCACCTGCTTCCAACTTTTATTTAATTAAAAATAAGCTTGTTTATAGCTTTTCAGTTTTTTTTTTAACTTAAGCTTTTTTTACCGTAGTCGGGTTTTTTAGTTTTTTTAATTACTTGATGGTATTTGTGGCGAAGATGCCATAATTGAAATTAAATGCCAAATCAATGCATACAAGTTGGGCTTGAATGAGGCTATCAACAAAAAAAAAGTAAATTTTTGGGTAAAAGATAAAGAAGGGTGCCTAAAAAAACACAAATCACAACTGGTATAATCAAGTTCAGAGCCAGCTCCATAATTATTACAAGACGTAAGAAATGCTTGTTTGCAGTATGGTCCGGCTGGAGAAGAAGTTAAATTAAAGATAAAATTAATAGAAAAAGATGACCTTTTTTGGGAACAGAAAATGAAACAAAAATTAAAATCATTTTACTTAAAACACCTACTCCCTGAAATAGTAGACCCGAGATTCACACGGAACTGCTTATATGAGACAACATTAAAGTGCATGAAATAGTCCTTCAGTCACCAATCGATCAACCCACATGTTCCAGATACCTCAGTAAAAAAACCTATGTACATCCAGTCTAAAAAGTATCGGGAATAATAGTAGTGGGTCTGTTTATAATGTATCTAAGTTACAATAGCATAATGTCAACTTGCTTATCGCCTTATACAAAATATTACTTTTCCCGATGCAGGGACGTTAATTTTTGAGGAGTTCTCCTGGTATTCCACCATCAGTTCCATTTCACCATTTGCATTGTGACGAGCATAAATTGCTTAGCAACCATATTAAAGTAATCGAATCGCAACCCGTGAAATACTTTTTATTGAGTAGTTCCAATAGCCATCTGTGGTCTTCATCATATTAGTTCCACTTTACCAAATGGTGCTTTCCGAAAGCAAATGCACGAGTTACTATATAAAATACCCAAGTCGCTATAGACACCTATAGCGACTTGGGTATTTTGGCCTATAATATTTGAAGAGTTCCTTCGATTTCTGCAGAACCCCATCATCAGATCCTGACTTGATGACGATGGAACCACCTGGAAAGTATACCCTTTCAAACAAAAAAATAATTTTTGAAATCGGTCCAGCCGTCTTCGAGTAATCGGGGAACATGATACATTAAAAAAAAAACCGACGAACTGAGAACCTCCACCTTTTTAGGGTTCCGTAGCCAAATGGCAAAAAACGGAACCCTTATGGATTCGTCATGTCTGTCTGTCTGTCCGTCCGTCCGTATGTCACAGCCACTTTTTTCCGAAACTATAAGAACTATACTGTTGAAACTTGGTAAGTAGATGTATTCTGTGAACCGCAGTAAGATTTTCACACAAAAATAGAAAAAAAAACAATAAATTTTGGGGTTCCCCATACTTACAACTGAAACTCCAAAAATTTTTTTTCATCAAACCTGTACGTGTGGGGTATCTATGGATAGGTCTTCAAAAATGATATTGAGGTTTCTAATATCATTTTTTTCTGAACTGAATAGTTTGCGCGAGAGACACTTCCAAAGTGGTAAAATGTGTGTCCCCCCCCCCTCTAACTTCTAAAATAAGAGAATGATAAAATTAAAAAAATACATATAATGTACATTACCATGTAAACTTCCACCGAAAATTGGTTTGAACGAGATCTAGTAAGTAGTTTTTTTTTTTAATACGTCATAAATCGAAAACCGCAATTTACCTTTCACAAAGTTACAACGAACTACAAGAACTTTTATATTATGTTACTTGCTGCTACGGAACCCTTCATGGGCGAGTCCGACTCGCACTTGGCCGGTTTTTTTTTGAAGTCGGTTAAAAAAGCAAATAAAAAAATATACCTAATTATTACAATAATGATTTGTTAATATAGTTTGAGATTTTATTTTCCATACATTTATATTGTTTTTCAATTCAGTGTAAATAAAGTGTCTTAAAATAATTAAAAATAAAAACAAAAATATACATTGGTTTTTTATAATCGCCTTGTCTTATTTGTTGCTAGCTCTACACACAGAACAATAAATATACAAGAGCGCCATCTATTGGTTCGTTTTTAATTATTATTGACCGCGTCACACTGTTCCTTACTTGGTAGTTCGCTGTATCACCGCCCTTTAAGAATGGCGCTAGGATATCGGAGAAATTGTGGGCGTGGCTAAAAATACCGAAACATCGGAGCTCGATAGCGGCTTTCAGCGTCTTAAGCTCGATTTTTTGCTTGGCAAATATAGTTGTCACGGTTCAGTCATCCGCGCTCTCTCACTCTGGTTACATAAGCACATACCTTCCGTCGTCTTTTCAATCGCCCATTGAATCGCTCTCGTCACGTACTCGGTCGATGTTTGTCCCCAGGACCGTTTTGATGCTTGGACCTAGGGCCAACATCCCAATATGATCTGCGACATTCTTGCAAAAATGAACGTTGAGTCATTTTAACAGAAACGTCACATCACTTTCGATTAATAGGTTTTATGATTGCAGGGTAAGGGACTTTGTTAAATTCGGAAGTGTCGCAAAAGTATTTGTGGACTTGCTACTATAATAAAATCATTTGCAAGATCATCCATAAAATGTTTGCTCATAGCATCATTTTCATCATTCACTTCTTTGCTGTTTTGATCTTCACCTTTATCGATCAAATATAATTATGTTCTTTTTGACAATTCACTTCATTTTTCCAAATACTACGGGACTTACTTAAGGTGCTAGCTAATAAAAATATATAATCACAATCACGCTTCTCACATTCAAGCAATATTTTGCATTGTATAGAATCTATAAATAAAGTCATTCATTCCACCCAGTAGGTACTATGAATTCACTGCAACATATGTCATGTTTGTTAGCCAAATCTAGAAGGAAAAATTTAAGAAAAATAATAAAAGCAGTGTATATTTTGTTTATTGGAAAGCGAGATTCGCAAAATAAAAGGCCTTAATATAAGCATAGCCTACGTACATATATGTTTATCTTACACCTTACAGTGGGTCAACGCATGTGTTTTCGCAAAGCAATCATGCAGGATGGGTAGTGTTATACCCTTTAGACCTTAAAGTTTCGCATTCTAATTTTCGATTGAAATTATTAAGGGAGTGACCACACTTATCGACGCGGAATCAGCTTGAGCCCATCACGTATCACCATGCTTGTCGCATTATGTAAGTAACAGTGCAAACTGTGCGTCTTGTCGCTGCGACTTGACGCAGAGCTATCGTTTGTGTCTGTGAAAAGACGTCACGACAGACGTCGTTCAGGAAGCGATCATTTTCTTTAAGAGTAAACTAAACGCGAGCTCGAACTCACTAGTGGTCATGGCCAAAATCACGCTGTCTAATTTGGCTTCGTGTCTGACGGAGCTAGTATCAGTGATGAGCAGTTAGACGCTAATCTACAAGCACAACATCTAGTTCTCACGCACAGAAACACCGTTCCGAACTGATAGGCGCATAAAAATGTTTGAAAAGTGCTTTGGGAAATCGAGTTCTATGAAAAATCTACTACATAAATCAATCACAAATAAAGTTTTTTACACTCTTCGATAACTGAGCTTTGTCGGTACGGATTTAATTTTTAATATTTTTCATTTCTTTTATTACTTATTTACACCCAAAGTTACGTTAAAAATAGCAAGAAAAACGAATCTTTGTTGGCTCATAACTTTTAAATGGCTTGTTATTTTACAATTCTGCTTCCGTACAGACACAATTAATAATTAGACAAAACGATACAATGTTTAACTTTGGATGTACAATGTCAAACAGTGGAGTAATACTCTCCCGAAACTTGTATGGAAAAAATATCGAATAGTGGCACCTTAAGTATTCGACGCGCTTCCACGTCTGATTTTAGAGTCCCAATACAAATACACGTGCACCTTCCTCAGTGCACAGACAGCAAGACTGACGCTGACCTGTCGCATGTGACTGTCGTCAGACGTGTTTGGGCACCGTGAGTCTAGTCGCTGCGATAAGTAGCATGCGGGTGCGACTCCCCTAGTCTGTCGTTGCGACTCTGTAACTTGATGCCAAGTGTGCGGAGCTTTGGACAAAATATATGTAAATTGTCGGCCGCAGCCTATCGCGTCTAGTCAGCCATATCTACCTAAGTTCGACGCGGTGTCGAGTCACGTCGTTCGACCCGAAACGAGGCGAATGACGTCTTATAAGCTATTTCTGACCGGCTCAAGCGGATTCCAGGTCGATAAGTGTGGTCACTCCCTAATAGGACGAAGATATGATCATTATAAAACACAACGTTAGTTTTTTGAAAAACTGATTAGTTTTCGGAAAGTGGACGCCATTTTAAACTGTATTTCTAGCACTGTATAGCCTATTTTACAGCTCGTGTGACCTAAACCTGCACTTAAGTCACGCTTTTCTGTGACTTAAATAGTCCATTTTTACACAGAAAAGCGTGGCTTAAGTGCGGGTTTAGGTCACACGAGCTATAAAATAGTATACGGACTTAATGTACTATTTTTTATTTATGAGGGTTGACCCACTATAAGTAGCAGATACGGTCGCAAAACGAAAGGCTGTGCAATATTCAATAGCAACACTGACGAAAAACTTGTAAGTCTCACGCATCATGCAGGTAAAAACGGTTGTAAAGGTGATTAACCCTTCCATTCTTCGACTCTATGATATAATACTCCCCAGATAGTGAATTTCCTTAAAGCTTATAAATGAAAATTGAAAAAAAAGAAATAAGTGCAGTAATAAACCATAGTTAGTTAATGTCCGCCACAAGGAATAATAATAAGCGAGAGTAATGATTCGATAATGACTGATCACGCTCTATACTCTGTTCATTGATTATTTTAATTATTTATTTATTTAATACTTCAAGCACTTAAATGTATAGAGGCGGACTTAATGTCATAGGCATTTTCCACATCGTTTTACGTTATATCACGTGAAATCGATATCGATATTTTTTTTCAGAAAACTAAAAACTGTAAGTAATCGAATAATTTATGATTAAATACAGCTTAAGGCTGCGTTTTCACCAGAAATGAGCGAGGATGCGTAGCGAGGGATGCGTTTAAAACTAACGAATAACATCGCTTCATTTTCATAGCTTGAGCTAAGCTAGTTTTGTTATTGGATAGTTTTACGCACATCCCTCGCTACGCAACCCTGCTCATTTCCAGTGGAAACGCAGCCTAAAACTGCCCATTTGGCATGTAAAATGTATGTTGAGCATATGAGGTGCTAATCATTATGAAATAATCACTCAAAGACAAATCCTAATTCAAATACAGGGCAGCAGAAACATCGACGCACAAACTGTTACCATGGGTTCAGTACATAATTCTGGGCTGAAATTTTCACTCGGTTATTAAGACGACACCGACCGCGCAGTGGCGCCCTCATCGTTTGTTTGGTTATTTCTTTTATTTTAGAATCAAAATGCAAAAAATAAGCATGTTACGTTGTGCTCCACAAGATAATACGTTATAATTATTACATTGTTAAGTTTTATTATAATCCTTAAAACGAAAAATAGTGGCCACTATTTTCCGTTTTAAAACTGAACTACCGTTTGTAATAATAATAACGTATAATCTTGTGGAGCACAACGTAACATAATAAAATAAAAGAAATAACCAAACAAACGATGAGGACGCCACTTCGCGGTCAGTGTCGTCTTAACAAAAAAATTTGCTGATCCATACATTTTGACCACCTCGTAGGTGTTGCACTTTTCTATGAAACGGTTGTTTTTTTTTATTAACCTACGAAAAATGTCTACGCTGCGGAGTCTACAATCATGTGCCGAGTTCATAGTTTCAGTTTGCGCGTCGCTATTCCTACCACCCTGTATACACACGCAGAACGAAAAGGCCAACTAATTTTCAACGCATTCTTCGTCGTCCACATCGAGTATGTGGTGTTACCAATCTGTCATTTTGATTTAAAATGCCTCAAGCATGTTACTAGTGAAAATTTACCCAGATGCTTAACCTTTTCTTTCCTTGACTGTACATCGCAGAATAGAGGATAGGTAAATAAAAATTTCAAAAATCAACGTTCTTACCAGGTAGTCAACCAGTTTTCTGAGCACGTCTTCGTTGGCCATAATGAGATCCTTTGCCTTCTCTCCGTCGCCGATGTTGCCGAGGATGCACAACGCTTGTTCTTTCACTTCCGCCGGGTATGAGCCCTCTAGCACTACTATCACAGCCTGGTAACAAGGAAAATTATATTTTTGAATATGACCACAGATTTTGACTTTTTTTTTATTTGGGACAAAAATACAGCTATAGGTACTATTTTCATCTCACGAAGCGACGCGCACTTTACTCGTGGTAACCAAGTGTACAAGCACGCTATGAATGAATGCGTGAAGAAGAGTAGTGTCAGTAGATAACACACACAGACATTTCCAATTCGCCATTGTCTCGACGGTACCAAGAGCTCCTGCGTTTACACAAACATTTCAAGTGTCTACCTATTCCTGTTCAAAAGATACAGTGCTGTAACAGACAGACGGACGAACGGACAGCGGAGCCTTAGTAATAAGGTCCCGTTGGCACCCTCTGGGTACGGTACCCTAAAAACCATCATTTTCATACTCTACATATTTCTAAATACGAAAGACCCTTCGCCATGAGAATCCAAATATTATTGAGCGACATACCTGCATAACTTGTGAGGAGTACTCGCTCATGATGGCGTCTATATGGTGCCTGGTTGACAGCAGGTTGCGCAGTAACCCTAGTGTCTTCATGATGACGCGCGTATCACTATCGCCTAGCAACCGAAACATCTGCTCCGTGCCTAAGCAGCTCAGAATGCGCTGCTTTACTTTTTGTTCAGCCTGGAATGTTAATATGGTGTTACAATTACTAAAAAACTAGTTTTAATCGATAAGCGAAACGCTGCGATTTCTGGAAGTCACGGTCATAAAACAGGAGAGTAGGAAGGAGTATTTACGAGATTTCTCTCGTGTTGTTTCGCTCCCTCGTTTTTTAACAGCGACTGTCACGAACTTTGGCAACCTCTTAACCGCCCGACTTTATATCCGTGGTCGTGGCCGAAGCGCCCAAAAAAAAAAAAAAACCTAGATATAAATACCGATTAAACGAGATGTGATGATGTAATAAAATACAGATTTAACGAGCTGTGGTATTTGGTCGTATATACAGAGTGTTACAGAAAGGGTATATCAATACAAACGGGTTGAAGAGTGTATCTGGTCTAGAATCTCTGTACAAAATTTCAGCTCAAAAGCAATAACTTTGAAAATGCTTAATATTTTTTTATTTCGACGTCACGGCGCTGCACTGGCGCGCGGCGGCGTGATGTGCCTGTACTAGGCGCACAGACACACTACAGATAATGGATGATGACCCTCGTAGTGCGGTGACACGTTTGTTTTGATTTCAATTTAATAAACTATCGAAATAAAAAAATATTAAGCAATTTCAAAGTTACTGCTTTTTAGCTGAAATTTTGTACAGAGATTCTAGACCAGACACACTCTTCAACCCGTTTGTATTGATATACCCTTTCCGTAACACCCTGTATACCACCCGGCCAGAATGGACACGAAAATATTTGTCGAAATTAATCCGGCGTAAGCGGTTAAAAGGTTAACAAATGGTACTTATGTTTTTTAAAGATTCCAAATGGTCATAAAAATAATTTGGAAAGGTAATCGAAAAAAAATCGGTAATGATCCCAGTTTTTCTAAAACCAACTTATAACGTATTGTCTGAATTATACAGTATTTTACCTGAAAAGCCATGTTCATAAGCGCCCAAATTCCATTCAATCTCAACGCAGCTTCGGGCATCTTCGTTAAATTACATAACATTTCTACTGCACCTACGAAAAATACACCAATAAGTTACCAAAACCACAAACCTTTGGCGCCAATTATTGACAATAAAGTGTGTTACAAATCAAATCAAATCAAATAAAATCAAAAGTCATTTATTCAAACTAGGCTGAGAATCAGCACTTTTCGAACGTCAAAATTACAAAAGACAGTCCCCCAAAACGCCCGCCCTTCGCCACTTCCTAGTGCTTTCGCTGGGGAGAAGAAGTGGCGGAACAAACTCCCCAGCAGTTACAAACCTTGGTCCAACATTGGTTCCTTGGCCGGTGAGAATTCGAGGAGTAAATTGCAGAGTGTTGATGACGCGACTGTGAGTAGTTCTGTTCCGGGCGAGTCGCCTAACAGTTGCATGAGAGGTTTCCATACGGCATGGTCCTAAAAAATAATGTTATTCTGTTCGATTCATTCTAATTTTAACCTTATTTTTTCAGCTATAAGTCACAGTCTTGCTCGTGAATGGGATTGGGAAATAGGAATAGGGATTGTAGAATTTTGAAATATTTACCTGAAATGTCGTTCGTAATTGTTGAACAGATCTTGAAAGTGAGTGTAAACATCTAACAGCTGCTAATCTTACCTAAAAAGAAAAAAAATTGATCAGTTTTATACACAGTTTTATTTGAAACCATTGGGAAATAAAGCATAATTTCGTTTCGTTAAATAGATTTTCTTTTTGTTCTAATAATAGCTTGTTTAACAAAAGGCTTATTTTTACTCTAGAGACCACTTCACACTTGTAGGGCAAAAAAATCTATTGCCAATTTTTTTTTGATCAATTGAATGTACACAAAAATTAAACAAAAACAAACCCTTTGTGTATGGCCTCAAGATTTACTTCAAAATTTAATAAACATTCTCACCGAAGCCTCAGGGTTATTCATTCCATTGACAACATGCACCATCAAGCCGTGCGTCTCTATAATCCTCTTCCGTATATCTTCATCATTAGCTCCCAGGGAAGCGAAACATTTGAACGCGCCTTGCTTGGCGGCCGGTGATTGGCAGTTGACGATCTCTGCTAGTGACGTCATCAGGTGGTTCGAGATCGCTGCTAGCCTTTGCAGGGATGTGTCTACCTAGAATGTCGGAAATGATTGCAATTAGTAGGGAGAATATTAAAACACATATCATAGCGCTTGTATTCCCGCAAGAGGTAGGCAAAGGTGTATATCCTAATATCTTTTGTAACCACCTTTTCGTGGGCGCGTTGCGAAAGAAAGCTATAATTTAGTGCCAATTTAATATTGATCATTTACAATATAGATTAATTATGTCAGAAATGTGTTCAATGGTGCAACGGACTATTCCAGCGAGTAAATGAATAAGTTTAATTTGAACCATTAGCAGCCAATGATGGTAAACATGAAATGAAGCTATTTATTTAGGTAACAAGAATGTCCGTAAGTTTGATATTTGGATCACTCGAGTCAGTTTTTTTTTAAGCTCAAAGAGAAGACATTTATTCATCTAAATGGGGGGTGTGACTGGATCAAAGCCTCTTTATTACAAAGTCCAGACTGCGTAGACTGTATGATAAATAACATAATAATATGTTGTAAATATGAAGGTGTAGATAAATATGAAGGTGCGTATTCATGAATAATGTGTTCCCTTACGTGAGGCAACTGTCGCATACCTCTGCTAAGTAAGCTAAGGTCTCGGCTGCCGACGCGCGGATCTCTTCCGGCATGTCCTTCGTGCAGAGTCGGGCCAGGCACGGGAGGGCTCCGAACACCACTCTGAAATATAAAGCATAAGCATAATCAGTCTATAACGTTCCCACTGCTGGGACACGACTACTCTCTGTGAAGAGTGGCCGTAATCCACTACGCTGTCCTAGTTCGAGTTGGTCAATGTCACGTGTCTTAGATTTTTTGGTTTTAGGACATACTCGCGATGTTTTCTTTCAACGTTTTAAGGGTAAGGGCGTTTGTGCACAAGGAATTTTACTGTCCGGCAATTCGATTTTTTACGGTCCCGTATGGCACGCCATAATAAATGTATATACTAGTTTGTGCACTTGGTTAAAAAATTGGACTGCCGGGCAGAAAAATTCATTGTAGTGGACAAACACCCTTAGTCGTATGTCGCGGCCTTCTCCCCTGGGTCACCAATACTCTCGGAATATAAAGTTAGGGGTTTATTTAAATACAGTAGGCCTAAACTTAATGTTCTTACCGCGGATCGGCGCGAGCTATACCTATAAGAATGTAGATCATGACTTTAAAAAAAAAAGAGTCGGTCGCCAGATCGCTAGCGCAGCTGACTGAATACCGTTTGTGTTATGTTGTCATCCGATGCGTACGCACCCACGTGCGTACGCGTCGGATGACAACATAATACCGTGCCGCACCCGCAACCGTGGAGGCTACATTTTATATCGTTTTGACATCATCACATCGGCGTGAAGAGATTATTTTCTAGATGAGTACCTCATGGTATTGAAATTGTAAAATAAAAGGTAATAAAATAAGATTTGTAGAAAAGTGACTTTAAGGGCATGGTTCCCGTTTGCCTTTTTCTATGGAGAAGACTGGCCAGAGATTATTTTTCATAATAAATCATTATTATTTAATACATTATACAGGTACTGGCAACAACAATATTAAAATATAAGATTATTTACTACTAAGTAGCAAGTAATGGGGCTCGTGGCTAATTGATAGCAGCCGCACGGATCGATCGAAGGTTAAGCTACGCTTGCCGCGGTCGATTCGTGGGTGGGTGACCGTCCATTACAAATCGAGTTGCTTCCTTACCTGGGAAAGCACATTAAGCCATTGGTCCCGGCTGTCATTCGTAGATCTTTGACAGTCGTTACTGGGGGTATCATGTTCCTTAATAACTGGGTTTTGGAGATCAGATAGACATATAGTCCGGTTAGACGGGAAGCCGACCCCAACGTAGTTGAGAAAAAGCTAGGCATGCCTTACATGGATTGGATTGCATTACATGGTTGTGGTAACAATAACAATGTGGTAACAATTCAAACAAGAATTTACTACTAAGTAACAAGTAATAAAATAATATACCATCTCTGGGCAATGTGTGAAATGAATATTTGTTTTAGTATTAAATAGATAACCTAACATTTGACCTATCTAATGCATGCACTATTCCGAACTTCAAACAAAACACGATATTAACCTAGCGTACGGCTGTGTATTGCCTTTTCTACTAAGTAACTATAAACTGGACTTTAAAGGCAAATAAAACGTTATAACGAATTATTAATCAGCAGCACCGTGCCTCTATTGAAATATTATTGCTGGGACTAAATGGTTGTTCATTGACGATCCGATTTGTATTGGTTTATTTTGAGTGACATCAGAACAAATGCATGCTGCGTGCCTGATTGTACAGAGGCCAGCTCATCAAGCTACCCCAATCTGTCAAATTTTCCCAATCGAATATGAACCTTATTACTTTGTAGTAAAGTTGAAAATCTATCAAAGAAATTTGACAGATTGGGATAGGTTGATGTGCTGTCGTCTGTACACGGAGTCGAGCCCAATCTCCTGTCCCTCGCACACTCTCTGCGCTCAACGCTCTCTTGGACGCTAAGCCTGACCGTGATGTGTTCGCGGACGAATGGAAGATCCTTGTCAGTATGTCTGGAGTAATGTGAGAATGAGCGTAGACTGCCGAGTAGTTATATTATTATATTGGTATTTATCTAATTTATTATAATATAAGCCACGGCCGTTTTATGTTATATAAATAAATGAACAAGAGTCTCCGCTTATGATACATGAAGTGCCCCGACTCCACTGAAGCTGAAAATACTGTACGAGCCGACTTATTACATAGTCAAATCCTTGTTATTTCCGCTTAAATAAATATCTAGTTCAAACTGGAGTAAATTAAGTGGTTTCAAAACGACTAGTACTACTATTGAATAAGATAAAAAATTTAAGTTGTAGCACAAACTTGAATTTTTCCAAAACAAAATATTATATTTTTACATATTTGTATATAAGGATCGTAGCAGGTGGCATACTATAGTTTCTTGCTTCCCCAATAAGAAGTCAGTTTATGGATGTAGGTATGTATGTATGTTTGGAAAGTAAATGGCGAACGCAGAATAGATGCGTACCACGAAGGCTAGTTCGAGGCGGCGCAGGTATATAATTCCTGAAAAAAGAACTTACGAGAAGCCTTTGACCAGCAATTTGACAAGTAGTATCGAGTACTCACTTCGTGTCGTCGGCAGGTAATGCCCCCGCGCGGTGCATGAACGTGAGGCAGCGCGCGGCGCCCATCGCCACCGGCAGCGGCTTGTCGCGGCTCACGAGGGTCGATAGCAACTCTGGGATAGACTTGTCTTCGTGCCTGCGGGGAAGAAACAAGATAAAACATAGTGGTTTAATTTTAGAAGCACGTGAGACACGCAAGCAACGGCTACGCCGGCGCCATAATTATGCACAATCGCCCGAATCGCACATAAGGCTATCATCTTTATTGTATAGTCGATCTCGTAATTGTTTTAACACCTTACATAAAAACTCCATGATTAAACTTAAACTTGTTTCCCCGACCGAAGAGTTAGGCAGAAGAGTACCCACAGTAGATACACCTGCATTTCACTGTTATGTTTGTAAGTCCTATGTAATAGGGGGAGAGCCTCATGCCATCAACTGGGCACAAATCCAGACTCCGGGCGGCTACTGAGAAATTATAAACTCCACTAAGTTGTAAATTGAAACTTCAATAAGGTGGAAATTTTCTATCACATATACAAGCAAAAATAGCCCTTGAAGTTTTATAACATACAAATGGCATACCGACTTTAAGGCGGTAATACAATTATGAGGTCGCCTAAACATTGAAAGACCGGATCTCGCGCAAATATTATCTTTTAACTGTTTTATAAAGTTATACAAATTCACGTAAACTTTTTAGAGTAACCATGAAGTCTGGAGTTTATCTTAAAATGTATTACTAAATTACAGACATTTCCATATTAGGCTTCATTTTGTTCTTTAATACTAATGCCTTTCCATCTATGGTGGGTCGAACTCCAGTCTAACTTCATTACTAATGAAGTTAGACTGGAGTTCGACCCACCATAGATTATCTCAGGTTATTAGTACTAATGAATCATTAGTACTAATAACCTGAGATAATTCTCCACATAAAAACTGAATCATCGCATAATCTATGTGTTGCATACATTTTATATTACTTATGCCAATAATCGTTATTCAAATCGCTTCCTTTTCTTGGCAACTAACAATGAACTTTGTCAAAGTCATATCAATGACAAAATAAAAGTGCAAAGTCTTACAAGTTACAACGCAAATGTGAGATTACATTTGACTGGTTGATCCACAAACTCTAGGATGTCCACCATGCTATGGAAGGAGCTATGCTAATTTTTTTTTTAAAGTAAGGCCCAGAATTTAACTACCCAGAAAAAAACTGGAGATATCGATATAACTTGCAGAGCTAGCAAGTGGCAGTTGACCAGCTACTTCTGCACAATATTTTAAGATATCCACACTTTTATTAATTTAAGATTTCGTAACCCCATTTAGCCACCATGTTTAGTTTTTGTGGAGGTTCATTTTTGCTCTAAAATATGCAGCATAAGAGACGCTATCGATGCTTCTTTTATCATTATTGTGTACCAGGCTTAATTCATGAGTATTTTTTTTTACATATACAGATAAAAATTTGACGATTATCAAAAAATATTACTCAAAAACTAGACGTAGGTACTAGCTAAATGGGAATACGAAATCTTGCATCTCACGTAATATTTATTTGATCAAATGATTATTTCTATCAGGTTTTTAAATAAAAATGCGATGTCCGAAAAATGGGCTTCTGAAAACACTGTGGTCTCTTAAAGCCTTTTGACTAAACCAAGTGAAACAAAGTCAAAGTCAAATCATTTATTTCAAGTAGGCACATAAAGGGCACTTTTGAACGTCAAATATTACAATAAAATAGAATTGATTCTAGTCGCCCCTTCCAAAAGGTTCTATTTTTACAAAGTTTTGTATACATCCATTATATAATTATATGTGAAGACGATGCACCTACAATAAAAGTAGTCTACCACAAAAGGTAAAAAGAATTAAAAATAAAGCAATGACAGGTAAATAAATTATGTGAAAGATACATTGTGCTCACATATTTACAAATATTGTAAAAGTAGATGTAATGTGAGACGATCCACAGCTAGGTGGACCTGCGACCTTAAAAAGTCGAGTGGGACACACTGCATGCGGAATGCGGGGAACGGGGTGTTGTGGCACAACTTGGCAGAGCCCTACGTCCAGCAGTGGACTGCAACAGCCTAATTGATTAAATGAAAGAAAGAAAAGAAAACTCGGTTTACTTGTCACATAAACATGTGCATACAAAAAGATAATTAACTCGAATAATAAAAACAAAATAGATCTAATAATCACGTGCACAAAACAGAATAGTAAACAGCTGCACGTCGTGACTGCGACAAGAAGGCTTCCACTCAGCATGATGTGTGCTATGGGGACTGTAGCCACATCAATCATCACAGCGTGACCTCATCGGAGCAGCATGGTGGTCCACGGCGGCGAGCCTAGATGAGTGCGCTGCTTTATCCTGAGCCGCCAGACTAAACATTGATAAGACCGCGTCCACATTCAGCATGGCAACATAAACACAAGCATTGCGACTATTGTTAGATTTAGATTGTATAGGGCACTCTTCCGAAGACCTTTGTAAGAGGCAGTCGATCCATGTTTTATTTTAATTATATTCAGTGAAAATATTATAAGATATACATCCATACATCAACTAGTATTTCTTCACCCTTCTGAAAACTCAAGATCCTCTAAAGGACCCCACAGCACAGCGCTGATTTTCAGTGGTCATCCGAAAAGAACGAAAGTTATTGGTATATTTTATAATCACTTTTACTTTTACCCTCTCATTATGTTCAGTGGCATGTTACAGCGTCATTTAATAACCCAACGACTTAGTAACTGCAGTGTTATCATAATAATGTGGTGTCAATGGCGAAAACTATATATTAACTATCAACATTAATTAATCGAATAACGTAAACAACTTTGACGTAGTTTATTTGAAGGAGAATATGGATTTCTATATGAAACCGAATGAGTTCCAAAATCTATATGCCCAATAGAATAGAATACTCTTTATTATGTACACCAAATAAATTACAGACATAGATAAATTTTACAAAGGGTGACACAATGGGCGGTCTTATCGCTAAGAACAATATTTTAAAGACAACCTTTGGATGGATTAAAAAGGGGAAGGAGAGACAAATAAACATAAACAAATAGAAAACTTAAGAGCCTATACTACCTCAAATGGCTTAGCGTGATCCTCCGTTATGTCGAAAATACTGCACCATTAATTTTGAAATAAATATATGGTAAAGTTGAGGATTAATGCTAAGTCTTATGTTAGACGAAAACACGATTCCATAAAATTTTCTCGATAGAAAATAAATCCAAAGTTACCTGTAACCCGAACAATAAACCGCTGGTATTCAAAAAATACTTCAAATTAGATCATGAAACTTTGCATACTAACTGAACTTACTTTAAAGCAGGTCTTATGTTATTTACTTTTTTATAATTACCATTATTTTCACTGTAAAAAGCAAATACCTAAACTTTTGGCGCTGCCTGCCGCCCAGCACCGCACTCTGTCTCGCTCTCACTCAGTCAGCGAGCAGTATCGTATGAGCGAGATAAAGAGTGAAGTTTAGCTGAGGTAGGATAGGCTCTTAAACATAGTCAAAATATTATGCTAAACCTTTATATTTAAGTAAATGTTGGCAATCAATCAGTATTTTCTCTTATGTATTTTCTCTTCAAATGATATAATTTGTGTTTACATAGCAAATAATAACCATACTAAATACTGTGTCAGCCAATGTTTCTATACTGTTGGTATAAATAAATAATATATAATTGTAGCAAGTGGTCTTAAAATGAGATTAAACTCTGTTTTTTATTTTCTATACAAAAATGTATAGGTACTAAACAATGTCATGTTGACAAAAAAGGTCCATCGCATCTGTCATCTTAGACTAGCAAATTAATACTAACTTCAATTGTCGATTGACCCACTTAGAGGTGGAGTTTTGAAAGGTCCTTTCACAGTGCATGTCTGCGAGAACACCCTCTAGCTAGAACATACCTTGGCTAGCCAGGCGGTTTGTGTTGTCTGTCAGTCTGTCACGGAACAGTTTTATAATGTTTAGAAATGTGTCATGTGACCTTTGCGACAAAGTTCAAAGTTGCATGACAAGTGTCACCTGCTACATTGCTGATCGCTCATTATCTGATTGACACGTGTCGTGAGACTCTTTGTACAGATTGATGTCGAGCGAAGTCACCTTTGACTTATGAGGAATCAGTGAATCATTCTAATCCAATCTTAAGTTTTCCAGCTTTGCATTACAAGTGGGACAACCAAGGCGAACGTTTATGGGTACAGAGTTTTTGAATTTAAATTACTTTGGCTGAACGTACAGAGTTTTTGAATTTAAATTACTTTGGCGGTTATGCCAACCTGTAAAGATAGAACGATTCAAAGTATGTTAGTCAAAGTATATTTTTATTAATACCTAAACACAGCAGAAAAAATCTTACTTTCGCGAAAATGCCACCAATAATTGTAAGTATATTCACGACTGAAAAGTTGTATGAGCAGGAGGACACTTGATAAGTAAGCCACTAAAAAAATAGATGAAAATAGATGTTGATTATCACACAGCAAAATGAACTGTGGTCAGCTTAGTGGGGCCATACCAATACTATGCCGTGCTAATTTTAAAACTTTTTGTCAAATTCCACGCGGACGAAGTCGCGGGTATCAGCTAGTTTTAAAATATAATTTACATGTCATTAATGACATAAAGAAAATCTTAAATTAATTCACTGACAGACCCCACACAATCTTAAACCCTGGCTCTATAAACATGACATTTTCAGGTTCCTTGTATAACAATAGTGAGCACGAAGGAAGATTTTTTTTTAAATCATCCAATAAAGTGGTTAAATAGGGAAGACAACAGACACAATAGAAAATCTATTGCTCGGGTCACCGGTGACCGCAGTGGCAGTCAGTGCCTTAGGGAAGTTCGTCACTTTTGCCAATGGAAAATACCATCGGGCACACGGCTTGCATCAGTATAACTGTGGAACTCACCTCGTATTCAATGCAATCTGCGACACTTTAGGATTTTCAAAGCACATTGCGGCCAAAAGGTCCAACGCAGGGAGCGCGGGCGCAGCAGGTGGGGTAGCCGCTAACAGCACAGCGGCCGCGCCACACGCGCCGGCCGCACACAGCGCCTCTTGTTCCCCCGCCCCGCTGCACCAGATGGAAAGGATCCGGACCACGCACGCGCGCGCTGTTGCTGAGCCTTCGCAAGCTATTTCTGACAAAGACATTAGGGTTGTTAAAACACAATAGAAAAGAAATATAAAATGTTTATTTTGTCACAGAATGTGCATATAAAAAAGCCAAAAAAGGCATCCATTCAGCATTATGCTGTGCTATGGGGGACCCTCAGTACGGTGCTGATTTAGACAGTTCCTTAATTTTGCCGACGCGCTTAGTTTAGTAACTTAGTATTCAGTTTCTGCGCTACAAGTCGCATAAAATATAAGTATGGACAAAGACAAAGGATATTGTTAGTAAAATCAACAAAGATGCAGGAGAAAAGCAAGGTATAGCGGGAGAAAAAGCCGTCTCTAAAAAAAAATCTGTTTTGTACCAGGTTTTTATAGCCATCTTCACTCTTTCAATAATAATCGATTTTACTGGAGAATTGTAATGCAGCATCTTGCATCATGTGTGTTGGTGCATTCATGGTGCATGTGTGACTAATCAGACCTAATTCCTACAACCAAAGCCACATAGTTTCTAGGCATGTGTAGTGTGTAAAGGTCAACATACATACACCACACGAGAAGTTACTCGCCTGAAAAACTGTTATCGAAAGGAGATCAAGAAGTAGACCTGTGTTAACAGTATGTACGAAACTCGCATATAAAGGTAAAACTTGCCACTCGTCTAGGAGACTTCCTTGGACATTCTCGCTTCTCGAGAAACGCGGTCTGGTGTAAATTAGCCTTTAGTGGTTCGTGTAGCGACGCGCGTGCATTTCATGCCTACTTAGAATTCAAACAATAAACATCATGGCATTGAACACATAATACTACTGCACGATAAAACAAGCAGCAGTATTATGTGGATCTTTTCACACATCCCATTCATACTCGTGTAATAATTAGCATAATTACTGTAAGCTTATGTTTGCAATGCTTCTTACATAATGTAACACCTTGGTTATAAAGTTTCTTATTTCAATTCCTGTATCCATGCCTGTATATAATAGTCATTTTAATCCCAAACCATTCTAAATTGGCCAAAGATGTAAACAACAATGGCCGCTCAATATTTAGCGGTATGTTTTCCACACAACGAGTAGATTAAATGATTTTTTTGATAATTTGTTTGTTTTTATTATAAAAAACTTACTCCAAATAGTAGTTTTATTGATAGATCACATTATATATAAAAAAATATTAAAAAAAAGAAAATTGCAAAATGTCTATGTCAAAGGCTTCTAGGCCGCAATTCTATTATTTCCAATGTTTCCCAGACGCTAATATCATCCATTATACACCTACCACAGTATAATTTTTTCTATAAATGTGTATTAAATACTCTTTGGACATATTCAAATTTCAAAGAGACAAAATGGAAGTCAATGTTATTGGTTTTGGTTCCGGGGCACCACCTTTTATTTACCTTAAAATTGGAATAACTTATTGAGCATGCATTATCCACACTGGGCGCGCGTGGTACATTATGGCCCACTCCCTCTCACAGAGAGGAGGCCTGTGTCTCAACAGTGGGAACATAATAGACTAATTATATTATGTATTGAGCATGCTTTATTTGTTTTTTTATAATCCTTGACAGAAATTAATAAAGCAATTTGTGAACAGTAGAGTGAGCAAAAAAACATTTTAAAAATTTGATTCAAAGATTTCCCACAAAGTTTTATACAGGCTTCCTTACCTTGTCTATAAGATTTCACAATAACACCTCAAACTGTGTATTTTGTTGATTTAAGCAAGGTTGAAGTAGTGCAAATGACCTTAGTGGCATAGAAACTTTTACTGCTGTAATAAGTCCAAATAACCTTCAGGGGCACATAGATCAATATTACAACATCTATAAATGACTATAGTTCTTATTTACAAAAATAGGCAAAGATATTAGATATTATTGAAAATTGCTACTATCATGTAAATCAAATTATGCAATAAGATACTTTAAATAATGTTTAAAAAGGAAATTGGCCCAGAATTTAACAAAAAAAATGAACTGTTCTAAAATGTATGATTAAAATGGACTGATTTACAACATGCTTATAGGATTCCCAAAAACAAAATACTTGAAACTGTTAGTTTGTATATCAAAACTCTTTGAAGGTGAAGCTATGGATCCTGCATAGATAAATGGAACAACTATTCACAACAATAAAAAAAATAATGATCACTTGATAAATACTTTCCCATGTATAATACAACACTAGCTGCACCCCACGGTTTCACCCGCGCAAGTCTCGATCCCGTGGGAATATCGGGATAAAAAGTATCCTATGTCCTTTCCCGGGACTCAAACTATTTCTATACCAAATTTCATCTAAATCGGTTCAGCGGTTTAGGCGTGAAGAAAAGACAGACAGACATAGTTACTTTCGCATTTATAATATTAGTTTGGAAGTTTGGATTTATGCCTATAATATGAACAATGTTTTATGAAAGAAACTTACGTGTCAGCCTCGTCAGTAGCCTCATGTCAGCTGGTAAGGCAGCTATCGGTGCAGGTGGATGCAAGAACACACTTCGTAGCGCACATAGTCCTGCTTCTGCCAACTTTGTTCCAACAGGTACAGTTTTAAGGAGCTCCACAAGAGCTGTTGCTGTACCCTGCTCTACCAGTGAGGTTACATTTTCTGGTGTGCCTTTTGCAAGTGAACCTGGTATGATAACATAAACATTTACAGACTATTAAAACAAAATAAAATCAATAATTATGAAATACAGCTTCAGTGTTTTATAAACCTAAGTGAAATATATTCAAACTATCACATGGGAAAAGCTTAAAAATGTTGCATAGAAAATGTGTTTTGTAAAAACAAGGGGCACCTGTTTGGTCAGGACATGCTGTGCATTTAACCCAATTTCTGATCAGCCTCATGTACATTATAAACACTTGTCAAATACTAAGTAATAAGCAAAACAAACAATTATTTGAATTCTAAACATTACCGATTGTGATAGTGGCTTCCAGTCTTATGTTAGGGTCCAGCGTTTCATCAGACATTAACTGCAGAAGTCGCGGCACTACACCTTGCTGTATCACTGAGCTCTTCTGTCTGTTGCTGCCTATCACTGAGTTCTTCAGCGTCACTAATGCGTCCACAACCTTCGGAGCATCTGACGAATACAGCTCGTCGATATAAGAACGTGAACTTTCAATATCCTATCGGCAAAAACGTTTTAGGTTAAGAACATAATCGCAAACCAAAACATACTCTCAAATCGTTACATCTGATTCATTGACTTACCATGAATACTGTTAGTTGCTGCATGTTTTTATCTTTAATTTACGCAGTATTGTTGGTAAAAATAACGTTCGAAATTTCTTCCGAGGCCGAATACGCTGTCACTTCGCCACCTGTCATTCATTGATGCATACATGCATAGACTATCAATGACATTAAATGATGTACTCTGTGGCATAGACTACTATTACCTTAGAGCAAGGTAAATGCTCTAAGACTATTACAAAGCAGAAGCAGAGACGATAATAAAAAAAAGGATGCATTCCTTTCGCGATTCTATGGTAATTTCGTTTTCAAACTTGCCAAGCACTTGGTTTTACAGCGTTTTTTGGTAACAGAATTACTAATCTTTTGGTTATGAATTGAACACGCTCAGCCAACTGGTCTAAAGCCTGATTCAGACATGTTTATTTTCATAATTTGTAATGCAATGTACATACCGTGTAAATGTGATGCGAATAGATGCACGGCAAACAAACTCAACGCGAAGAATGTGTTCAACAGTCGACTGTAAGAGGAAAATGACTAATGAGCCAATAGATCAGTGCGAGCGCCAGCCTCAGTCTGAGCGTTACATATAAATATTATAATGTTCGTAGTGCCGTCTACACCAAGAATTCACGTTACATTACACGATACTATGTTACATATTACCTACACATGATGATATGACTGTCATGATCAAGTGTGCACACGAGCGACAGTCAACCCTCGTCGACGACAGAGGCAACTGCAACCGTCGCCGCATGTCGGCGGTAGCCGTCGACGCGTTGACGGTGCTAAAATACACGAACGACACGTTGTATGCGTTGACGGCTGTCGCCGACACGCGTCGACGGTTGCAGTTGCCTCTGTCGTTGACGCGTTTCGCTAGTGTGTATGCACACTAAGGGCGTTTGTGCACTACAAGGAATTTTACCGTCCGGCAGTCCGATTTTTTACGGTCCCATAATGTCACGCCATAATAAAAAAATAAAATCGGACTGCCGGACAGTAAAATTCCTTGTAGTGCACAAGCGCCCTAAGGATCGTTCAGCAGACGGGTCCACATTAATGGGCATAGACTAATATATATAATATGTTTAATGGGTTTATCTTTTTATTGACTGTGTTACCAGCATAGAGGAAAATAATATATCGGTTACCAGTGTTACAACAGTAAAAAAATTAATAAACAGGTGAAACTCCGCCAGTTCTATGTGAAAGAAAGATGAAAGGGAAATAATGACAGCTCGTCGCCAAGTATAAACAAGTCGAGTAGATAACTTTCTTCAATTCCCTTACCCATTATTTTAATTGTAGTGTGTTTGTCATATATTGTGTGAGGAACAAGCTAAGTTGAAAGTTTTCGTTGCTATATGTATTTACATTTACTTTCGTGAACAAATACCATGGCCGATTCTGGGGTAGACACCAGTAATGAGAGCAGCGATAATCCAATATTTGATCACTCTCAGTGTATTTTAGAATTCAGTCCACCGGCTATACCAATAAATCAAGCAGGCCAGCCAATGCCAGTCGAGTTTTTGTCGGAGCCTCATGACCATGTCGGAAAAATCAAGTGTTCTACTAAAGCCAGACACTGTAGGCTGAAATACAGGTACGGAGGCACTATTTGCTCATCAAGAAACCATAAATTGCGCTTTGCCGCCTCTACTAATAATACAGAGCTTGTTGAGAAACTTCTATTGTCAGGGGCTGACCCAAATTCCTCAGATGAACACAAAAGAAGTCCACTGCATTTGGCTGCATGTCGTGGTTACGTTGACGTCATTAGAACGTTGCTAAGACATGGTGCCAACCCTAACATCAAGGATACATTGGGTAACACACCACTGCACTTGGCTGCTTGTACCAATCACATTCCAGTGGTCATAGAACTACTTGATGCAGGTACTGATGTGAGTTCACATGATAAGAATGGGCACAACCCAATACAATTGGCACAGAGCAAGCTGAAACTCATTCAGATGCGGCCAAGTGGGGCTGGAAATTATGAGGAGACAAGACATCTGATTGGAGAGATATGTATGGTTGTTGAAATGATGGTGAAGTATATGAAGATGCAAAAAGCTGATGCTGGAGACTTGGAATCAGTCTGCCAGAGACTGGAGCGTGTCAGCACTCGCGAACAGGTGGACTCTGAAGTACAAAACTTACTTGACAGTCTAGATTCTCTCAAATTGAGATAAATTATATAGTTATTACAAATTTTTATGAAGACTGTTTATGAATATAACTGTCTAATGTTAAGAGCTCAGTTGAATGTTTAGATATTCTAAACAAGTTTTTTCTGTGTATGAACTGAGAATTTATTAATTAATAAGATAAAACTTAATGTTTAACTTTAATCTTTGGCAATTTGTTTACAATTATTTTAGTATAGTTAATGTATGTGAATTGCCATGTAAGTTAACTATAATCAGTTATTTTACTATTTTGTAATGTGTGTTGGTTTTTCATTAAATTACTTTTGGAATAACTAATTATGTCACATTAGTTTTAAGTGTATTTTAGTTGAACTATCAAAAATATAGATTATAATAAAGTTATTGCATCTACATCTTTTCTTTTCATTAAAAATAAACTCCCCAACATCTTTGAAATCATTTATTAACAACAGTTTCATAAAATTGAAAATTATATAACTTTTATTCACAACATTATCCATTAAAATTTGCTAATATGCTACTTTATTTTATACCTAGAATTATATATTACACTCAATAAGTATTAAAAAGCCCAAATATACCTAAAACTATGGAATGCATAAAATAAAAGATTTATAATCCAGTAACAAACCATCTGTAAGTAGTTATTAAATGTGCAAATGACTGATCTTTATACAAGGTGTTTTTTTTTATATCCCATAACTATTACTATGGGGTCAAACCTGATATCGCGAAAAAAAAATCAGTTGTTCCCTACATTTTGACGAGTTATGCGAACATAAATGTAGGGAACAGCTGATTTTTTTTTCGCGATATCAGGTTTGACCCCATAGTAAAAGTTGTTCATAATGATGAGTACAATGACCCCCTAGAGTTATGGGATATAAAAAAAACACGTATAATATAAAATAATAATAATTGTCTTGTGCAAAACATAAAATGCTGTATACTAAACTGGTAGTTAATGCCTTTGAAACAATGCTACTAGACATATGTACAATGTAACAACCTTACAACTGTAACATCTCTAAATTCTATAGACAACTGCTTATTTTTGTACATTATATCTTTATTTAAAAATGGACAAAACCAGAAAATGCAACTGTTTCAAAAGTATACAAACTGCAATATTATCACCAAGTCTTAAGAAAATTAACTTTTACTCTTCTGTATATGGGGTTTTGCAATATGTAGTTTTCATCCTTACAACATATATATAGTTACATTGGAACATTCAAATGAAATATGGCAGAAAAGTTACTATCACAGAAAAACATAATTGCTATAATAATTAATACTGCTAAATAAATTATATTAAGTTATACCAGCAGTCCCAAACCATTGTAACATTTTCAATAAATAAACTTTAATGTATAAATAGTCACCGCACCCCATTCTCCTATACACCGCAAAGGAATCAGATAAGGCAAGTTAAATAATTATTTTCAACTTTATAAGTATGGCAAGCTATTGTTGTAATATTATAATAACAAATTATCAAAAGTCGACGGTTTATTGTAATAATTGAACATCCAAAAAGACAATTACCTACATAAACAAAGCATGCAACAGCTTTCTCTTAGTAACTTTGTTTGAAAATTTTCTTTTGAACATAAAAGTAAGATTTTCTAAAATATTCTAAATAATGCTATCAAGAGAGCGTAAATTATGGTCTCTGTAACATTAAAATGCAATTATAAAGTATTACATAATTAGGTAATATAAGCTTTGAGCTACATACTATAATATTATTAGATAATACATTTTAGAACAGTTTTATAAGTAACACGATTGCGGAAATAATATCCTATGCAGGAATAAAAGTGCAAACAATTGCTCTACAATATTGAGCAAATAGTGTAAATGATCAATTCCTCATTAGAATTTAAAGTGAATGTGTTTAGAGTGCTTACATTTGGCACTTATTCAATGTATTAGTGCAAGCCACGACTAGCTGCTATTTGCTCACATTTAGGCTTTTTATTAATTCACTTACAAAATTATATCACATTTTCAGTTATTGAACCAATTTAAAATAAAATTGTATAACATAAATCACAACATTCATGGAATGATCAACTCAATTGCCTCTGCAATCAATAACTTTTGGTAAGTATTTAAATAATTTAGATATCATCTCTCACACAACCTTTTTTTTCCACCTTTGCTTGGAATCATAATATTCCCATAAATTGCACATGCATCGGCTCGGTTATGGTTCAAATAATTATATCAGTCATTTTATGAATACCTCTTACTTATTTAAATGTGACGTTATTTCATTTCTGGCACTAATAAATTAATAATGTTTGGGAATATTTCAGCCTGTATGGGTCCGTATTCGACAACTTCGCCGTCGACCGTGAGGTTCCCCGTGCTCCCCTCCGGAACTATTCTAAACGCACTGACAGGAACCATTTTTACGTATTCATTATTCAAATCAGCGTGCGTGCCCTGGCCCACACCCAGAAGGAACGATAGTAATTGAGATCTAGAAATTCCTGCTTTGATGATCAACATCCACATGATTCCATCGGAAAGCTGTGACCGTGGAGCGAATAAAAAGTCTTCCCCGATGTAAGGTTGATAGGATACGTGGACCATGACAAATTCGCCATGTTCGTGAACCCAGTGCGTCGGCAATTGGGACATGAGCGAGGGCAGGTGGGAAGCAGGTCCGTGCATGCACGCGTGCACAGGTGACCGCATTTCAGAGCCGCTACTCGTCACGCTGTGGTACTCTGACCCGCGTGTGCTGTAGAATGCACTCCTCCGTGAGTTGACAGAATACCACGAATCCACCCTTTGGTGTTGTTTCCCGTTAATAGCGTTGACAAACACTTCAGAATGTTCGTCCGCATCAATGAACGCTTCCGCATCAGGGGAGTCGAGCGCGCCGTCCTGACTGATGCTATGACTGAGGGTGAGCGGTTGTTTTGGTTTAGGCAGATTGGTCACATCCTTAATTTTCGCGTAACTCACTACACCTTTATATGTCCTCAGTCCGACGAGTCTTGCAAGTGCCCAAACAGCGAACCTTTGACCTCCGATTGCTCGTAATCTCTCGCTTTCGATATCAATGTCTGATAGGAGGCCCCAGCCAACAGACAGAAACGAAAACATAATCTGCAAATAAAAAAAAGAATCATTAATTCAGATTATTACAAAAGAAGAAAAACAAGTGATGACATCATTGGGTCGAGAGAACGTGTTAACGTTGGTTGTGCTGAGAATGGGTTGGCGTTTAAGCGAAGTTAATTTATAAGATAATGGCAAGTGTAAATATCAACAGTGCGGTATCAACGTGCGGCTAATTGTATCCGCGAAGCGAGACTCGTTGTTTGTTGTCTTGTGACGGACGTACTCAATTGAATATCGTAACGTAACATATCCCCGTACGTTGGCGTCGTTGGCGAGACTCGAGAAACCGTGTGCCCCAATGTTGCATAAACTGCAAATCTGACGTGTACTTACACTGGTTCTCGTTTCAATTCTGACTACGTCCATTGGCGCCGTTTGACCCTTCACTATTCCCATCGTAAGCCCGGTTAGGTTTTGAGGAATGTATGGTTCACTGGAACAAAATAATAAAATATTATTGAGACGGTCAAAATAGTCCTGTTATTCAATATTAGAACTGCTTTGGCTTAGTGTTTAGACCCATCCAATACAGTAAAAGATTTGTTCCGCGTACGCCACACATTTTCACCCAACTTTATTTCTATTACTTTGAGTAGGTACTCAAATGTGTTTTAAGCATTCTCATGGTGTAGTTGTTACACGACTGCCCAAAAAAGGTTTGTTATGTTTTGAGGATTCATAATGTGTGAGAGTTTCTTTATTCCACCATAACTTCTATAAACCTGAGCCGTTTTCAATACATATTATGGTATCATTAGAATCCTTGAATTATCTCCAGTACTTATCACACTAATATTAGGTCCTTACATATGAAATTGGCGTTTTGTATGGAAGGAACAAAAAGTCGAATATTTTTTAATATAATATATTTAATTAATCAAAGTATGAACCATTGTTTTCAATGCACTTTTGCCATCTTATAGGTAGTTCATTGATCCCTTTACTAAAAAAACCAGTCGGACGGGAATCAATAAAATCTTTGCAGGCGATTTGGACTGCCCCATCGGAGTTGAATTTTTTCCCTTGCAAAAAGTTATCCAAATTGCGAAAAAAATGGTAATCTGTTGGAGCAAGGTCCGGGGAGTACGGAGGATGTCTAAGACATTCCAATTCAAGCTCTTCTAATTTGGTAGCCGTCTGTTGCGCAGTGTGTGGTCTGGCGTTGTCGTGCTTTCAAGCTTTTTAATCTTCCCAATTTGCTTCAAGTGAATTAAAACAGTTTTATCACTAACATCGAAGCCTGCAGCTAACTCGGACGTGGTTTGCGATGGGTCCGCTTCCACAATAGCCTTCAATTCTCCATTATCAACTTGGGTCTCAGGCCGTCCACGGGGCTTGTTCTGCAGGTCGAAATTTCCAGAACGAAAACGTTGGAACCAAAAACGAACTGTGTTTTCTTTTGCAACATGACCGCCATACACATCATTCACCCTTCGAGTCGTTTCCGCAGCACTAGTGCCACGGCGGAACTCGTACTCGTAAATAATGCGATATTTTAAATTTTCCATTTTGTAAAATGAGTGACGCAAACAGAAAAAACAGAAGAAAAAAAACAAATGAATGACGGTCATCGAAGCACAAATACATGAGTAAATAGCTGTACAAATTAGGGCATGCAAAACCGGTTTTCCGGTTTTGCGCAAAACCGGAAATCGGCCAAAATTTAACGATTTTTGAAAACCGGTTTTGAGAGCCAAAACCGGAGCTCAGCTCCGGTTTTATCAACATTTTTTTCGAAGTAATGTTATTTTGTAGTTCGTCTTCAAAGTTACAAAAATGTTGATTTTTTTGGTTATTGTGGGTGGCTGTGTTTAATATTTGAAGATGCTGATTGTGTTTTCTATGTTTAAAATATATTATTTTTGATAGCATACTTAATAGGTACCAAAGATACCAAAAACTTACTTGATGTTGATTTGATCTCAGTTAATTAATCTTTATACTATTTTGTTATCTGTACAATTATTATGGTTTGGATTAAAAAAAAAGTAAAAAAACTAAAACCCGACTACGACAAAAAAAAACGACGCTGAAAAAGTATGAAACAAGATTTTCATACTTGGAACAGAACAAAAAGAAAAACCGTAGTCACACGTTATTAAAGTGTTTCGGTTGGTACCTATAACGTGTGACTACGGTTTTTCTTTTTGTTCTGTTCGAAGTATGAAAATCTTGTTTCATACTTTTTCAGCGTCGTTTTTTTTTTGTCGTAGTCGGGTTTTAGTTTTTTTACTTTTTTTTATTTAAACAATTTTGGTGTTAAATTTAATACATGACTTTTGTCCGCTAGAGGGCGTCGCTTTAAATTTGAGCAATATTTTGGAAATGTACAAGTGAAGCCCTTTCAAATGATACCAAACATGGCGTATTTATCTCAATTTTTATTTTTAACACATTACTTTTTGTCCACTAGAGGGCGCCGTATCGAGTTTTGTGCAACGTCACGTAGCCTATGTTCAGCGGACAATTAAGACGGTTCTAACGATACCTCATATGTCGAGTTCCGATAAGTAGATTAGGAGCTATGAGGGAACAGATGAACATACTCACATACATACATAGCCTGTTAAAATCATAACCCTCCTTTGGCTTTGCCGTAGTCGGGTAAAAAGAAATGTATCATACAATTTGTTTTATTTGTAGACTTAGTGGGTATTTAAAAAAAATGGTGTTTCTTTTTAAATTATACTACATTCGTTTTTTTTTGCTAAAACCGGACCTAGCTCCGGTTTTCGGTTTTGGTTCCAAAAAAACGATGTTCAAAACCGGTTTTGATGACTTTCCGGTTTTGCATGCCCTAGTACAAATTTGAATTTGGAATTCCTTACCAAAGAGGAGAAATTCGTGATTAAAGTGGCCAGTACGAAAAACGCCAATTTCATATGTAAGGACCTAATATTATAAAGGCGAAAGTTTGTGAGTGTGTGTGTGTGTTTATATGTTTGTAACTTCTTCACGCTCAAACCGCTGAACCGATTTAGATAAAATTTGGTATAGAGATAGTTTGAGTCCCGGAAAAGGACATAGGATAGTTTTTATCCCGATATTCCCACGGGATCGAAACTTATGCGGGTGAAACCGCGGGGCGCAGCTAGTGTAAAATAAAACGACCAACCTTTACACCGAATGTGCACTCGGAGGCGTCTCGGCTATAAGTCACATGCCTCTAACTGCATGTTATAATTTTTGGTATATTTAGGTGGATACCTATTCGGTTTTCATTTAATTTTATTTACATTTTTTCAGGTGTTTTTATAATGCAACAAACAGTTTTTCACTTACAGAAAAAACGTAGTGTCATTATTCTTAAAATTAAAGTGATGGTGATTGAATATACATAGACCATGACAAATTGGCCGCGCCAAAAGCATTTGCCGAGGCGTCTTCATGCTTTGCGCGATTGAATAATCGGCCCTAAGTATACACACGAGCGACACGCGTCGACGACAGAGACAACTACAAACGTCGACGCATGTCGGCGACAGCTGCTGACACACTAAGTTGACACCTCAACTTATCAGTTACAGACGATACATACAAACTCTACCTACTTATACCTACTCATTCTTGTTTTCCGTTAAGTATCTATTTTCATCATACCTTCTCATACCTCTTAACATTCATATTTCAGCATCATGCAGTTGCCATCTTTTTTGTAGCCAACATTCCGATCCGAGCATGTTTTGTAAAATTATTTGCAAATAGTTCCTGTGACCCGCCGCAATTTCATTTACTCTTTGTTAATTCGGTGCTTCTCAGTTCGGTATATTTCGTCATCGCCATGCATGAGTGAACCGAGATGCCAAAGTCAGACCAGATCACCAGACCGAAAGAAGCACCATTACACGCTAGTGCTCCAGAACTGAAGAGACCGCCGAAATTGAAGAACATTATTTGGTTTTGGTTCTGCTGATTTGAAAGCCCACTTTCTCCAGCTTAGGTAGGGTTAGCTGCTTACGTGCTTTAGGATAGTTGTATGTTTAATTTAAAACTCAATAAAATTAAATTGTACATACCTAACAAACAAATACTTAAATAAGAAAGAAATTAGAGCTTAAACCTGACCGGTCAAACTCCGCGCGTACCCTATGTAGTACGATACAATAGAAAATCAATTCATTTGGAATCGTCTTAATCCCAAAGAGGCCTCATAAATGTTTTGACTACTGACAGACAAAATGGTTTTGCGCACAAACACAATTGTTTACCGGCGACGACATAAAATCTTATCTAATTAATTATTAGATATAATGTAGAGCCTGAAAGTCTGACAGCCAGTCTTACCAAGGGGTATCATATTACCCAGTAATTGGGTTGCGAAGGTCACATAGGCAGTTGCTCCATGTAAAATACTGGTATTCCAGCTGCATCCGGTTAGACTAGAAGCCGACTGAGTTTGGGGACCCTTTAAAGAGATGTAGTTTGCTACATCTCTTTAAAGGGTCCCTAATCTTCATAAAATATTCGTCTGGCAGGTAGTAGTGGGTAATAGTTACTTATGACTTTACCACTGAATTGCTATAGATTATCCCATTACACCTAATATCAAAACCGATGGACGAGACTTCTACCAAAAAGACTGACAGCATTAGCAAAAAAATGGAAAGGGGGCTTTTACCCTGCAGTGGGAGACACTGACAGTACAAAATGTTATATAATTATGGAAAAAGGTTTTGCGATTTTGGGTTTTCTAGTAAGTATAAAGTGTAACCTCAGTTGGCACACAAGTCTATCAATCCTTATACGAAAATGCATCGATTGACATCATAAAAAGAAACGTAATTACGTTTTTCTAGCTGACTGTAGGTACCATTTTTTCCAAAATCTGAGAATACAGTTAGCGTTAGCCATTACTAAAATAATTGAGGACAGTCTCCTAAGAACGTTTTCCTGTAGATACAACGGTCAAGGCACAGACGCCACTCACTATCCGAAACTGTAAAATTTTCCCTATCAACTTTGGAGCTTATACTTTAGCAATAAAGTTGAAAATCTATTTAAAAAATCTGACAGATTGTAGTAGCTTGATGTGCTGGCGTCTGTACTTGCCTGCCCTGACTGGGCTGTCTCAAAATCGACCCTTTAAAGATTGAAAGCCGTTTCATACCAGCTTGAATACAGTTTGTAGGTAATTAAAATTTCAATAGTTAATAGGGACGCCTTGACTTTAAGCAAGGCATATTAGAAATAGTAGGTTAGTAGATCACACAATTAAGTAGTTTATCCGATTATGAAACCTTACTATTCAGTATCCATAGTAGAACTTGTGAATAATCAGTTTGGTGTACTATCACAGCAAGAAGTCCACTTACACCGCAATGACCATTATCGCCTGCGCTATACGAGCTGCGGCGCCTATACACACATACGCATATTTTAATCCGTGTGAGTCATGTATCCAACGCTAACAAATTAACGTCGTGTAGCATCGCACTACGAGTATATAGTCACAGATGTGGTCAATGCTAGACAAGGATGACAATATCAGTAACTTGTTTTTTTTATCGCAGTCTGATTATTTTTTTAATAGTAATGCAAAATTTCAACGGGTGAATATAAGTTAACAACAGCTAGATCGGTAATGAGGCTGCACTCGCTAATGTGATCGGGATAGATGCGGGTTCGAATCCTAGTTGGGCCAGTTTTTTTATGTTTTATATAATTATTATTATTTGTATGTTTTAGTAATTTATTTTATTAAATTACTTTGAACAAATAGATATTATAATAAAGGTAATTTATTATTATAATATGATAATAAATTAATCAAATTTTGATATCAACGACAAAAGAAATCCTTTACTATGTTCACAAATCAATATCAGCGAATAGTGGAATAATTTATGTAAACTAGTAAAGTAGTTAAAATATGAGGGTAGATTTACAAAGTGAACTTATCACTTTGTTTCAAATCTACCCTCATATTTTAATAACGACGCTAAGATTGAAAATAATTGTAAAACGAAAGAATCTTCGTTTAGTTGTGGAATATTTTAAAATATTTGTTAGCAACTCGGCATTCTTATTTCACATGTAATACTTAAAAAATATTTTTAATGTTTGATGTGAGACTCGAACCCGAACGTTCGCCATGCGTGATGCGAGGCACAGTGCTAACCACTTTGGCCACCGTAACACTTACTTAACTTATTGAAATTTGTAATAACAATCATAAGCGGGCAACAAGTTTCCAATGTGTAGTGTTGTCAAACGTTCTTATAGAAGAAGGTCATAAGTACAACTAATAGTCTTATGCCATAGTTTTGTGAGATTGCAAGTCGACTTCTGACTGTGATAGTACGTACTCACAGAATAGGTTAAGTACTCTACGGCCTCTATCATGGCAAATTATAAAAAGAGGTACTTAGTATACGTTTTGGCGGTACGCGGAAGTCTGCTTCGCACTTAGCTGGTTTTTAATAGCTGCCCTTTTGTTTTTTCAGAAAAAATAAATCTTTTTTTTAACAATGACGTGCATAATTATGATTACGATTAATTACCAACCTACCTACCGCAACAAAATATTTCATTTCTAGTCCATCCAACAAAGAGATTGTAGAGTGCGTGAGCAAGGCCCTAAGCAATTACTTCAGAAAATGGTTCAGGGTGCTTAGAGAGTTAACATACTAAAAGTCCTGACATCTAGGGGATGAGGCGGAGTGGGGGGAAGGGTTAAAGTTCCCATTTTTCAGTTTTTCACTAATATCTTTTAAACGGTGCGTCATGGAGATAAGAAGTCTTCTACGCAATGAAAGCTTATAAAATTATGTACAACTTTTATCTTATACACTTTTTCACATTCCTACCTATTTTCGAACTACACATTCCGGAAAAGTGAAAATTGAAAAAAAACTACTTGAATTGAACACTACCTTTTGTATACTACTTCCTTCACGTTATTTGGGGATAAAAAGTATCTTATATCTTAAATCAACTCCTATTATATCAATTTACTAAATTTTATCCAAACCTGTACAGCCGTTGGGATATCAAAACTTTTATCTACACTTGTCTTATACACTTTTTCCAAATTTTCACCAATGTTCGAGTATCGTGCTCCGAAGAAAGTGAAAATGGAGTTCATTTAGTGTGATGTGACAAGCATTACCGAATGTTAAATATGAGCATAGTATATAAATGGTATAAAAACTCTCCAAGCCACTGATGATGCTGACGTTCTTATCGTGAAGACTGCTGTGGAACTATCGACTCATAGTTCTGTCGCTGTCGTTGGTGAGGATGTGGACCTTGCTGTCCTTTTGATAGCTTTAACTCCTCCCACCCAAGACATTATTCTGCTGAAACCCGGCCGAGGAAAAACCAAAACAGTTGCAATGTCCACCCAAGAGATGCAGCAACATGGATTTGAGCACATCCTTTTCCTTCATTCATTTACAGGTTGTGACACAACATCTGCAACTTTCAGAAGAAGCAAAGTGGGTTTCTTAAAACTGTACTTGAAGTCAGATATTATCAAGGAAGCGGCTGCGATCTTTTACAAGCCCACCTCCACGCACAGTGAGGTTGAAGAGGCTGGGAAGATGTGCTTCCTCAAATGGTATGGCGCACCAACAAGACTGATCTCCCTCAATGAGTACCGATACCAATCATTCGTGAGATCAGTGGCAAATATTAAGCCTGATTTCAGCTACCTCCCACCAACTGAAAACGCAGCTAAACAGCATTCGCGGCGCACTTACCACCAAGCAGCTGTGGCTCGGAAATGAGCTGCCTCCTCAAGAGTGGGGATGGAAACATGAAGGGGACAGCCTGGTGCCAATTACAACCGAAGATTCGCCAGCACCAGAGATACTACTAAAAACAATATTTTGCCGCTGCACGAAGGAATGTGGTAGTAGAAAATGTGGATGTCGGAAAGCAATGTTGAACTGTTCCGCGGCGTGCCTCCACTACCAAGGGAATTGCCTCAACGGCGTGTCTGTTGACGTTGACGATGATGAAGACGACGTAGAGCCTCTTCAGCAAGTACCATCTACTGAGGATGAGGGAGCCTTGGAAAAAGAACCATTGTCAGGACCCTCACAGCCTAAACGAATTAAAAGATAAAAGATAATATGTATCAAAGATACAAGTTTTGATTATTCAACGGCTGAACCGATTTGGATGAAATTCGTTATGATTAAAGATTTGGATTTTTAGGCTACTTTTATCCCGAAATAACGCAAACAAAGTAGCAGGCAACAGGTAGAGATTCATAAAAGTAGTTTTTTCGAAAATTTTCACTATTTTAGAATGTATATGTAAAAAATGGGTAGTAATTCGAAAAAGTGTATAAGACTAAAGTTGTAGGAAATTTTATAAGCTTTCATTGCGCAGAAAACTTCTTTTCTCTAAAACATACTGTTTTAAAGATATTAGCGAAAAACTGAAAAATGGGAACTTTAACCCCCTCCCCCCACTCCGCCTCACCCCCTAGATGTCAGGACTTTTAGTATGTTAACTCTCTAAGCACCCTGAAAAATTTTCTGAAGTAATTGCTTAGGGCCTTGCTCACGCACTCTACAACTCCTTATGGGTGATTTATTGGATGGACTATTCAATGTTAAAAGTTTGAATTTTTCATGTTATGTCTAACAACATGACTTCTTGGAATGGAAAATGATTGTATGAATGTACAAAGATTACCTTAACTGTGTATGACCTCATGAATCTTAAGGATTTGTTTAAGAACATGAATACAATTTAAATGTGCTTAACATTATTACAACCCGAGGGAAAAATCAAACCCTTTTAAGAAACAAACTTGTTTTCGACATCCCAATGACTACTTCAACAATAAACAATGAACGTTTTAAGAAAAAATAGGCAAAACTCATAAACAAACGTGACTATAAAATGACGCACGACACGAGTCAGATTTAATGATATGTCATCGCACGGGTAAGATAGAAGAATTGAAGATGAAGAGGACAAAGTGCAGGTTCCCTGCCAAGTCTAAAAAATTACTACATTATTTTCTGCAAATTAGCGTTTATCTACTAGGTATAAGTAAACCACACATGATAAACCGGTTGTTTCGACAAAATAGACAACATTACCATATCTTGCTGTATTTGACGCAGACTCACATTAATTACTTTATGAGATATATCCTTTTATTGTTCGTTAAAGGAAAGTACTGGCTGTAAAGTCGAAAACCGCTAAATGTATTTGTTGCTCGTAAAGTTTTTAAATTGCTCAAATATTTAACAATTTTATCGTAAAAACAAGATTAGTGATGGTAACGTTTTTCTTTACGCTGAAGTGTTTTTGACAATCTGAGTTATTTAGAACACATCCATAGGAACGCACAATACATAGTCCTTCTAGTTTTAATTAGGGAAATCGATGCATGAGACAAAATAGCAGAACCTCTAATGACTACGAAGTCTCAGTAATATGGTAATGAAACTCTTTTCATTACCTTATTACTATGTGCACATGAAACCAGTCAGTTGTGGCCTTGGGTTAGTTAATTCGATAAGAGGTAACATTGCATTATACCCGTCGCGAGATTCGTCTCACCGCATACGGCATTATACACAGTCATGCACCGTTATTCAGTGATTTGATTTAGGTGCAATATTCTTCTACATAACAACCTAAATTACTAACAACCTCTTGCGGTTTTGTCGAGCTACTGGATTTTTTTCCATCCTCTCATTTTTTTTAAACAATGGTCCATAACCATAAATAAGATTTAAGATGTTTTTGTTCATGATCATCCTCTAACGAGAATACAAACGAACCATATTTTTACTAATGATTAACTGTTAATCAGATAAAAAAATCGAGACATTTGCTGAGTCGATGTAAAGGTGCTCATTTTCCACAATCTACCAAGAGCATATGGCGATTTTTGGACACATTAAGACACCTGCAAATACTCTAGAAATTTTGAAACATAGCCGGTCGGCTGGGAGACGTACTCGGTAACTACTCTCGGTACTCGATCAGAGACAATTAAGAAGACTGTTGAAGGTTGCATAAATTAATATCATACTGCATGTAGTCCAGAGACCACGGCAGACTGCTTAGCTTTAAAACGCGAGACTTTTAGCAATCAGAAACCGATGTAGAATTGGTGGTGGCCACAAATAAGAAAATGGTGGAGGGAATCTCATAAGTGCAAAATGAACATTGTTTTTGACCGATATGAACGTCCGATATATTATGATGATGTAAAAGATTAGATAGTGCCCCATGGGCAGCGGATTAATATACGTAGACTCCAATTCAATATCCTACTCTTACCAATTACTTTAGCTTATGTTAAACAACACATACAGTACCAAAAATTGCGTAAGTAGGTACATCATATATTTTTTTAAAGTAGGTATTTATCAGCGTCTTGCGTAATTTTTATCGCTAAGTATTTTTGTTTTTATCGAATCTTTATTTACGTCTGGTTGGTTTGATTTCTACTCATTTTACTTACTGCGCACTATTTAGCCGTTTCGAGTTCAGTTATATTTTATTTTCCAGTTTTTTCATACCTACGATAGGTTACCAACGGTAACAAAGGAGTTAATTAATATTCCGTCTTTAAGATCTTTTGTAAAATAGACGTTCACGGCTTTATTCATCAATACTCTTTTAGTAAAACAAACAAATGAGTAATTCAATTGTAGCCATTATTTTTTATTGACATCGTAGACCTTTGCTCGTTTATCGACTTTGTACCGCATAAGCATCGAAGTAGTGTTAGTTTTTTTTTTTTGCTGTGTATTATAGTAATGCTAATCCTATAAGCGGATTTATGTTGGTTTTAGGAGCCTAGTTGGAGATATTCCATAAAGTCGGTGCTGACCCTATTTGGACGATAGGCACAGAATAACTAATAGTACAGACGCCAGCACATCCAAGCTACCCGAAACTCAAATTTTCCCAATCAACTTTGAACCTTATGTTTTAGCGATAAAGTTGAAAATCTATTAAAGAAAGACAGATTGTGGTAGCTTAATGTGCTGGCGTCTGTACGATAGTCCGCGCGGAACTAGTTGGCCGTGCCTAAGGTATGTGAGCGGTGGGACGGAGGGGCGGGGACGCATTACTCAGTACGAGCGTTGCGGACCGCCGCCTCACCCCTTCAGCGGCCAACTAGTTCCGCGCGGACTATAACGTACGATAGGTATTTACTTTACACCTTATTACTATCCTCAGTGACGCACGTATCATGATGTGGTCGTATGGTATTTTAATTATAAGCGACATAATAAAAAACTGAACGTGATGATTAAAAACAATAGAAACATGAACCCAACAAAGAAGGACAGGATATCTGTGTATAGATCTCAAACTATTATTCTAACCAATCTGGTGGAAAGCGGAGTTAGTATTATATTATCTGTGGCAGAGTAGAATATCAAGGCGCGAAAAAGTGAAGGCCTTCATCCACTACATTTTAATAAGCTGGGCTGAATAAGTGAAGGGAAAAATATATGTCTTGCCTCGCTATTAAAAATGGACTGGCGTCCACGAACTATCCGAGATTCCAGTTCCATTTTTGTCCACGTCGCCATTGACTTGACTGCGTGTTTAGCTGTCCGAGGTGAAGCGATACTGATACGACTTCAAGGGCAACCGTAATCCATAGATTATTTTTTAATAATGGGAGCAGATTTTTACAGACACCCTAAAGTTTGACAAAATCAACGAGTTGAAACTAGATAATTTGTGAAACGACTGCTCTCATAAACAAGAATTCGAGTTATTTCGCCAAACCAGTTTCCAACTCATTTCTGCTCGTTGTCGTTGAAACCACCAATGCGGATAATGTAAGTACTTTCGCTGACCTGACTACCTTGACCATTAGAAAAAGAGGAAAACGGATGTGCTGAGTTTAATTCATTGTTGCATTGCATTTTCCTTTTAATAAACAGGAAATCATGAGCCTATTTTCAGCATGCACGACTCATACATTATGTATTATCCTCGCCAAGGTCATAGAGGTTAGTGTACTTAAGGGGTTCCTGTCTCAAGCAACCGGTTAAAATAATTATTATTACTCTTATTAATATGTCCTTGTGATACTTAGGGCCAGTACTAATCTATGCAATTCGCATACATTACATACAGCGCATGAAGTTTTAAGTTAAACGGTCGATAATCACTTCGCGAAAATTAGGCTCGATTTTACGAATACATAATTATATTTAAGTAAATAAGAATGATAGTTGTAGATAATCCCGACTTGATAAGATTTGTAATTGAAAAAACGTGCGTAGAAATAAGTGTTATCACTACTATAGAAGATAATAATACTTGACAAAACTACGTTGAACTTAATATCTGTCATGATGCCACGTAATCTGTGCTGTGTTCACCTGTTGTTAGGTATCAGATTGTTAAACTGTTATAACTCGTATGATACCTAACTAACATAATACACCCATCTGGCATCTACTGCTAAACTCTTTCACGCCACGCCAAAAAACGTGTTTTTTAAGAGATTCTAGATCTTACTCTAGGTTATCCAAGTAGCGCCCCAGCCCATGAAATAGTTACAAAGGGTAATTAAATATTATTCTCGGATTCATGATACCTTCTAGCCATCAATCATCAATCAGGTTCTCATGCATGCATGTCCAGCCAAGGTTGACGTTTGGCAAGGTAGGTATGAGGACAAGTTCGTTCTCAGCAACCTAACAAGCAACACAAGCGACCAAATTCTCTTATTCTAACTAAATTCCAAACTAGTTTTAGTTTTCGCAATCGCAGCTAAATTGCATAAGTACTAGTTTTCAAGGCAAGTCTGACGTAAAAATAGTTAAAATTATTCGCTGGTATTATATTATGATCTGAAGAAACTCGTCTCTTATAGGAAATCGAAGCGGTAGGAAAATAAACCCGGTTTTTTTTTTTAAATAAGGAACGGTATAAATACTAGCAAAACAAAATTGTAGCAAGCAGGCGACCATGACTGCGCGACGCGACGTCAATTTCCTTCGCTTCATTTCCCCCTTTTGCTTGCATCATAAGCCATAATTGCGTGAGCGCTTTTTGATAGCACGGCCAATTTGTAGCGGTCTATAGAAACAAACAAGTGATGATTACATAATATCCGGACAAAGCTTGATAGGGTCTCCAGCAGAATAACTATTTGACACAATTCTGGCTTCTGTTGGTAAATAAATAAATTCTGTACCAAATCGCGTTAAGTACCGATATTATATTCCGTACCTAAGTATACTGAAAGCGTGACTGAGTCTGTGATCATCTGTCAAATTTCATTAAAGCATTCTGTTGTTTGTGATCGATTGACCAAAATAACAACAATCATTAAGAGTTTACTTAGGTACACGAGATTTGCGGCGGGTTCACGGATGAGTGCTAACGCGTGCCCGTGTTCCCGCCGTAAGCGGCAGAGGACACCCGTGGAGTTTTAGTGGGTTGGAGTCCCACATAACTACACTATCTCCCCGTGGTAGTGCAGAATGCATGAGCATTTCTCCACGTTAAAAAAAAAAGGTACACGAGATTTGATTATTGAATAGATTTATCATTCTTATACGGGTGATTTGAACTATTGACTCGAAGTCAGTGAACAGATTTAGACTTGCAAATAATTGCACAAAGAAGTCAGCAACATAGGTGAACATTTCACACCTTTTTTTGTCAAAGATTTCTTGTGTCATCCTCATCAAGGAATGGTTGGTTGACTGATGACGTGGCTTTTAACATGATTCAAATTATTTTTGGACCATGATATGTCTTGTGTGTTTTCAAGTTAAAAATATGCTACTGCGCACAACGCTGACCACTTAACTTCTTAATACAATCACGCAAAAAAAAAAAAAACAAATGAGAACATATTCTCCTTGAAACCAATTAGACACCACAAAATAATATCCATTACTTAGTTTAATGTGTCTTAGCGTTGACAATTATCATAATTTGTAAGCGCAAGGTGTTCAAGGTTAACAAACAAATGATTTGAGTAATTTGGAGCATATATGTTTATAAATCAATTAGAAAACAATAACTTTTAGATAACTTTAGAAACTAGGTTATCAATATCATTAATAGGTAACTAACTACATATATTATGTCGAAAACCTAATTAGGTTGGTACCATCGCGGCCTTTTCCGCCTGATCACTTAAATTTTTATTCGCCTAAATCCTGCGCGGCGCCTAGCCGCGCCCCTTAAAGTCTTCACCTATTAGGAAAGCAATAACGTAATTAGTTGCAGTCTTAGTGACGCTTCACGTGTACCGTACTCCTTTTGTGTATTTCACGGACGAACTATTTGACCTTGGCGCTTACTAGAGAGCGCTTCTATTTTTTGAGTGCAAGCAAAAATTAACTTAGTGGTGGTCAGGCGGGAGTGCCCGCGACTGTACCTACTTACTATAGTCATCATAAACAAGTTCTATACATATTTTAGAATAAGAGAAGCGACGCGTTCATTAGTAAAGAACTAGTAATTCCTAATTGAGCTAGTTTTTTTTGTTGCCAGTAAAGGCTGCAAAACTACCGACGCGCTGCACTTTCCTGGTTTTTATGACAGATTGAAGGTGAAGATTTTTTTAATAGCAAAGTCCGACTCTGTTCATCGGGGTAATAGTTCATCGTGCGTAACACACGACCAGTCGCAATGGCTTTCATTTTGACTACTAGTACCATGCTTCACAAAATGTTAATTTGATCTGTGTGATTTTTTTTGTAATCACTTTCGGCGTTGAGTGTACTTTTAACGGCTGTAACTCGACTAATCCAAAAAAAAAATTCCTTCAAGAATACAATAGGGCCATAAACGGACGTTACGCGTAGCGGACGTAACGCGTTTAGTCCACTCTCGGCCCCTCGACCCCTAAAAAAATATTTGTTTATTTGTTTCCTCTCGACCCTTAAACATAGTTCACACTCGACCCCCAGGGGGTGAGACTGAATTTTCATACAAAGGACAGGCATACCTCGTCCACTCTCGACCCCTAGTTTGGTAAGTACCTAAAATTTATATTTTGGTACAGTAAGGTACAAAAAGATAAATCAACGAGCAATAATTCTTTATTACCCGACTGCGCCAGAAGGAAGGTTATGTTTTTCGAGTGTTTGTTCTTTGGCATGCTCTGTAGCCTAAACGGCTTAATCTATTTCAGCTTGAGAGGTGCCGTTAGATTCGTCTTAATTGTGAAAGTGACACTGGGTATATCAAAATCGAAAAAAGTTAAAATGGCCGATTTTTGGCGCCATATTAGGTCTTCAAAAAAGTTTTTGTTCTTATTACCTATCGAGTGGGGTATCAAAATAAAGAGTTTCATAAATAGCTTGCAAAAATGTATGCAACTTGTATGTTTACATGTAATTTGGAATGAAAAATGCTAAAATAATAAAAAAAACAACAACAAATATTCAACGTTATAACAATAAACTAAAAAATGGGATTTTAGTAAAATAGTATGCAACTATAGGGTAGACTGATGATTTATCATCGTAACTGTACTTTGGGGGTCGAGAGGAAACTAAAACTTGGCTGGAAAATAAAATCCACTCTCGACCCTTGGGGGTCGAGAGTAAACTATAGTTAGGGGTTCAGTGGACACATTATTTATTGGGGGTCGAGGGGCCGAGAGTGGACTAAACGACGTAACGCGACTCCGTCGATTTTTCCACTAGGGGTGTACTGTAAATCTCTAAGTGCAATGAACCTACAAGGCCGCAAGGTTACGTTAATTTACTATGTTATTAATAACATTTTAACTAACTTATATTACTAGCTGCGCCCCGCGGTTTCGCCTGCATAAGTTTCGATCCCTTAGGAATATTGGGATAAAAAATTGGCCTATGTGTTAATCCGGAAGTCAGTTACCTCCATACCAAATTTTATCCAAATTGGTCCAGCCGTTTGTGCGTGAAGAAGTAACAAACATACAAATACATTCACAAACTTTCGCCTTTATAATATTACTGTGAAGTGTGATAATCATAAAATAAAAAGATACAACATTCTGTCTGTCTGTATGTTATTGATTGATTGATTGGGATTTCTGCAATAAGGCCGTCTTTTCCATAAACAGGCCAAGGACATAGAAGTTAGGTAAGACAAATAATATGTCCAATAACTATAATCTGTAGGTACAATAATATTTCAAGGAATTGTGACAGCGAACTCTGTCTCCATACCAAAGAGCCCTTCTGGTACCTTCTTGAGAAATAAACGGGTGATTTATTTAAATAATTTGTAACCAGTCTACATTTAAATTATATTTAACCTAAATGGTTTTTGTTATTGTAGTTACCTACATTATATTTGATTGAGAAAAATACAAATAATAATATTACTATGTAATGGCAAATAACATTATTTAGGAAATTCTAACAGACAAAATCTAATGATAGAATATTGACATGCTAATAAAATACAAGTATTGTTGTCCTTGACATAAGTTTTTATACTAATATTACAAAGAATTAAAATTTGTTTGTTTAGAAGTTTGTAGGGTGTAATCTCCAAAACTACCGGTCGGGTTTAAAAAAATCTTTTTGCATTCGATAGCCCAATTCTTAGGGAAGGCTATAAGCCACTTAACATTACGCTAGGACTCTTAGGAGCCGAGCAAAAACAAAAAAAGTCAGAAAGAACGCTGAGCGAAAACGAACTAATAGCGCGAGCAGGCGATTCGATGCTACGGGGTGGGTCGGGGGCAAAGAAATTTCACGCGGACAAAGTCGCGGGCAGAAGCTAGTATTGTATATTAACAGTCAGTTTGTCTCTTGACATTATATTATGTACTTATTGGCTTTTTAGGGTTCCGTACCTCGAAAGGAAAAAACGCAACCCTTATAGGATCACTTTGTTGTCCGTCGGTCCGTCAGTCTGTCTGTCTGTGTGTCAAGACACCTTTTCTCAGCAACGCGTGCAGGTATCAAGCTGGAATTTATATCAAATACTCAAGTCTACTGTCCCTTGGAACTGTGAAAAAATCAAACTTAGCCAAAGCAATCAAAAGATACAGCCGTTTATGCCGCAAATTTCCGAAAATTTCCGCAAATTTTTGACACTCGCAAGGGAATCAAAACCTACAGGGTACTTCCCGTGAACTCAGAATCTTGAAATTTGGTACGAAGGAACGTCTGATTCACAGATGATAAAGGAAAAATTGCGAAAACCGTAAATTTTTAGTTACATCATACAAATATACTTTTACTTATATACCTACGGGTTTGTACGGAACCCTTGGTGCGCGAGTCCGACTCGCACTTGGCCGGTTTTTTTTATTGAAATTGATTTCTATTTTAATTAACCATGAAATTTTTGATTCTTTATAATTTTTTTTTATTGTACAGGCTCATTTTACTTAATTATTGAGACTTGACTGGCTGGCTTACTTAATTACAAACATTTGCACACCCTCTGGCATAACATAGCACACTCTTTATTTAATTTTTTTACCACTACCTATTATTGTAACTATGTTAAACAACTGACTTCCTTATAACATTATTATTGTAATTTGTTACTTTCTCGGAGACCTACCTACATGTTAGGTAAACCATTATTGATACAATGCAAGTTTTAAATTATTACTTACAACAAAAATATTTAGTGCAACTTACTTGCTTGGAAGTTTTATTACCAGTTGCAACAAACATTTGCAAAACATTTTACAACCAAAAGTATTATAAGGTGCATTCGGCTAACTCCGAAAATCGGGATATTCCAATAATTACAAATTTCTCGAAAACGCGGCAATATTTTTTACTCTAGCAACATTCACCTAGCAGCCATCTTAATCCACCCCCGCCCTTCATTGGCTCAAGGCGCTGTGAGCGAGTGTTGGTGTGTTAACGACCTTTTTGTGAACGAGTGTCATTTCGCGCGCTTTTTTGGTTTTTCGGATTTACCCGAAGATCTATAATTAAGAAATCTGGTAAGTTATTTAACTGGTTGTTATTTAATTCGATAGATTTTCGTTTTAGTGCACTGTTGGGTAGATTTAGGACACGCTAGCTCAAGGTTTTTTGTTTTTATCGGAATTAGTCGACTCGGGTAATTCTGAATTATAAACCATTCGGAATTGCCCGATATTGATTCCACAAAGAAATGGTCAGTGGCTCTCAATCTTTAAGTTCCTTATTTATGAATAGTTTAATTTTTTGTTTTTAATTGGTTTTTCAGTTACAACTTTTCAATGTGCACTAACGTATTTTAAACCGTCTACTTGTTAAATGAAAGGATTTGTTTGATGTGATAGGCAATTTATTTTTTAAATTGTTTTATTTTTAACCGACGAAAAAAAAGGAGGTTCACAATTCATAGGTAAAGTAAAAGACAAAGTAACATAAATACTTGCAAGTCTTAATTACTTTTTTAATTGTTTCAGGATCATGCCTAATAAATATATAAAAAAGAAAACACCCCGGTACACACCAGAAGATATAAGCAATGGATAGTAATAAAAGCTCCGACAGTAAAATAAGCATTGTCCTTACTAAAAATATTAAATCTACTGCCGAAAGTGGCTAAAATACTAACTTTCCGATTACTTTTGTCCGAATAAAAATGACGAAACGACCGAATGAGATACTGAAATCTTCGAAAAATAAATATGACTGTTTATTGCCATTATCATTTCATTTTGATTAAACTTTGTTATTTTTAATTTTTACTTTTATTTCATACTTCTTTATACTTGTACAAATGGTGTACCTACTTACTAAAAGTTTGACTACCGTAGACAACTTGTAGGGTAATTCCGAAATACAAATATCGTATATTTATGTTTAGGCTACTGAGAGGTCAAAATCGAGAAATATTTCTTTTTGAGGGTAAATGTGAACGAATAAGAAATATGTTTTCTATGCGCAAACTAAATAAAATCCACTTTTAACTGTCATTCAGAATTACCCGAACATACTTCGGAATTGTACCTGTACAAAGTAAAAGTAATTAGGATTTTTAAACACTTGTATCTATAAATATCAAGGATATTTATAAAAGTCTTTGAAATAGAGCTTTAGGCAGTATATTCAAGTAAATAAAGCGACGTAAATTAGCACCATTAGTTCTACCAATTCTGAGTGTTAGTTAAAATATAAACATGCCGCCAACTCTTCAAAAATCCTTTCGTAATTACCCGAATCCACCTTATATGCTATGACTAAGCAAATGCTTAAGGAATACCTACTACTTTTTTGTCAGAACTCTACCTTTTTACTTTTAAATATTAAGTCGGGTTTTTTATGAAATCAAAACTAAAATTACCTAAACATACTTTTAATGCTATCCTTTTTTACATAAATTATTTTCGAATTATAAAGATGAATGAAAAGTATAGTTATCTGCCACCGTCGCAGCAATATAGGGTGGCATGGGATATCAACGCGCAAACTGTAACCAGGAATTCAACGCTTGATTCCAGACCCCCCCCCCCCCCCCCCCACCTAGAGTAGAATTTCTTAGTTGGTTACAAAAAAAAAGTGATGTTTCATACCGACGAAAAATTTCAATGCAATGTACTGAATCAATGGTAACAGTTTGTGCATCAATGTCCCTGACTACCTGTATTTTTTATGAATTATAAAGAAATATCAACCAGTATAAATACTACACAACTGCATTGCGTTACTATGTTCTACATAATCTTGCTTCATAATTTAGTCATTCCATTGTAGACCGGTTGCGAAACTATTAAGCTTTAATCAGTTCAATATGTTCTTATCATGCGATTTGTAGATTTCAAAACAGGTAAATACTGACAAAGCATGATTAATTTATTTTTACAAATTATAATGTGGTATTTTAAGGAAGGAGACTCAAATTCATTGCTTTAATTATTGGATTTACGAGCCATAAATATCAACAACAGCTGTGTTATCTTTTAACAGCCCCTGAAACTAGATCAATGAAAAACAAAATTCTGAGCTTAGCCATTAGCCATCTGTTAATATATTGAGTAATCCATTTAATAGCTACCATAACTAACCAAATAAATTGTTCAATATCAATTTAATATCGTAAGAATCTGGAACAAGGTATGATAACTGTTCATGTTTTACCGCATTGATTTCTGAACATACTGTGAGGGTAAACATACAGACAGCGAGCAACGGGCAGGTCGCCGCGCCGTCCGGTAAGGATCAGGCCCGGGTCGACGGCGCGTTGTGTTGCACGCGCGCCTCAAAGAGATGTCAGCACTAACTGACGGGGTCCGATGCCTGCCAGGGTTGCGGGTTATTCAAAAGAGATATAGTGGGCCCTGATACAGTGGCCTCCAGGGGTTTATTTATAAATGATGATTAAAGTTAAGTTACTCTCAAAAGTCACACAACACTAACACACAAAAAAATGTATGTTTATACACTAGTTTAAACATACATTTTTGCATACTAGTTTAACTGTACACTCGCTGGTCACTACTTAATTTTAATAAACATTTATGAATAAAGGGGAAGATATTTGACATTCAAATAACTCAATAAACAACAGAATTCTTCAGTGTTTCAGGTCATTGGTATAACCATTAAGAGCTACACGAGGTCAATACACCGCACGCATGATTAACACAATGAGACCTCCTTGGTTCACTATTTTATAGTTCATCCGTATCTTTTGTGTATGAATTTGAACAATGTTATCAGTAAGTCTTGAGTTTACAAATTATCAGATAATTATGAAATTAGTTGCTAAAATTTATAAATTGATCGATTTTAAAGTTTCTGAACCAGGAAATTCAGTAACTTTTTTTTTAGCCTATGTTGTGTCCCACGGCTGGGCAAGTGCCTTCCCTTTTTCCTTCCAAACCTCCCAGTCTTGTGCGATCTCTGGCCATGTTGGCCCTCCAAATGTTACCATCACACCACCTTCAATAACTTAATAGATGGAAATATTTTTCTAGAAAGTTGCATAGCAATAATAAACATTAATTACACTGGTCTGCAACAAAATCCTCCTTTCAATAAAAGTATGATCCGTATAAAGAGTTTAGCATGCTAAATCTATATCTGCTTTTTATTTTGTGCTATCACATATACTTTTTTTTTAATGTTGACTTTAATTATTTAAAAATTTTGAGATTTTTTACTATCATTCTCGCTTTAACGCAACTTTAATCAGTTGAGATTGTATTTGCTCACAAAAAAACGGCGTGCACTGATAGAAAGATATTGCCTGAAAAAAAAAATGAAAACTATCAGGAAATCATACAAGACCTTCTTGATTCCTATAAGGCCCTAAAATGTATCATGTCTCTTAAAATTCATTTTTTGAACTCTCACATAGATTTTTTCCCAACAAATCTCAGAGTAGTATCTGATAAGCACAGTGAGAGGTTTCATCAAGATATTTTGCACATAGAGAGGCGGTACAACGGGAAATGGTCCGAAGCAATGCTTGCAGATTTTTGTTGGTCGATTTGTCGGGAAACTCCATTAGACAGGACAAAGAGATTAGAAAATATGAAAAGGAAAAAATGTACTAAGTAAAATGTGATTGACAACTAGTAATGATATTGTCATATGCGTTTTAAAGTTTTGTGATAGTGTACATCGAACATTATTTAAGTTATTAAATTAATGATTAAAATATCATGTTAAAAAATTGTTCTATTAAGAAATTCCATCCCAAAAAATATATATGTGATAGATGACTTTAAGTGCTATAATTATATTCAGTATTATTGTATTGGTCATGATAACTGCATAACATTTGAAGGAGAGAATTTTTTTTTTTTGCAGACCAGTGTTATAGGTATAGCCTTAATTAAAACTAATTACAGGGATATTAACAAAATACCACAATACATTAATTCATAGGAATACCCATGAATGATGGTTAAATAGCCATTTAAAGGGATCCAGTACATACCTAACTATTTATAAATAATTTAGACTTGCAGTACTTTTTGCCGCTATAAATAATGAAGAGTAGGTATAATCAAGTTGTGTATTAAGATTACTGATGATTTGGTTTTTCATTATACCTTATTAATGTATTTTTAATTGGAAGCCTATTTGATATTACAGATAACTCACTATATATATATAATTTGGAATGGCAAATAAAAACAAAGATTGTTATCTTACACAAAAGGCTTCACATTTAAATAAATAAAAAGCATAATGGGGTGTGTATTCCTGTAAACTTCTGACCCTAAACTAAATGGACTTATAATGGTTACCTTGATTTAATAAAAAATGTACTCACTTATACAGATGGCATATAGTTCTAGCCAGTCCATTGCCAGAGCCACAAGGTAATATGGCTAGTGGCACTTCCACCAGTGCCTGTTGCCAGTCCAGTCTCTCAAACATGCCGTTCATGATCTCAAACAGGACGCCATCACCACCAATAGCCAGGATCGCGCGCCAACCATAAACATTACGAGTGCGGACAAACTCACGCGCGTATTGAGCGTATTTAGTAACATGGAGGTCGAAAGATACCTCAGCTTCCTGCAGTATAGGCACCACCTTAGACTGGAACAGCTCTCTAGCCTTTCCTGGCCCTGACTTCGGGTTTAGAAGCACAAGTAACTTCTTATCGTTAGTCGGCGGCACGGACGTAATCGGCTGACAGGCTATCAAGCACTTTATTGTAGATCTCCATTTCTGTGCTTCCTTATTATTATCTTCATATTTATCGAAAGATCTGAAGCGCAGTGTTATTGTTGTTCTCTCTCTTTTTAAGGTACGGCGGCTTCGTTTCAATATGTAAGCGTAGATATACAGATAAGCACTGATATCGTTCTCGTCGAGATCGCCGCTGTTCTCGTCCACAACTTTAAGCTGGTGGTTCCCGACGAAGGAGCTGCAGACGCATGAGCCGGCTCCAGGGCGTCGTCTTTTGCTCCTCATGCATTTGCTACCAATGATATCGCCCAATAATATCGTCTGCTCTTTTGAATTACCGTCCGTTTCTTTTGTCAGAGACAAACCTTTGGGAGTCAGCCGAACACGAAATACAGAATTCTTCTTGGAAAGAATGTAAAATGTTTCTTCAAGATAAACAACATCTTTCGAAACAGAGTCACCCTCGCCGACGTTTGACACGTCCTTCCCGTTCTTTAGGTCCGCCATGACTGACTGAATGAATGACTGATTTTTCTTTTTTTTTTATCAACAATTCACCATAGGGCATAGATAGTCTTATCAAGGTCTTATCACTTATAGTTCACTCATCAACGACAACAAAACAACTAACCGGAACGTCAAAGTTCTTTATGCCAGCTCCACACGCTTGCCAAACCAGCAAACTATCTGTCAGAAATTCACATGGGCATAGGGCGTTTGCTTGTAGTGGGCTTGCACAGGCTCTTACTGTCACTCTGCCGACTCGATCGAGTGTCGATTTTTGTTCAAAAGTCAAAGGAAACTTGCGACCAACACCTACGGCCTCGCCACGACCTTGGCGCTATTAGCGGCAGCTTAGCGCGGGGCGGCGAGAAGTAAAAACAAATATATAAAAATGTATGAGCCATGCGGCCATGCCATAGCCCACGACGCAGCCCGCTCGCAGCGTCAACGCTAGCAGCAGTGCAATTGACAAAGGCACCGCGCCGCTTGCCGCTACGCCAAAAGTCGTGGCCGGGCGGTTACGAAGCATCCTTGTGCATCTGAAGAGACCTCGTTAGTCCTATGGAAGACATTTAGTTTACTAAAAAACTATAAATCGTTTACTAGTAGTTGTAGCAACAGCCAAAGATCCTTCAGAATTCGGTACATCGTTTTTCACAATAAAGTCTCATAAATAGTGTGTGATCTTACATATCAAACCAATTTTATAAATACATACATTGTGGCCTGCCAAAGCGTGCACTAGGCTGGGAAATGGCAATACTGTGAGTGAAATCATGTTTGGCAAGGTTGGTAATTTGAACAAGAAGGCCATGCAAGATGGCAAGATGTCATGTCATTGCCCTTGCTTGTCAAATTTTAGATTGTCAATGTCACACTCACATGCCAATTGCCAACACAGCAGCGTCATAGCAGGTTCATCATGCTCGTTTGCATTGCAATCTAACCTTTTGATTTCGTAAACAAATAAATATAGTATATGGTCTATAAATAGCATACTGTTAAAATGTTTTAGAGTACAATTTTTTACTAAAGTAACCATGTCGCACAATATTTTAGAACTTTATAGTGGAATCGGGGGCATGCACTGTGCATGGAAAGGTATGTTTACTCAATGTTTACAACGTAGGTATGCTTTTTAATTACCTACTTAAAATTGATAAAGAAACGCGTCACAAGTTTTGTCAGTTACCATTAATAAATATCGTGACTCACAATCTTCAATCAATAATGGTGACTGACAAGTTTTGGAACCACAAATTTTTCAAAAAATGTCTCCTTAAATTTTCAGAATCTAGTTTACAAGGAGAAGTAGTTGCTGCAGTGGACATAAACACAGTAGCTAATGAAGTCTACAAACATAACTTTCCAGAAACTAACTTACTGAACAGAAACATTCAAAAATTGTCTCCACAAGAATTAAAAAAAATGAACATTGATACAATACTTATGTCTCCACCATGCCAGCCTTTTACAAGAAATGGGAAATACTTGGATGACAATGACCCAAGAACAAATTCTTTTTTATATTTAATTGGAATATTAGAACAGTTAGACAATATAGATTATATTCTTATGGAAAATGTTAAAGGTTTTGAAAGCTCCACTGTTAGGAATATATTTATTGACAAGTTAGAAGAATGCAACTTTATTTACCAAGAGTTCCTACTATGTCCATCGACCGTTGGTGTGCCTAATTCTAGACTTAGGTATTACTGTATAGCAAGGAGGAAGAACTTGACTTGGCCCTTCAAAAGAAAGGATGAAATTGTAAGTTTCAATACCATTTTTATTTAGAGGGAAAAGAATTATTAGCCTTTTCTAAATGTTTCTTATCTCTTTTACAGATTACATGTCTACCAAAAGATTTTGGTGTACCAGAAACATTAGTGTCCATAATTGAAGATGATGTTCCTGATAAATTCTTAGTACCAGATAACAAACTGAGACGTGCAAATGTACTGGATATCTGCTACAGAAACTCTAAAAGATCTTGTTGCTTTACAAAAGCTTACACTCATTATATTGAAGGTACTGGATCTGTATTCACTGATAAAAGTCCAGATATGGTACAAATATGTTATGAGAAAGCTAATCTAGATGAAGTTGGTAGTGTTAACTTTGTTGAATCATTGAAGGAATTGAAGTTAAGGTATTTTACTCCTAAAGAAGTTTTAATGTTAATGTGTTTCCCTAAGAGTTATAGTTTCCCTACAAATATATCTATGAAGCAATGTTATCGGTTGTTAGGTAATAGTGTTAATGTTAAAGTTATAAGTGAACTGTTAAAACTACTCTTTGAATAATAAATATTTATTTTAACATTTTTACAATGATTTTTTAATGTTAAAAATCATAAGTTATAAAATGTTGATACAGTGTTGTAGTTTGTATGACAATAGTTTGGAATTATTGGCCTTCAGGATGATAATTGCACACTATTTAACAAACTAAGTTTTGGCAAACAATGAACAGTCACCAGTCTTTTAGTCTAATTTCAGTTCTTAGCCAAATGCCAAATGGTCTTTAGTACTTATGTTACATGTCTGACTAGGCCTAAAATAGCCATTAAGCTAAAGAAAATAATAGGTTGATGAGGCAAGTAATACCAACTTCAGATGTGTTAATGATATTTACAAGACATTGGTAATCAATGTTGATCACAAGAATTTCTATTTAATTAAATAGCACCATTGCTTAGAACTTGTCTCGCTCGTCGTTTCGCTTGGTAGTTGAGAACTCGTAATCTTAACATGACTGCAGTTGAAGAAGCTGCTCCAATTGCAAATGACCATATTGTAAACTTCCAATAAGCTCTCTCATCTAAGTAGGCCACACGGTCACAACTGAAAAAGATATAACATCAAATTTTAGTAAAAGTTGCATAAAAAAAAAACCGAGTGTGCTTATGACCACATGACTGAAGTGAAACTTCAAACGTATCTGGCTATGCGAGGAAGAGAGAAAGAAAATGTGCGCGCGCACTGCTTTCTCTTGCTTATATCCCCCACTCAACTCCCGTTCGCCTCGCCCGATCACACTTTTTGTGATGCTTAAGTCACGCGTTCGCCAGCTTACTCCCCAAGTCAAGTGTGCATAAAGAAGTTTCACTTCAATAATGTCTATCCAGATAAAGTAATACATCTTGACTCGTCATACTAAAATTCATTTCTAAATACTTAGTTCTGATTCACTAAGGGCTGATTTCTCAATAGTCGGATAACTTTAATCTAAAGAATAAATCTGACATAATAATTATTATCTATACAAAAGCTGTCAAAGAGCAATATTTAATCCTAAAATAAAAGTTATCTGACTATTGAAAAATCAGCCCTTAATTTATAACAAAAAATGCCATTTCACAAACCTCCTTGTAACTGTTTCACCATTTTGACATTTTAGTATTTCTTTGAAACTCGTATGAATGCAAACTCCTATGCTCTTACTTCTTATTTCAAAGTCTGAAACAAAAAAACCGTTATAAAGATATTATCCTACAACACAAGAAAACTGATCCACTGCAGAGTTAAATGCAGTAATATCATGCATATGATGCAATAATTAACATAAATTGTCAAAGAACCAAATGAAGTAGTTCTGAATTCCCACAACTTCATCAATGACCATCATCGGCGGGTTAATTGTGTAACAAACTAACAGTAGAAAAGGCTTTCATTTTGGCAGTTTAACAATCTTCATTGAGTTATGTTGTTGAATAAATAAATATTTCGAAAATATGAAGCGATGGATTTGCAATATCCTTCATTGATAGTGTTATTCAATTACGGTGCTGAATGTAATATTAAGAAGAGGACAAAGGAAAGGATACAACTTACCAGAACAAGGATGACATTCACTTATAATAGAGAATGGTTGTGTTATCCAGCAGGTTGAGTTGTTTTCAGTTGGAAATGTCTTATTCTTCATTCTGTAACTGCCAGACATTGAGTCTGCTAAATGAGACTCTAATATTAGCACTACTATCGTCAACCTGTAAAAACAGTTAATTCGATTATTTCATGAATAGTGACAACATTAAGTAAGTGATAAACATTTTGCCTATTCCCAAGGACAGGCAGAAGAATTGTGGCACAAATAAACAAAGCTTGGACATTACATTGTAAGATTCGAAACGCTGACCTAAAATTTATTTAAACAACAGATTTGCGAGGATCGAAGCCAAATTCAGTAACAAATTAAAAACTTACACTCCTAAACAGACGGTTCCGAATAACATGCATTTTTTCGAACATGTCTCAATCATTTTGATAAAATAAAAGAACAATTTAATCTCGTTTATCTCGCTTCAGTAAAAGTACATTCTACTCATATGTGAAATATTTTCAGAGAATTTCGATTTTACACAAAAACAACAAAATGACTGATTGGTTGGTGAATGGTGAATAATTGGTTGGTGAATTAGTGACAGTGGGGGTGACAGGTGACAGGCGCAGCAAGCAATGATGACAGAAGCGACATTGACAGCACAGATTAGTCATTGACTGTGCCCTTTTTTTTCCTTCGCCCTACTCCGGCAGACTAAGGTCTTGGACCATACCGCCTCGTCTTCAGTGCTTGTCCTTCTTGACTAAAAGTAAGACCAAAGCCTCGTCTTCAGTTACATCCTTCTTGTTCAAAAGTAAGTAAGGCCGAAGCCTTTTCCTTTTTCAGTTTGCACTGTGCCCGTAGATAGAGATCTACGACCAAAGAGTTTAATTAAAAAAAAAAAAAAAAAAAAAACCGAGTGTGCTTATGACCACACGACTGAAGTGAATGTATTTGGCTATGAGAGGAGAGAGAAAGAAAATGTGCGCGCGCACTGCTTTTTCTTGCTTATATCCCCCACTCAACTCCCGTTCGCCTCGCCCGTAGCCCGTAGACATGGGTCGTACTTGCAAAATCGAGTACCAGGGCTTCCAAGTACGTCCACCTTAAGAAACCAGGGCTCGAGATACTTTCAAGTATTTTCTATCTGCATCGAAAATTGATCCATAACTTCATACAAATAAGAAGTACAATCGCGTAATCAAACAAAAGCCCTTTTGGAAGTAAAAAGTACTTGCATAGGAAATTGACCCGTGAATTCCTATAAATAAGGAGCACAATCGCGTTTACAAATAAATACTTTTACAAACCATTAAAGTAAAAATACTTGCATACGAAATTGTTCCGTAGACTCTTACCACACCTCGGGCACTCCATACAACGCTCGCAAAATAATTACCTATTACTACTACGTAAACAAATGACGTTTGTATACGTGCAAATGTGTGCGTGAAATCTAGTAGCGTAAAAAAAATGGCGCGGAAAGCAATTTGTGTCGGGGAACCGAACGACGACGGCGGCGGCGCTGCCCGAACCTGTGCATTATTATGAAGTGACCATGTAGTTCAATTGTTTATTTATATAGTCGGGTTCGTAATGAAATAAAAACACTACAATAGTTTAGTTTAAATGACTTTATCTGTAAATAATCGGTTATTGAATCGCATGTTATTAAAAATGCGAAATCTTACAAACAGTTTTTGTAAATACGAATTCGGAAAAGCATCACAACATCCAACCATCGTGATTAAAACTCAAATAAAACTTTTAAATCGCATAATTGTGTGTTCGTGTCAGCAATACAGCGCTGCGGTTCGCGAGCGCCCTTGCTAAAAAGTCGGCGACGAATACCTCGAAGTGCGGGGTGAGGTGCGGTATCTGATATGAGGGCGGAGTGTCCTTTCTGTACGTAGTACTATTAAGTATTCTGTGCTCTTACTGATAAGGAGCATGATCGCATTTGCGAAAACAAACGCGCTTGTTGAACTATTTGAGTACCTACGTACTCGAGCGCTGAGGCACGACGGAACGAGATACTTTCAAGTATTTTCTATCTGCATAGAAAATTGATCCATAACTTCATACAGATAAGAAGTACAATCGCGTATTCAAAAGCCCCGTTGGAAGCAAAACTACTTGCATAGGAAATTGATCAATGACTTCCTATAAATAAGGAGCAAAATCGCGTTTACAAATAAATACTTGCAAACCATTAAAGTAAAAAATACTTGCATACGAAATTGTTCCGTAGACTCTTACTGATAAGGAGAATGATCGCATTTGGGAAAACTAACGCGGTTGAGTACCTACGTATTTGAGCGAGTAGCCGTATAAGATACGTTTACGTCACGCGTTCGCCAGCTTACTCTCCAAGTCAAGTGTGCGTAAAGAAGTTTCACTTCAATAATTTTGACACAACAAAAATCGAATTTGACAATCGCGACTCGTCGACACGTGGCACTTATTTGCCCTACGGTAGGGCAAATAAGTTCACGGGGTAGGGCCCCTACCCCGTGAATTGTTTTTTAGAGTCGCAGGCGCGGAGGGGGCGGCCTTGGCGTGTTTTTTAAGGAATTTTTCACTTTTTGTATGGAAAATATGAAAAACGATTACCTACATGTTGAGTTTTAGGAGTTTATGGGTTTCATAAAGGGGGTCGAAATTTTCATTATTTTTGCGATAGGACGCACCATTTTCGAGATATAAACAAAAGAAAAAAAAGATACAGACAGTACTGTTTTTGCACCTGAAGTCGAGGTGTTGGTGTGAATTTCTATTCATGACAACTAATTTTATTCCACACCTTTTTAATCACGATTAAAAATAGTCAGATTTAGTTCGATTTAGTTAATCAAAATTTTTGGTTGAGTACCTACGTATTTGAGCGAGTAGCCGTATAAGATACTTTATAGTCTTGCAAGTATTTTGAGTCGGTACCTGGTGTGCGTACTTGGAAGCAAATACCTGGTGTAAAAACCCGGTCGCATAAATACGTACCTTCCCTACTCGCCCGATCACACGTTTTCGTAACGCATTCGCCAGTTTACTCCCCAAGTCAAGCGCGCCTAAAGAAGTTTCACTTCAAAAATTATTAGGTGTTGAGATCATTGTGAACAGTCTGTTCGTCCCGACATTTTTAACGCTGACTGTACGTTGTACATATCCATCGGACGAGTTGGGAATGAGTCGAAATACAGCATGAGACGAGTTAAGAAACTGACCAGATGCACAAGGTGACAAAGTCAAAGTCAAAGCATTTATTTCAAATAGGCACATAAAAGGCACTTTTGAACGTCAAAAATTATCTTAAAATAGAATTGATTCTAGTCGCCCATTCCAAAAGGTAGTTTTCGTATGGAGAAGAACGGGCAAGAAACTCCACCGTTACTCTTTTAAAATGTTTTAGGTACAATCAAGGAAAGGAAAAAAAAAATCAGCTGTTCCATACATTTATGTTCGCATAACTCATCAAAATGTAGGGAACAACTGATTTTTTTTTCGCGATTTCAGGTTTGGTCCCATAGTAAAAGTTGTTCATAATAATGAGTACAATCTCCCATTTCGATTTGTCGCATGTGTTCAATTTCACCCTGTATAATAACATGTGAGGACGATGCACCTACAATAAAATTACTATACCACAATATAGGTAAAAGAATTACAAACGAAACCATGACATATAAATTAATTATCTGATAGATACATGGTGCTCACATATTTACAAACATGGTACAAGCAAAACGATTTTAATTAAAAAACAAAATACAAGTAATAAGTCAGGGTGTGAGTAATAAATGTAAAAAAAAAGAATAAAAAAATTTACAATTAAATTGGCAACCAGTTTGATTTTGTCTAGACTCTAGATTGTCCTATGGAGCAGGACCAGCATGTTTCCAAGCGTTCTTATCTTGGATATAATCTTCTAATTTATAGTATGCTTGACGTATTAGTGAAAGTGACCTATTTAGGATAGCGACGAAATGGCCAATGTGACGACATAGCCGCCAAACCACACAACACGCCGGTTGCGATTACTATGCACGGCCTTTCTGAAGAACATCACCAATAAAGTCACGGGGCGTCCGCTCCTAGCGTTTTTATCACTTCTGCGGTCTGCCTTGTAAAAGTTGGGTAAAAATAATGTTGGCGATGTTAGGCAAAGAAATGGTTACTTCAAAGACTAAAGTAAGTTATTCTCATGGATGATGGCTGACATAAAGTCATGGTTCGAGTAATAATATAATATAACATCACGCTTATAATCCCCGAAGGTTTAGGCAGATGTGTGTGATAGTATGTCATTCAGGTCGTATACGGATTACGTTTCTGTGTAATCGTGATGTGTGGTCGTGTAGACGACCAAAGCAATACCGTGATGTGCTGAATTATAAAAGCGCCCATTGAGTCGCCGCGCCGCATCGCAAGAGACTAAATAGTAAATTGCTGCGAGTAGTCACATCCACACACCATGTTTAAAATCGCCGGTGACTAAAATTGCTGCGTGTGTACTATATTATAATAGAGATCTGCCACAGCCACACCCACAGATGATGAGATCTGCAAATTACAAAAAAAAACCTAATATTTTGCATTCGCGGGTTACTAGTAGACAATAGACAAACCTGTTCACCTTTTCTTAGTCTGTGCTCCACTGCTCCCGTCGCCGTCGTTCCGATCCAATCATCTTTCCATAAATAGAGGAGAACCGTATGTTTCGTTTAACTAAGTATCGATTGTTTACTTCGATAAGTTGTTAGTGGTATCATCTATCATTAGTGGGAATCCCAGGGAGCTGTTCACCACCTTGGAGTTCGGCAAGTAGATCTCTGCTATCTAAGTTAGCGATAGATGAGGTTACTTGACATTGTATTTATTTTATTGGATGTAATCGACTAAATGTATTTTTTTTAGTACTATTTTCAAGTATCATCTCTATTTATAAAATGGTTGTTGGAGTTGAAAGGCGGCGGACAAAGCGCCATGTTTATTGAAAACGTAACGTTAACGGAAAAGAAAGCTGGCTGTGTTGTTTTTTTATAAATAAGTTTAGAGAAAGTGCGATGCTATAACTTGAGTTTAATCCTGCTTCTAATAAGTTGTGTGAGTCGTACTTTTGTAGGTTAAAATAAAGCTACAATTTTCAAAAAATGGGTATGCCTCCCGAAACCCTTCGGGCGTTTCGCCTTTTTGTGACCCATGTAGACAGCGACGGCCCTTTTCTTAAAATAAGTGGGCAGGTCGATCATCAGGCTTCATTAATGATAGAAAGCCTATTTGATTCTGCCCGAGAAAATCTTGAAAAAGGTATAGGAGCTGTGTCACCGGCGGCTATTCACGAAGGTGTCATTTGTGCCGCCAAATACAAAGATGGAACGTATTATCGAGCTAAAGTTATTAACACGAATAGTTTGACTACCGGCTTGGTAGGTGTACATTTTATCGACTACGGAAACAAAGATATAATTTCTCTAAGCGCTATTCGTTTCTTCGACAACTACGATCCACTATTCTTGGAGCTACGTGGTCAAGCAACTGAATATTACCTCTCTGAAGTTATAAGTCCGTCTGGAAGGTGGGAGGAACCACTTTTATTAAAACTTCAGAGTCTACTTTGCTACGGAGAATATCCGGCGACATATGATGCTCATACTCGGACAGTACCTATAATTTCGATTCAATTCAAAGGCACCGATCTGTCCGCACATATTATATCAATCCGTTTTGGCGTAGCTATATCTCTAGCCAAGCAAGAGGCGCTACTACTACAGCTAGCAAATGAAAACCAACAAATTCAGAACTGGCAGCCCAGTTTTGTAATTGAACCTTCAAGTTATCCAGAACATAATCCATTTTTAATGAATCAAAACTTTCCCTCAAACCCTGCATCAACAATGCGCATTCAGCAAAATGTATCTCTACCTTTTAATGGAAGTATACAGAGTACATCCTCGATTGCTCAACGGTTGGTAGTCAACAAGGCCTCTAGGAATCCAGTGAATCTAAGAGCTCCAGTACGTCAACCTCAGCATGCTCCTGCAAGCTCTATGGTGAATGTCTCAACACCACCCCCTGCTCTAATGATAGCTGCCAAACCTTCTTCTCCCAAGAAGTCCTCTACTTATAAAAGCAGACTTTTGGAAGCCAACTCTCAACATAAAGTTTTTGTGTCATATGCTGAGGAAGGTCCAGAATTGTTTGCAGTGCAACTTGTGACTGATGCTAAGAAACTGCAGGATATGATGGATGACATTAACAAAAGACCTCACAGCAGTCTGACTGAGCCACCGATGATTGGCACAGTTTGCCTGGGCAGGATGTCTGGCGACCGCATCATATGCAGAGCTATTGTGATGAATCTCTCCGGATCTCAATGTAAGTTATTCTTTGTAGACTTTGGTGACACTGAAATGGTGTCATACTATGACATTTTTGATATACCTGAAGAGTTTGTAAAGCCAAATGTCTTTGCTATGAGATTCTGTTTATCTGGAGTGAAGAAATTGGAGAAAGGACCACATTTGAATGAAGCTTTCAAACAGCTAGTCAATGGGAAGGTAATGGTTCTGAAAGTGGTGGCACCTGAAGGGCCTCCATTGATACAGTATGGAGAGCTTTCCTTGGACAATAAGAATGTTCTTGACTTGTTGATGGCTAACATGAAAGACAAGCTGCAGTTTAAGTGGATTGAAATGCTTCCTTTGGGTTCACGGCATTCAGTGCTTGTGTCATATGTGGATAGCTGTATCAAGTTCTTTGTGCAGTTGTCTGCCCACATTGATGAGTTGAATGCTGTGATGGATGCCGTGCGCGCACACTGTGAGAACAGCTCCTCTCCTGGAGACTTGCCGGTGGGTGCGGCGTGCTGCGCGCGCTTTCCTGACGACAGCAACTGGTACAGAGCAAGGGTTAGAGACACCAGAAGAAACAAGGTGGTTGTAGTTTATGTGGACTATGGTAATGAGCAAGAGGTTGAGGTGTCAGATCTGAGGACCATTACTCCAGAACTAATAAAACTCCCAGCTCAGGCTATGAAATGTGCTTTGAAGGTGAGTTGTTACTAAATTTCTAGTGTGTACCTTTCCCACTTAACCTGCAATCATATTTCTATGATAAAATACCCTTTTCTATTCTGGATTTGTTTTGTAATCTCAAAATTGTATCTTTTGCTAGATACTTGCTTTATTTTAAAGCAGAAGAATTTGATCACTTTTTCACTGTCATATTAAATTCATAAGCAAAATGGTGAATATTATAATTGTCCATCCTTCTTAGGGTTATGAGAACAAGCCTGTTGAAACTAAAACATCAAACCAGTTAGAGATGTTAGCATTAGAGAAGACCCTGACTGCTCACATAGTAGGCATACTGTCTACTACCATGGTTGTGTCCCTGATTGATGAGACTGTCTCCCCACCGCTGGACGTAGCCAGGAAGATGACCCAGCTTTCACAACCTAGGAGCTCCCATGAGGTGAGTTAAACTCTGCTAAACATAAACTTCTTAGTATTAAATACATTTTGCCTTAGTTTGTTTTTTATGCATTTAAAAAAATAGACTTAAATCAATGTTTTTTTTATAAAAAGAGGCTCCTACCAGCTTAAATATAAATTGTTTCTTGAAGTTAATTTATTTCTTCAAAGTACATTCTGATTGGTTTGAGTCTGTATGTGATATAGTTTCTAATAATGAAGATACTTTTGTACCCAAATTATGCGTTTAGACATGTCTTTTCCACCAGCCTGATATACAATACATATTATGTGGCAAATAAAATAGATCTAATTGCTAATTAACAAGAATCATAATAGTATGTATCATTTAAAAAAAGTCCCTTTCAGATCATTTGTTTAGTTAAAATGTACTTCTTCTACAATCTGTTGAACATTACTGCTTATTCACATTGCAGAACTTTCTAAATAGTTGTAGTAAAAGTAAACCAATGTTGTAATTTGAGCAAGTTTTTGTCAAGTCAAAGAAAAATATTGACACAATTACCTAGTGCTTACATATGCAAAACAGCTCTTTATCTGCTTACAGTACTGTGCATATTAACAGAAAGATATTGATTATATATTAGCGGTAACAAGTTACTCAGACATAACAGAGAAACTATGTTATCATTAGTCATAATCTTAAGGAACAAATAGAAACTCATTTGCATAATTTGTAATCAATGGTGACTCAGGTTGTCTAGGTTAGACCCAGGTGATGTAATAATAACTTATTACACTTATATTGATCTAATCGGTTTTCTAAAAATACATTTTATTGAATGCTCTGATTTTACTTTTTATAATCGGAAAAAGATAAAAATAAAGGGATACGATACTGTTTACTAGTTTAGGTAAAGCACCGTAATAAAGAAAATTTGAGAAACAGTACCGCAACATGTATGTTGCTGGCCACATTTTCAAGTTTTATTGCATGTTGCCAGCGTCTGTTTAACGAAACTCCGTGGGGCTTAACATTTTTCCACTTTATTGTGGTTTTACCTAAAATGTTACTTATCCTTATAAAGGCTACCGCAGATTGGGCGGGCCTAGAGATGTGCCGTTGCCGGCAATATTGCCCGCAGTGGGAATATTGGTGGCAATATTGCCAGCAATATTGCCGGGAGTGGAAATATTTGGGAATATTGCTTAATTATAAGTCAAATTAAGTACGGACACTATCTACAACACTTAAAATTAGCATTTAAAGGCCATAATCTACATTATATACAATAAAATATTGTTTTGGGTAAAATTGCCAATAATGCCAGCAGTTTTGGCAATATTCCCGGTATTTTACCGGCAATATTGCCTATGTTGCCGCACACGATAGTGAATATAAGAAATAACACAAAAATATTAAAATATCGTTGATGATCTTTGTGTATTGAATAAAAGGCATAAATTCGAATCTTTTCTTTTAATGTTTTACCTACTTGTTTTTCTTGTAAAATCACATAACAAAATTGGAAATAAAAAAGTGTAAATCTTTACAAATCTCTATCAAAACTACAAATAATCCACAAAAATAACATTATTTTAATATTTCAATGCACTTGTTTCAGTAATCCTTACATAATCAGTAAATCACCGCTTAGAGTAACAACTTAGTAGTTTTTATAATCGTTTTAAAATCACAGCTCTTGTTAGTACTTATATTTCTAAATCTTAATAATCAGTGCAATGCATCACCCACGGTCATCGGTAATGAGGCTGTATATCCCGCGAAAGTGTGGAGGTCCAGGCTTTTTAAATGCTAAGACTCTTCACAATCGCGAGATATGCAGTCACAGGGAATATTTCCTTGAAACCGACGTGGGGATGTATCGGGATGTAGTCATGGTGGAAAAGGGCCTCACCCCGCTCTCCTTAGGTAAAGAGAACTGGCGCAAGCCAGTAGTGCTTGAAACTAATGATCGCATGGAGGTATGGCAGAGTAAGGAGCTTCACAGACGCTTTTTCCGGGCCCTACATGGACCCAATGTAGATTTACTGGCGTCCGTAGCCTGGTTGCGTTTCGGTGACCTCTTTGGAGAAACCGAAGGTTTTGTCTGTGCAATTATGGACGAAGTTGTGATGAAGATTATTGATTTTATTTGGAGATTTATTGAGAAAGACGGCACGGTTGACATCTATCGGGCATGCCACTGGCCGGGAGAATCAATCAGGCATATTATCTCCGGGTGTTATCGTCTAGCTAACGGAGAATACTTGCATACACACAACCTTGTAGCCAGGATAATCCATCAGCAACTTGCTCTGAAATACAACCTTGTAGAATCGGAGGTGCCGTACTACAGGTATGTGCCCGACCCAGTTCTCGAAAATGGAAATATCACATTGTACTGGGATCGATCCATCATCACGGACAAGACTATTGTGGCCAATAAGCCTGATATAGTGGTGATGGTTCGATTAGAGCGGCACGCAATGATTGTTGACATAACCGTCCCGCATGATGAGAACCTCGTGAAAGCTGAGAAAGATAAACAAATCAAGTATCTTGACTTAGCTCGCGAGGTTGTCGACATATGGGATGTTGACTCAGCAATCATTGTACCGATAGTCATTACAGCCAATGGATAGATAGCCAAGAGCCTCGACCAACACCTGAGGAGGCTCTCATTGGGCAGCTGGATCAAAGGCTTGATTCAGAAAGCAGTACTTCTGGACACGGCTCGCATCGTCAGGAGGTTCCTCTCTCTGGAGCCCTGACCGCCGGTAGCTTGGACCCTGTTCCCGATACCGGTGGGCTACTATTTTTTTATATTTTTAAATGTTTTTATATTTCTTTTATATTCTAATATTTAAAAATATAATTAATGTGTAAATAGATAAATAAACGACATAATAATAATCAGTCATTGATAATCTCATCGTTTTGTTTATAATTTATACATAAAGTAAAATTAACTAATTAAATTCTTAATTAATCCACAGACAGTGGATCTTTGTCTAATTCTGGTCTGAAATCGTTCAGTGGTTCATCGCATGTTTCGTCGACAAAGTCGAATTCCACATCGTCGCACATCCTTCATCGGGCTTTGGCTGTTGACTTAGATGCGTGTTTTGGTTTAGGAGCAGTTTTCCCTAAACTCGTGTTAGGTCGGTTAGGAACGGACGTTAAAAAGTGACGTGCGCATTCTCCAAGAGATGTCCAGATACTGTTCTCCAGTTTTCCCAACCCCGTGCCGTGCATGTGCAGCGCGAAAAAGATGCAACATACATTGATGTTTATTCATATAAATTGTGTCCTAAAGTCAGAATTTTAATTCGATTCCAGATTTGACATTAGCTACTGTCATTTTGTAAAATAATGATACCACATATAATAGTGTAGTGATGAACACAAAAATCGATAAACAATCAGTGTGTGTGCCATCAAATTTATTTCAGGAAGGCATTCAAAAAATTACGGCTACCGAATGGTCTAAATGCGTATCCCATGTTGTCAAAGAAGAGGAAAAAATGAGTAGGCTAGATATGTTAATAAATTGACAATATCACAGACACATTTATAATAAATGTTACAGAAAGTGACAGCGATAGCGATAGCGATGACGGCGACAATTTATAAAATAAATTATTACCATAATACATCTATTTGTTTTATTTGTCATGTTCCTTCATGATCACATTTTTTTATTTATTTCACAATTATAAAAGAAAAGTCTCAGATCGTTAATTAATCGTCAAAACTAAATTATCGGTTCAGAAATATTTAATTTCCTGATATACTTAGTTTACGAGAGTAAAATTATAAACGAGAAGAATCGATCCGGAAATATTCCATATCCATATCGAATAATTTCGCAACGTCACTATTTAGTACTTGTCATAACGTTGCAACACTGAAATTGTCAAATCTGGAATCGAATTAAAATTCCGAGTATATCTTTTTGCACGACACGCGTGTGCGTATTTCAAATATTTTATGATCGATATACTACACAAATATAACTAAGCGATGATTACACCTGCAGTAATAATAAAATATATTGGTATTATTTGACCGGCAACATTGGCAATATTGCCAATGTTGCTGGCAATATTGGTATTTTACCGGCAGTGGCAATATTGGGAATATTGCCGGCAATGGCAATATTGGGAATATTGCCGGCAATGGCAATATTGCCACCAGGCACATCACTAGGCGGGCCGCGCCGCAACGCGACGCATTGCAAAAATCCGCATCAACACACGCTACTGGAGTTCTACTCTCTAAGTCAACGAAGATACGAGCCCACCCGAAAGTAGTTAATCCGTCAAAACCAGTGACTACATTTTTCGAACGGGCAAAAACATCACTAGGACAATTACTATCAAATCGTGTTGTCATTCATCCTTAGTTCGGGGTCCAAAGTAATCTTATGTTCATTGGTGATACGGACTAAGATGAACCCGTAACTTCGGCTGAAACTACGGATTTCGTGCTTTGGGTCCCTAGAATCGGAAAGTACTTTTTTGTATGAAAATGGGTTGCGCTGCGGCCCGTTGCGACTAATGAGCGCTTGGCTTAAGAATTCAAATAATAAATTGGATATTGTAACGTCTTACATACAAATCTACAATCATCATCAACATTTTTGTCCAGATCAAAGCAACTACGCCCGTACGCAAAGACGCGCCGGAGTCCTTCAGTTCCCCCGAGAGCGTCTCTGATGACGGAAAGAAGAAGAGTTTCAGACGCGAGAAGAGCTTCAAGGACGAATGGAGGCCACCACGAGAAGCCAATAATGAAGAGTTACCGCAAAGAGGCGGCAGTTTCCGCGGCAGGTTTGTACTTTTACTATTGGTTGGTCAGATAGGCAGGCGCTCCATGTATAATACTGGTATTCAGCTACATCCGGTTAGTGTGGAAGCCGACCCCGACATACACTAATCAAAAAAAGTTTTGCACCACTAATAAGAAATGTATTTATTAGTTGAAATAAAAAAAATATGTTTTTTTGTTTTTGGTGGTTTAAATATTAATTAAACAGCAATGTTTTTTCAAATAAAGTTTTTTCCTAGGCCACATTATAAGTCTGAAAAGAGTTAAGTCGTAAAATTAAGGTGATTTTGAAAAACAAAGACTTCCCAAATTAACATGTAACAGCTAATGATAAGTCTTTGTATGGTTTAATCAGTACTTTGTCACTCCTCCGCGGGCTTGTGTGCATGCACTGATGCGATTTTTCATACTCCTGGCTAAGTTATTCAAGCTTTCTTGAGGAAGGTTACCCCGCACTTCGATGGCAATCGTTATGAGGTCATCTACTGTTGTGGTTTCACAGACCCTTAGTTTTGCACGGCGATGTAACATGTCCCAAGCATGTTCGACTGGATTCATGTCCGGAGAGTATGGCTGGCCATTGTAATCTTCGGATATCGTGTTCTTCAAGATATTGATTTATGGCCCTTGTTCGATGAGGACGAGTGTTATCGTCAACAAGAGTGAAACCATGTCTAAAATTTAGTCTGTATGGGTACACTATAGGCTGTAGTACCTGTTCAAGGTAAATTAGACCAGTCATGCTTTGTCTTATTGGAACCAACGGCGTGCGATAACCATACATTATTCCACCCCAGTACATGACCAAACCACCATGCTGCTGCAGCTGAGGAAGACTGTGCCGGAGCACAGATCTTTGTCCAGGTGATTGCCAGACTCTCTCTTATTCTAAAAACTTATTCTGGTTTCATCACAGAATAAACACAAATCCCACCGTTCTTCTGTCCAATTTTTATGATTTTTTGCCCAGCTTAATCTTGCGAATTTACAGCTTCTTTTAAGACTTGGTCCTCGCCAGGGCCTTCTGGACCTCAGCCCAGCCTCTCGAAGTCTGTTTCTAATCGTTCGCGGAGTAACATTCACTTAAGTGGTTAATTGAAGTTGATTTCTTAGTTGTCTCGCAGTCTGAAAGGGTTGTCTACGGATCAACAGTCGCACATATCGGTCCTGATTTTGAGTTGTAGCTCTTGGTCTGCCTGTTCTAGGTCGATCTTAAACGTTATGAATCTGTAAAAATCTGCGACATATCCTCCGAACGTCCGTATGCGAAACACCAACCCTTGAAGCGACACGTCGCAACGACATTCCAGATTGACGAAGAGTGATAATCCTCGTTCGATTAAAATGTAAAATCGTTCTTCTTGGCATTGTAAACAACAAAATAAACGTTTATGTTAACAAAACTATAGTCTGTTTCAAAGTAACACCGAAATTCTTATCTGCTGACTGCACTAGTTAAAACCACATTAACGTGAAAAAATGAAGTTAAGACCTTAAGTTACACAAAATTTATGAGGGCATATGAAAAAAACATTCCCATGTGCTGCTTACGACTTACGAAACACTTGACTCAAGTTCTGGTTCTCTCGAGTTATTTTGTTTACCTTCCACTAGTCACTTTATAAGTGGTGCAAAACTTTTTTTGATTAATGTAGTTGGGAAAGGCAGGCAGATGATGACTAGTTTTCAAAATGTTGCCCACTATTTAATATTTTGTTAGAAACACGAAAGAATTGGCAAGTTTACACTCCTAAAACTCTTCTAAAGGACTGATGTCCCTGGCTGAATAGCTAAGTGTTTTTCGCTCAAATTACTTCAGATTCAGCTCAATAGCAAGTGATTTCCACTTGATCGACTTTATCGATCGTAACGAATGATCGAGTAATAACATTATTTATAACGCACGGTGTTCTTTATAACTGTAGTAAAACCATAAAACGGGTTTTTCTTGATTTGTTCATCATAGGAGCAATGAGCTATAGAAGTATGTATTCCACCTGATTGAATGCCTCTAATATGATATCGTAATGTAATGGAACATAAAAAATGTGATATTGAGTGAAGATCAGTCTCGTAAAATTATTCTTATCTATAAAATATATAATCAATCACCTAGCAAACATAAATTGTCATTGAAGTAAATACTTTCAATCACACTAATATTATAAAGGCGAAAGTTTGTGAGTGAGTGTGTTTATATGTTTGTTACTTCTTCACGCTCAAAGGCCTGGACCAATGTTGATAAAATTTTGTATGGAGGTAGCTGACACCCTGGAATAACATATAAGCTACTTTTTATCTCGATATTCCCACGGGATCAACATTTACACGGGTGAAACCGTGGGGCGCAGCTAGTATTAAATAATAGCGGGGGAAAACATAATTTCCTACTTTTGTTTTGATTGTTATTAAATCAGTACGTCAGTAGTTTAATATAAGGATGCATAATTTAATCGTAGCAATCATTAAATAAAAAACCCTTTTTTTACAAATTTTGTATGACCCAGGGGTCCTGGGTGAAATCAAGGGTCGCCCAGCATTGTCCGACATGGCGTTGAACGTGTTAAATGTTTCGAAATATTATTCCAAAATAAACGGAACCTTCGCAGTCAGTCTTCGAAATTGATAATCTACAGTTCTTAGCAGGGGCTGAGGCTGGTATAAAAGAATCAGTCCCTCATATTACAATTTTATTGTCCATAAAGAAAATTATAGGGATACTTTAATTGGTATAAAGAGGCAAACCAGTTATCAGTGTATTCACAGCCCAGGTGGCTGACTGTCGTCTTTGTCCCTGTAACCCACTTTTACAACAATTATAACTGGTGATGTGCTAATACAGGTATTCCTAGTGCAAACACCAGTCTCTCACAAACTACTGTCACAAGATGCCATTGTTTGTGAAGAGAAAAATAAATTATTTAAATTATGACTGTCCTGTAGATCGCTGAGTGAGTGTTTTCTTCCGCCGGCACCAATGTTTACATGTCAAGACCCTCCGTTTATATTATTACCCCCCAATCTATTTCAATGCTTATCGTATCGCGGCATCGTCTGCAGCTGTACTAATTTGTATAGAATTCGGTACTTTTATTACGCAACATACACTATTTTTGAACACGTGTGCTGCTCTGTAAAAATACGCATTGCACCAGATTTTCGACTAAAACAATGAGCATGTACTAAAAATAAATGTTTGTAATATTCTGGATTGAAAAGAGAACCTACCCACACATAATTATCTAATGCACTCCGGCCGGTCATTATTTTAAGCGGACGTAGAAATTAGGTAATCAGTCTTTAAGTTTTGACGGCTTAATGATATAGCAATGATATGAATTATAATTAAAGTAATTATACAATCATTGGTATAACAAAAAGGAAAAGTTGGTGATTGCGTTTGCACGTATATCGCTCGAATGATTGAGAACAATCTGGACCGAATGCTTGCGTGTTGTTTTCTTTGTTTCACTGTCGTCATTTCGCGTCGTCAATGTGGACAACAAGTGATAAATAAAATTGATTTTATCGACGTACCGACACTTATACAAATAGTACCTACCTACTTGGCAAAACTTTGAGTACTTATTATGATTCTGTCTGCTTATCATAGTTATTCTCCTGCCCTTATCCCAAATTATTTGGGGTCGGTGCTACATGTCTTTTTCTTCCATAATCTCTATTAGTCGTCATCTCGGTAGTCCCTCCCTTTCTAGCCATATCATCTTTCACACAGTCCATCCATCGTTCTGTGTACTTGCCTATATTCGCTTTTATTTGCAATGTTATCGAAAACAATCATAACTTTTATTTAAAAAAAAGGAATTAGTCAAGTGTTTTTGGAAAGTTGTGCGAGCCACTGAGAAAGCACAAAAAGCTATCAAATTGTTGGTTCATTGCTAATACGCAGTATGAAATTTCAAATTTAAATGCGTTGAAGTCAAATCGACCGTAAGTAGACCCCACAGACTTTCATAATGCTTTAGCGGATTGCAACTAATGGCATCCTGCTAACACTAATGTTATAATCAATGTGAAAGTGTGGACGTTTGTAACTCGATCACGGTTTGACGGCTGAACGGCTCTGAGCCTCTGAGTGAGGAAGACAGGACTATGTGGATTAACATCTTTTTACCTAGATAAACGTATAGTTTACATACGATGCTTGATAAAGCTGGTACCTAAACAGGTACCCTTATAAATTAAATCAATGCTTGGCCAATGGCCAGTGTTAAATCGTTTGTTTATTCGGTGTAACTGTTTTATGTGACCACGATAAAATATCTCTTTAAGTGACTTTCAGCTGTTTCTTTAGATTTCATTACGATAACTTTCAGAAATCCAGCACAAACTTTCTCTTTGATCCATTATTTTAATTCCAATCCTCGATTGACTGTAATTATAGACACAATAACAATTCTGTTGTGCCTCACGTTTTGACGAGACGAAAGACGACGATTATGAAGATAATCCTCTTGGTTTAAACGACATTCTTTAAAGTATTTCTGGTGCTTTAATACACCTTGAAGTGACAGGAGTAACAAGAGACTAACCTAAAATGAAGTTGCGTTGGATGATTCAGCTTCTAGTGTTATCTTTCTTTTGAGTAGATAATCAGAATAATCCGAAATCGCTTGATAAGTCGTGTATGTTTACAATAACTCTTTGTAAACAGAGTTTTTTTTTCATATATAACAACTGTTTATTATTTAATGAAACGTGACCGAAAATTCAATCTGCGTTTTAATCTTAAATTCGGCTTACTGCTGCAATTCTTTACAAAGGCCTTTTTTAAATTACGCTTTGACATCCAGCCCCCACTTTTCACATCGAATACGCTATGGCTGTCCTGCGAAGGAAGACGGAGTTTTCAGAAGCATTTATGAATGGTTAATGGTTATGTACAAATAAGTCTATGAAATCACCCAGAAATCGTCTGAAACGCTGGCAACCTGTAAAAACCAATAAAGTTTTGAATTCATCATAATTTAGATCTACCTGCTTATCTCGCTTTTCTTTGTACCTTAATCCGTTTGACAGAATACCAAAATGACAGCTCTAGAATCGACAAAAGAACATCGAAGTAACTAACTACCACCATTTAGTCTATGCAATCTCACACAATACGTAATAGTTCAGTTTTTATTTTCTAACAAAAAAGTAATAACAGAGCATGAGTCAGGATTCATGGACGGTTTGACCTTCATGTCGGTTCTTTGAACCCATGAGTTTGGTTGCGGCCAGTCTAGCTACAGAAATGTATAGGTAACCTGTTATTTAGTGATTAAAATTATGATTTATTAGTTCGTGTGTTCTTAAGGAATGTTTTTACGTGTGACAAGTGTATTTCGTAACGTGTGGTTCTGTTTTCTGTGTGCAGAGACAACAGGGAAGGTTTCGATAGGTCTGGGCCCGGCAGACATAGCGAGAAGTTTGGCGGCAGACCGGAGAGAGGCGAACGGTGTGTCCTGCATACTATTTTAATACTTACTGCATAAAATAACAACATAATTTACCTTGTTGCATGTTGATTCTATCCTAGTTCTATTTTTATTCGGAACTCATGAAAGAAATGGCGGAAAGTCGATCGATAGAGCGTGCCGCACATGCGTCACCTATAAATATCGCTAATTGACACATTCAAATTAAATAATTATGCATTGTCTTTGTGTTAATGCATTGTCCTTGATGGTTTTGATGAGGAATAAATTTGTATCGCGGGTTAACCAATCCAAAACGCGTCTATGCGAGCCCCGTTATGATTTTGGTCAATTGTTGTATAGTAAAAATCTTGTCTTCTCAGTCACTGGTCTTTGTACAGTAAAAATCTTTAATATTCTCACGGAAACAAGTAAACAAGTAGGGGTACTTTAATGGAATGAAACTCTACTCATAATGCGCGCCGCGCACATTTGAAGTATGCTTAATATCAAGTTACTAACGTACAGCGCAAATGACCATATACATTAATATGTATGTTTAAAGAGAAATTGTCTGTAGAAAAAGTGATCAGTCGTGCTAAACGGCTCTGTACGCTCATTTTAAACGTGTCTTGAGCTGAAGTTCTTCTAATTGTTATAATGTAGTATTAGTCTCATATTTAAGATTATCACGATATTTTATATGGAATAAAGAAAACTGCTGCTATTGGTGTATCACCTTTATATTTCCTACACAGTAATGAACTTCCGATTTCGGTAGGTGACTTTCTTATTTATAAGTGCTAATGATAACGTAAATTAATAACATTTTCATTTTAAACAGTCCTCCTTACAATGAAAGACGTGGAGGTCCACCGAAACCTCGAGAGAACGCGGCGCCCACGTCAGTAGGCGACGACGATTGGGAGTCCCCCCCACAAAGGCAAAATAGAGACTGGGAGAACAACCCTAGAGAACGAGAATACACCCCAAGAGACAGGGAGAATAACCCAAGAGAAAGGTATGTAACACCCAACAGTAACATTATTCAGTTTACTTTCATTTGCAAATATTATTTACCAAACACTTAAAATTCGATCCGAAAGTGTATTTCCGATAGCATAAATTGCCCATTTACAATTTACACGTAACTTCCAAACAAAAAATTGAACGCATAATAAGTTAAAAATTCAGCTCGCCACTTTCCCCGATGCAATGCGTTAATTACGAATTAGGCTGTTTGATAAAACAGTTGCAATGATTCGACAGAAGAAAGCCTAGGTCGGAACATCAGCACGATAAACCGGGGCAAAAGCCTGGTTGGAAGAAAGACTCGAGTGGGGTCGGGAAAAGGCTAAGGCAGGCCGCGGAAGCCGCCTCACTCGACGCTCAAAACGCCCAAGCCAAGGGTGCTTCGATACAGGATCGACTCAAACGGTACTGTGGTGTTTCAGGTGTATGTAACACGACACATTACACACCTGTTGACAACGGCTGTTGCGCTTACTCGTTCACCAACATTAATGCTTTATTGATTGATCATTGTGTGTCATTGTTTGTGTCCGTATTTCCTATTTACCCAAGTTTTCGTTTTTGTTTGCGATTTCATTATGAGTTGTAGATTTTATTAACATAACATGCCTGCTGGTCTTGTGTTCTCACTTTGACTATAGTTTATTGTTAACACAGACGATCATTGCAGCACGTTAGATTGCGCGATGCCAAGCAATTATAAGTAAAGCATTAATAGTTGAATCAGCGTCGTCCTCGTTGTCTCGCCCTATTTGCTTGTCACGCTTGGTTTGCGCCGCACATTCGTATCGAGCGTTCTCAATACGTTGCATATCTGTCGACTCTTGTTTATAACATTCCATTGCACAGTGATGCCTTACAGTGTTGTAAGTTTTTATTTCAGCACATTTTGTACTGTCTTCGTCATTCCATTGTAATAATTGTACAGTTTCACGGCTAATTCTTCAGGTTTTGTTACACTTTAGATGCTTGGTGTGGTCAGCACAATAATGTTTAATAAATCATGTAAAAAAGTAGTACATTAGCGTTTTTCTTTTAAAATTAATTTATTAATTTTAATGCTTTGTTTTTTTTTTAAATAAAATTTAACATGCAATACTTAACAGATTTCAAAGCAATATTTCCTTGTACTAAAAGCTTATTCCTGGTTTCAGGGAGAACAAGTACAGTCAACACGATGACCGTACAGAGAAAGGATCTGATGACTGGGGCAACAGGCCCAAGCGGGAGAACCGATTCGACCGGAATGACCGCCCTGATCGTCGGGACAACCGGGATTACCGTGACAATCGGGATAACCGCGACAACCGGGATAATCGTGACAACCGGGATAATCGCGACAACCGGGATAATCGCGACAACCGGGATAACAGAGACAACCGCGGCGACCGGCGCGACAACTGGGGAGATAAGAAAGAAAACTATCATCAAAAGAGAGAATTCCGACCAAACTCTGACAGGCCGCCGCGCAGCAACTTCTCTCCTAGAGACCGCGCTGATCGCTCGTTCGGATCTGACGACAAGAAGTCTGACAAGAGCTTTAGGTCTCAGGACAGTGGCCGGGCCCCTCCGTACAAGGGCCGCAGCAAGTTCACGCAGGTTCAGTACAAGGAACTGCCGGAACCGGTACCGCTCGACACCCCTTTCCCTCCGTCCGATCCAATAGAACCCGGTGCGCAACATGAGGTCTCCGTCACATGGATCATATCCCCCGAAAATTTCTACGCCCAAATAATGTCGCTACAACCCAAATTCCTCGAAATGATGCACAAAATCCCAGAGATATACAAAGGAGTGAAATCCTTTACTGGTGAGGTACCCATCGGAGCGTCCGTTTTAGCTCGTTACCCCATCGACGGAGTCTTATACCGAGCGACAGTAGAATCCGTGCAGCCATTTTCGAAGTTTATCGTGCGTTATGTGGACTTCGGCAACAAGCAGTTAGTGGATGCTAAAGATATTTGGCAGATGGATAGACAGATGCTGGAACTGCCGAAAATGGCCGTCTGTTGTTCTTTATCTGGGGTTGTTCCCGTTGATGGCGAATGGAAACCTAATAACCTTGTGGACTTGTGCTTCAACGCGCCACGTTACCAATGCGTGTTCCAAGAGAATGTCGATGATATTTACAAGGTATCGCTGTGGAACAATGGCGTGAGTGTCGCCGATATGTTGGTGGAGAAGGAGCTCGCTAAACTATCTGAGCACCAGTCGTCTGTAACTTTGAAAGGTAAGACATATAACGGATGTAAAAAGACACTTAACAAAGCCAAGAGTCACTTGTACTCTCCGTCATTGTATATTTTTTTGTTCTGGACGTTACCTGGGAACCTTCTCGTTACGGAGATATTGAAGGCCAAAATTCCAACTTTTACTGATGATTTGTTACGGAAACAAGTTTTCAATGTTATATACCTCTACGACCCCTATTCTGTTGCATACTACGCACATTGTTTTGCGTGTGTTACATTGCGAACAGCAAAGGAGGATGCAAATTTTGGTCCCACCCTCCAATGCAGAATGCTACATGTAATACATCGTTGGATAGGTATTTCTGTGTACAGAATGCGTAGTTGACGGCAATGTGATGGGTCTTTTTACACCCTGTATTGTTGTTGTTTATTCATGTATAACTTCAGTCTAGCTATTCACAAGACATAATCGCCATATTTTTGGAGAGGTTAGCAAGCAGGAATTAATTGATTACTAGACATCCCTCAAATACTATTCTCAATAAGCAAACTAAAAAGATCCCTCTTTAAGTTTTGCCGTAGGTGTTTAATACTTCACACGTTTGTTCTAGACGAAGCTATCGACCTGACAATTATCGTCGGTCAGCAGATACTCTGCCGAGTGACCCATGTGGAGTCTTTCGAAAAGTTCTATGTACAACTTGACATGGACAAGGCAGCACTGGTTGAGGAAGCTATCGCCAACTTTGATACTAGCAAAGTAAGTACTGACATTGTGGCATACTAATTACTTCCATATGAATGTATTTCATAAATTAAGTTATAGTCGACAGGATATTGTATTACTTACAATAACCAATATGAATGAATTAAAAATATTTTCATTTTGAGTATTTTTTACAAATTAAGACTGCTAAAGAACAGTGATAACGGCCACGATCACGAGTTGTAGGTCGAGAGTTTGAACCCAGGCAGGCACTTTACCTTGTGTATTTAATTTAATCATCACTGCTCTCAAAAGGTGATGGAAAACATTGTGAGCAAACCAGCGTGTCCGAGAACCAAAAATTCGACGACATGTGACATCTACCAACCCGCACTTGGCCTGCATGGTCGATTACGACCCACTCCCTCTCACTTAGACAAGGCCTGTGTCCCAGCAGTGGGAACATTATAGACTGTTTATGGATTATGGAAGTTTGCTGGATATACGCTAGCGCAGCAGCTATAGATTCTTTCATTTTGAATTTCCTAATGTTCGTGATTTTAAAGGTTTGTTTCTAACGGCTTTCGCAGCCGATAAGACGGGCGGTCTAATCGGCTGCTATAAGACATTTCTGTTTTTATTCTCCATGTAAATAAAACATAATTATTGAATTGTGATTATAACATCATACATTACCTACTCCATAAAAGAGTTAACATAAATAATGAAAACCCTGTTTTCTAGCTGACGCCATTGACCGCGGACAGTCTCGCAGATGGTGTCCATTGCACGTTGAAGCACGACGGTAAAATATACCGCGCTATCTTAGAAGATGTCTCCGACCCAGCTAACATCAAGGCTGTGATGCCAGACTACGGGAAATCTGTCACCACTGCTTTGGAAAATGTAAGTGATAAACCAAAATGACTGATATTAAAAGGAAATTATAGAGTAACCGTGGAGTTTTTTTCCGGCTTTTCTCCATTGGAAAGGACCAATTGGAACCGTGGACCTAGCTTCTGACGTTTTATAAGTGTCCATGTAGGTCTATGTGAAATAAAATATTTAGAATTTAATTGTCAAAGCAGCGTATAGTGTAAAGAACAACGGCCGCAATGGCACAATTGACGTCCTTCTCCTAAGACAAAAATAAAATGTGACACCGCATAAAAGCTTTCGAAGCGCGCGCCTTCTGATCTCTATCAGCCATTTATAAACTAGGCAATGTCCCACTGTTCACATGTTGCAAACACTGAAGATTTATTTCTGTGGTTCAGGTATTGGGGCAGGGTCACACAGCAGTCTGGTAATCAGTTAGGATAACAAGTATATTGAAGCATCTATAAAACATCATTTTATCATAACAAACTGATTATTAGTTAAGAGTAACCAGAGTTTCTTGCCCATTCTTCTCCATACAAAACTATCACTGGAAATGGCAACTAGAATAAATTCTTTTCTTTTTTAATTTCTATGTGCATATGTAAATTATTTGACTTTGATTTTAAATTTTTACGTAATTATTTCAGTTCATGATCTTACCAACGGAACTGAGTGTGTACTACTACCAGTCACTGGAGTGTTGTCTGAACAACTACACGGCTGAGTCCAACCAGCTGATGACTATTGAGGAGTTGAAGACCAAGCTTACTGGCAACAAGGTCATTGTGTACATCAATGATGTGGAGGGGATCAGGTAAGCGTTTTGTTTTATCAGAATCATTGATTATTTTCATTCCATTGTACTTAATCTGCGTTCGCGATTTATTTGCCAAAAATGTACACAAATATGAATTAATAGAAAAATAACTTTAATTCCTACACAATAAAGTTCAGTTTACGCTACAACTTCAAATTTTTTTTAAACTTTTTCAAAAGTGCTAGTCACTCTGAAATCAACTTAATTGTCATTGAAATAAAGTTGATATTTGTTTAACTTGAAATAGGGTGGGGGCGTGCAGCACTGCGCACTTTTACTATACTCAAATTACACACACACATGCCTGCAGCGTTATGAAGTCGTCGTCAAATAAACCTACTTTTCTTTATGTAGTCTAAGGTGATTTTTGAGTGACCCTTTGAAATAAAAAAGTTCCTAAATAAGATTTTGTTGCAATGAAATTTGAACTTTGTCATGTATGATAATGAGTTGGTTCCAAAACATGATTATTTTACATGTGAGATGCTTGATGTTTAGATACATACCAAATCTATAATTATGACGAAAGATCATGTGTATGTATTTACCCCTTTATTCATAAACGTTGCTTAAAGTTTAGTAGCGATTATCGACTATTTAACCAAACAGTTTTGACATTTGAGCATCACTCTTATCTTTAATAATTGTTTATAAATAAACCCCTTAGGTTGTAAGCATTCATAAACAAATAAATTATCTAAGATTGCTTAAATAAAAGAGTGTTTACTTGTTCCAGCTTGGTTACAACTCTATACGACTGCGTGACCGGCCACAAGATCGCCGTGTTCGAGCCTGATGAGGGCGCGTACGACGAAGTCATTCAGTTATGCATGAGAGCCGTCTTTAACTACAACTTCGGAATGGCCTACATCGTTCACATGGAGAACTTGAACGAGTTCTATCTGCAGAAGGCCAGCGATGGTGACAGGATCGCTCTGTTGCTTGATGACCTTTATAAGTACTATGAAGAAGGTAAATAATGATGTTAATATAATATCGACATTCATCTTGAACCTCACAACTATTCCTTCTTTCTTTGATATTTATTTATTGTGTTCTATAATGTACAGACGCCAGCACAGCAAGCTACTACAATCTGTCAAATATCCTTAATAGATTTTCAACTGTGTCGCTAAAGCATATGGTTCAAAGTTGATTGGGAAAATTTGACAGTTTCAGGTAGCTTGATGTGCTGGTGTCTGTACTGGCTTCTGCCCGCGACTTCGTCCTAGTGAAATTTCTCGTTCCCCCGATTCTACCCCGTCGCATCGCATCGCCTGCCCGCGCTATTACTTCGTTTTCGCTGAGCGTTCTTTCTGACTTTTTTTCTTTTTGCTCAGCTCCTAAGGGTCCTAGCGTGATGTTTTCAAATCCGACTGGTGCTTCCAGAGATTAGCGCGTTCAAACAAAGAAACTCTTCAGCTTTATCATTAGTATAGATAAAAAGATGTTACAAAAAGGCTTACTACAAGCGGCTACGCAAGTGGCTACGGCTTATATACAAATTATAGGCCCCATCAGGGCACAGCAACATTATTATTATTATCAGCCATTTCTGTCCCACTGCAGGGCAAAGGCCTCCCTTCCCTCCTTCCACAGCAACAGGAGAAAAAAAAAATATTTATTTAAACCACAATAATAACACCTTTACAGAATCATCCAAGGCGATGTTATAAGTCACAATGTCTACTTATTCCTTTACAAAAATAAAATAAAATCACCTGCCATGCAAGCATAATTGCAACAATGTTATGACGCTGCTGTAATCCTGCCTGCATGGCTTGAATGAATCGTTGAAAAACATCTGATATTATAATATCAGACCTTTTTCAATGATTAAATGAGCCTTTTGAATGAATCTCGGCAGGTTTTGCCCAAATATGTCCTCCGATACTGTAGTAATGTTAATAATATGTCTGGCTCATGACATAGGGGCAAACTTGAGTAGGTTTGTCCTAGCCGCTGACACATTATGGACATAATTCGTTTGTATTTATACTAAGTATGCACCTGTAGAAATTATTGTTAGTCCATTGCTGGACCTAGGCCTATCCAATCGGATGCAACTGCCTTACTTGTTCTTGTTCGATTTAGTCTCAGGATATTTTGTATTCTCAACAGGAACTCCCGAGGCCCTGTCAACCTTCGAAGTAGACGGCATCTGCGTGGCCCACTCCGCCGACGGCAACTGGTACCGCGCCACAATTATCAGCGTCGAAGATACGCAAGTCAAAGTACAGTATCCTGACTACGGCAACACAGAAACTCTACCCAAGGAATCTCTTAAAGTACTTGATCCTAAGTTCTATGAACCGTGCGCACTCGCGTTAGTCGCCAGTCTAGGTCTTGTAGCCCTGCAAGAAGACGCACTTCCGAAGCTTAAGGAATGGACCAATGAAATGGAAGTCCAAGTCACACTGGCTGTAGGCACAGACGGGTGGCTCGCGAGCTTACATTTAGACGGCGTGGACTTGTCCATGAAATTGGTAAGCGAGAAGCTGGCCACGCCACAAATAAGTTCAGAAGAAGAACAGAAAGTTGAAGAGGTGCCGGCTCCCGCACATGTCGAGCCCACATCCCTGCCTGATGGTTGTACTCAAGTATACATCAGCCATATTGACACCCCTGGACACTTCTGGTTGCAAATGGCCGACAAAGTTGACACAATCGAAACGATCCAAGCTGAGCTCCAAAGCGATGCGAGCAAATACAACGATATTGCGACCACTGAGATGGGTACCTGGTGTGTTGCCAAGTATTTGGCCGACGACCAATGGTACCGTGCCGAAATACTTGACTCCGATTCTGATATCACCACAATTCGCTTCATTGACTACGGCAATACAGACGTACTCGACAACCAGCCCGGTTTGATAAAGGAGATGCCAGAGAAGTTCAAGGCAATGGAACGTTATGCCGTCAAGTCGAGCGTTAACGCCGTCCCCACTGGTACAGGCCAGTGGTCAGAATCGTCCTCCGACTATTTTACGCAACTTGTCGGCGATTTAGCAAATCCAGTAGATGCTCTGATTGTCCTGAAAGATGTTACAACATATGTCGATATTTTTGTTAATGGCCAGAACTTGACTGATAAATTAGTATCCGAAGGTTACGCGACTAGATCTGAAGAAACTGACTGCGGCGATTTGCCGTCCTGCTTCGCCAGCCATGTAAACTCGCCCTCTGAATTCTGGATTCAGTTAGAAACAGCGACCCCGGAGTTGCAAGCAATGGAAGCAGCAATGGTTGATGCACAAAACTTCCCGGAACTGACAGATAAAGAGGAAGGCGTTATCTGCGCAGCCAAGTACCCTGAAGACGGTGCGTGGTACAGAGCGCAAATCATTGTGGACGGATCAGAGGGAACTGAAGTCCTCTTTATGGATTACGGCAACGCATCCATTGCTAACGAGTTGAGAAGCCTGCCAGATGAACTCAAAGTAAAGCCTGCTCTTTCTAGAAAATGTGCCTTGCAGAAACCTCGCGACATTAAGTGGTCGCGTCAGTCTGAGACTAAATTTAACGAATTAGCCGCAGAAGGAGCAACTATATTTAATGTACATTTCATCGCGTCTGGTGACATATCTATTGTGGAATTGTTCCTTGAAGGAACATCTGTGACTGAAGAGCTCGTTGGACTGTGCGACACAGTGGCGGCGGTGAGAATCGCTCCCGTCGGACAAGAAACATACGGCACGGGCAAAATCTGCTACGTCATGGGCGTGGACGAATTTTACGTACACCTCGATGACGTCATTTCAAATCTTGATAAAGTTACGGTAAAGATGAATGAAAGCCCCGAGTTTGAGCCAGCCTCGGAACTTAAAGTAGGATCGGTATGTGCTGCGTTTTGGGCTGAAGACGAACAATGGTACAGAGCGAAAATCTTGGAGTTTTGTGATGTCGGTTATCACGTGCATTTTATCGACTATGGCAATAAAGCTAAATGCGAAGAGTTCAGGCAACTGCCTGAAGATCTCGCCGCAATAGAACCTTTAGCAAGATGCTGTCGTCTGGTCGTACCAAATGACGATCCCGCTTTAATGGAAAGTGGCAAAACCAAACTGGACGAGCTTACTTTAGATGACGCTACAATTAGTATAGAATTTTTGGATAGCACAACTCACCCGGCTCTAGTAAAATTAACATCCGATGGAAAAGAATTTTATTCGGACATTAAACCTGCTGAGCAGACTACAACAGACAAGACAGAAGAACCAAAGACGTCTGCTGAAAAAGAAACTGAAAAAGCAGTTAAAGAATTTACAGATGAAGCAGCTAATGACTTACATAAAGCAGCAGATGAGTTAGAGGAAGTAGTAAATGAGCAGTCTGAACACAATATATCACAACCTGATCTCGACGAAAGTATGGAGAGCAACCACACAGTTATTGAGAACAAATCTTTTGAGGCGAAGGCTGACAGTTTGAGTGAAGAAATTGCCGCCGATGAAGTGAAAGATGACACCGCGATTAGTCCTGAGAAAGATATATCGTCAGGAACTCTGGAGGACTCACACGACACCGTAAAGGCGTTGGAAGAAGACGAATTTAGCGATTGTGTCTCATCTGGTAATACGTCATTAAATACGAGCGCGGATTCTGGAAAGCTTGTAGATAATGTACAAGAAGTAATAGAAAAATCAGAAGCAGTGAAACCTGCAGAAGCCTTGCCAGAAACGGAAACAATATCCGACACTGACAAATCTGAGCAGAAATTTGTAGAATCAGAAAAAAATGCAGAGAAAGTGACAGAAGAGGCGTCAGAGACTGTAATAGAAATGGCAATGGAGACTATAACAGACAAAGCTGTAGAGAAAGTAGCAGAAACGGATAAGTCTGCAGAAAAAGCTGCAAGCCAAGCATTAACTCAAAGTCCTGTCGTAAAAGATACGGAAAAACCTGCAGTCAAAGAAGTAGAAAGTCTTACAGAAAAAGCAATAGAAACCACAGTAATAAAACCAGAGACTGAAAACCCTGCTGTCAAAGAAACTGAGACAGAAAAATCTGCAGACAAAGTACCAGAGACAACAGAAAGTTCTATCGAAAAAGTGCCAGAGCCATCAAAAGATTCAGCAGAAAAAATTACAGAACCCAGTGAAGTTAAGGCAGAGGCCGTCAATTCAAGTTAAGAGGTTGTAAATAAATTTAAAAAAAATATTTCTATTAAGGCAACATGAAAAAACAATGACACATCGTATTATATTAATCAAAGATTTAAACCGATATAATGTGTCTTCTTAGAACTGTTTTGTAACATGCAATGATAAAATTTATATTTTGCATCATCTTTTGGTCAGACCATGAACCAATAATATAATTGGTAACAAGCAGCTTTTATTATACTTTTTTGTACGAAGTACCTAAAGAGTAAAGAGTAAAGTGTTATAATTAAAGTTTGACGTATAGTTAAACATGTTTTTTTTTTAAATATAATATTGTTGATTTATTCGCTTCTCGAATAGCTGACGGTTATTAGGACATGTTGAATGTTTCCAGAGACAGTGTTTATCGTTATGATTTGAGTGCTTAGAGATTTAAAATAGAGGATATAATTAATAACTTTTGTACCATTCAAAGTTTGTAGCTCTATAGTATTTCTTATTACATTATTATAAATACTCATTTTTTTAGGTTTTATTTTATGTTATCAGTATCGTTGGGTTTAAAAGCACAGATTTTTTCATTACTAAAATAGGAGTTCATTCATAAATAACAGTGACCTCTATAATGTACATACATGACGTAATTTATTGTAATTAAACACATTCCCTTCATTTAACATTAGTTTCACATGTCACCACAACCACGAATACCGTAGGTGTATTGATTGCCGTTATTTTTTGTTTAATCATCTTGTAAGATTCAGGAAAAAGGAAGATGTTACGTTTTTTTTTTTTAATTAAAGCTATGTAGAAAACAAATGGATTTTTTATTACATCATCGTTTTACTAACCTCGATGTCTGCTAATAGTCCGGGCGGTAGCGTTGCAAATTCAAAAGTCATAGTAAGCCGGCTGATATTAACATCGATAGTTGATCTTATATGACTGATAACTGAACCGACCGTCAGCTGCTCAAGTAGCGGTGGGTGTGGAATTGGGAGGTTGCGGAAGTTGTAAAAAAAAAATAAAAAAATAAGTAATAGTACGCCGGCTGAAACTTATTTCATAAATAATTAATTGACATCATACTGAGCTGAAAAAAAATCGTCAGCTGCATCGTGGAGGGGGGATTATGCGTCAGCTGCTCGCATGAACTTGTAAGAAAAACCGTAAAATAAAGTTATAGTACGCCGGATGAAATTTGGTTACTTACATGATTCTTCAAATAATTTAGAATATGAAAACAACAATCAGCTGCTTGTGTAGCGGTGGAAAGACCGTCAGCTGACACAGTAAAGGTACAGATTATTCGAGTAATGCACAGAATCTTTCACGGTATATTTTTGTCTTGTTTTATTTTTAACAAAATGCATAATATGAAATGAAATCGAGTGTAAAATGAAATGAACATAAAATAAAATGAAGGGTAATATAACATAAAAAAAATCGAAATATATAGAAAATGAGAACTTTGCAGAAGGTATTCGTTGTCGATGGTATCGCTAACGTAAAGGCGGAAACACATTATTAAAACGCGACGCGACCCGACGAAACGTGATGCGTGTTGAGTCGAATCAAATGTATTGTTTTCTATAGACCCGTTCACACTATGAACATCCGACGCGACGCCATGCGCGCACACGCCACCCGATCCAGAGGTGCCAGGTCGGTGTGTTGCCCATGGTGGGGGTAAACACGCCATCCGACGCGGCGCGCTCGGTATGTTTCTAGACAACACCCAACGCCACGCGTCAGTCGTTCGAGAACTGTCCCAGAGCGTATATGCATTCTTCGACCCCATCCCTGTTCTTCAAACTGTCAAACGGAATTTATGCCAATATAATATTATTTTTTGCATTTATTTAGCGAAATGACCGACAAACAATTAATTGAGTTGGTAAAACGATATCCTGTTCTATATGGCATGAAATTTTATTTTTCTTGAGTCGTTTAACTATCATATATGTACCCAAAATTTGCATCAAATCTTCAAAGTCTTCATCTGACTCGTTATTTATTAAATCCATAGTACATAACCATACACTTCCACTGCTGTTAGCTAACTGTATTCAGAAATTGCTAGTATGTCGTCGCGTCGCGTGTTGGTAATGTGCACGGTGCACATCGGGTGTCGACACGTTGCGTCGCGTCGCGTTTTAATAATGTGTTTCCGCCTTAATCGTTCTCGGACGAATCATCATCCGAACTGTCCTGCAGGAAATCGTTCTCTTCGTCTTGATGAAGTTCTTGAGCTCGATTCTCTTCACCATCATGTGCAAATGAGCATGTCAATAATCAAAACTAGGCTACCAGGAATATACAAGCTCAAAGAAAGTGTCAGCGACAATAATTCCATACCGCCAATATTTTCGCTGTTATCCGTTATACTGATGACTGATAGGGGTACTTGATCTCCCTCGAACCATTTGAAGACATACTTCTCGTCTTTTTCTTCCCATCCCCAGTCAGTGGGAGATAATTGAGAAGGTTCTTGAAGGTGAGCATGGCTCCAAAGGTCGCTATATATGAAGTGCGCAGTAAATGCTGGCGTAGCTCGGATTTACATGGAGGGAAGATCGCCCCGTCGATACGGTTTTTCCACTTGAGTACATCGTTTTTTTCATTAATTTGATAATTTTTAGTGAAGGTAGCAACTCGTGTAGCGTTGACTTCGTTTATCGCTTTAAATCCGTACAAGCGACAAACAAATTCTTCAATCGTTATGAAGACCTCGTCTAATTCACAACTCGGAATATTTGTGATGTCCCCCAATGCTCGCATATATGCCTGAGATTTTCGCAACAATTGTAAAGGCTTATTTTTTCCTTTCCTGTAAAATGCAGGATTGAAATCACAGCCTGTGAGGGCATGGAACCCTGGCAATGCAGAGCACAAATCGATTCCCAATTTTTCATACAATTTCGTGATATTAACGAATCTTTGAAAATTCCCGTAACCAATGTGCATTGTTATTTTCAAATCGTTGTGAATTGCATTCATATTGCCGAGCATTATTATGAAAATATCGTCGAGAGTATGTATGTATGTATGCACGGCTCCATGGATTTTAGCTTGAGAGGTGTCGTTAGATTCGTATTTACTGTGAGAGTGACACTGGGTATATCAAAATAAAAAAAAAGTGGCGGATTTTTGGCGCCATTTATGCCTTCATAAATAGTTTTTTTTCGCAAACCTATCGAGTGGGGTATTAAAATAAAGGGTTTTAAAAGGTGATTACAAAAATATATACAACTTATATAGTTAAAAGTAATTCAAAGTGACAAATCGTAAAAAAACACGTAGGTACCAAGAACTAAATCGTCTGCGAAATCTTTCACATTTGTAAACTAAAAAGCTGGAAATAAAAAAGTAATAAAAAAAACCCGACTGCAACTTTATGCTAAAACTAACTGAAAAGCTAAAAACAAGCCCATTTTAAATTAAATAAAAGTTGGAAGCAGGCGGGGCCCAAACCATTATTATAGTTTCAAACTCAAACTGGTCCCGCCTGCTTCAAACTTTTATTTAATTTAAAATGGGCTTGTTTTTAGCTTTTCAGTTAGTTTTAGCATAAGGTTGCAGTCGGGTTTTTTAATTCTTTTTATTACTTTTTTATTGAATATTACATATTTTAATTATTGTAAAAAAAAATATTTTAAATGTTGACTTTATATAGGTTATAGCGAATGTACCGAAACTCCCTACGCGCAAAGGCCGTGGTGTTCCGGCTGAGCGATACTCGCCAGATTAAAGGCGGAAACACATTATTAAAACGCGACGCGACCCGACGAAACGTGATGCGTGTTGAGTCGAATCAAATGTATTGTTTTCTATAGACCCGTTCACACTATGAACATCCGACGCGACGCCATGCGCGCACACGCCACCCGATCCAGAGGTGCCAGGTCGGTGTGTTGCCCATGGTGGGGGTAAACACGCCATCCGACGCGGCGCGCTCGGTATGTTTCTAGACAACACCCAACGCCACGCGTCAGTCGTTCGAGAACTGTCCCAGAGCGTATATGCATTCTTCGACCCCATCCCTGTTCTTCAAACTGTCAAACGGAATTTATGCCAATATAATATTATTTTTTGCATTTATTTAGCGAAATGACCGACAAACAATTAATTGAGTTGGTAAAACGATATCCTGTTCTATATGGCATGAAATTTTATTTTTCTTGAGTCGTTTAACTATCATAATATATGTACCCAAAATTTGCATCAAATCTTCAAAGTCTTCATCTGACTCGTTATTTATTAAATCCATAGTACAGACGCCAGCACATCAACCTACCCGAAACTGTCAGATTTTCCCAATCAACTTTGAATCTTATGTTTTAGGGATAAAGTTGAAAATCTATTAAAGAAATTTGACAGGTTGTAGTAGGTTGATGTGCTGGCGTCTGTACATAACCATACACTTCCACTGCTGTTAGCTAACTGTATTCAGAAATTGCTAGTATGTCGTCGCGTCGCGTGTTGGTAATGTGCACGGTGCACATCGGGTGTCGACACGTTGCGTCGCGTCGCGTTTTAATAATGTGTTTCCGCCTTAACAGCGTGTATCCGAACGCGCCCATAGACATAAGTTTCTCTATGGTCGCTCCGACCAATAGTAGCCAAAGGTCAGCGCAAGGGCACCGTGTGATTGGTGAGTCTGATTTTTAAGGGAACCAATAGAATTAAGAATAGTTTGGACGGTAGTTGTAAGTTAGTGGTTTAGGAGAGTGATTTTTGAAGGCAATGGCGCGACTTGTAACGAGAATTAATTAAAGTTTTTACCGTGTAACAAAGCTCTTTAACTAAACCTGACCCACCCCGACTACATTTTGGCGCCCAACGTGTGTTTTTGTGATATTGAAACAAGGGGTCGGTGTCTTTGTGCGCGGATCGAACTTTTTCTCGCCGCGGGTTCCAGATAGTTTTAGGAATCTCGTACGACGACCGACACAACAATCGACAGGGACTGCCGTTGTTAGCTGTTTTGCGTTTAGCTTCATTTATTTTGCTGGCTGACAGAGCCACGAACCGTAGATTCCATTCTTTCACCTACGTGTTTGCAAAATGCCGCGAAAACGCAAGTCGTTGCAAGCAGGCGACGAGTCAATTCTCGAAGAATCAGAGCAATCAGGCAATGTAACGATGACTCAAGAAGCGCTATCTACGTTGCTTACTACTCTCCAACAGTCGCAAGCCGAATTTTGCAATCAACTCTTACGTGAAGTTCGTTCATCGACGCCACACGTGTCGAGCGATGCAAGTACATGTGCCGTTAACGCCGCAATGGGCGTCATGAGGTCCACCTCAGCAAATTTCTCGAAGTGCACTTCAAAGTTCAGCGGCAATTCAGAAGAATCCGTGGAAAACTTCATAGATGCAATAGAAGTTTATAAATCGTGCCTAAATATAAGCGACGCCAACGCTCTCTTAGGCATGTCTATGCTGCTGACTTCATCGGCGGGAACATGGTGGCAAGGTGTCAAGGGAACAACGAAAACGTGGGATGAAGCCATAACGAGGTTACGAAGTGCCTACGGCGATCGTCGTCCACCGTTTCGTATTTACGTCGAGTTATTCTCCCTAGTACAAGGTAAAGAAAATACGGACTTGTTCATTGCAAAGGTCCGAGCCTTGTTAGCCAAGTTACCACAGGAAGACCTATGCGAACGGGTCGAGTTGGATATGGCATTTGGGTTATTGGATCGTCGCATTCGAAATCGTATCGACAGAACTGAAGTTTCGACGTTCGACGAGTTGCTTAAGAAAGCACGAGCCGTAGAAGACTCACTGAATGAGTCACGAACTCAGATACCGTCGTCAGGCCGCGAAGGATGCTCTCGCGCTGCCAACGTCGCCGCCGCCGAACCTGCGCGCGCCGCCACGTCGAATTATTCTTCCCGCTCTTCCACTGCAGCCGTCGGTAGCCGCACGGGCGACTCAACGACGAAGAAGGCAGGGAATACGAAGTCATTCTGTGTTTACTGTAAACGTAACGGTCACACAAAAGAAAAGTGTGAAAAATTAGCAAACAGTGATAAAAATAACTCCAAAAGTGAAGACTCAAAAGACATTAAATGTTACGGGTGTGGTGCCGCGAATGTAATAAAATCAAAGTGCGCGAAGTGTAACGGTAATACTGGGAAAAATAGTGAACATTCCGCGTTCTATTCCCTTACGTCGACACGTGATCATCGTACACCCGCCAGTGGCATCACATCGAGTCGCTTGCGCCCTGGGCGTAGCGACAAACGCATCGAAAGCTGCGCGCCGCCACCGCAAACGCCTTCCCCGCCACTGCGAGGTAGCGTGATGTTTGCCGGCAAAGCGAACGCGCCCGCTCCTTCGTGCGCCGAGTCGTCTTCTCACAGTGTTGGAGGTAACCCCGCGTATGTCAAAGGGGGTTCTATTAATAATACCAGTGCTTATAATTTAACAGCTGATAACGATAACATCACTATGGATACTTACTATTCTGATTATAGTGTTCCTTATAGTAAATGTTTACATGATCAAATTACTTGTAATTGTAACTCACAGAGTTATTGTTCTGATAATTTTAATAATCATTTTGGTTCACAAACGATGTCTTGCGTTAATAACGATGTTAATGTTATGTCTGTGCCTTCAAATGATAGTTTAGAAAGTTATTTCTGTGTTGATAACAGTGTATGTACTACTTCTATGATTCCAAATAGTCATTTTGGAAATTGTTATTGTTGTGTAAATAAGGAAAATGTTTGTTTATGTACTAAAACTGAAATGTGTGTTTGTACTAAAACTACGATGTGTGCCACTTGCGACCAGGGGGAGTTCGCGTCGCCGTTAAAGTCTAATGATGACAATAGTAATCACAGAACATTAATACTCAAGAGATAGTAATTTACGGTCGGTAGTGTTCAATGGTTGTCAATTTTTATCTGGTAATTCCGACGGATCAAAATCTAGCACTCGCGATTTTATGCCTATTTCCAGACCTGTATGTGATTTTAAGCCATTTTATAACAATACCAACGACTCTCAACATATTTCCGAAATTGCAAGTGGTAGTCAACATTTTTTCGAAAATGTTAGCGATTGTCAACAATTGTGCGGAATTACCAGTGGTTCGCAACATTTTTCCGGTAATTGTAACGATGTTCAATCTTTTTGTCGGCCCGTGCTAATGATTAGTATTTTAGGTGAAAACGGTACTGCGATGGTAGATTCGGCAGCTAAATGCTGTGTAGCTGGCCATACGCTATACGCTCTCCTAAAGGCCAAAGATCATCCTATGTCCTCGCGCATGGAAAATGTAAAACTAGCAGATGGTAAAAGTAGGTTATTGAATGTACTTACTACCGAGGTAAATGTAACTCTTGAAGGTAGAACCAGGCTCGTCAGTTTTTTAATTTTTCCGGACGCGGACAGTAACGAAAGTCTTTTAGGTATAGATTTTTTGATAAATTTTAATATTAGTGTTGACTTCGGTAATGCAAAATGGCACTTTGCTGACAGCGCAGAGCAGTTCAGTCTTCTTTTTGAAAAACCAGCACACCACGTTGAGAGTGTGCCTATAAGTAGTGTACTTAGGGACGAGGAAGCGTCACAGCTTAGCGACGAACAGCGCGAAGTTCTTGCTAAATTCCTTTCTGAAAATCAAGACGTTTTTGAATTAAGAGGCGAACCAACTACGTTTGCAGAGCACGTCATTGACACCGGTGACCACGCTCCTATCGCGGTCCCTCCATATCGATTAACTCCAGCTAAAAAAGAGCTTATGCATTCGGAGATAGAAAAGATGTTAGCTGATGATGTAATAGAAGAGTGCGAATCAGCATGGGGTTCTCCTGCTTTGTTAGTGCCTAAGAAGAATGGTCAAGTTCGTTTTTGCGTAGATTACCGAAAGCTTAACGCAATAACGAAAACTGATGTATACCCGATGCCGCTTATAGACGAATTAGTGCAGTCTACCAAGCGCTATTGCATCATGAGTACCTTAGATATGCGAAGTGGATTTTGGAACGTGTCTGTCCGCGAATGTGACAGAGATAAAACGGCCTTTTTAACGCCTTTCGGTACGTACCGGTTCAAAAGGATGCCGTTTGGTCTCAAGAACGCTCCGTCCACCTTTCAACGTCTCATTGATAAGCTGCGCACAGGCGCCTCACTTAAGAATGTGACACTTTTGGCTTATCAGGATGATTTACTCTTGATATCAGAGGGTTTCGATCAGCACATGAATGATTTACGTGCAGTTTTTGAGAGGTTGCGTATGTTCAACCTACGCGCCAATCGTGAAAAGTGTGTTTTCGCACGCCAAGAGGTGAAATATTTGGGTCATGTCATAACTCAGGACGGGGTTTCGCCTGATCATGACAAAGTTCGCGCAGTGGCGGACATGAAGGCACCAAGTACTCTACGACATCTCAAAACGTTTCTTCAGACCTGTTCGTGGTTCAGAAAGTTCATTTTGAACTTTTCAGAAGTAGCTGAACCTTTAACACGTCTTTTGAAAAAGAATCAGACTTGGGTATGGGGTTCTGAGCAAAATCAGGCGTTTCAGGAGCTAAAAAAACGGTTAACTTCTGCGCCCATACTTGTCCAAGCTGATTACTCCAAACCATTTGTCTTGCGTACAGATGCCAGTAGTTACGCTCTCGGTGCAGTACTGCTGCAAGGTGAGGGAAAGGACGAAAGGCCTATTGAGTATGCAAGCCGCCTTTTAAACCCAGCCGAGCGTAATTACAGCACTACCGAGAGGGAAGCTCTTGCAGTAGTGTGGTCAGTTGATCGGTTTAGAGGCTACATTGAGGGTCAACAAGTTATTATAGGCAGTGACCATCAGCCTCTAAAATGGTTGTTGACTTTGAAGTCGCCGTCTGGTAGACTAGTTCGGTGGGCACTGAAGTTACAGGAGTTCAATATTCAGTTTGAATACACTCCAGGTAGAGCCAATGTTGTCGCCGACACGTTAAGTCGTCCTACCTGCGAAGAAGACAATAAAGGTCAGTGTGGTATTTGTTCAGTCATTGTTGACTTACCCACTAGAAGTCCCGCTGATCTGCGACTTGCTCAATTAGATGATCCAGAACTAAAAAAGATCATCACTGGTCTTGAAAGTAATGACGCAATAGAGGAAAAACGCTGGTCCGAACGAGGATACTTTATACAGCAAGGAGTTCTTTATAGGTACAACCCTGACGTCGATGTTGAGGAACCACAGCTTGTACTTCCTGTGAGTTTACGACTCGACATTTTGAAGGAATGCCATGACACTCCTATTGCTGGGCATCAAGGTATTGATAGGACTTTACACAAGCTTTCACAGCGGTTTTTCTTCCCTGGAATGAGACGGTTTGTCGCCGACTTTATCAAGTCTTGCGCGACGTGCCAACGCTACAAGTCATCTAACTTGAAGACTTCAGGCCTTTTACAGACCCCAGTTTTACAACAAAGGGGAGAGGTCTTGGCGATCGACTTGTTTGGCCCGCTTCCTCCTGGAGAGAAGGGGGAGAAATATATTTTATTAGTCGAGGACACAGCTACTCGTTGGGTCGAGCTTTTTGCTCTTGTTGATGCCACCTCAGAAGCTTGTGCTCGTACACTAATAGAGGAGTACTTCCTCAGGTATGGCCTGCCGCGTCGTATTGTTTCAGACAACGGAGTGCAATTTGTCTCATCTGTTATGCAACAGTGCATGTTCATTTTAGGGATTAAACAGGATTTGTTACCTTTATATCATCCGGAGGCAAACCCGGCCGAACGAAAGAATAGAGACCTTAAGGTACAGCTGGCACAGCTGGTCGACACTGAACATTACTCTTGGCCTAACTATTTACCATCGGTTCGATTTTCAATGAACTCTGCTTTGTGTCATACAACAGGTGTTTCACCAGCTTTTCTCACCTTCGCTAGAGATCTCCGTTCACCTGTCGACGTTCATTTTGACATAAGGGCCGTCTTGCAGAAGGATAATTTTGTTCCTCAGATCACACCTTACTTAAAGAAGTTTTTAGACTCTTTGGTTTCTATTAGGGATAAGGTAGAGAAAGAACAGGACAGACGTAAAGACTATGCGGACAAGGGTCGTAAACCTGAAGAATTCGATGTCGGTGATCAGGTTTTGGTAAAGTCACACGTATTGAGTAATACTGCTAAAGGGTTGTCGGCTAAGTTTGTCCCAAAAAGGGATGGTCCTTACACGATCGTTAAAAAAGCTAGTCCCACCAGTTACTTAGTTTGTGAACTTAATGCTCCTGACAAGGTTTTAGGTAGGTTCCACGCGTCCCAACTCACGCGATTTGTAAGTAGAAATGACACGCCTCCTCTTCCGATTATGCCAAAGCGTAACCGAGGCCGGCCTCGTCATATTCAGCCTGTTTCTGACGTTCCTGAGCGGGTTCCTGAGCGAGGACACTTTCATGAACCCGAGGGGGAGTGTATAGCGAATGTACCGAAACTCCCTACGCGCAAAGGCCGTGGTGTTCCGGCTGAGCGATACTCGCCAGATTAACAGCGTGTATCCGAACGCGCCCATAGACATAAGTTTCTCTATGGTCGCTCCGACAAATAGTAGCCAAAGGTCAGCGCAAGGGCACCGTGTGATTGGTGAGTCTGATTTTTAAGGGAACCAATAGAATTAAGAATAGTTTGGACGGTAGTTGTAAGTTAGTGGTTTAGGAGAGTGATTTTTGAAGGCAATGGCGCGACTTGTAACGAGAATTAATTAAAGTTTTTACCGTGTAACAAAGCTCTTTAACTAAACCTGACCCACCCCGACTACAAGGTCTAGTTTTAAGTTCTTTTGTAAATATGTGAATATAAATTATAATTAATTTTATTTAAGAAATACATAATTTATATTTTATTTGGTATTCCTTTTAGGTTATTAATTTGACTAGACTGAAGTGTGTAGGTCACTACAGCCCGAAGGTCGTGTTATGGGTTCAAACAAGGCCAGAATCTATCTCGAAATATGTGTTTAAAAGGAAACAGCCTAATATGCTCCAAAATTTTAAATCTTGACTGTGTCAGCTGACGATCTTTCCACCGCTACACAAGCAGCTGATTGTTGTTTTCATATTCTAAATTATTTGAAGAATCATGTAGCCAAATTTCATCCGGCGTACTATAACTTTATTTTACGGTTTTTCTTACAAGTTCATGCGAGCAGCTGACGCATAATCCCCCCTCCACGATGCAGCTGACGATTTTTTTTCAGCTCAGTATGATGTCAATTATTAATTATGAAATAAGTTTCAGCCGGCGTACTATTACTTAATTTTTTTTTTTTACAACTTTCGCAACCTCCCAATTCCACACCCACCGCTGGTGCGCCAGCTGACGCTTGGTTCAGTTATAAGTCATTCGAGATCTATAGGAAAAGATGGCAAGCAATCTGCGTAAAATCACTGCCGAAAATGCAACGGTACCTCCCGGACTATAACAGTCAACGCACAATGATCAGCAAAGTGCGAAAGGCGCAAGCATGTTCTGTGCTGTCATGTTTTGAGTAAAAATATACGCGTACACGTGTGCCCTAAGCAATTTTATCATGCATGCAATCAGTATAGATTGACTTTATTATCAACTAGCTGCGCCCCGCGGTTTCACCCGCGTAAATGTCGATCCCGTGGGAATATCGGGATAAAAACTATCCTATGTCCTTTCCCGGGACTCAAACTATCTCTATACCAAATTTCATCGAAATCGGTCCAGCCGTTTTCATGTTATGACGTGACAACGGAAAACGGGTTTCATTTTCTATACTAATATTATAAAGAGGTAAAATTTGTAAGTTTGTATGTTTGTAAGTTTGTATGTAGGGGGTAATCTCTGGAACTACCAGTCGGATTTGAAAAATTCTTCTTGCATTTGATAGCCCAATTCTTGAGGAAGGCTATAGGCTATTTAACATCACGCTATGACCCTTAGGAGCCGAGCAAAAAGTAAAAAAGAACGTTAAGTGATAGCGCGGGCGGGTGATGCGATACGACGGGGTGGCTCGGGGGAAACAAGAAGTTTCACGCGAACGAAGTCGCGGGCTGAAGCTAGTTATATATATAGATAAAACATTGCTCGAGCATTTTGCTGCTCAGTGTGCGCTGACGCAGAATGCGGCGGCAACTACCTAGTTATACTTCTGATGGATATCAATTATCACGTTATCCTACTTGGCCGAGAATTTTCTAAAATTCCAATAGCACTGTCAGATGATAAATGATTTATTTTCTGGGTTTTCACAAAACGCTTACATGTCAATCTTATTTTATAAACGAGAATAAGGGCGCCGTTTCCTATCTGACTACTCTAAGAAAGGCCGAAAACAAACAAACTTAGTTTAAAGTCCAGACATAATCTTGGTCAGACCAGAGGTCTTTTGAGGAAAGAACCACACAGATTGAGTCGACCTGTCCAGTCAGTGCATGCATTTGTCAGAAATCGTGCAGCTCAACTCAGACCTGGGGATTACACCCAGGACCCAAGGTTTAGCTTTCCATCAAGTAGCTTGTGTGCTATTGTAACACACCTCTACCTAATCCTTGGGAATAGAAATACAAGGAGTGATCTTAACTTTACGCCAGTAGGTGTACTGCAGTACACCCTCATTTTCAAAAAACGAACTATTGTACTACACATTTAAGAAGGTTGGCACAATGTACTGTGAGCCCGCTTTTATGTAGTCATTCGAATTTGTTCGGTTAATCGTGTGATTTCTTTTCCTATCGTTTTTTTGTCATATATGTATAAGTAATTAGAAGGTTATTTCAGCTGAAACTTTAAGGATAAACAATTTAATAAAGGTACTAATTATTAGTATAATCATAATTACATTCACTTAATAATAACTCATGTATTGGAGCCAACGACCAGGTCGTTGATTGGAGCGTTACATTATATCGTAGCCAGATTTTAATTAAAATGGAATAACTCTCTAAGGAGTTGGAATAGAAACATCGAATTTCACATGATGCTTTGAGTTTATGAAAGGTACAAACCACCATAATTGGTGAGTTTCTAGGGTTTCTCGCGCGAGGATCGATTTTAGGGTTTTTGAAAAAAAAATTCTAATTTTCCAAAGGTGTCGATTATAGAAAAAATAAAATTGCACAAATTACAACCCACCGTAGTAAAAAAAAATCGTAGTTGTATGTCATGCCGTTTAAGAGATACAGCAATTTGCTAAACGTTACCCCAGCGGCATCTTGAATAACTCTGAAACCTCGAGACGCACAAATTATATTTTTTGGGCACAATTAGGCACAAATTATATCTATCTAAGTAGCTAGTTTGTATTCAGCTACGACCACTGGTAAAAAACATGCCGCTGCAGTAACGTTACTCCAGCGGAATCTGTTTTTCGTGAATATCTTTGGATCGGCTGGACGCACAAATTATTAATTACGGGCACAATTACACGAGATGAGGTACTAATTTCTGTCAAGCCGAAATCCTGAAAAGCGACAACATTCCGCTGGAGTAACGCACACCAGTTTCGCGACCCCTTCCCGCATACCAAAGGTTAACCTGGGCACAGATCTAGACTTCGGGCTACTACTGAGAAATTCCAGATATAATAACACTGCCTGACCCGGGTATCGAACCCAGGACCCCATGCTCAGCAGTAACGCTTGCGACCACTAGACCAAGAGGTCACTCAGTGTACAACAGGGGTGATAATATATTAGGTCCTTACATATGAAATTGGCGTTTTGTATGGAAGGAACAAAAAGTCGAATATTTTTTAATATAATATATTTAATTAATCAAAGTATGAACCATTGTTTTCAATGCACTTTTGCCATCTTATAGGTAGTTCATTGATCCCTTTACTAAAAAAACCAGTCGGACGGGAATCAATAAAATCTTTGAAGGCGATTTGGACTGCCCCATCGGAGTTGAATTTTTTCCCTTGCAAAAAGTTATCCAAATTGCGAAAAAAATGGTAATCTGTTGGAGCAAGGTCCGGGGAGTACGGAGGATGTCTAAGACATTCCAATTCAAGCTCTTCTAATTTGGTAGCCGTCTGTTGCGCAGTGTGTGGTCTGGCGTTGTCGTGAAGCAGCAGTGGCGTGGAGCGATTGACCAGCCTTGGTTGTTTAGCCGCTAGCTTTTCCATCATGGTTTGTAATTGCTGACAATAGACATCAGCTGTAATAGTCTGGCCAGATTTGAGAAAACTGTAATGAACAATACCGGCACTAGTCCACCAAACGCTTACAAGTAACTTTTTTGGGGTTAATTTTCGCTTGGGGCAGGATTTGGCTGGCTGGCCAGGATCCAACCATTGCGCTGAGCGCTTCCGATTATCGTAAAGAATCCATTTTTCATCACAGGTAATGATTCGGTTTAAAATACCTTCATTGTTGTGCCGGTTCAGTAATGTAACGCAGCAGTCGACGCGCGTTTGCCGGTTTGCTTCAGTCAATTCGTGAGGTACCCACCTTTCAAGCTTTTTAATCTTCCCAATTTGCTTCAAGTGAATTAAAACAGTTTTATCACTAACATCGAAGCCTGCAGCTAACTCGGACGTGGTTTGCGATGGGTCCGCTTCCACAATAGCCTTCAATTCTCCATTATCAACTTGGGTCTCAGGCCGTCCACGGGGCTTGTTCTGCAGGTCGAAATTTCCAGAACGAAAACGTTGGAACCAAAAACGAACTGTGTTTTCTTTTGCAACATGACCGCCATACACATCATTCACCCTTCGAGTCGTTTCCGCAGCACTAGTGCCACGGCGGAACTCGTACTCGTAAATAATGCGATATTTTAAATTTTCCATTTTGTAAAATGAGTGACGCAAACAGAAAAAACAGAAGAAAAAAAACAAATGAATGACGGTCATCGAAGCACAAATACATGAGTAAATAGCTGTACAAATTTGAATTTGGAATTCCTTACCAAAGAGGAGAAATTCGTGATTAAAGTGGCCAGTACGAAAAACGCCAATTTCATATGTAAGGACCTAATATTATAAATAATAAAAAAGACTGGTATTTGTTGAAGATATTTTATTGTAAAAAATTACGTCGAAATATAAAGAGAATATTACAAAACATCTAAACAATTTTCTATGGCAGTTATCTCATTGTTCTTACAGAAAATAAAAACTACAAAATATACGAAAATCAATTATATTTACAATGTCCTGCATTGCAAACAAAAATGAGGCCTGATTCTTCCCTGTTGTAGTAAGTGAAATCGAGTTAGCTTGTCAATTTCGAATAATTTAATTACCGAAACCAACATGCAATGTTTTCATTTTTCATGCATTATGCACCGTCATGCGTTATGAAGTTGAAAAAATGTTTACGAAAATAATTATTCTTGCTAACTCTGGTAATGGGACCGTGCTTTGGCACTGAAACTCATATGTTGAGTATGTTTTGAGTATTAATTTGTAGAACGAACCTGGCCTCATTTTTATTATTTAGAATTTATTCAATACATAGTATTAAACAAAGTTACTTTTTGTGTCTGCCTATGGTCACACTGTCACGCTTAGATCTTCTAAACTACACATTGGATTTTGATGCATCATTATGAGCATTTATTCCTAATGGTTTATGAAAATACATAATATTGAACTTAAGATATGCATACAAATCTCACACACAGCACACAAAACTCCATATTATGTCATGTCGCCATTTCACTCGTTGGAAACCGGGGCCGGCCGCTGGTACTTAATAAACATTGTGATGGCGTTTTAACAAAAAATGCGCTACATTTATGCTATAACATAAATGTAACCAACTAATGTTTTATGAGACCTTTTATTCCAAAATCGTTAAGGTCGTCGTGTTTTTCCAAAATCAGTCCTTTTTCATTTGCTAGATGGAGGACCGAAAGTAAGGCTAAGGGCACACTAAGAGATTCTCGCATGTTGGGTGTGAGTTTCTCTGGTAACCGCTGGTATATTGAAAAGAAGGTTGTTTCTTTGACGTCCTCTTTTTCTCCTTCTGGCGTGTTTTCTGTTAGCATTTTCCATGTGCAGTGTTTTAGCTGTTTCATGTCCACCTTCTTCGCCCGCATCGCGTAAGGTATGAAGATTTTTGCGACCTGCGGGAGTAACGTTGTAGTTAATAAGAGCAGAAGATACATAACATATTATCACGCTTGTAGCACCAGAAGGGGTAGGTAGAAGTTATAGACCTACACACACATTGCGTCAGTTATGTTCAATTGAATTGTAGCTGTTTAGTGTTCCAAAGAATATTTATATTGTATATTACCTTAGTAGGTGGTTCCAACATGTCGGTAATTTCTTCTGGCTCGGCCGTTTTCAATTGGTCGTGCAGGTCACCCGCCGCCGTCGCGTCTTCATTGCCCCAGTCATCGCCATCCTAAAATAGTTGATAAACGGCTGTTATTTCCCGCATATGAGAATCTACGGTTTAATTTAAGACTCATTAGCAACTATTGCCCGAGACATAGCTAGGCACGGTGCAAATGAAGGGCGAGGGATTGTAAATCGTGTTGCTTGGCATGTCGAGGTGAGTCACTGTGCAGTAACAAATTCACCTGTCGGCGAGGGTCACTTCAGAGCCACCATAAAGTTTAAATCGGGTTGTAATAAGCGGGCGTTTTAACCATCGCGCTAATGGCCCATTCACACCAGCATCGCCATTATACATGAAAAGGATGACCATCGAAGACAATTTTCAGTCTCAAAATTATTTTATATCTTTGATTGAAAGATTTATTTCTGATTTATCGATTACTATTTCACTGGAGTAGAATACTCACAGGAATATTATTAGGACAGTACGACGCATCGTTCTCATTGTTATAGTCATAATCTCTGGCCTCCTCCACTGTGACTGGCTCCGGTTCAGGTTGCTTGCTCTGCTCGAGGTCGCGTTTGCGCAGCATCATCACGTTTTGACGGAGGAAGAGTTTCCGGAAGTGGGACTCGTCTAGGCCTCTGTAAAAGAAATAGATTTATGTCATAAAGTGTAAGGTATCTGCGATAGATGGATTCCTCTGGGCAAGAGTGAGTTAAATGATTAATGATCATGGATTAAGTTACCAACTTAAATTGGCTACGATGTACGATGGCCGTTGTAAGTCAATATATGTAACTACAAGAATATCTTAGCTTGACATCTAAGGTGTTTTTCAAAAGGAGAATATCTCCTTTTTGAGATAAGCTAAGCATATTGGTGGTAGTTACTTTTTCCTGGGTTTTTCCGTTTTTATTTGAATGTTTATCAGTAGGTAAGAAAACTTGTAAATAGCCTTCAATTTCATGTTTTAAATACGCTGCATAGGTTAGCAGTAAGTCCTGAACAAAAAAAATTGTTGGAAATGTTGAAATATTTGGAGCTGGCAGCTTACAAGATAACCTTATTGCCAAAAACCCAACACTGAGAGTCGATAATCAGTGAGAGTTTTACTAATCTCACGCGTTTTTCCCTAGGATGCAAGCAGAAACCACAGAACGCCACATGCTATCATGCATACTCCTGGTTCGTAAATTAGGTAATTTAAAACAACATTCTATTTCTGTCAATCTTTTGAAAATGACAGAGAGAGAATGATAGTTAAAATATGTTTAGTGTTAAATGCATTTAGTAATTTTAGTGCAAGTGGGCTTTAAAAATCAAATATAAAATCTCACCTATCAATAGGAGTTTTAAAGTTAGCCTCGTTCCACGTATGTCCTGTGGCAAGTGTCTTCCTACTGATCATTATCTTGGCTGGCTGGGTCGGTTCGTATTCTCCGACGGGGTCGGATCGGCAGTCAAACGCTAAGCCAGCTACTAAGAAGTCGAGCTGGCGTTTCGTTCGAGGTGGCTTTTTGCCTTCGACGGTGAGGCGGCCGGCTACTGATTGGGTGCGTTCAGTCATTTTTGAGGCTGTGGAAATAAGCATAAATGAATGAATGTTTCATTTGCCAAAATGTAGGTATATATGACATTCATTTAACAGCCATTTCATATTCAATTTTTCAGTAGTGATGCTGTGTATGATTTTATAGATACGTTATGACTCGAGCATGCTGTAACATTAGGAACAGGGGTTACACGAAATATTGTGAACTTACTTAGATTCTCATTGAAGTGAATTCAACCCAAGCACAAGCATACATCTTTTGGCTTAGTTCGAATCTAGTAAATTTTTGCTAAGAAGGTAGTCAAGGAGTCTAATTTTTTTTAAATAAAACGGTGTTTCCGCCTTCACCTCTATTATTCTTCAGCCGCCAATGCGAGGGCCCAGCCCAGGCGGCCACGATGGCGCCGCAGTAGGAGTACTCCAGCCGCGTGTCCCTCGGCGCGCCGGGCCGCATGTCCGTCAGGCGCGCCAGGCCGGGCGCCACGCCCGCGCGCGCCACGCACGCTGCCACGGCCACGTCCGCCTCCTCCTCGCTCTCTATGCCGCCCAGGGGCTCGTCGTCTGGAATTGCAGGAAGACATATTTTAGATTTGTGTTCAGTTATTAGAAATATTGGAACGAAGCCACTGACAGTCACCAGCCTGCCTTTTACCAGCAGTAGTGATGCAGGCTGAAAGTGATCAGTCGTTTTATTAGAGATATGCTTTCTATGGACAAAACATATACCTCTCTCTGGTGGACAAAGTTTTTACTTAAAAATAACTATACATCTTGTTCGAAGACCTATAAAGTAATGATAAGTATAATAAGTAGTATAAGATGATGTGTTTGCAGTGAAATAACTCACTCTCTCAATATTAATTTTATTGTAAGAAAAATCAGTCCACATCTTCATTAAAAGTCACCACCTTCCTATACATACATAGATATGTGCTTTATCCAATGCATGCTGAGGAGAAAAACAAAGTAGAACAACTGTCTCATGAACCTCTAATTTCAAATGTAATGAAATCTTTCGAAGGAAAAATACACATACCATACAAGTCGTTATGCTGTTCGTCCGGAGGTATCGGCTCGACCTCCGCGTTCACATCAAACGCAAGCGCCTGCTGCGACAAGTTCAGCCGATTCTCTTCCACCCAGTTGGTTACACGATTGTCACTGGGTAACAGAAACATTACAATGTTCAGCACAACAGTTCAAAGATATCTTTCATGACTTTTTTTTTGTTTTGTAATATTATTATTTATTTACTAGCTGCGCCCCGCGGTTTCACCCGCATAAGTTTCGATCCCGTGGGAATATCAGGATAAAAACTATCCTATGTCCTTTCCCGGGACTAAACTATCACTATACCACATTTCATCTCAATTGGTTCAGCGGTTTAAGCGTGAAGAGGTAACAGAAGACACATTTTCGCATTTATAATATTAGTATGGATAAGAGAAAAATAAAACTTACGTGTCTTCAGTATCTGGATCCCAGTTGGAGATAGAGAATCCGGTGAAGGGTTCACAAATATGGTCGCTGTTTGTAAAGGCAGGCAGTAGCTTGGCAGATAAAGTGATACGTTCAGATAGATCTATGTTTTGTTCTTCTGGAATGTTCTCTTTTATTTCTTCTAAGAATCGATCATCAGTTCTAGAATAGGAAATAGTTTATTTTAATACATTATGAGACAGAAATTTGAGACTGATCATCAGCAAGATGCAGAACGAGATCAGCTGGCCCAATATTTAACTAACTGAATTTTGTATGAAAATGAATTAAACATTTCGTATGGCACTTTACGTTCTACAACATTCCCATCCTGAGACAACACATTATTCGTCAAAGTTCATCGAAAACTTAATAACATTACTTCAATAAATTAGATTTCTGGTGATTTCAGACTGTACCTCAATATTAAAGCAAGTGTTTTGTCGTGTATGGGCAGAGTCGCGTTGAACGCTCTGTTTGATGACGTCACATCGCCCGTTGTCGCCGACAACCGCTCGAAAAATGGATCTGATAGAAAAGAAGACAATCATGTTAATTAGACAGGCTGATTTCAACTTTAGTACAATCGAGTTCACTAATATATTGGCAGTGACAATGTTTCAAAATATTGTAAGCGCTAAAATGATCATATATGTAGTTCTACACAAACTTAAACATCAGTAAAATGTTATTATATAAACTGTTCATAAGTATGTTACAGTAGTGCAGTCAAAAATATCTGACTACGCTTCTGAACACAAATATCCAAAACACTCTAAATTTAATAGTGGTTGCCGGAGCAGAAGTACGAGTAATGATGCAATGTTGCTGTTGAAGGATGTCATACATAGCTTACAACTTCAAATTGAATTTGTTTCAAAGAAAAAGAGTACAATAGGATATACATCTGTAAAGAGATTGTTCAAAGAACTTAAGACAACTTCTTTTATAGTCCCTTTAACTTTTAACTTAATTTTGTTTGTTGTTGTTATAGCGGTCATAGTAGTACACACTCAAGTGTCTTAACTATTACTGGTCAAAAGATACAGCCCTGTGACAGACAGACGGATGCACAGACAGCGCAGCCTTAGTAATAGGATAGCCCTTGAGTACGGAGCCCTAAAAAGGAGTGAATGATAGAGTGACGGCTGTCAAGGGAGAATGGGAGAAATAAATCAACAAGTAACAATGAGAAGAATAAGGTCAGGGAACTGATGAGATAGGGATGAATTTCAAGGCGTATAATATGCCTAGTTTATAATGAAAACGAAACCTTACCTATACAATCATTAGTATCGAAATCCCCATTGAAAACTGCAGGGTTAGAAGCGATGGCGCCCTTGGATTTCTTCTTTTTCTTCTTGATGGGTGCCGCCCCCTCCCCGTCCGCTGCGCCTTCATCTTGCATGTTGTTATCATCGTCTTTCTTGCCTCTTTTAGTCTATAGGATGTGAAAGAAAAGTATGGGCATATTTTAAAGTATATTAGATTTCAATATGTAACTACCTGTTGCCCGAGACTTTGTCTACATTTAAGTTAACTTTTTTTCACGAAAACTAGTTTTAAATGTTATTTTAACTTAACTTTAAATAACCCACAACTTCTGTACTGATGTATGCACACCACCCAACAGGACAATTTTTTGCGAGCGTTACATTGCGGTCTGCCGTATAAACAGCGATTTCTCACACCAAAAATAAAAGTTGTTTGGCTTCAAAGGTAAGCCTAGCAATAATTTTGGCTGAATTTAACTAAGTTTGATATATACTATGTATGTGGTGGGCCTGTCCTGTCGGTATATTGAAAAATACTACAAAGATGAAAAGAAACTCTGCTCCAAGCTATTGTCATTTGTTTCAAGCCGGTGCAAATGAAAAAGAACGACGAATTAATTGCATGCAGTTTAAGATAACCGTATTATTCCGATAATTCAGCTGTTTCAATGTACTAGCAAAAGAAGCGTGTAAGATAGCTAGCTTGCCCAAATAAAAATCAATTTAAATGATCACTCTTAAGCCTGCATCAAATAAGTATGATATAGTGAATTTTTAACTCATGTACTTGACAGAGAATGACCCTGCAGATTTGGTTCATTAGTAAAAAATAAAGAGAAAAACATATTCTTTGGGAATATAGCTTTTTTTTTTGTTTGGCATTTAGCCCAAAAATGTATGGACGGTGAATGTTCTCCTTTCATAACAACCGGTTCAGTGGTTTAGGAGTGACAGGGTAAAAACTCACAGGCAGAGTAACTTTCGCATTTATGGACGAAATAGGGCTAAATAATAACAGCCGCACTGGTCGATGCGGTCGGTTCGTGGATGTGTAACTATCCATTAAATATTGTCACCCTCCGTGACTCAGAAAGCACAATAAGAGTAAGATGTTGGTTCTGGTTGTTATTCGTAGAACTTTTGAGTTGTTATGGGTAGTCAGAAGGCCAAAAAGTCGTGACAACCAGTCTTACCAAGGGCTATTGTGTTACGCAGTAACTGGGTTGTGTCAGATGGGCACTTCAATGTATCGTAAAATACAGATATTCAGCTGCATCCAGTCACACTGGAAGCCTACCCCTACATAATTGGGAAAAGGATAGGCAGATTGATTGGATTATGAAATATTACACTTGGTCTATCGAAGTCAGATTAAAAATTATTACATCAAACTCACTGCAATGTTTGGAAGGCTGATAAAATTGACAAACCACAAATCGTGAAGATTGACGAAAGAGAAAGACTTGTGTTTTTTGATATATTTTTTTACATTAAAATGAGTATTAATTCTTGATTTGAATCTCTTTTAGTTTAGTTAATAATAAAATGGAATTCACCTGTGCAGCTTTACTGAGTCCCCCAGCCATCTTCAACACATCATAATGCACTGCATCCACCCTAAATGAGTATATCCTAGCAGACGCATCCACTACCGTAGAGGCTGTCTGTAAGTTATCCATGCGAGAATCATGCCTCCTTAACATTGATGTCATGAAGTCTATCAGCTGCAGGTTCCATGCATTGTCCTTGGTTATTTTCTGAAATAAAAAAATATTAAATATGTGAATTTCTGCATATTATGGCTATTAAACAGATTGGTCCAGGTTAATTTTTTCACTGGCAAACTGAATTTTAGGCCAACATGGCAATGCCATATACAAATTCAGCAAGGTAGTAAAAAAAATATTTAATTTTTTTTAAATAAATCAAAATGATACACTTACATTTTCAGCATAAAGCTTGAGGCATCCTTGAAAGTGCTCTTTCTGTGGTGATGAAGACATGGTATCTCTGCCTCGTCTGGGTGATGATGTTTGTGGTGTAGATGTTGCCAGGGCACGCTCAGAGGCGACCAACGATGACCTCTCGGCATCATCATCGTTACATTCCTGTAAAATAAAGTTTCAAATAATAAGATATATTTGATGCTATTATTTGTAATTTTTTGCAATAACTGAAAAACATTATTATTAAAATACCAATTATTTTGTGATAGCTTTGTTCATCAGTCCGTTAAGGTCATATTTGAATTTGTAATTTAATTGCTACATCATAGTACTTAATTTAAATTGGTACCAGAAAATATTTTTTGGCAGTTCAGATTATTGCGAATTCTCCGTCTGGTTGTTCTGTATTACAAAGCCGCAGTGTGTAAGTAGCATCACATTATTTGCGATTTTATGTTAGAAAAATAATGGGACTACACAAAAACTTACAAGTGAGCTAACTCATTACTCAATACAGTGTGATAGCAGAACTCTCAGGATAATGGTACATAATAAGCGACTAATTCGACAAAACAGCCAAAATGCGTTCACAAAAAGCCGGTTTGTACAAGCTTACAAGTTCAGTAAGTTAGTACAACGATGGTGAATGTGGTCAAAGATGTTTATAACAAACTTATAAAATGTTATTGGATGATCTCGTAGGCCACAAACCTCATTTCTAGAGCCAATTGGTCGTATCTGCGGAATAAGACTTCGCCTTCTAATAGAACTATTGCTACTCCCGCCAACACTTATCCTGGCTAGCCCAGGGGTAGAACTTATCGGAGTATCTATCATCATTGTGCATACGTAGTATACACCACTTTGTACACAATTTAAAGAAAATCTAAGCAATCACAAAATACCACAAATACCAAGATCTATAATACGAAAATCAATATTTTCCGTCAATCGTCAAATCAAAACGCAACGGTTACTTTGAAGTGACTTGAAGAGATGTTACGATGATTTATTATTTTAACTGAAAAATATCGATAAAATGACATTTCTTATCTATGGTGATATATAAAATCGACTAAATCAAGCATCTTTATAAAATGATTTTCTAAGTTTTTATAATTTTATTATAATGGTGGTAATCACTGTTATTCTAACAAAATCTTAGCACAGAACTTGTCTGTGTAGTTCAAACTATGAATATAAGTTCATCATCATAAGTTATGATGATGAACTTATATTCATGGTTATGATTCATAACCATTAATTATAATTATCCACAAACCGCCTGCACCCACTGCCGCCACCTGGCATGGCTTCTTTTTTCTTATGCCAATCCCCATTCCCCAAGCTTCTATGCCAGCCTCATCCGGATATTTCCCGCGATGGCAACAATATCGTCCAGTCCACTCATATAGCTACCGAAAGCCCGACACCTCGTCTTCCAGTCTTTGGACGCCACACGGTTACAGCCATAATTTACTTGTTATTACTGCGCCTTGCCAGAAGGTCAATTCTCGTAATTTAAAACGTTCAAAATTCAGTCACAGTCTCATCTCGGCGACAAACAAATGTCAAAAACTTATCAAAATGTAGGGAAATTAGAGGTATTTTGACAGATTGAGACTGAGATTAGACTGTGAATGATTTTAAAAGTACGAGAATTCCCCTCAGGTGTACCCCCCCCCCTCTGCCACTTTTGACTGATCTCAGAATGTCGTCCAGTTTTTTAAATGCAGCCCATATAAGATATAATATTCTTCTCGATGTGTCTGTTTGTTGATGCCCTTTGGCAAAAAAAGGCCTAGATAGACATACCGGTCAACCATCTCCAATATTTAATTGCTAAAATATTTGCCTTATCTTAGTCGAATCCGAATGTAAGTTGGATATAAATAAATAAATAGATTATTGATGGATTAAGTTGATGATTCAGTGATTTTGATAATAAAGTTTTGATAAGAGTTTTTAGTCCATGAGTTTTTGTAATAGTGTGATATGAGATAATGTCATATTTCTAGATATGATATTAAATAAAATTCTTTCTATATACTGATATTCGATTTGATGATAAGCTTACAAACAATTGTTTTTTTTTTAATAGCCAAATAGTGTGTTTCCAAATTTCCCCCACTCATTACAGCTGTTTGTAAACGCATCGCTTGTTGCCAACTTCCCGTCAGTCATTTTGTTCGGTGGCTGATTTCTATGGTCGACGATATCGTTAAAAATCTTTAACATCGGCGAGTTATTTCCAAAGTGACATTATGAGTTCTGGAATGCCTGAATTGGGCTCCAAGATAAGCCTAATATCTAAAGCTGACATTCGCTACGAAGGCCGGCTTTTCACCGTCGATCCTCAGGAATGTACCATCGCTTTGGCTAGCGGTAAGTTGACAAATGGATACTGTTATCTTATTACAAGGCCTCTTTCGCAGTAATCGTCATCAATTTAATGTTTTCTTCTTGTAACTCCTGGCGATAATTATTTTTTCTAGTAGGAACATCGATCGACGTCTCTAGAAAGCTGTTCTCTTTTTCCCTCCCGATTTATGCCCATCTTTGTTTATTGTTTGGTAAAGCGTCCAATATGTTTATTGTTGGGCATTTTCCTTATAATTTTCCATGATTTTTAGTAAAATGTAGCTCGTTGTTTTTCTTCTACCCTCAAAGTGAAATTGTTGGTCCCGCCTATGACCGCGGTTTCACATTGATGACGTTGATAACGTCTTATGTATGCTACAATTTGGTTTTCTTCAGCAGGTGTTAAATTGACGGTACACCGTCTTTGTCCTAAAAATTATTCTCTACTTGTAACTATTCTGAGATGAGTAGGTGGTTATCAGTTAGATCAATCTACCTACTTTTTCATTTATTATGTTTAAGATGCCACTGTGCAATGGGAATAATAATGACTTGAATGATGACTCTCTTGATCTAGAAAGATGAAGAAATAAAAATAGCTACTACCTTCAGAGTAAAAGATTGAGTAGCATTTAAATTGGTGTAAAAAAATCTATTTTTTCTCAAATAAAACTAAACTACCTACAAATTATAACATTTCTTGAGGTTAATGATCCTAATGTACTTTTTCTTCTCTACAGTGCGTTCATTTGGTACGGAGGATCGAGAGACGCAGTACCCTGTTGCGCCCCAGAGCCAGGTGTATGACTACATCTTGTTTCGTGGTTCTGACATCAAGGATATCCGAGTGCTGAACAATGTTCCCTCTCTACCCAATGATCCGGCCATCATGCAGATGTCCGTGCCGCCGACGCTCGGCGCCGGCAGTGCACCGGGCCAGTTCACGGCGCAATACAACCACCCTGTGGTCGGGCAGACGCCTTACCCCCAGTACCACCCGATGGCTGGCTTTCCCGGAGGTGTCCATGCTCAGCTCAACAAGACCAGTGAGTTGTCTCCGCAAACCTCTGTGGAGCTGGCACCCCAGCCCCTGCCTGTCACGGGTCCGATTGGCTCAGGAGTGGCGCATCACGCCAATCAAGTGAAAGACCAAGGTTTTTGCTCTTGGATAATTTTAGCTTCTGCTTCAACATGCTACTTTGCGATTTTTGCAGTTTCATAAAAAGATACTTTGCTAACCTTTCCAGTAGTTAAGTTTTGGTGTGGTTTATTTAACTAATAAAGTATCTAGTTATGATCCAACTCCCTGTGCTTTTACCAAACTTGCATGCAGACTAATCTCATATGGGATGTATGTATGTATATTTATGTATTTATTTACATTTAATTCACAAAATTTAATATAATTTATTATTGTTTCTAACTTAAATAACAATAAAAACCCATAACATTATTCTAATTTCAACATCTTTTGAATCAGGATTAAGATATTTTGTATCATTAAGTTTTTGGTTTATCTTCTTGTGTTGATAAGTCCCCTTATTACAATTTAAAAAAAAAACTAAAATTTCTTAACACCACTGGATAAGATCAGTTAATTTTATATTCATTTAGTAAATATAATATATAGTAAATATTTTATTAACATTAATAATTATTTACTTATAATAATAAGATGGGAGAAGGTATTCATTTTACATTATTCACTGTGGGTGTCGGGAGTTTTAGGAACCATAAAGAGACAGAAAAAGTCCTTAAAAATTCTAATAAGATTAGAACTACTGGTGGTGGGTAATTTTCCAAGCATGCATCAAAATTAATAAAACTAACAACAATAGCATGCATTATGTACAATAATAACACAAAAAAAAAATCGCAACATGCATTGTCATTTCTCCTTGGTCTGTTGCTTGTATGAAAATTTAAAAAAATACAACAAAAAGCAATTTGTAAATTATCAAAGCTTATGCTTAGCATAGTGAAGTATTCTTGTTTTTTTTTGTTCTCTATGTGTGTACAAGAAAATGTGTTGTAGGCTCGATGCTTGACCTCATTGGAGGAGGATCTCAGCAAAGCGCTTCGCGGTCGGGTACACCGGCTGTCGGCGCGCACAGGAAGAGCCCTACTGCTGACCAGGGCACGCAGGTATGCTCATAAACTATAAACTAATTTAACATATAAAAATTGTAAAATGTCCACTTCCATACCATAAACCTATAAATAAATAGACTAAGTCAGGATCTTAGGGTCTGAATAGTCCCTATAAGTTAGCATAATTATTTGTAGGCAATACATTAAGTTAATTAAGCAGTAATTAAGACTTAAAATACATAATAAGTGTTTTTCTGGATGCGGCCTTGCCATAGACCACAACTGCAGATTCTGGAGGGATATTCTCGCAATCATTACATGTGGCAAGTGAATTGATTGTTGCTTATTTATTTATATCCCAGTTAGACTAGATATCTTCCATTTCTAATATTATTTTATTGGAAAGGATGAGCTGGAGAATCTGTTTATAAATTAGTGTTATGTTTTGACCCGCATTTAAATATTATTTGTATATTCATGCAGTGGTGTGAATGTTAATCAATGTTTTAAGGCAAGTTGGCATTCCTGAATTACTTTGATTTTTGTTACTTAGTTATTGTTTCTATTTAGAATGAGAATATTTACTGCTAAAAAGTTATTTTGAAATAGGTTTTTTCAAAGGATTTGAATAATAAAAACAACCATACAAAAATTAACATTATACCGAAAGTTCTCACAAAAAAAATTAACCTTTCTTGAAACTTTGATTCTGATGCTTTTTTTTTGTTGTTGACCTGGTACATTCTCCACTCATTTATGTTTTCATACATTACTTTTCTATATTTATATCATACATGTATCATCACTGTGTAATCTCAGGGCTACATTCACTACATCTAAAAGACTCCACACTAAAACACATATGTGTATAGGTCGGCTCTGTGGCTAGTGGGTCTAGCCAGCAACGGGACAGCCGACGTGGCAGCAACGGGCAGGCGCAGAAGGGTCCGGCGCAGAACCGCAACCGCACCAACTCCCGCAACCGCCAGCGCTACCCGAGCGGCGGCGCGCCGGTGCCGCACCAGCCGCACCAGCAGCACCAGCCGCAGCAACCCATGCACCAGCAGCACCAGCATCAGCCGCACCAACAGCACCAGCACCAGCCGCAGCAGCAGCACTCGCAGCATAATCAGCACAACCAGGTGCAAACAAACCAGCAGCCTCATCATCACCACCAGCCTGGTAAGTTAAAATCTGAATGGAATTGCGGCGCTGCGCGCTGTTTGTAATTGAAGGACGCAAAAAACCTGACAAAACCAGTACTTTCAGCTACACTATTATGCTATGTTCATTATGTAAGATGCATGTTGTGTTAAGATGATGTAGGTTTTCGTTAAATAATAATAATATTCCACAACTACCACACAACGCCATCTAGTCCCAAGCTAAGCAGAGCTTGTGTTATGGGTACTAGACAACTGATAAACATACTTATATATTTCTAAATACATACATATTATAGATAAATTACACCCAGACACAGAACAAATGACCGTGCTCATCACACAAACATTTGTCCTGGGTGGGAATCGAACCCACAACCTCCGGCATAGCAGTCAGGGTCACTAACCACTAGACCATCAGGCCTGTCTGTGTGTGTGTATTTGGGTGTGTCTGTGTGTGTGTGGCATGTAGGAGACAACAGATCAATGAGCAAGCTTTCTGTTTGCTCATTCATCTTTTGTTGTTGTTATCTTACTAATCTGCACTCTTGTGTAACACACTATATTAACCTAAATCTGAATAATATTGAAGGATATTGCTAATCCATTGCTTCATATGTTCGAAAAATCTGTCTGCTGAACAACGTAAACTATGCAATGAATGTTGTTAAACTGTCCAAATGAAATCCATTGCTACTGACAGTGTGTTACAAATTAGCCCTCTGCTTACCAAGCATAGTGACCATTGCAGCAGTATCAAAGTCTTCTTTAGGGTTCCATTCTCGCGTTAAATAAAAATTTGGCACGAAATATTTGTATGGAAATACATGTGTGTCTATCATGAAACAGCCATAATACAAGTTATGTTTCATTATTGATTGCTTATGTTATCCCAACTAATTTCCGAAAACCCGACGCCTTCTCCATATTTCTTTTGTTCTTTGAATTCTCACAAATGCTTTTGTTACTAGGTAACTTCTCCGGCGCGGGCCAGGGCTACAACCGCGGCGGCTGGAGAGGCAGGCCCCGTGGTCGCGGACGTGGTTTCGTTCCCCGCAACAAAAACACGCTCAAGTTCGATAAGGACTATGATTTCGAACAAGCCAATACTGAGTTTGAAGAGCTGCGCGTCCAGCTAGCTAAGGCCAAGATTTCTGAAGGCGAGGTGAAAGTTGAGGTAAGATATACAATTTTGTCACAAATCCTTTCGAACTATATTAGGTCGCGTTGTTGCGTTACGTTGCATAGAACAATGGTAGTTACTACGCGGCCTTATCGAGGAAGTCCAAAAAAATAACGATTAGTAAAAGTTGTATGTTGGAGTAAAATCATTTGCAAAGAAAATTCCTTTTCATAATTTTTTTGGCTCTTTTTAATACTAGGTTAATAGCATCTGAAGACATAACTATTAGATTTATCAAGCTTGTTAACAGAATACATTCAATACAGTCTAGAAGTAATGAGGAGACGATTCAAGTCTATAAAACTTTTTATAGGATAATAGATTATTATCAAAATATTATCTGCCAAGTCTATATTACTTATCATCCTATCCACTTCGTTGTAGCCTTATATGAAACTGATTTAACCTATGTAAACCAAAGGGTCCTTATTTATAATCTCATTATGTCATAGTCGGTATATTATGTTACACTAGCAGCGACCCGCAGTTTCACCCGCGTTAGTTTCGATCCCGTGGGAATATCGGGATAAAAACTATCCTGTGTCCTTTCAAGGGACTCAAAGTATCTATATACCAAATTTCATGTAAAACGGTTTAGCGGTTTAAGAGTGAAGAGGTAACAGACAGACAGACACACTTTCGCATAGTCTGTATTGATTTGAGCTTATGTTTGAACACGAATTGAAGCAATTACACAATCGTTTGATGACATTCAATGGGAAATTAATGCCGGTATGATTACGCAATAACAATTTGCTTTTACTCAAATAAACGAAGCAAAATAGCACATTTTATAAGACGTAACTGTTTATTTTTGCACCTGGTAATCTATACTAATAATAAAGCTAGAGTTTGTTTGTTTGAACGCGCTAATCTCTGGATCTACCAGTCGGATTTGAAAAATTCTTTGCATTTGATAGCCCAATTCTAGAGGAAGGCTACTTAACATCACGCTAGGGCCCCCTTAGGAGCCGAGAAAAAAGAAACAATGCTGAACGAAAACGAAGTAATAGCGCAGGCAAGCGATGCGACGCTACGGGGTGGGTTAATTTCACGTTAACGAAGTCCCGCTCAGAAGCTAGAAAAACTTATAAATCTATGACGTCAGATGTTCTTGAAATTACTTTTCTGTAAATAACGTGGACGAAACAAAAAGATATTGTAAGAATCTTAGCAGATGGCGTTCTGTACTTTCTGCCAACCGCAATGAGGAAAAGCCATAAGTATAAAGTTTAAAACTGAGCATTTCAGGTTTAACTATAACAATCTGATTTCCTGTTCTTGTTTTTCAATTCACCGCGAGTTTTCGTCACGCCCAATCAACCGTTTTAAGTTCGGATATTTTTTGTCAGCCTAATGACTTTACAAATTGCATAATAAAATAAATATGAAGAATTCGTCCACAACCATACAACAAGCATTATTTTATGGACTTATAGTGACTTTCTAATGCCCTATTTCTGAGTAATGATGTAGCTAAATATTCATCATCGTCTTGTCAGTTTGTAAACATATAGTTTTGGTAAACATAGGTCATTTGATTACGGGAACTTTCTACAAACATTCCTAGACTTTGTTGACTGGCTTAGCTAAAGCGAATTTTCCTTTGTTGACCAATTTCTCTTGCCTGGCAGTTAATTATCAGTATTTAAGTAAAACTACTGGTTTGAGTTGCATATCAGCACGACTTAAACGCTAAGGAAAAATCTAAACAGAAAACGTATCAAAGAACGATGTCAGGGCGTTTGCGTCGTTTGCACGATCAACGCAATCACGCGAAAATCGCCGCATTTTTCCACAGATTTTGCCCTTACCAGCTAGTTGGTCTTCACTACTTTCAACAATTCTGTGGTTGTATAGAATTAAAGTTTTGGGAGTATAGTTAGCGCCACGAAAGATGAGACTTGACCACGCCTCACGCGCTCTTCCCACGGCCCATATGACGCCCGGTCCCGTCCCGCGCTTAGACCTCATACCACTAAAGAGACCTAAAATCGTGTACTGCGCAAGTCTAACCACGTGGTGTGTAAGTCTCATCTTTCGTGGCGCTAACTATACCTGTTACATTTTCACAATTTGATGTTATTTCGAGAATACCTTATTTTATTTCTTATTTTGTTGTATTTTAATTTGTTTTGTATGTATTTACCAAAAATTTTAATCTTTTTTTTTTACTTTTCGTTCTCGCAGGAATCTGAAGTAATTATTATACCGCAGGGCGAAGTTGACAAGAAGGATGACTCAGGAAATGAAACTGGCGCAGGCGAACCGGAAGTAGACGAGGACCAGAATGGTTACACAGGGTATGACAAGACGAAGAGTTTCTTTGACAACATCTCCTGCGAGGCTGTTGAGAGGTGAGATATAACTTTGAACTTATAATCTACACATAGCATAAAACCAAGTTGCTGTTTGTCTGTGACCGATTACATCTTGTAAACTACACAAGGGATTTTGATGCTATTTTCACCATATTTTAGAGCATATAAAAGACTAGCTGCGCCCCGCGGTTTTACCCGCGTAAATGTCGATCCCTTGAGAATATCGGGATAAAAACTATCCTATGTCCTTTTCCGGGACTCAAACTATCTCTATACCAAATTTCATCTAAATCGGTTCAATGGTTTAGGCGTGAAGAAGTAACAAACATATAAACACACACACACACTCGCAAACTTTCGCATTTATAATATTAGTGTGACTAGCGGGGCCCCCCAGCTTCTCTCGGGTGCAATGTTATTTTTTTAATTTTTCAAAATTTTCTTTCATACAAACCTTGTCCTGCCAATACTGAACACAACAAAAAAATAATTATCCAATTTGGTGAAGTCATTCGGAAGTTATGCGCGTACAGACATTTCGGCGACTTTGTTTTATACTATGTAAGGATTCATGACCTAGCCTAGCCACCATTATACAATCAGTGCTATGGCCCGTAATGTGTCCCAAGACAGTACGAGACATGGCGACTTCAAAAACTTGCTTTTGAAAATTCGGTCCTATGTCTAGTTTAGTTCTATGATCCCACTCTTATATAGCTCATAGCCAGCTATAATACCCTAATACATCGACGGTATTCCACCTCTTACCCTGCCCTCTGTGGCCGAAAAATAGTGACCTCTGGGCTGCCACAGACGAAACCGTGCAAGGCAAAGTTTTGGGCCAGTAAAATTTCACTCACTGTCGTGCTATCGACACTACGAAGAAGAGCCTGCTATAGATGTTACATAGAATATGGTAATAAATGGTAAACATTTGCAGGTCCAAGGGCAGGAGCCAGAGGACAGACTGGCGGACGGAGCGTAAGTTGAACTCGGAGACGTTCGGCGTGGCGTCGGCGCGACGCGGCGCGTGGCGCGGCCGCGGCGGCTGGCGCCATCACAACCCGCAGCACCAGCAGTACACGTGAGTTACTTACTCAGAGGGCAGGCTGGCGGATGGAGCGCAAGCTGCAAAAAAAAAGACCTGTGCGAGTCCAAAAAGGTTCAGGTGGGAGCATTTTTGGGCTTGCACAGGTGTTTTTTTTCCACAGCATAATGCTGCGATATTTAAAACAACGTTTATCGAACGTGAGTTACTACTCATCATCCTCCTGCTTGTATACCGACCGACCTGATTAATTTCGGGTCGGCCCAGCATGTCTTCTGCCGCCGATAAAACACACAAGAGGACGGGCCAGTATTCATGGGCCACGGTATAGCTCCCGCGAGAAGAGGCGACGACCCGTGAGGCCGTGACTGCTTGCCATGCTGCCAGACGGAGGGTCGCGACATCCCTACGGATTTCTTCTTCCAAACATCTGTATTAGGGTCTCCCCACATTTATCGACGCGGAATCGGCTAACACCGGTCAAAAAAGCCTTTATGTCTACGTAATAGGGGTCTTACTAGTACCATTCGCATCGGCTCGGCTCGGACGACGCGTCGCGACGCCGACCGACGGCGAAACGAGCCGTTTGCCTATTAGCTCGGCGATAAGTCGAGTAGTTTGGTGATACGCACTCGGCTTAAGCCGATTCCGCGTCGATAAATGTGGGGAGACCCTTAACCGTCATCTCAGTAGTCACCCCCTTTCTAGCCGTATAGTCTATTTTCGAGATGGCTAGTTCTTTTCGAAGAACTTTTTACGTCAGTTAATCTATCGCCTAATTTCGTACTAAAATTTAATAAAAAATTCGTTGTCTGATCGAAATATCGGCGAATAGTTACATTAACATTTCCTCAATATTATGTATATTGAAAATGTCACGACATTCATCGAATGTCTTACTTTTCCATTTAATCACATCTAAAACAAAGAGATTTTCAACTTGAAAAACGCCTTAACAAGGACAGTAGATAACATGGTGTGTTTTTCCTGTACAGCAACTACGTGCACAACTTCTCGGACGACGGCAGGTGGCGCGCGATGCGCGGGGGCCCGCGAGGGGGACCCCGTGGAGGACCGCGGGGGCCACGCGTGGGGCCCGCGCCCAGCACGCAGCCCGCGCCCGCCATTCCGCAGCCAGCACCCACTGCAGGTATGCTATGCTACATTTCAAATAATTTATTTCCAAAATATATTCGCCTCAAATCTCTTATTTTATTTGCAACATTATACATGCGCCTGGTTGATCACATTTTGTCGTCAATTGTTTCTACCCTGTTAAACTTTCCATGCACAATATGGCTTCTGTAATTGTGAACCAAGTTTCGAAATTATTGTTCAAACCTTCATCTTTGAGCTACCTCTCGTTCGTGTTTCATTCTTTTCGATTTCGCCCCAAATTTTGCAAAGTGTTTTACCGACAAGTTTCTAATTAGGCTTATTCTTTTTGTTTACAGCTAAGTAGGATTTGTTGGAGAGCGTCCGCTACACCGAAAGAATTTTTTATCGCAGCAGGGACTATTCAAAAATGGATAAGTGACGGAAAAGTGTTAGTTTGGTGATGAAGTGTCTTGTATTGATTCGAAAAGTAATGTCTTTGCGGGAAGTTTTAATGTTGAGCAGATTGCAGTTGATGGACATTGTTTTGGTGTGATAGTGTTGTATCCAATATAATGGAAGGAAAAAGATGGAATTTCCCGTAAGCGTGCGACAGAACAAAATGTCGGTACACTGAGAAGGCTCACAGTTAGTATAGTGTAAGTATAGGAGTGTCGTGAGCGATAACGCAATTAGGCAGGGCGTTGGCATCAGCTAAATTGAATTGTATAATGTCACAAGAAGTCGACCAATAGCTGGATGATATTAGGCTCATTTATGTGATTCAAAGATGCCAATGTTATCGGTGAGTGAGATAGAGGCCACTTGTAAATTTCAGGGAGGCTGTGCAATGAAAGTTGCATAGGAGACATTTTATTTATGCAATGAATTATAAATATTTTCATAAAGCTTACCTCCTCACCTGTTATGATTATTTGTGCCTATTTAGGTTTAACCATATAATATTTAAAGTACTAAAATGGTCTGCTATCACTAGAACGGTCATTGCGCCTCCATTTTATTTATTTACTTGCGATGACATGCGACAGTCTACGCAGCAGTCCTGCTAAAGAGTTAGTAAATTAATAATACGAGGATAAATTAGTTTCTAATACCTGCTGGCCAGATGTTTTCATGTGTAATTATATAAATCATTGTGGGTTAGAGGCTGCCTCGGCATGTTATTAAATGTAAAGTGTTTATTGACTGTCGTTCATTTGTAGTTAGTACTAAATAAATGTGATAGAGGGACTGCTGCCACATTATAATGTAGGAGATGTGTTGATGGCCCGGCCGCGATCTCACGCGGCCGTCCGCTCCACCAACTGATTGACAACACAGTATCAACACTAGTAAAGTCTGTTTATTTAATTCAATAAATTCTTGTAATGTTTAGTTCTAGAAAAGGACTATTGTATTTTCTTGTAGTTAATTTGGAATCATTAATTTTACCTACATGTGTTCATATTGGCGAGTCCTTTTCGTGCAAAATTCTGAAATAAACTTTGACAAGGAACATATTTGTAAAAACCTGTAACTCAAAAGCTGTACCTGGTGATTGTATCAATATAAAAATATAACTTTACTACAAATCTTCCAAAAGGTAATTTTATTTAAAACAACCATATTGAAATTTCCAATTTTATTGCAAATAAGCAAAATAGCGTAGTTTTTCTATGTCACCAAATAAATCAACAAATATGTCATACAAAATGTTACAAAACATTAAACTAATCATTCATACAATAATATTTAGGACAAGTAGAGATACCTGCATTAATTGCGTACCCCTGCAAATTTAACCTATTGACCGCCCCAGTCTGATTAATAAGACAAAAATGTGTTCGTGCCCGCCGCATGTCTTATTTATACGACTGAGAACCTATGTTCGTTTTAATTTCATTGCACGACCCTATTCGTCCTAGACATTTATTTGTACCAAGCGGTCAATTGGTTAAATTCTTAAGAATGAGTTACCCTATTAATGCAGATTACTGTACATAAACAAAATGTTTAACATCCGTAACTTGCACTTCAAAGCAGGTAAAATACATAGTATGCTTAATAATATACATACTTGCTTGTATACAATATAAGTAGATTAAAGTACACGACATCATGCATATTACATAATATTTTTTGTTTTTAAAAGTATATCTTAAAAAATATAATGCCATACGCGAGTAGGCTTTACGACTAGGAGAACGAAATATTTACACAATCACGACCAATCTTCTATTACGTGTTATGTATTCACTTTCAATCATATACATGAAGAATTATAAGGAATTCACTTATAAGTAGATCCGAAGCATATTCCTAGTCTATCGTATTCCTTGAGCTTACATTATATGCCCCAATTTCTAAGTTTTACATTTTACAAAATAACATTATACTAGGCACATTCGCAGTATGAAAATTACGATCTTTTAAATGAGTAAGATTTTGTTAATTGTAGTTCAAAATGATTGAATGTGTCCTTAGTACCATAGTAATTATTTGTTTAGTTTCCATTGTGATCAAAAACCTGCGGAAGTGTAAAAATAGGTCGAATACATTAAATACTAATCAATACCAAGCAAGGGTTCATTAACCCAGCCGTTTCTCCCTGGTTTCTCATTTCTCAATACTTGAACAACCTACAGTAACCAACAATCATTTCACGAGCTACCTAACGTCTCGACCGTCTGAAATATGAGCGAATTACGCATAGTAATAAAATAAGGGGTTCACAAAATTAGTTTAACCGCGCCACTCCCGCGCGGGTGTTCCGTTGTCCACGACCCATACGGAACCGCTCTGACCCTTCGCCAGGATCTCCACTAACGAGCGACCCAAATGTTCTGAGCTGAAAAAGATATTACAACTGTTACCAAAGACAATTCAAATTTCCTAAGAATGGGCACAGATTAATTTTACATTCTCAACATAGAATTTATTGCAAAAGAGCCTCCACGACGCCAACCCTTCAACTATAGATCTAGGACCTGCAACCACTTTCTAGTGTTTGAACTGACAAAATTTGGCGCATGAATTAAACATATAACGCAACTACCATAGGAATCATTGCATAAACTGCGCGTAGAGGGGGGGCAGACTGGGTGCCGACGGCTCTAGACACGATGGCAGTCAACTTCAGTAAGCGCCACATTAATTTACATAAACAAGTATCCTTACACTGACTGCAATATTAAGCGGGACATGAGCACAATCGAGCCTCATAAATTATACACCAGCTCACCAGTAAAAATATTTTAAATTTTACAGGCCCCAAAGATTTTTTAGTAGAGTCGAAAACTCGTTAAACTGTTCTTCCGTTTGTTCCTAGGGTTTCAAACCTTTTCAAGGAGGTTTATCTCCAAACAAGCCGTGTACGTGTGCTGAACAAAATGACGAATTTCCACATAGACTTTCATATTTACCCCCTTTAGGAGATTCATTTTAAAAAATCCTTCCATAGTGCTCACCATAGATATATGAAACATTTCTATGGTGCTCACTATCAATATACAGGGTCAAATTAAATTAGCTAGCGAAACTTAGCAGATGTGATGGTTATACAGGGTGTTACAGAAAGGGTATATCAATACAAACGGGTTGAATAGTGTATCTGGTCTAGAATCTCTGTACAAAATTTCAGCTCAAAAGCAGTAACTTTGAAAATGCTTAATATTTTTTTATTTCGACATCACGGCACTGCACTGGCGCGTGGCAGCGTGATGTGCGTGTACTAGGCGCACAGACACACTACAGATAATCGATGATGACCCTCGTAGTGCGGTGACACGTTTGTTATGATTTCAATTTAATAAACTATCGAAATAAAAAAAATATTAAGCATTTTCAATGTTACTGCTTTTGAGCTGAAATTTTGTACAGAGATTCTAGACCAGATACACTCTTCAACCCGTTTGTATTGATATACCCTTTCTGTAACACCCTGTATATCGATTATCTAAACACGATAAAACAAAAAATAATTTGATGAATTTAATTTTTGGGATCAACAACATCTGGTAGTGTAGTTAATTGAAATATCAGTTTAAACATCAGTTTTTTTTTCTGTAAACTTCATAGACGTGAAGGGTAACACAACAAAACAAAATAGAAACTTATTTTCTCAACTCATACTTCAACTACACTACGAGCGGTGGTTGACCCAAATCTTTTTATTTTTTGTGTTTAGATATCGATACTCATCACGACTGCTGAGTTTCGCTACCTAATTTGATTTTACCCTGTATACGGAACTTGTGTTCTTCACCCAGAGCTTTAGGTTGTGTTGTCTGTCAGTGAAATTAAGAGAATGTAGAAGTTTTTTTCCCTATCATGTTTTGTACCATTCAAAAAACTTTCAACTGTTTCTTTTCGCAACTAAAAGCTTACCTCTGCATTTTGCAGCTAGCATTGTCCCTCTGCCAAGCTGCCTCGTAGTCTGAAGACATGAGCTGCTTGCGGATCTCCTTGACGAGACCCGTGTCGGTCAGGCCTGGGCAAATCACCATACTTCGAACTCCAGTCAGATTCACGTGGTACTGATCCTAAGAAACGAAGATGTAGGTTTAGAATTTTTTACGACATCATTGTAATGCTGTATGCCGTTAGTGCTTGAACACGTTGACACGCGGGCGCGGTAGCGAGCGCGGTCAAGAAATATCAAACATACAGCATAGTATGCAAGTGTTCACGTACAAAACGCAGGTGCGGCGAACCAAGTCCACCGCGCCCGCACCCGTCACCGCGCCCGCGCGTTCCTACGTGAACAAGCCCTTAAAGGGTAGCAAAGGGTGTGCAAGAGATCTTTAGGACTGACCTAGAACAAAAGTGGCCACAGAACTAATCCCTGTAGAACACCGTACTATACGGGTAGATGTCAGTCCCAAAAATAATATGAGACAGCGAAGATAGCTTGGCACCCTGTTATAGAGGATTGAAGAAAACAACGTAGGTAACTGTGGTAGATTTGGTGGTCTTGGTCGGTTCGATCGATAGGGTTAGTCCACTTGATCTTCAGTCTCTTTGCTGCCCTAGGTTGGTGGTGTCTAGTTTAAACTTACTCCATAAGCCCTGGTGAGTCCCACGATGGCGTAGTTAGTGGCCGTGTAGATAGGCGTGGAGACCTGCGGCCTGATGAAGGCAGTGGACGCCGTGTTGACGATGGTGCCGCCCTGGCCGCCGCGGTCCTTACTCATGAAGCGGTATGCCAGCAGCGTTCCGCGTATCACGCCGTTCTGCAGGAAAGGGGCAGATTGAGGAGGTAAGAATTGACGGTTTTGTTCAAAAAGTGCTAGGTAAGTACAATATTTTGTAGATTTGATTATCCGACTGACAACATCGGGTAGGTGCCCGATGAATTGGAAATATGTATCCAAAAAATAATTTCATTCTGATCCGGATATTGATGACGTATTTATAGTAATTTAATGCTTTAATGACGGACTGCTAGATGGACGGAAGACCTAAAGAAGGTGGCTGGGGTAGACTGGATGCGGAAGGCGGAGGACAGGGTGCTGTGGCGCAGTCTGGGAGAGGCCTAAGTATAATATGTCCAGCAGTGGACTGCGATAGGCTGAGTTGATTGTTGAATTTAATTATCCATTGTTTGCAATAAATCTATAGTCTTGTAGAAACCATAATATGGTATGTACTGACCTTTATAAAAAAAATGTCTGTAAAATAAATTAAAACAAAATTAATAGGTATGATGGAGGAAGGAATAGAGAAGCGACTTCCGCCGCTCACAAATATCGTTGGGAAGCTATAAAGTCATGTCTATAATTAGATAAAACTTACTAAATTAACGTCCACCTCGAGTTCCCAGAATCTGTCGTTCATTACGCCCGCGTTGTTGATCACTATGTCCAGGCGATTGAACACTTCCATTGTCATCTCGAAAGCCTCTGTAATTTAGCAATAATTTGATTTTATTACAGGCTTCTTTACTTTAGCGTGTGCAGAAGTCTCGTGAAAATGTTCTGGGATAAATTATTGTTCAGTCTACACCCTGTATTTATGACGTGTTATAGTAGCGATTTAATGATGAACTTATAGGTAACTTCAAAATAAATAATATAGCAATGACTCTTTGTAATACAGGTATGACACTGAGAAGTTCCATAGTTTTGTAATTTCTTCCAATCTTGATACGTCAATATTATGAAGATAGTTTACCTATAGCAGATGTGCTAAAAAATCGCGCGTCCAAATGTAGGGAATTTAAAAGTTTCCAGACCACGTCTTTGCTACAAAACTTCCGGAATATACGGTAGTCTTCCCCTTTTAAACGACGACAATGTGTCTAAAAATAACTTTCTCCTAACAGCAAAGCGAAGGGTTAAAATTTGCACGCGATGTCATGAACTTACCCTCGTATTGGGGGTAGTCAGTGACGTCACAGCGGCAGAACAACACGTTCTTCCGGCCATACTTGGAGCCAAGATCATCGACCACCTGCTCGCCGATCTCCGAATCGATATCACATATCGAAACCTGTGGAATGTCAAGAGAGTCGAATGAAGTTCTGAGGCCGCGTTTGTGACAAAACTAAAAGTTAAAACCTAGGCAGGTAAATTTTTATTCTACGTATGCATCTCTACTTACAAATAAATTAAATTGAAGTATATGTTTGTGCTAATACGGTACTTGTAACGAAAAAACATTTTTTTAAATTTCTGTCGTCTGTCTGTCTGTTTGTGCTGGCTAATCTCCGAAACGGCTGGACCGATTTTTACGGGATTTCAATGGCAGCTATAGCTGATGTTATAAAAAGTAATTTAGGCTACTTTTATTTTAGAAAAAGAATTGAGGTTCCGCGCAAAAAAATTAAAACCCATGAAATCCATTTTTTCCGGCATGCACGCGAATGAATTCGCGGGCACAGCTAGTTTTAAATATTTGTTGTCTTGATCTAGTTTTTCTCAATAGCAGCCGGAGTCTGGGGCTCCTCCGTGGACTTAAACCTACATGGCTTAATGTGGGTGTAGTAACACCTCTGCTTACTCTCCGGGACATACTAACATGATATTATAAATGTTATCTATAAAGTACTTTCAAAACATTCCAACTTTACAAGGTGGATACATACACTACCTATGTAGGCTCGTATGTACTTGAATGATCAATAATCTTGTCTGCACGATTACTACGAAGTCGGAAGCTATCAGAACGGAAACGATCCTATTAAATAAATAACTATACCTACTTTGTGTCTATTTATATTGAAGGTGTGGAGACGTAGTCTTATCGATAGTCTGACTCATGCTCGCATTGTTTTTCCTTTAGTGTGTTTAGATCGGAACGCAAAGTTTAATTGCGCACAACGAGCAGTAGGTAATTGAGATGAATCAATAGATAGGAGTTTGAGACTAATACAAATAAATCTCAAGAGGCGAGGAGGCAAAAACAAAAAAAAATATTTTCGTGCGTCTTGGAGGCGTGTCATCCTATAAATAAAAACATGTTTTTATTCCAAAGTTGAAAGGTAGGTATATGCTTAAGATAAACAAAAGAAAGTCTTTGAGACAATACCATTAATTACCGCATTGGATGAATAAGTAAATATCGATGTATAGCAACTAGAAGGGCACAAAGAAACTTCAAAGGAAAACAATCACGCCAATGACCGGAGCGCCGGCAAAAATCAATACAAATGAGTGCCGGCTCTCGAGTGATCCACCTACTATCAATTATCCGCATTTGTTACACACATAAGTACGACACTTGGACAATATTGGCGAATATCCAGTACACTTCATTCAACAGTAATTTACCTTGAACTTAAAATTACTTTAGGAACTACGCCATGCGCAGAGGAAATCTTGGGAGGATGTGTGTTCTACATTAGGTACTTACCTTGGCTCCTTGTTTGAGCAATTCTTGGCTGTAAGCGAGGCCGATGCCGGCCGCGGCGCCGGTGATGAGGGCTACCTTCCCCTTGAGCTCCATGTCTGATTATTTCCTGCCGATTTCTGCGCCGCGCCCCGAAGCGACCGCGTTCACTACCGCCTTCGTTGTGGTTCGATCGCGACGGGAACTCCGCACGGCGGGAGGGGGCGGTCTCCCGTTTTCTCCCCAATTCCCCCTTCGGTAGTAAATATACGCACGATTGCACTCCACTCTCGCCTGCCCGTTGATTCAGGCTAGTACCTATACGGACGTATGGATGCCGGCTACTCCTGTACCTACACGGTCATGTGGGTGGAGAATGTATGGCTTTATGGCTAAGGTAGCTTAAGATATATGCAGCTGTGCCTGTTTCTTCAATCCTAAATTAATAATGTCGCACGGAAAGTGGATTATTTTTATAAGAAAATAAAAAACCAAAAATAGTCATAGTTTTTTCTTTATTTGTCAATTTATTAAGTTTCAATCAGGTACAGTAAATTTTTCAGTAAATTAAATAAAATTAATAATTTTACATTTTTTTGAATTTTCTCTAGTAATAAGTGAAAAATATCACAGATACAACAATATCACGAAGGTTCCGCCCACCGCAATACCGTACGTACACACATCATCCAAAACGCGACCACTCTGATTTCCCACGGACGCGTACTGTACACAAATATACGAAAATAAAATTTTTCACAAACTATACTATAAAAAACTTGAAAATTTGCAACAAATCCCTCGCTTTAAAACAATTTCTAAAATACCAATATTATTTTAGGAACCCGCATTTCCCTTTAATTATTAACGCAAGGCCTCTGCCTACGTTCTTAAATTCTTACATAAAACAATTATAAAATACAAAATATTATCGGACATGATTTGTACAATAAAATAAGGCCATACTACCATGATTTACGATACATAAAATAAGATTCGCAAAACTATGTACAATCAAAATATCACAGTGCATACTATCAAACACAAAAGCCCGCAATGGCTGCCGTGATAGGTGCAAAAATCGGCCAGATAGGGTACTTGAACAGGTATCTGAAAATATCTTGATGATTTTTGGTGTTTTAGTAGATTTTGGTGAAGCGAAGGATTGATGGGGAGCAGCTGCATCTTATGTGGAGTGAATTTATGTGGGTTTGAGGGATGGTCAGGAGTGGTGGGCTTGGTCTGCGCCGGCGGCGGGCACGGCCTTGGCGAGGTATGAGAAGGAGCGCGCGTTGGGCAGGCCAGCTAAAACACAGGCGCTTAGCGCTGAGCGGTTCAGGTTCATGGGTGCAGCGTCGTACCACTCCATCGTGTCACCGTCATAGCACTCCACGTGTGGTATCGTAGTTGATCCTGCGGAAATAAAAATGAAGCTACAGGGCTGTTTCATCATCATCATTTAAACCGAAAGTCGTTACGTCCACTGCTGGACATATATCCCCCCCTTCAAGCGTCGACCGGCTGTGCTTCTCACTTCCAGCGGTTTCCCGCGATCTTTACCACGTTAGTGGTCCAACTTGTGTGAGGGCTGGCTTTTAACGGAATAAAAAAAAATCACCGAGGAATTCCCAAAAGTAAACATAGGAATTACTTTTCTTGAGTCAACAATAATGAGACTTTACAAAGTATTTGGTTTTATCCTAAAGATTCAGAAGATTACCGTTAAATCCTCCAATAACGAAGATCATGTCATCGAGCAGTACTGTGGCGAAGTTGCTTCGTGCGCTGAACATCTCCGTCACCTCCTGCCAGTCCCCGCCGCGCTGAGGGTTAAACCTCTCGCCTTTGGAAAAATAAATACACACCAATATAAACGTCTGGTGCCATTTATTTTTACACAAATTATGGTGATTTTCGGTACTGATGTATCCGCTCAAGTCAGTAAACAAAAAAAAAAAAACATACAAATGGGTACGTACCGGTATTTAGCCGACTGTATCCGTTGAACCCTCCGAGCGCGTAGAGGCAGTCTCTGTAAGCGATGAGGCTGACGCCGGAGCGGGGACTGAGCATCGATCTGATGAAGCTCCACTGTTTTGTATCAGGGTCGAACACTTCGGCAGAACTTAGAACTTCCTGGCCGTTGAATCCACCCACGATATATATCTGGACAAATGGGAAGGAGTGGAATATGTAAGGAAACTGTAAATTGGGTAGCAGTCGCGCAAGAGCAGCTGCAACGCTCATCAACCTGGGGGACCAGCCACTGAATGTGCGGCCCGAAGTCACACTGGCTGTCGAGGACAAGTCCTAGGTACTTCATCGTCTACTCGACTCGACACCGATGCGGACGCCTCCTACCTAGTGGTACTGGTGGTGGTGGTGATTCTTACATAATATAACTTCACACAATAGTTTGTGTGAAGTTATATTATGTAAGTAACCAGCTTAGAATTTCGAATAGGTCCCCAAACATCCTAGGGTGGGCATCAGACCATTCTAGGGTGGGCTCGGCCCATCCGCCTCCCCAGTATACGCCTATGGGTATATTGACAGTTTTCTAATTACCTTTCCGGTTAGGGAAGCGGCGCTGGCGTCGGACCGTTGCTTGTTCATCGGTGTGGTCATCTCCCACTGATTCTTGTCGGGATAGTAGCGCTCAACGGAAGACATGCGTGTGCGACCGTTGTACCCGCCCAATGCGTAGATTAGACCATCTAATTAAACGATTAAAAGATCAATCCTTTCATGATTTACTAGATACGGGTAAACTACATGGTTTTTGAATTCACTGTTTGAAAGGGTTTCATTATTCTGGCAACTCCAAAATCTTCCTTAAAGTGGCAGATCTCGGTATTCATAGATAATTTAATCGTATTGTTCATTTTATCGAATGCATGCTATTGCGTTCACTCGAAAAAATGAAGCAAAGGCAACTAACAGTACTACTAGTACTTAGTCTGTGTAACTAACCGTGAGCCACAACGCTGACGTAACACCTCGCCTGATACATACAGGCGCGTTCATGCCAAGTATTGGCCACTGGGTCGTAGCACCGGACTGTGTTGAAATGGTCACTGCCGTCGAAACCACCGATCATGTAGATCAAATTGTTCAAAGTGCAAAGACCGTGATACGCGCGAGGCGTCAGGTCCATGTGTATCGAAAGAAACCATCGGTCTGCCCTGTTCGTGATAATAAACGGTTTATATAAATAAAGCGAATGATCTTATAATGGATAATCCCGGAACAGGGCTAAAAAGATTTAAATTTCGCGCGATAAATGGCATAAACAATATTAGAGGGGGGATTCCACTTTAATCGATAATCTTTTGAACAAAATCACCATGAATGCAACTCAAACGCAAAGTAAATAAAAAATGTCGTATAGTACCTTGTGTCATATGTTTCAACAAAACTAGTGGGGCTTCCAGCGCTCCAGCCACCAACTGCAAAAAGTATCTCAAAAGGTATTCGAGGCCTTGCTAGTGGATCGTTGAGATCTGCTTCTGTACCCGGCCTCGAATCCAACAACGTGAGAAATACCACGGCGGGATATAAGGCTTCTTGACATTTCTGTGTAACAAAAAGAAAATCTGAGTTCATTTAGAAATTATTTACTTGCGTATTGAATGTCTAGTGTACTTACCTCGTCGTCGGCAACTGGCTGCCATTGTAATATTTTCGATTTAAAATATTTATAGCTGATGTGACCGAACCGTACGCACAAAAGTAACAGAGGAATACATTTTCTTCTGCTTTCTATATCATGTTCCACCCATGTTTTAACTGCCTGGAATACTATTTCTTCGTTTCGAACATTCAGTTCATCATCTCTCAAAATATCTTCTAATTCATCATATGAAAGTGTTTTAAATTCAATACATTCCTTAAGTATTCTGCTAAAATTTTGTCTTATATACAACTTCCCTTTTTTTTCTAGCTCACTACAGAAATAATATCTTGCAAATTTGAATATTCCGAGACAGTTGTGTGGCCTCAGCTCGTGCAAAAGGAATTGACAGCATAGCTGAATAACACCAACAACATCAAATTGATCCGCATATGGCAATAGATATTCAACGTTTTCTGCTGTAACTGTGCATGTTCCTGTGTAAGCATAATCGAGAATTAAGGTCATGAAATAGCTGGGGACATCGACAAAAATCTCCGTTTCCTCTGGCTCTCCTTTCTTCAACGAATTAATAAATATGGCTTTGAAATATGGACTAACGGCAGAGAGTATTGCCCGATGCACTCGGATTGTTTTCATATCCCTGCAGACGATAGTGCCATCGCACAGCTGACCGTTCTGTCTTAGTTCATTCCATATTGTAGGGAACTCTACAACTGAATAATTTTCAGGGAGGCATACGCATTTTCGTTTTCGCGTAACTATCTTCTTTTTGCTTAATCTGGGTTTCGAGGATGAAGGAGTACGAACAGAATTTTTATTTTTTGATAATTTCCGATGTTTCGAATTAAATTCCATTCCTTTCGAAAAAACGGCGGTCGAAACTTGATCTGTCGCGATGACAGGCTTGGAGACAGTTGTGATTCATTTGTTAAATTCCCTATGGCATACAAATTCAAATTTCACTTTCTACCTCCTTCTACGCTATTTTATTGCTGCCTGACATATTTTACATGTTGACCTGGAAATTCATGTTGCGGTCAACTGCGGTCTTGGTAAACATTCAGCACTCTTTGGGAGCCACGGATTAAAATCAATTCTCTTCCCAACAAAGCTGAGAATAATGTCGATCAACAAAAGGGATAAGTAACACTAACAGTTATGTAGCATGACAGTGGCAAGCTGTTACAATCTCGTTAAAATAGGCTATTGCGGGTATACGTCGCGCAACTAGTTATGAGCGTTGACCTTGAAAAAAAACAAGCGAAACGAACCCTTATTACTAAGGCATAAGGGTTTGTGGCGTCTGTTTTCTTCAAGGTCAGCGCTCATAACTCGTTGCGCGACGTATACTAGGCGCAAATAATATATTTTTCACATTTTGTGGTAGACCGCGAAATTTAAATTTTCTTACGTTTTTTGCAATTTGCAGATCAGTGTCAGGTTGTATCTTGATCAAAATATGATTCGCGACTATAACAGGTACGTATTTACAGAATTATAATAATTAGAATCATTAATACATCTTTCTAAGTTAGATTTCTACCGTTAAGAACAAATCTCGTATGGAAAAGTGTTTATGGTAGAAATCTAACTTAAAGAGATATATTAATGATTCTAATTACTATAATTCTGTAAACACATGTCTATCATAGTCGCAAATCATATTTTGATCAAGATACAACCTAACACTGACCTACAAATTGCAAAAAACGTAAGAAAATTTAAATTTCGCGGTCTACCACTGCGCATTCACCCCATGGCATTCACCTTAATCGTGAGCTCGTTCATTTTTGTTTTTGCTAGAAACTACATGAAATTATTTTCCTGAGCAAACTTTTGTCATAGCTAAATTGGCAAGAAACAAAAATAATATATTATTGAAAAGAAAACAAATACGATGGATTTGTCTATTTGTTTAACAATATCATTGCCAACATTGGAAACATGCGAAGCCATTCCACCGCACTAACCGTTAATCCACTGCGAAAGACTGGTGATGATTAAGAGTGAACAGGCATGCTCGTTCCAGACCTCAACCTCAGGCCTCGTTCTCAGGCTCGTTATAGACCTCATCCATCGCTTTCCATCACGCGTGATCGAGTTCAAAAGTCGGCCCATTCAGCATTAAATAAATGAAGAGTTAAGATATTACAGATAGTGCCATCGACTAAGACCCGCCCCATCCCCACTCTTCTTTCTAATCGCTTATACCCAAATTACACCTACCGAGTAGAGCGGCGAGATGATCGAAGTAAAATATATGAATGCTCGGTACATTTAACTCTCTCGCCGAGTGACATTTTACTCTCTCGCCGCGAGTACAGTGGGCCGAGCGCTCGGTTGCACGACGACACATTGCACGACGCTGGCTGAGGGCTCGGCCGAGCAACAGGCCGAGAGAGTCACTCATACCCCGTTCCACTTACTAGGCCGAGTACCCGCCCCTTTGCTTCCCCGCACTGTCTCGCTCACTCGGTGGATCTGAACACGCACTCGACGTGTACTCGACGACCACTCGCCACTCGGTGTTTACGCCACTTTTGACCGCGAATTTTGCTCTCACGTGCTTTTTAGTTATAAATGTAACAAACACTGAACTGACTGACTGTCTCGCCATGTGCTCAAAAATACATGTCAAACACTCACTCGGCCATATTACTCTCTCGGCCGAGTGACATTTTACTCTCTCGCCGCTCTACTCGGTAAGTGTAATCAGGGTAAATTACAGTCGAAGTATGCAACATTCCGCTAGTATTTTAGTTTTGTCTTGTTTACTAACTACCCACTCATATGTAATTAGGGTGTATCGACAAAACTAAAACACTAGCGAAATGTTGCACTGTAAGCAATTAGAATGAAGAGTGGGGGCGTCTTCGTGGATGGCACTATCTGTACTGCTGACCTTACAATATTTTTTTTTTTCGCAATAATTATTTCCGTATATTTTACACCTTTTACTTTGCCTCCTTGGATGCCTTTACTAGTCTATGGTCTAATCTTTACCAGACTTAAAAATAATTCAAAACTTTTTTTTTTCATTCCTGGCAGCATTCTACCCAGCTGTCAACAATCATTTTTGTCTATAGTCTCTTTTTCTTCCGGTTGTCAAGATGGTGAGTTTCGTTACCGTGAAAATAAAATAAATCTTTGAAAATCGTGATAATTATAAAGTGTTGTGTGAGTTCATGGTGGTTTTTACTTAGAGCAGTGTTATCAATATGTGTTCCTTTACATATTTCAGGGTATCGACATCAACCATAAACACGACAGGAAAGTTAGGCGCACCGAAGTCAAGTCTCAGGATGTGTACCTGAGATTGCTTGTAAAAGTAAGTAAAACTTTATTACCACATATTAACCAAGCTCTATTCCGTTTCTATCCATTTGCAAAAAAAAAATACCTGGATACTTTGAGAAACTTCAGTTTCTAACCTAAACTTGTTGTTGTTTCCAGTTATACAGGTACTTGGCTAGGCGTACAAATGCCAAGTTCAACACAATTATTCTACGTAGACTGTTCATGAGCCGCATCAACCGACCTCCGCTATCGCTGTCGCGGTTGGCTCGTCACATGAAGAAGCCTACTCGCGAGGGCATGATTGCCGTCGTGGTTGGTAGCATCACCAACGATGTCAGGCTCTACAAAGTGCCTAAGATGTCAGTCGCCGCTCTGCACGTCACTGAGAAGGCCCGTGCCCGCATCTTGGCTGCTGGAGGTATGTACTGTTGTTATTATTTATTGAGTGAGGTTAGGAAGCATGCAAATAAATATGAAAATTACAGTACATGGGATATAACACTAAGAGACATCCATTCTATATTGTGACTTTTTGGGACAACATTCAGATGATAAGATCCTGATTTAGACCTCATTTTCAACAAAAAGCTTGCATACTCTCATTTCTACAGAAGTGTTGTTTGTATTGAACCATCCAAATCCATTGCTGTTACTCACTTGTGCAATGTTGAATGAAATAGCTTTCGTTCCATACTTAACTTCAGATAATGACCTCTTCTAATATAATATATTACCAGATCAGGAAGAAAATTCAGTTACAACAAAAGAATTAAATGCTGCAACAATGATTATGATCAGATGTTTGTTTAGATGATAAACAAACCTTTCTAAGATATATCACATTTCTATCCTAGAAGGAATGTCCAGTTTACATCATCTTGGCTAAGCCAAAGTGGTTTGGTTGTTCCAACTAGATTTAATTGAGGATTGGTTCATCACCAACTATCCCCAAACCACTCTCATCAGGCGTACTTCAACTCGCTGGGGGAGGGCTGTCCCAGTAATGGGAATGGCTGTACCTAACTAATCACCGTTTCCCATAATGGTCAAAGTTTCGCAAAGATAATAATATTTAAATGTTATCTATTAGCAGGACAATCCTACAAAGACTTACCTACCACAATAAATATCTTAGCAACTCATTCAAAAAAACTTCAGATGCTGTGTAACATAGTTCAGTAATTTTAGTTTTGTGATGGCTAGGCAATGTAAGAGTATCTATTTTGATATTACAGTAATATAAGATAAAAACTGCTAGTGTAGATCTGCATTGGGATGCTTGTCTGTTAAATCTAAATAGAATATCTTTGCAAATGCTACTCTAATTGCTTCTCTTACTTCAACTGGTCACAAAGTGCATAACTGCTAAAGTCATCTACTACGATTTTCGAATAAAAAAAAACAGCACGTGAGAGCAAAATTCGCGGTCAATAGTGGCGTAGCGCATCGAGTGGCGAGTGGTCGCCGAGTACACGTCGAGTGCGTGTTCAGATCCACCGAGTGAGCAAGGAAAAGATTTTATTATTAACACAAACCTTGTAATTTTCAGGAGAGATCCTGACTTTTGATCAACTGGCTCTGCGCGCCCCCACCGGCGCCAAGACCGTACTTCTGCAGGGTCGCCGCAACGCGCGCGAGGCAGTCCGCCACTTCGGGCCCGCGCCTGGAGCACCACGCTCGCACACGAAGCCCTACGTGCGCACAAAGGGACACGAGCGCGCGCGGCCTAGCCGTCGTTCTAACGTGTAATCTTTAATATAAGGACTACAAATCTAATTTGGTGGTATTATTTCTAGATTTTAAACCTCGCACATTTTGAACCTAAAAGCTAGAACAGTCACACCCTATGTGACTCAAAGTTCTTATTTTTTATAGTGTTCATTCAATAAAGAGTATCCTATCTTATCTATAGGCACCCATTGCAAAGGGACGAAATAATGAACTTTTTAATACGGTAATCTACCAAATGAAAGAAATCACAGATAATATTCCGTCTTTACACTTAACATGCTGTTACTGCTACCTAAACAATGAAACAACAACATTCATATCACAGATTTATTACTATAATAAAATAAATACTACATTAGCTGCAAAAGGCACACATCCAGTAATTCAACAAAGGTTCATCATACTGTGCCACTCCAAACACTTGCTTTAGTTTAGTAACAGCATCAGACCTCGTTCCTGAGGAATCTATAGCGGCTTTCACTGCTTTTGATATTCTGTAACAAAGAAGAATAAATCTTGCACAGGAAGTTTGCTTAGGGAATAATGTCAACTAGATAGAATATACTAACACAACACAAGAACGAGAAGTACTCATTCTTTTCTTATGGGTATTTCAATGGAAAACATGCGCCGACGTTAACAGAAGGGTTATTTCAATGGTTTGTTATGTGAATAACTTACCCAAGCCACCCCAATTGTAAAGATCTGACATGCTGATGTAGAACATCATCATTGAACTTATCATTATTCATTGAACTTTCTATTCTATTCATCAATGTTGGACCTGAAACAAAAATATTCACATAGAATATGATGTTTATTCATAATAAACTACCTACCCTTTCTTTACCATAACACTAAATAAACTCACATTTAGCAGGCAGTGAACCTGCCCACTTGACACAAAAATTGTTATTTTCAGTTTCATCTAAAAGACATACAGTGGGTGGCAACTGCTCATTTCTGCCTTTCCTTATCCTAGGGTTTTCAGTAACATTCACTGGTAGTAGTCTAAACAAGCCATTTATTATGGTTGCTGTGTCAATATTACTTGACTTTATAACTATCTGAAACAAGGAGATTTTTCATTCAAAGATAATATTGTAGGTTGCTTGCAATATAAATATGTTCGTCATGCTTCCCCAGCAGAGCAACAACTATAGTACTCTCAAGTGAAAGCGTCATGCTAAGCCTGCAGCTATTGAGTCTCAACAGTTGTATAGTTAGCGTCACGGAAGATGAGACTTGACCCCGCCTCCCGCGTTCTATCAGTCCGGTCCCATCCCGCGCTCAGACCTCATACCGCTATTAGAGACCTAAAGTCGTGTACTGCGCAAGTCAAACCACGTGATGTGTCAAGTCTCACCTTTCGTGACACGCAATGTAGCTATACTTTAGTTGCTCGCTTTCTGAGATCAGACAAAAATATTAAAGTAAACATTGAATACTTTCATATGCATTTCGAAAAAAGCTTTTATTTTGACTTTACAAACAGACACTTAAATTTTATTAAATTTATTTGTATAGATTTGGTAGACCAACAGCATTGTAATCATCTGATAGATATTTTTTACTAAATAACCAAAAGCGATCGTCGCTCATTTTTATTTTTATGAATATGATATTGTCGTGCGATTTATTAAATTGTTAAAATTATTATAAACGATCGCATCGATCGCGTTCCTACTCGCGCGAAGATCGCTTTTGGTTAGGACGCGGGGTAAAATGGGTCGCCGCGCTAAATATGCCAGGGTTTTTTAATGTGAGTCGGGCATTATTCCTCTGCTAACTCATTTATCAGTTATGATCACAGAATAACAACAAAATATTTGAACTTACAAATAAAACACAAAACTGCAAACTTACATAGACACCAGTCAAAGTACAGTACATCAATATCCTAAACACGGCTTTTGACAGCAACTTTTCCAACAGTCTGAGTGATACACAATCTTTATCACCAGTACAGGTGCTGGGTTCAAATGACTTTTTGACAGAATGTGGTTGCAACTTCTTGAGTAAATCCTGACTAGTGTACAATGTTTCTGAGTATGTGTGGGCACCAGCTTTGAGCATCCATGTGAAATGGGAGTGTAGCCTTTTAAATACATTTTCATCACCTGCAAATAAAGTAATACAAATTATACAGGTCTTATGTAGCTAGATAATGTATTGAGGTAATATTTTTGCTTTATGACTTAGTTTTGTCATTTGAATATAAATGTTGATGGATGGAGAGGGAGAGGAAGGCCAAAGAAAAGTTGGATGGATTGTGTGACTGTGAGGAATGATATAAAAGAAGAGGCAGTGAATGATAGTGACAGTTGACAGGGAAGAATGGAAAGATATAAAATGTGTTGCACCAACTCCAAGTAATATGGGAAATGGGCAGCCGCTGAGGATGATTTGACTGTTATCACTGAAACAGAACTGTTAGGGGCCGTCCCCACGAGCGAGAAAATCGCGGCGATATTATCGTCGTGCCACGTATTTCTATACACTCTCTTAGAACGTGTCTCCACACGGCAGTATCATCGCGGCGAAGATTTGATGGCACGGCGAGACTATCGCCGCGATTCTCTCGCTCGTGGAGACGGCCCCTAAGCCCACGTTCGCACGGACGTAAAAATGTCGCATACTGGATTTTTAACTCTCGGTGTTGGAGCCGAGAATTGGGAATCCCACAGAGCGCATCCAGAGAGAGGCAAATCGCCTCTGCTAACTTCGGCTTACAGCTCAAGCAGAAGGTAGATAGGTAGTTGGACTTACCAGTCAAATGCATCAGTGACCTAGACTGAACAAAGTCATTTCTACCAGTCTTCAGTCTAAGAGCTCTCTGGGAACACACCTTTTGTTCAGCATCAAACACAACCTCAGCTAACTCTTGCAGTTCTTTTGATATTTTCTAAAAAAAGTCAAGAATATTATAAGACTAGCTTCTGCCTGCGACTTCGTCCTCGTAAAATTTCACCTTAAGGGTGGAATTTGGAAAAACCCTTTCTTAGTGGACACCTACTCTTTGCAAAGAACACACCCTCCAAATTTCATGTCTCTAGGACCAGCGGTTTAGGCTGTGCAAAGATATATCAGTCAGTCAGGACTGAATTTTATGTACAGGGTGTCTGGTAATTAATGCTTAACCTCTTAAGGGGTCATTGTACTTATCATTATGAACAACTTTTACTATAGGACCAAACCTGAAATCGCGAAAAATAACCAGCTGTTCCCTACATTTATGTTTGCATAATTCGTCAAAATGTAGGGAACAAAATATGATTCTATTTTCAAAATTTCAGGTTTGGTCCCATAGTTATAGTCGTATGGGTATTGCACTTTTCTATTAAAAGTTATTATTTATTAATAACTGACGAACAATGCTAGGGGGTCGACAATCATGTGCTGAATAATTTATGGTTTCAGTATGAGTGTCAATGTTCCTGTAGTTCTGCATTGAAGCACAATGCAGAGTTTAGTAGCAAAGTATAATAATTGTATGAAAGTGAAAATATCAACAACTTTCTGTAACTATTGTGAATAATTGTAAGCAGTTTTATTATTCACAGTAACTACACTGCTTAGTATTCAAATTAGAAACCCTCTGGTTTGCTTTAATCACACTGATAAGGACAAGTATTCAATTCAAAAGGAATTATTGTAAGCACCTGCATATGTTCAGAGAGTAATGGTGTTATGTTCAACAGCAGCATTTTGTCCTTCATCAGCACGACTATTGAGAACCACCGCTTCAAGCCCCTGGCCCAGGTGTCTTTGACCTGGAACGTGAGGCTCAAGACATGGCCATGTGTGTCATTGAAGTACACCACTCCACCTTCTTTACTCCAATTTACCTGTAAATCAGTTATCAATAATTCAATATTACTCAGAATAACTGATTGTATTGATAGGAAATGTAAAATTTTCATTCATAAATAACCGCAAAGTTGTGTTATAATATACATATACTTCAACTCTTTGTCTATAACGTCAATATAATATAAATTATCGTAGTTACAAAGTATTTTAGGTCTTACCTCACAAGTTATACTCCTGATAGCGGCCTGCCTCAAAAACAATGTTACATCAGCATTGGGAACTGATTCCCTGCTGCAGTATATTGTGCCATCATCCTCTCGTGACACAAAGACGGTTTCTGGACCCAGGGAAGTACAACCACTGCACTGAACACTGGCTCTTGAAGATTCTGTCGTATTCTTATCATTGTCCGTAGTGAAAGTGCAAAACAATGGCCGCGGGCCGTGGGCCTCGCAGAAATGGCACAAACCGACTATAGCGTTCATTTCATTATGATTTTGACTTCTATTAATAATTTTATGATTGAATTACTTTACTCTTTCATTGAAATTGAATTGAATCGCAAACAACATTCAATGTTGATCTATGACAACATTATCACTTTTTTTTTTATCAGCATCAGCCACAGACCACCACAGTGACCACAAAATAGCTTGCTACATTAGTAATCTGTGCCACAGACCAATGTATGGCTATGGCATCAGCTGTTCGCATAGAGGAAAACAGTCTATAGTGCGTTTCAACAAATAGTTCCTATGCCGTTATGTTGGCAACAGTCTTATACCACTTCTTATTCTTCACCACTCCTGTTTTGGACATGATTCTAACACGGACACCTTATAAATCTTAAAAAAAAACCACAGAATCGTCTTCCCATAAATCTACTATCTTGCACTATCTTGACAGAAAACACACACACAAAACACATATATTCCTAGCGGAGGACAGGAGAGCCAACATCATAGATCAACATACTAATAGCCAACATTATAACATAGGAACTACCATGGAATTATTATGTACTACGCGTAGTACATAATAATTCCATGGGAACTACATATTTGTTGAAACGCACTCTATCAAAAATTGACATTTCAATGTCAAAAATTAGTAAAAGTTGTCAATAATTCTGAGTACAGGTGTTGCCAGTCATTTCTATAGGAGAAAAGAGAGGAATTAAAATATAGTTACAAGCTGCTTCATGCTTATGTCATGCTAAGACTCGAGGCCTCGAGTACGATAACTATAATAAAGCTATGGCCACTAGAAGTAACGTAGCATTACGGCCTGGCCACGACATCGCCGCTATCAGCGGCAGCTTAGCGCGAGGAGACGAGCGGTAAAAACAAATACCTATACCAAAATTTATGAACCATGCCAAGACGCACCGCTCGCAGCGTCAACGCCGCTAAGCCAAAAATCGTGGCCGAGTGGTTACGCCTTCGTGATTGACGAAGGCGCAAACACTACTGAGTTACGTTCGAGAACAGATTTTTATTTCATAACATTAATTTGGTGTAATGAAATAGATATCCCGGATTTTTGGTATTTATACCGACTTCCATCGATGTAGGTGCCCTTCTCTTTATAAAATAATAAGTACTTATGTAATAAGAAAGTAAGGGCCATAGCAGACATGATACTTTAAGAATCGGCGATTTGGCGATTCTTTGTCTGTATCGAACTTGCGATAAGCGATTAAGGGTCTCCCCACATTTATCGACGCGGAATCGGCTTAAGCCGAGTGCGTATCACCACACTACTATCTATCACTATCAGCTAATCGACAAACGGCTCGTTCCGCCGTCGTCCGAGCCGAGCCGATGCGAATGGTATTAGTAACACCCTTATTACGTAGACATAAAGGCTTTTTTGACCGGTGTTAGCCGATTCCGCGTCGATAAATGTGGGGAGACCCTAAATCACTGGTTACCGATGTTAAAAGTTTAGTGTCAACTATTATGGCTTTAGGGCACAGATATTGTAGATATCTTTAAGTCCTATTTCTTGGCCTAAGTCAACCTACAAGATATCTTGAAATCAGTTATGTACTAGAGCGCTCGCCGGAATCGGTTGTTTTATTTACATGACTCACAACATCTAATAAAGTTACAGTTGTTTCTTACAGATTAAATTAATTAAATTTTTGTGAAATCGGGAATGTTGAAATTGGGAATCAAGGAAAGGGAAGGTAATAAATTATTAAAAAAAAGGCCAATAATTCTGATTTTCAATGACTCATTTATTCAACTGTACACTGATTCACAGTTATAACTTTAATGGAAAATCACAAGCACAGCTGTTATAATCGGATTACCTAACATTAAGTAATTTGACTGTGCTACATCATCCAACATACGCGATGACGAAATGCTCTATGATCAATATTATTATAATCGCACCCGGCTATCTCCCTCCGCCCTATGCGTGTAAACCTTATACGTATGGTAACGGGTCACAGCTAAGCAACATGAAGATTAAACTTTAGGAAAGAAATAAACGCGATGAAATAAAAAATAAATTAATTTAATATTATAAACAAATAACATGTTACTGTGCCTATAGAAAAAAAATTGTCTAAAACGTTTGTTTACACTACTGTTTTTATGGTGGCGGCTTATTTCTTAGAGACAGGTTTGTAGGCTAGTTTTCTAGACTTGAGTGTGGACCACTTGTGTCTTTTGAAGTAGTAGGCGACTGCGGCAAGCATGGAGAACATGCCGATGGCTTTGATGGTCATGAGTCGCCGATCGTCGAGCTCCGGCTCCGAGCACCATCGCAGGAACGTGGCCACGTCCTTGGCGAGCTGGGACGCGGTCGCTGGCGTCCCGTCGCTGTACTCAGCCGCCTGGAATGAGTTATTCGTGGCCATTAAAAGGCTCTTACAAAAATAGATTACGAATGCTGATATTAGACAAATTAATAGTGGGGCGTCAAGCGATTCCGAACCAAGTATACGTGAGACACTCAGAAAGTTTTGCGAAAAAAAAAAAAATGTTCCCGGCGCAGATTAATTTTTTTAATGAGACACGATAATTAATTAAATTAGCTCGCAAACAATGTGGAGGGAAATTTTGAAATTGGAAATTGGAACCTATTTTTACTTACAAATAATCATTTATTTTCAAAATGATTATAACTGGCTAGTCTCTCATACATAACAACTTTTTTTCGCAATGCTTTCTGAGTGGCCTGGTATAGTGCTGACAGCGTGGTGCTGTTGGTAAATGTTTTGTTTTCAAAAAACAAGATGGCAGCACTAGTTTCGTTTTTGGCCCCGGCAGATGATCCTTCTACAGCTATACTGTCAACTTGACTTGCCCCCTGAACTTTAAACTGCCCTGTGAATGATTATGGCAAGGACCTTGAGTGTTTCGTTGAGTTCGCAAGCCCAAATTAAATTAACCTTTTTGCACAAAAACTCCATACATACCTCATCAAAAAGTGATTGTGCCATAGAAATGGCGCCGCCAGGGAAGTACGGGTTGTAGTTCTGTCCCTCTCGCAATACAACTCCGGCAGGGGCTTCCATGTAGCCGGTGAGGAGCGCGAAGATGTAGTCCTCGCCACCCGCGCGGCCCAAGGTGATCAGCGATAGATCTGGCGGGTAGGCACCTGGACAACGAGAAATGTTTTATTGATAAGAACTGGCTTTTGTTTGTACTGCTGCATCCAGTTGTAAGAGGAGTTTACTTTTAAGGGTGAGTGAATTCAAAGTGTCTTCGGTTTTTTGCTAATTGTAGCTCTGTTTCACGTTGTATGTTGATCAAAATTCAACTCGCAACAATTATGATAAAATAATTACTAAATTACAATCGTCAATATTGCTCTCGAATTTTTACATAGCATAAACAGCCTATGATGTTCCCACTGCTGGGATGCAGGCCTCCTCTCTGTGAGAGGGAGTGGGCCGTAATCCGTCACGCGGGCCCAGTGCGGGTTGGTAGACGTCACATGTCTTCGAATTTTTGGTTCTAGGACATGCCTCACGATGTTTTCCTTCATGGTTTTGAGCGCAGTGGCGATGAAATAATTTACCTGACCACCTGACTGGGTACGAACCTATGACCTACAACTCGTAAGTCGCGGCCGTTACAAGTGGTCCACCACTGCTCTCTCAAAATTGTACATAATATATATTTGCTGTAAATTGTAATTATGTTCACAATAGTCTTACTGTTATGAAATACAAAATTTTGAATTTCACGGGCTACCTTGTAGGTTCCCCTTTGATAAAGAATAAGGTCCTGTGATCTGACATCAGTGACTGCAGGCAAAGGCACTCTTGTTGTACATATTACTCTCAATAATAAATCAGGCCGCTGGGGTACCGGCCGCGTTATTACTAAATGTACCTTGTGGAAACTTCCCATAGGGTTTTGGTCGGGTATAGTTAGCATGAGGCTTTCGAAATTTCTAACTACTAAATATACCCGAGTTGGAGTATCATAATCGGGTATATTTAGGACCTAGCGTTGCGTGATTACGTACAGTCAACAGCAAAAGTAGATGATGAAAATCAGAAATTCAATACTAATGAACGGAGTTCGCGTCATATATGGCAGCTGTACTAGTAGTAAATGTTTGGTATAATTTACAATCACATACTTTTGAATCACTTCGACGCCACACAGTTCTGACGCGAACTCCGTTCATTAGTATTGAATTTCTGATTTTCATCATCTACTTTTGCTGTTGACTGTACTACTAAATATACCCGGCCGCATAATGCCAATGCCAGACTGTATATTAATTACCACAGACATCCACAATCTATGCTGGACCACTTTGTGCTCGTTACACTAAAGAGTAAAATGTATTTCAACACAGACATTCTCTGTATTAGTATACATTATGCTCGTCATTTCCAAAGCAAATTACGTACGAGTGCAGAGCAAAGGATTAGTGAGGGTTGTGAAACGTCTGGTATTACGCGTTCCGGTGCTGTACCTACCTAATGTTAACATGCTAATATATATTTATTTTAAATATTCTGTACATTCATCTATCTCGACATAGAAACGCAATGAGAACTTAGGATGCAAGAGCGAGCGAAACGAGCTCGGGACTTGGGGCACTCCGACTCGGACAGGTTAGGTTCGAAGGGGATGGGGGCTCAAGTGAGCGAGCAAAGCGAGCGAACGAGCGCCATCTCCTTCGTCGACTACCGTCTCATTATTATTGCTTGTAAACTAACTTAGACCCGTCACAAGATCTTCCTCACCCTAAATACTCGCACTATGCACCACCGCCATTTTTTCAAGCAAGTTATTATATTGAAATAGAGTATATTTTATTAGTAACTAGCTGCGCCCCGCGGTTTCACCCGCATATGTGTCGATCCCGTGGGAATATCGGGATAAAGACTATCCTATGTCCTTCCCCGGGACTCAAACTATCTCTATACCAAATTTCATCTAAATCGGTTCAGTAGTTTAGGCGTGAAGAAAATACAGACAGACAGACAGAGTTACTTTCGCATTTATAATATTAGTTTGGATGATTAATTTTTCACTGGTGCTACTAAATATACCCGAGTAGTGGTGTCTTGGTAAGGTACATTTAGCGGTAGTCACTCGAAAATGTTATCTCCTAATTAAACCCGAAGTCGGCAAGTTCCGTGACGTCACTAGCGTCCCCACAAGGTACATTTAGTAAAGACGCGCACTGGCCAGTTAGAATGCATGTTATCTTTAACATTTTAGTCTCGAAGGATTGGACCTTTGGGGCCGAGTAAAACACAAGCCACTCAGGCCAGTAATCAAAACAATTGGAACTAGATTTTTACACTTCCCCACTATATATTTAAAATCTTGGCTTAACAGAATTGAAATAATCAATAGATGTACCCCGGTTTTCATTATGTTATGTACAAAAACGGGTAGGTCAAGGTATAATAATGCCTAATTACGAAAATTTCATGTAGTACTTGATTGGTCGAAGATGACAAACAAAGAAAACTGGAGGGATATTGGAGAACTTTTTGCTCAGCAGCTGGACAATATAGGTTAATTAAAAAAAAAGTAATATTTAATTGTTTCGCTTAATCAATGTTTTCGTGATTCAAAATGAGAAGCTCAAAATATGTATAATGAGATTAGAACGATACGCGATATGCGAGGACGCTGATTTGATAGTGTAGATCCCGATCAGATCGTCTGATGACATCATTCTGCGTGCGCAACTTCGTTATAGCGTAAATGATAAGTTTTAAGTATGATTGTGGTCTTAAATTCTTATTGTTACTAAAACACACTGTAACAAACGATTTTAATGTAATGAAAAACCATTTTGACATAGACAAACATGCGTCTATAGATAAATAGCTTGTCTATGGTGTCAATTTAAAAAGTATAAGTGTTACCGTTGTTAGCTGCTCTCGCAGCGTTTTCGTTGGGGTACGGCGAAGGCATGTAGTCAGACAGCTTGCCCGGCCGCTCGTAGAAGTTACCCTCCTCATCAGGGCCATCCTTAATCATCACCTGTGTAAAAAAAAGTAATGTATTCTAGTTTATACAAGGTCAAATTGATATCGATACTCATCATGTCTGCGGAGTTTTGCTAGCTAATTTAATTTGATTCAGTAGCAGGGGCGTAGCTACCGCCGTATCTGCCGTATCAATTATACGGGGCCCCCGGGCTACGGGGGCCCCCAACGTGCGTAAGCAAAAATTAATAAAAACTTCCCAAATTCTTTTTTATTTCACAAATGACAAAAGTCTAAAAAAGCAAATCAGCTTAAATGATTTAATAAATTAGTTTGCCGAAAATAAGGCAAGGAGAGTGTATATATTTAATTTGAATTGTTTGTAAAAAAAATTGGAAAAAGTGACAGATAGATAATAATTATGATGAATAAATATTTCTTTTAATTTTATGCAAACATTTTTTTTTTCTTTTGTGAGAAATCTTTACCCTTCTTAAGGGCCCCCAAACAAATTTTTATACGGGGCCCCGCCAAGCCACGCTACGCCACTGTTCAGTAGATACTTTGTACTGTATATTAGTTTCAATGATGTACCAAAGTACAATAGGCAGTCTTATCAAAGACACGATCTCTGCTAAGCATTTATAAATAGACATTATAAAGATCGGCCAGTCATTTAAAATATCGTAGGTCGCAAAAAATTGCACAGCGCTGTGATTTTTTAGAATGTTGTTAGGATAGATACCAACAGTGCAAAACGAAGTTTGCAGCTTCGACAGACCTATGCTAACTGCGTGGTGCTCGAAAAACGTCAAAATTTTCAGATTTCTTACAGTTTTTGGCTTAACTTCTAAAAGGTGTAATCCTACGAAAACGTGACCCAATACATTTTTAAAGTACACAAAATTTGCAACAATTTGAGCAACCATAGTTCTGTAGGTCGAATAAAACCCGAGATACAGCACTTCAAAAATTGGCAATTTTTCCAAAAAAAGTTCTCTTCAAAATCATTAATTCAAGGAGAGCTCTCATTCCTTGAACAGAATTGTTCCTTCATGCCTTCAGTGGTTGCGACACAATCTCTACCATTTTCTGGCAAGGGAAAACGAAGACGCAAGGCGCAAGAATGTGCAAGGCGTCCTTTCAAAACAGCGAGACCCTATTGACGCGGCTACCACGTTTCTCAACCATGACGCCACTCATGAAGAGATAGCCTTTGCTGGCAATAAATTTCTTGTGGCACTATATGGTAGGAAAATCTGTGATTTGTATTAATTTCCTCATTTCTGTTAATTGGTTTGATCTACTAAACTAGGAACAGGTGATAAGTGGTCTGTTTCACAACTATTATTTATTTATTTATTATTAAGGCACATCAACAACGCAAACACAAACATTTACAAATAAAAGAGAACAGAGACATGGACTAGTGTTTACGTCAATTACGACAATTATTGTTTGAAACATATTGGAATAAACCAAAACTGTCAGGAACATAAAGTTTTTCATCGGATTTGATAATAGGAGGTATCAAGTTCTGAAGAATAGGGTAGACTTTTTGCATCAACTAAGGGCAATTTAAAAGAAAGTGAGCGTGGGAATTCTCATTCTGAATTCGGGTCAATGCACTAATTTGGCAATGAAAGTAGATAAAATTCTCTGCAGTGCAATATAATGACTGCATTATGTCACTTCTGGTTGTCAAGGCATAGTTTCCACCACAACAGTCTGTCACATAAATGTACATAGTGTACTCGCACATAAGTTTGTTGCTATTCTGGCTTGTTGCCAGTATATACGATTTTAGTTCAGATGATTTTCCATTGGGGTAGGCTATGGGAGGCACATGCTCTCGCAAAAGTTCGCCATATTTGTTACATAAGTTTTCGTCTACACCTTTGTAGTATGTAATCAAAGGAATTTGATTTAGTAATTGAATTATCAGCTTTGTGAAGGAAGATGGTAAACAATTTTCCATCAGAATGAAAAACAATCAATCGCACGTTTTCGCAACCGCGCGAGCTAGTTTTTCTGTGTATGTAATACCATGCGGTCGATAAGAGCAATTAGGTTTCCTGCATAGATTAAAACTTCTAGGTTTTTATACAACACATGTTTGATTGATGATTTACATGACTGATTGTTACATGGACAACTATCAGGAAATGGGTGAGCCGTTGTCCTTTCATTCTGTTAAAACTTATCAAAATGTATGTGATTTGATGCACGTTTTTGCGTTGACGAGTCATTTTGACTTCGCCATTTACAATATGACAAGGTATTGTGGTAATGGTGTTTTATATAACATCATTAGCTAATCTCGTGACACTCACGTCAGCAGCCTCGGCCTTCGCCTCTTCCTCAGTGTGGGTGACATTGACGAGGTTTCGGAAGGCGATGTACTGCAGTGAGTGGCATGCCTTGCACACTTGCTTGTACACTTCGTACCCACGACGTACGCTGTTAGGGATGGAGAAATAAGTAATGTATTATCTGAATTTCAATAATGTGGAATAAACCTAAAATAGATGATGGCAGATATGAGAAGTATGGGAGAAACAGACATGCTGACTCAATCTATATATCTATACAGATAAATAAAATTGAAGTGTCTGTTAGTAATGCCAAAATAACAACTTTTTACTAAATGCATATGACAGTATACAGGTTGAATTTTTCAAGTGGGTGTGGATGGCTAAATTCGAAACTATGAGGAATAAAGAAAACTATTCAAAGGAGTCCTGGGCTCGATTGTGATGAAAACTAAAACTGCATCATTGGATTTTTGAAAAATCAATATTTCTAGCCAGGAATCGAACCTGTTGATTTTGAAAAAAAAAAAAAAACACTGTATTATTACACCATTCAATAGTGTCCCTAATAAGGATCAAATTCTGGGAAGTAATGACATGCGGCAAACTTAAGGAAAATGTTGAATTTTAATAAACTATCCTAACCCCTATCCTCTCCTATAGCTATCCTAAGTTTTAACTGCAGTCAAGTATTGCAAGTTATTATCTTTTCTTGATAACATAAATATTTACATTAGATTAATGAAGTAATCGAGTGATTTTTGTGTGTACACACAAATTGTCAGAATGATACATAGATGCATCACTCACAGCTTAATACATTTAATATTACAATGTGATTATAATGTGCTCTGATAACTATCTAAATAGATAACAGATAAAACACCTTGATGATACACCATGTAGTGTCAGAAAGTCATGAACAACCATTATTCTCATTTTACCCAAAGGACATTTTAAAGTTATGTATTTTGAATTTCAAGATTAAATTCAACATTTTTTCTAATTGAAAATTCAAGATTAAATTCTTCTTTTTTAGTAATAGTGAAATCATAAACAAAATTCTACTTTCATGGCATTATGGTAATAATTTTGTATTATGACGGTCAAGTTTCACCATCATTTCTGGTTAAGTTGCCTGGCAGAAAATTCCACACAAATCTGTCCCTTTTTTAAATTATCTGGTAAATAGATTTTCTATCTGTAAACTGAGACATTACCCTTAAATTAAAATATGTCAGGTATGAACTTTGACTTGGCATGTGGTAATTTAGCCAATCTTTTTGGTTGAAAATCCTTAGTTATGAACTTACCTGGCATGGTCTAGTGACTTGAACCAGCCGTCATGGCTCCAAGGCATGTGAATTGGCGATGCTTGATTTGGGTCATGTCCTCCAGCCTCTACTGACTGTTCAAGGGCGAACAGGAGGGTTCCCACACCACCGCCAATCACTCCCAAGGTTGACAGCCACTGTACAGGAAAATAAATAAAAATTAGCAGGAAAACTTTTAAAATATAGAGTTGAGGTGAATGCGCGCAATGGTAGACCGCAAAATTCAAATTTTCTAAGTTTTTTGCAATTTGCAGGTCAGTGTCAGGTTGTATCTTGACCAAAATTTGATTTGAGACTATAACAGGTACATATTTATAGAATTATAATCATTAGAATCATTAATAAATCTCTCTAAGTTAGATTTGTACCATAAGCACTTTTTCATAAGAGATTTGTTCTGGTACAAATCCCATACATTCCCATGAAATTAAGTTATGTGGCAATACAACTATTGTTCTAAGATACTGTTATTATTACACAATACAGTTTTTGGTTATAATTTGAGTCAGTTCTTGCTTAGTTTTTCTTTTATTAAACATTTTAGAAAAAAAAATTTTTTCTCTCGAAACTTGCTGGTGTTCTTGGGAATACCACAACATTATAAAATCAATACTGAGAACTTCGAATATATATCATCGAAGATTACGTGGGCATATTTTCAAAATATTTCCTTTTGCTAAAAATAAATCGAATGAGACTTACCATTTTTCTGTTCCTTGTCCATCCTTGCGCTCCGGTGGACAGCTGACATACCTGCAAGGGACAGCCTCCATTAGATTTCATATGTACTTGTTACATAATGCAGAATAGGTTATCACTTGTCCATGAAAATTTATTTTAAACACTCGGTGCTAATATTCGCTCCAGAGGGTCCTGGACTCCACATCATTGCATCTAACACGTTACGAGGCTCATAGTATGGCACAAATTCATAAAATACAGCAGTTTTCCGTGACACTTCGAACTTGAACTTCTCCGTCATTGGTAACATATTGAACACGGTAAGGGTACCTACTAACAATTTAGACTACTTAACAAATTGTTTAGAACTATTTCCAGTACCTGGGGAAAAACTATGCCATTATTTCTTAAAAGACGTGCCCCACAAATCCTACCAACGGCGGCCGCCATGATAGAAAAACGTCGTAATGAAGGCTGAAACCGCTGACAACTACGAGACATGCTGCCATTCGAAAATAATATTGTCAATGCACTAAATTATAAAAAAATGTTTTAGAAATGTTATAGCTTTCTATTCTATTCTAGTTTTTTCGGCAATAAACATAAACATTTTCTTACTTTTGATTGACAACTATCATCAAAACGACATAATATTGACAACAGCCCTCAAATAACTGGCCAGTGACCACAAATATAATTTTATTGAAATAATTTACCTTAATGACTACGAGTATCACCAATTACCTATAATTATATCTCTAGATTAAATTGTGTCTTCAAAACTAAGAAAGTATCAAATACTTCTATTTCCGAACAGAAATGTCAATGTCACTTCAGAAAAAAAAAACAAACGAAGAGCTCTGAATTTTTAGGTTAAAACAAATACATATAATATTTTGTTCTCTGCTAAATAAGTACTATTGTACTAAAAGTTGAACATTAATGATGAAATAATGTTATTATAAATGAGAATAATACATTTAGTGAGATTAAGTAATTTTTGTATAACTCATTCCGTGAAAAGGTATGTTTAAGAATAAATTTTGTGATTGTCGGCTTTTTTACTATGTTGTATGTACTCTAAAGTTTCGGTGTTTCAGGTTAAAAAGCTCCGTCTCGACGAAGATGAAAGTTTTTACCCAAAAGAGAAACCCTATAACAGGGAGTACAGAGTGGGATGTTCAGGATGAGAACTATGATTTTCACCAGGAAATAGCGCGTTCTGGATTTGCCGATATGCTGCACGATTCTGAAAGGAATAAGAAGTATCAAAGAGCTCTGCAACTTGCTATAGAAAAAATGCATAGTAACGGAAAGAAAGCAAATGTTTTGGATATAGGTTTGTACGGCTCCACTGTACTTCCTCACCCGTTTATTCGAAGCTTCACAATTTTAATAGTTCTACATTTCGTTATGTTAAACACTTTCGCAAAATCCCGCATTATGAAAACTTATAGTTTTTGAGAAAAAAAATCTTGAAAGTTACGGAAAATGTATCATGTGTACATAAATGTAACATGTTTATGTTTTTTTTGTGTTCCCGATTACACTACACACTAAACCAACATAATATACAAAAATAACACATTTGTAATGACAACTTAGGATGCAAGAGCGAGCGAAGCGAGCTCGGGACTTGGGGCACCCCGACACGGACAGGTTAGGTTAGAAGGGGATGGCGGGGTCTAGTGAGCGAGCGCAGCGAGCGAACAGACCCTGCCATCCCCTTCGTGGTTATTTTTTTTTAGACCATAGAGCCCCACGATGCGGGGCTCCTACTACGCCTTTTAAGCAACTTCTAAGTGTTTTGAGGTTAGGTCACAAAAATCATTGGGAATTTTTTTCTCGGCCACTCTGGTTTTGCGAACTTTTCGGTTTTCAAATTTACACTAAAAAGGGTCTATTCTATCTAAAAAAAATAGTTACTATAAAAATCGCAGGTTTTCAGAAAAAAAAAAACTGGGAATTTTTTTATCGGCCCCTATGGTTTTTCACAATTTGCGGTTTTCAAATTACACTAAAAAGGGTCTATTCTATAAAAAAAAAACTACCTACTATCAAAATGCGCCGGGTGAGGAAGTACAGTGGTTCCGTTTGTACTTCTGTTTTTCATTGCATTCATCTTGAATTTTAAAGATAGTTGCTTTATAATTCCCTATACAAAAACCAAAATACTATATTGCTCTAAATGGTTGACTACCTGTTTAATTTCAGGTACAGGAACAGGTCTCCTATCAATAATGGCAGCTCGCGCTGGTGCTGACTCCGTAGTTGCTTGTGAAGCATTCAAACCAATGGCAGAGTGCTGTGCCCAGATTCTCCATATAAACGGCGTTGCTGACAAGATAAAACTGATACCGAAGAGATCCACGGAGCTCACTGTGGGTAAAGATTGTGATATGACGGAAAAAGCTAACATCTTAGTCACCGAGGTGTTTGATACAGAGTTGATTGGTGAAGGTACGGAGTTTTCTGTTAGAATATTTTATCAAATGAGAATAATAATAAGCTTTTGGATACTTGGTGTAAACCTTGACTATATTTTTTGAGAATACAACTTGTTAGTATTATTTTAAATTAGTGCACAATGTTCTTATTTTATGCAGTAGCAATTCCACAAATGAAGCATTTTTTTAAAAGTATATTTTATTACAACAAATAGAAAAAGGTGTCCGTCCGAAGATTCAGCTTAACAAAAGCAAAATCACACTTTTCAGCAATTACTTTGATGCTGCATCGTATTTCGGCGACTTGTTCCATTTGACTATGGTTAAAGAAATACGTTTTCTAACGATGCTTAATTGTTTGGCGGATATATAAAGCATTGTCGCTAGGTATATCGAGCTCCCCAGTGATGTGCCTTACATGTGATGTTGTTTGAGGGGTTCCAGAATTGGTCTTTTACGAGGAACTGGGATCGCCCCTATGTGCTGATGGTGATCACTGGGGTAGTTTTAGTGAGGTAAAAATCCCACACTCCCGGACCTCCCTCCTCGGAGGTTGGGTGCCTTTTGATTTGAATTGCAAAAGCTAACAGTAGCATGCCTGCTCAGGCCCGTATTTAAGTTAGGCCACATTTTCACTCAACTGCGCCAGAAGGAGGGTTATGTTTTTCGCGAGTATGACGTATGTATGTATGTATAATTGTTTGGCACGCTCTGCGGCCTGAACGGCTCGATAGATTTTAGCTTGAGAGGTGTCGTTAGATTCGTATATACTGTGAGAGTGACACTGGGTATATCAAAATAAAAAAACCAAAATGGCGGATTTTTGGCGCTATATTATGCCTTCAAAAAAATTTTTTTTCGCGAAACCTATCAAGTGGGGTATCAAAATAAAGGGTTTTAAAAGGTGATTACAAAAATAAAAAGGTGATTACAAAAATATATACAACTCATATGGTTAAAAGTAATTCAAAGTGACAAATTGTAAAAAACACGTACCAAGAACTAAATTTTCTGTGAAATCTTTCACATTTGTAAACTAAAAAGCTGAAAATAAATAAAAAACCCGACTGCAACCTTATACTAAAACTAACTGAAAAGCTAAAAACAAGCCCATTTTAAATTAAATAGAAGTTGGAAGTAGGCGGGGCCCATACCATTATTCTAGTTTCAAACTCAAATGGGTTCCGCCGGTTTTTTAATTTTCTTAATTACTTTTTAATTGTCATTCTTCACACTAAATCTCGCAAACACAACAATAACAAATCTGATAATTCCAAATCAGGCCTTAGTAAAATTATTATTAATATCTATTCTACCAAAAAACACGGCTCTCAGAAAATAATGGCATATAATTCATTAACTTTATCTTAACTTCTAAAGTTTCGGTTTCGGTTGAAACTAGGAGAGTTAGCCAAAGGTTCGGTTACAGTTTCGGCTGAAAATCGTGTTTCGGTCGGACACTAAGAATAAGTCATGGAACAATACTAACAATAATTTTACTGTATTTTCAGGGGCCCTGTCAACATTTGCACATGCCCACAAGTGCCTGCTAGAGTCAGACTGCATAGTGGTGCCAGACTCTGCGGTCATATATGCACAGGTGGTTGAGTGTCCGACCTTGTGGAAGTGGAACAAACTCAATGACCTTGCTGATGCTGAACTGGATATTGTGCTAAGGACTCCACAAAAGGTAGAAAATCAGATTCAATAGTTTAAATCAAATTTTGGGTGAGTGTCCTTTCCTTAGGAACCTATTACACTTTGGAATGGGCAACTAGCTTCACCTTGCCGACTGACCAACCCCTTAACAATTCAAAAGTGCCTCTAATTGGTTTATTTGAAGTAAATGCTTTGAGTTTGTGTTTTTTAAGTTTTCTCCAAAGTACTCTGTTTAATTCAATTCACTGAAGACTAACACCTGGCTTTTTAAAAGTCTATACAATTTAATTGGTGGTCATCATCTAGTGACTTTCTGCCAATTATGGTCTGTCCCCAAAGAATCTGATAAAAGTGTAAATAAACCCTGTTTAATTTAAATGGCTCTACAAATTGGCATTTTCCACCTATCACAAATTTTCATCAGATACTTTTACACATACTATACTTAAGGTGAATGTGCCATGGTAGACTGCGAAATTTAAATTTTCTTACGTTTTTTGCAATTTGCAGATCAGTGTCAGGTTGTATCTTGATCAAAATATGATTCGCGACTATAACAGGTACGTATTTACAGAATTATAATAATTAGAATCATTAATACATCTTTCTAAGTTAGACTTCTACCGTTAAGAACAAATCTCGTATGGAAAAGTGTTTATGGTAGAAATCTAACTTAAAGAGATATATTAATGATTCTAATGACTATAATTCTGTAAATACATGTCTATTATATTCGCAAATCATATTTTGATCAAGATACAACCTGACACTGACCTACAAATTGCAAAAAACGTAAGAAAATTTAAATTTCGCGGTCTACCACTGCGCATTCGCCTTAATCACAATTATTGAAGCACAAAACCGGTCGAAGTGGAGGTGCTTGGGGGAGGCCTATGTCCAGCAGTGGACGTCTTTCGGCTGAAATGATGATGATGATGACAATTATTGAAGAATACATATATACACATACTTTTAAAGAAATGTTTTGTGAATTCACATGATATTAACTGATAGTAAATAAGAGCCATGTCTCTGCTACAGATGATTGACTGCCCCGGTTCTGCCGCTGTCCATGACCTTCAACTCTCCCAGCTACCTCGTCACGCATTTCGTGAGCTATCAGACCAGATCCCAGTGTTCTACTATGACTGGTCAGGACGTTCACCCATCATTATGAAGCGGACAGTGAAGCAAGACTTTAATGTCAGTGATACGGGGAAGGCGCAGGTTGTGTTCATGTGGTGGGAACTTAATATGGATACTGAAGGTGAGTTTGAAAATATATGGATACCCACCATCATCATCTTCTGCCTAGCCTTTTCCCAACTATGTGGGGGTCGGCTTCCAGTCTAACCGGATGCAGCTTAGTACCAGTATTTTATTTTGAAACAGTATTTTATTTTGAAATAACGCGAACGAAGTAGCAGGCAACAGCTAGTGTTTGATAAAAGTCGTTTTTTCGAAAATTTTCGCTTTTCCGGAACGTGTAGTTCGAAAATGGGTAGGAATTCGAAAAAAATGAATAAGAGTTGTAGAAAATTTTATTAGCTTTCATTACGTAGAGGATATTTTTTCTCTACGACGCACCGTTTTATGGATATTAGCGAAAAACTCAAGTGGGAATTTTTATCCCCCCCCCCCCCACACCGGCTCACCTCCTAGACGCGGGGACTTTTAGTATGTTTACTCTCTAAGCACCCTGAACAACTTTCTGAAGAAATCGCTTAGGGCCCAGCTCACGCACTTTACACCTCCTTTTGGGTTATTTTTCCCCTTAACATAATGTGAAAAAGAAAGATGTTATTGGACGATTTCTTAATTTTATAGTTACTTAGCAGTTTGTGTTACGAGTATATTTAAATGACTTATTAGTTAATAGGCTACTAGATTGTAACGTGAATAAAATGTCATCATCTGATAGACTTTAAAAAGGAAAAACAATATGTGGCCAACGATTTAACTCGAGTGTGTGGAGTTAGTTAAATTCTCCCAGTACCTAATCCATAGTGGCCAAACACAAACACAAAAATGTGTAGGGTGTGTTCTTTGTGAAGAGTAGGTATATACTAAGAAAGGGTTTTTGAAATTCCACCCCTAAGAGGGTGAAATTTCACGCGGACGAAGTCGCGGGCAGAAGCTAGTATTTAATATGATCCATAAAACTTTTAATTCCAGGTCGAATCTGCCTCAGCTGTGCACCTTGGTGGTGTCACCCTGACGCTAACACATCATCTGAACGTCCACAAGACACTATACCCTGGCGCGACCACTGGATGCAAGCGGTCTACTACCTACCACAAGACTTTAACCTAGAGAAAGACTCCGAAGCAACCCTCATCTCATGCCAAGACGAATACTCACTTTGGTTCTACCTGGAAAACGAAAATACCAAACTAAAAAATTACAGAAGACCTAACTGCGAGTGTGGAGTCCACATGGCTTTATCCAGAACTCACGTATCGTACCTAAATGATGGAAAACGAAGTAAGAAGTTTCTAGCACAATTGAAAGAAGAAATCAACAATGATTCCGTTGTTTTAGACTTAAATGGAAGCAGTTTCATGGGGCTAGCCGCATCGAAATTTGGTGCTAAGGATGTTTATATACTTGAAAGTTCGAACTTGACTCTCGGGATTCTTCAAGACTACATTACTACAAACGAACTTGAAAATGTACACTTTATATCTGAAGTTACAGATGAAATAGCAAAGAAAGTAACGACTTTGATAGCTGACCCTAATTTCGCAAGTGCAATACTGCCGTGGGAGAATCTAAAAATGGCGTATGTTTTGTTTCAACATAAAACTCAACTTTATGAATGTGTGTCGATAATTCCTGAGTGTTGTGAGATCTGGGCCATGCCGGTGGAGTTTCAAGACTTGCATAAGATCGCGACACCATTGGGGAAGTGTGAAGGAATTGATATGACAGTGTTTGACGGATTAGTCGAGGTGGGTGTAGGTATATTTACTTATTATTTTACCTTTGTGTTAAGCGCCTGCCACAATTTTTGTGCAATCCTCCGACTTGCTAGGTTTTTACAGTATAGGGAAGACTTCATGACCTCTTACGTCAACATACACCAACAAAGAGTGCCCTATTTTGATATAGTTACTATTCGTTAAAACTACTGGGCTTATGACAAAGTATTAGTAACACTGTTGCGTTGCCGCCACTGCGGTAAAAAATGTATTACTTATGAATGTACCGAATTCGACACACTGTTGCCAAATCGCACTGTTGTCACTTGTCACTGTTGTCTGTTGTTGTTCTGAACAAGCAAAGCCATCCTGAAAATCAAAAAAAGTATTCCAAAGATATTGCATAGTCATTACTATGATATTACATGCCAATAGAGTCATCTTTGATCAGTCGTGCAGTGCGAGAAAGAGATGGTGGTATACAGGACGAATAGCATCGTCTCTTTTTGGAAACAGAATCAAGATTGTCTAAAAGCTTCACTGGAGATTCATTATTTAAGGCGGAAAACAAAACAAAATTGAAATTGTTTATCTTCAGAAATAAATTGAATAACTAATATAATTAGATGAAATACTTTAATACATAATAATAATCTATACTACTAATAATAAAGCTGAAGAGTTTAGATGTTTTTTGTTTGAACGGGCTTATCTATAGAACCACCAATCGGATTTGAAAAATTATTTTTGCGACCCTAAAGGTCATAGCACACGTATCAAACCAGAAAGGGATCGGCATCGTATCAACTCGAGCCGTTCAGTATTCATTGTATGAAACTCCCTACTGCAACGCACGCTAATCGGAATTGTAACGTAATCGCCTCTCCTCGGGATAAGCTCACGAACCGCGGTGCGGTGCGTTACGGCTCGTCGTCCCCGCGCTTACGGTTCGTCGTCCCCGCGCTTACGGCTCGTCGTCCCCGCGCTTACGGTTCGTCGTCCCCGCGCTTACGGCTCGTCGTCCCCGCGCTTACGGTTCGTCGTCCCCGCGCTTACGGTTCGTCGTCCCCGCGCTTACGGCTCGTCGTCCCCGCGCTTACGGTTCGTCGTCCCCGCGCTTACGGCTCGTCGTCCCCGCGCTTACGGTTCGTCGTCCCCGCGCTTACGGCTCGTCGTCCCCGCGCTTACGGTTCGTCGTCCCGGCGCTTACGGTTCGTCGTCCCCGCGCTTACGTCTCGTCGTCTTTCCTTGCCCCTCTCACCCCTCCCTCGGTCGGCGAGCCGTAAGCGCGGCGTCGCCTAGCCGTAGCCGAGTCGACGTATCGGAAATTCTGAACCGCTTAAGTTACGTGCTTGCGTTAGGTTGACGTCTGTTTGACGGCGATGCGAAAGGCGATACGGTGCCGATCCCTTTCCGATTTGTTACGTGTGCTATGACCTAATGTAAAGAATAAAAGTCAGAATGAACGCTAAGCGAAAACGAAGTAAAAGCGCGGGCGGGCGATGCGATGTGACGCGGTGGGACGGGGGATGAGAACAAAGCAGGCGGGTGAAACCGCGGGGCACAGCTATAATTTATATAAGTCTGAAATCGCCAATCCGCCTTGAGCAAGCGTGGTGATCAGTGCTCATGCCTTCTTTATGAGAAGAGGCCTTTGGCTTGCACTGGGACAATAATGGGCTGGTATTATTATTATTTATTACTAGCTGCGCCCCGCGGTTTCACCCGCATAAGTCTCGATCCCGTGGGAATATCGGGATAAAAACTATCCTATGTCCTTTCCCGGGACTCAAACTATCTCTATACCAAATTTCATTTAAATCGGTCCAGCGGTTTAAGCGTGAAAAAGTAACAAACAGACAGACAGAGTTACTTTCGAATTTATAATATTAGTATGGATTATCTTCAGAAATCGAGCACAATCAGCGACGCTGCGATAGAGGCGCAGCCATTATGGGAGTATCCTTGTAAGAGCCGCGGGGAGCCGGTCAGACTGCTGTCGATCATCTTCACCCGACTGAACCCGACGTACGCGGTTGACGGCGTCATTGAAGTGCTGTAAGTCGAATGTGTTCATATTTTTCAACACCTAACATGAAATTAAAATCAAAGGATTGAATGTAAAAAGAAAGAGATTATGAATTTTATTTTTTTGTCAAAAAAAAGAGTAAGAGATGTTGGTGTGGCTTCTACTCCGTTCTCCTGTTATACCCAGTTTTTGTCCAGACGGTAAAAAAGTCAACCGGTATAGTTATAACACTCTCTCTTTCTCTCTCTCTGTGTCTGTCTCTGTGATTTTTATGGTTCTATTTTCTATTGTTATGGGTTTGGTTTCCGCACTTACTCCTTCAAATGGACCATTGTGCATGAGCCATGGCGGCCGTCGGTGGTTATTCCAACCAGCCCACCTCCCTCTAGAAGCTGACTAAGTCTCCTCGTCTGTTGAGAATACCTGTGTATGATTTGGGTGTCCCGAGGGTTTCAGATCTGATGTGGGTGACGCCTGTGCACTCAATAAGCACATGCATAGTGGTGACTGTTCGTTAGGCCTATAGTTTTTGTGTTGACCATAATAATAAGAAGATAACCAAATGTACGAATTCGATGTACAGTACCCGGCGATAAATATTGCACATCGATCTTTGGAAAGAGACAATCGGCTAATTTCGGCTTCGTAGAGCGTTATCTCTGTCGCACGAAATACAAACAGTCCGGTATCTATTAGGAGCTGTTAAAACAATTATGATTTGCTGCTTTTGATAATTCTTTTTATTCTTTGTATAAAATACACCAATTTTTCTATAAATGATTGCTTTAGGTTGGGGTAAAATAAAAAGGTTCCCCTATTTTTCCTAAAGATGCCATAGTACAACTTTAAATTATTTAAATTTGGGGGTGTTAACAACTCTAGACATATATTTTGAACTGGACGCGACCGCACTCTATCGCACTTGAACAACGACTGACAAAACGTCAGTTAACGTCACATAGGTAGTGTGCGACAGAGATAACGCACTACGAAGCCGAAATTAGCCGATTGTTTCTTTCCAAAGGTCGATGTGCAATATTTATCGCCGGGTACTGTAGAAGGATTTTGGCAATGCGGTGTGGCTCACTCCAATCTACGTCATCCTTTAGGCTACGATTTGGGTCCCTGTTATCCAGGTGTTTTAAAATACATACATACATTGACATATGCATAGAACATAAAGTCTATTCAAACTAATGTTTCTAATTGATGTTATTTCAAGTTAAACAAATATCAACTTTATTATAAGGGTAATTTAGTTGATTTCAGAGTGACTATAGATAGTGCCATCCACGAACACGCGCCCTACTCTTCTTACTAATCGCTAGTGGTTATCGCTAGTTAATTCCGCTAGTGTTTTAGTATTTTGATACACACTAATTACCCACTAATTATAATTAATTACTGTGTATCGAAATACTAGCGGAATGTTGCACACTTGTACTGGAAGCGATTAGGAAGAAGAGTGGGGCGCGTCTTCGTGGATGGCGCTATCTGCAGCACTATTGAAAAAGTTATAAAAATGTTGGAAGTTGTAACGTAAACTGAACTTTATTGTGTAGGAATTAAAGTTATCCATACTATATATACTATATAATATACTATACTATATCCATACTAATATTATAAATTCGAAAGTAACTCTGTCTGTATATATGTTACCTTTTCACGCCTAAACCACTGAACCGATTTCGATGAAATTTGGTATAGAGATACTTACATAGTTTGGAGTCCAGGGAAAGGACATAGGATAGTTTTTATCCCGATATTCCCACGGGATCGAAACTTATGCGGGTGAAACCGCGGGGCGCAGCTAGTTTTTCTGTAAACTCATATTTGTTTACATTTTTGGCAAATAAATCGCGAATGCAGATTACATAACCTATCACCTACTTCTACCTACCATACACCTTCTTCCCATGTGTGTAGGCAGATTCTATAGAACGCACCTGCTAAGATCCTGACTTACTTCTTTTGTCTCGTTTAAGTTCATACATCATACACGCACGCCGGTTGTGAGTACAGTCGAACAAGCTATTTGGTATACAGGCAGCTAACTTGCAACTACTTTTAAACAATGGTGTGGTGAGTTAGTCAATTCTTTTATACTACTCTATTTAATTAACCGGTCAAGTGGCGCGCGTCGCCCATTGGCGACGAAACAATAGAAAATCAATTGTGTCTCATTAGCGGAGCTTGACAGATTAAGGATGCCATAAGCTGAAAAAGTTACAACGCACAAAATAAAACTAAGTATTGGCTGTGTAGCGGAAAGATGAATATTTTTGCCTGTATACCAAATAGCTTGTTCGACCGTACTACGGACCTGACTTTTCTAAAGAAAATCACCTAGAAAGAGATATATCCTTCTAGGGCATCGGGGTCCCGGCGTTTCCACTTGCAAATACATTTTGCTTTAAAATACTACATTATTAAACTATCATTATGGATTTTAGTTAAATAAAGCTTTCTAGCTTATCTTCGATACTAATTAAACAATAGTTGGAGTACACGCAGGCGAAAAATTTCTTTAATTAAAAACAATTTTATAAAGTGCTTATAAGCCCAAAAACGGTATTCTTTTTCAAACTCAAACTCAAAGCATTTATTTCAATTAATAAACCATTTACAAGCACTTTTGAATTGTCAAGAAGTCAGTCAGTCAGAAAATATGAAGCTAGTTGCCCATTCCAAAGCGTGCCTATGCGTGCATACCTATGGAGAAGAACGGGCATGAAACTCCATGGACACTCTTTTAAATTATATTTTTACAAAAATATTAGTTACATCTTAATGTTGTTTTTTTATGTTTCTAGTAAATCGAAGGCAGAAGAGCAACAACTATTAAACGGTTTCGCACTATGGACGGTGTGGAAAGTTGGTGCACAACAGAGTTCGGGGCCCATACAACCACCAGTAGTGGGAGAGAGAGTGGAATGGGACCCTCACACCAGACAAGCTGTCAAGATATTGGTGAGTAGCATCATCATAATAGTATGAACTATAAAAAGTGGGGAAGTTTGAGGGGTAACAGAGTTATACTGGGTGACACGATACCCATTGGTAAGACTGGTGTTCAGACTTTCGGGCCTCTGACTACCCGTAACGACTGTTTAAGATCTACGAATGACAGTCTGTACAATGGCTTTACGTGCTTTCTGAGACACGGATGGATCTCGGTTTGTGTCTCCAGACCGAATTTAGGCCATGGCTGCCAATCTCAACGGAGACTAGATATCATCGCAGGAGATATTATAGTGTGTGCGCAGATACAGTTGCATTCTCTCTTTCCTCACTCTCATAGTCCGATGGGACGGCAATCCGACACGACCGGAGAGAGATCAGGCGCAGGACCAACGGCTTAACGTGCTTTCCGAGGCACGGGGGTCACACCGGCAACTTCTAATCCGGGCTGTTACCGAGAAATTCTGAATGGATAAACCCAATAACACTTTGCCCAACCTGGGCATCGAACCCTGGACCCCAAGCTCAGCAGTCGCGCTTGCGACCATGAGACCTATATGGCAGTCAATTTAATAAAACCGTAACAAATACCTTTCTCAATAATTTAAGCCTGCAAACTACTCTTAGCTAGAGATTACTGGATCAAAACCGTAGCCCCGAGCATAGATTGAATTACACAAGTTAAACTGCAGATATTATCCATTAGTTATCCTTTTAATTGGTTTATGGTGTAACTAGCAGCGCCCTACGGTTTCACCCGCGTGAGTTTCGATCCCGTGGGAATATCGGGATAAAAACTATCCTATGTCCGTTCCCGGGACTCAAACCATATCTATACCAAATTTTATCTAATTATCTGTTCAGCGGTTTAAGCGTGAAGAGGTAACAGACAGACAGACACACTTTCGCATTTATAATATTAGTATGGATTAAAGTAAGCTTGGTAAATTTTGGTCCGTTCAAATATAAGTATAACAAACAAAAAAAAAAATACAAAAATTATAGTAAAAAGGGGCAATGTGTTTAGGAGCTACCATGCCACAAGTGAGCAGTGGTGGCCCAGTGGTCACGGCCGCGACTTACGAGTTGTAGGTCGTAGGTTCGAACCCAGACAGGCGCTTTACTTTGTGTAAATTATTTCATCACCACTGCTCTCAAAACGGTGAAGGAAAACATCGTGAGGAAACCGGCATATCCTAGAACCAAAAATTCAAAGACATGTGACATCTACCAACCCGCACTGGGCCCGCGTGGTAGATTACGGCCCACTCCCTCTCACAGAGAGGAGGCCTGTGTCCCAGCAGTGAATATTATAGGCTGAGTATGTATGCCACAAGTGGACACAGATGGTCTTCTTTTCGTCGGTGGTAAAATAAAACATTATCATTCTCTTGTCCTTATCAATATTTATTTGGGGTCGGCGCAACATGTCTTTTTCTTCCATACTTCTCTATTAGTTGTCATTTCGGTAGTCACCCACCCTCTTTCTAGCCATATCATCTTTGACACAGTCTATCCATTGTTTCTTTGGTCTTCCCATACTCTTATAGTCATCCACATTCATAATCAAAACTTTTATCCATAATAAAACATGTATTAAAAATACACCTGCATCCTCTTTAAAAATATCACCTAAATAGACAACCTCCATAATCCAATTAGTATAGCTCGCGCCACGAAAGATGAGACTTGACCCCGCCTCCCGCGCTCTTTCCGCCGCCCCTATGACGTCCGGTCCCGTCCCGCGCTCAGACCTCATACCGCTAAAGAGACCTAAAATCGTGTACTGCGCAAGTCAAACCACGTGGTGTGTCAAGTCTCATCTTTCGTGGCACACATTGTAACTAAAACTGAAATGAGCATTGTATAACTTGCCTATTTTATTCTATGTGATGCATAATGCCATAAAGGCAGTCAGGCAGCTTTACAGCCCTATCTGAGATCTATCATAGCAGAACCCAGTCAGCAACTGAAGTATAATAAAAATAATTACAACCTACAATCATTTATTAGACCAGCAATCTGGTTTGCATAGTAATTACTGCACCCTACTTCCCTGTTGCCAGGTAATAAAACTGACTGTGTATTTACTAGACAATCAGTTTTATATATGCGGTACACATAATAATTGACTCATTATTGTGTGTACTGCAACTGCAATGCAAGTACAGTCGACAAAAACAATACATAAAAAGTTCTCTGCAGTTTTTTTTTTACATAATAAAACTTAACTTCAATAGTCATATTCGTGAACGGACGCCGTCGGTTGAGACTGGTCATCTCTTAACTGTCAAGGCTTATTTTTAATCTTATTTCTTGTATTGTTTCTTCATTTGTGTGTTTTTTTACATTGTTCTCACATAATATAGAAGCAACAAGAATAATGTACCCAGGATTTTGTAATATCTTGATTTAAAAAGAGTGTCCATGGAGTTTCTTGCCCGTTCTTCTCCATAGAGATCTACGCTTTGGAATGGGCACCTAGCTTCAACTTTCTGACCAACTGACCGACTACTTAATTTTGACAATTCAAAAGTGCCTGTAATGGTTTAATTGAAATAAATGCTTTGAGTTTGAGTTTGAGCATATTGAAAAAGCGACTTCAAGATAAAATCGGTGTCTGGTTTTGGAAACTTTTATGCCACCGACTTCCAAAACGAATAGTATTTTTCAGTTTAGTGTGGGTTCCGTTTTCCTCCTTAAGGTCGGAACCCTATGGGGCTAAGGTCTATTTTAAAATGGTGAATGATCAGACCTTAATTTTGTGCAATTTTATTGTCTTCCAGTCGCATCTTGAATGTGGAATGCACAGCATTTCCCCTGAACAGCACCTTGTTTAAACATCTGGAATTATCTGCCTGCATACATACTTATATATTTCGTCACTTATACTGAAATTACCTACCAACATAAAAACACTAATATACTTATTTTACTCCTCAGAAAAAGTCCTACGACGTGAGTAACACTTACAAATGGCAGTACCAAGCAACCTGCGACCTTGTGAAGGGACAGTTCAATGTTGACGTAAACCTAGTGCAGGACTAGCGCATTATTAATGGATTTATTTTATTATATCTTATATTATACGGACGTCGAATTGATATGTTGTTTTATTTATTGGTTGGTTGTTGGGAATGCAGTTTTTGACGTATGAGTTGTGTGGTTTGATATTTTGTTAAAGTCGCAGAATTTCTTGTCGCAGAAAAATACTTGCACGACCTGCGGCATGCGGAAGAGTAACTACATAGATTACTAAAAGAAAGAAGAATTTTAAATATTCAGGGAATATTTCACAGAATCCAGCATTCTAATCGCAACACACCGAACGATTTTGAAGAAAATTTCCAATGCCGTGCCGTGTTAAAGCTCGACAATTCGGGGAAAATTGTTCAATTGTTAAATGAACGACATTGCCATTGTAAGTGTGTTATGCAATTAACCCCGCAGATATTAATTACTGTCTAGCCTTTTCCCAACTATGTTGGGGTCGGCTTCCAGTCTAACCGCATGCAGCTGAATACCAGTATTTTACATGGAGCGACTGCCTATCTGACCTCCACAACACAGTTACTGGGCGATAGCCCTTGGTAACACTGGTTGTCAGATTTTCGGGCTTCTGACGACCCGTAATGACTGTCAAAGATTCACGAATGACAGCCGGGACCAACGGCTTAACCTGCTTTCCGAGGCACGGAGAGGTCTTGTTATGAAAAGATGGTCACCTATCCACGGACCAACCGCGGCAAGTGCAGCTTAACCTGATCAAACGACCCATGCGGCTGTTATTACTTACCCCCAAGCCCCTCCCATCGCCCAGATATTTTTTATAAAAAAATGGTACAGAATTTATATGAAATGGTCTGTCAGATATGTTAACCGAAACTTAAGTTTCGGCACAGAATACTTAAAGTACTACGTACAGAAGGGCCACTCCCTTCCCCGCACTAACATCAGTTACCGCACCTCACCCCGCACTTCGAGGTTACCGTCCAAAGAGCGCTCGCAAACACAAGTACCTCACGCACACATTCATACGTATACAAACGTCATTTTTTAATGTAGTAGTAGTAGGTAATTATTTTGCGAGCGTTGTATGGAGTGTCCGGGGTGTGGTTTCGGTTAACAGCTCTGGATAATTATCCAGAGCTGTTGAAACTGCCTATAGGCATGCTCCAGCTTCCCGATCTAAAAACATGATATTATAATTTGAGTGACGTAATGATTACCGTACTTCACTCATAGTTCACGAAAATACGTTATTAGAGGCATTCACTAATATAAGAAACTTGATTGAAGGTTCCTGACCTCTAGTGGCTCCAGTATCAAAGGTCGTTATTATAAGCTTATGAATCAGTAGGTCAACTATATGATTTTAGACAGCAAGGTCGCTTTTTCTATTCTCTGGAGTCAAATAACATACGTGGGTAGGGTTGGTTATCGTATTCATTTATCAATTGCGAAACGAGTATGTTGATGTGCGTATGAGTTTATGGCGTAACCTAATTTGCCCTTTTTGGGTCTCATTGCCTTGACAAGACTGAGCTGAGGGTTATGTCAAACTCGACCAGATTAAAAACCTTAGTTTCTTTAGCTGCCTTGTTACGCCGAGGATTTGGGGTTATCTCACAAATGAAAAGTTTAACTGTTGGTCCCTTCGTCTGGCGGGTCCCGTCATTCTATGGAAACTTGACTCGGGACATACCCTAACGTCTGGCTGTCTATATTGCCCGCCTTCCCGCAGATAATTTTGGTAAATTATCGTGAGGAAACAGGCATGTCATAGAACCAAAAATTCGAAGACCTGGTGGATGGATGTCACAGGCTGTGACATCCATCCACCCACACTACGCGTGGTGGATTACGTTCGGCGGTTTGACCCACTCCCTCTCGCAGACAAGAGTACTAAGTCCCAGTAGTGGTAGGAACGTTATTGGCTGATTATGTAGGTACTCGGGCAGTAGACTGACGAACTGAGCTGACTGAAGCCTCATCCACATTTTTCCACAAGCCAATCCTCATAGTGGTCGGAGATCGTTTAGCGCAGATCCGATGGCCAGGCGCTAATAGCCATCTTCTAGGCGTGCCAGCGTGTTTGGTCCAATCCAATGGTCAGGCGCCAGTAGCCATATTATTATTATTCTCCGGGCATGCCTGTTACAGAAAACTGATCTTCATTCATCATCGATACAGTTATCCATAAAGTAATCGAATGCGAACAAATCAGGGGGCTAATATTCTACTAATCTATAAACGTTGCAATGGTCTCTCCATTGTGAGTTTTTTGACAGATTTGCCTTAAGTTTAAACTCTATCAAAAACTTGATGCTGGCGAAATCTTTGCAACGTTTGTAAAAGACTTACGCCTCATAATCCTCAGATCGTCTGCTTATTTATTCTGGTAGGTAGTTTACACGATAATCGCAAACAAAATCTCCTTGTAGTTGCTCAAATGCATAATTGCACAGGTCTGCAACCAGATATAACAGTCTCTAATAAATGGCGCATGTTCTAGTTACATAGTGTTACGTGTTACCTACCTTTAGAAGCAAAACTTATCATTACCATGGAATAGGTATTTTAATATCGTATAATCCTACGTTTTAACCCTCGCAGAGAAATTGGTCGGGAGAGATTTAGGTGAAGCCCTATAACTTAAGTTGTAGCGACATCTTTATTACAGAAATAGATTCTGCCTTCTCCCGAAAGGCGTACGCGGAAAGTAATGGATTTGCAAATGCTGTGGTCGAGAAAGTTTTTTTTTTCTGGTCATCTGATTATCTGACGATGCCACTGCCGTTGCCACCTGCCTGCAGGTATTTGTACCTAATTCTGCAAGATCAGAGAGTCCAGAGGAGTAGGGTAAAAAATAAGTACAATGAGAATGATACTCGTTTCCTGATGGGAGGCATTAGGAAACTAGCATTAGTCTCATTCTCACCATTTCATATGACCTAGGTCTAGGAAGCTATGGCAAATATCGGAAGTGTTCATAATATCGTTTTTATATAAGTTGTGCTTTGTTCACTCTCATTTAACTAACAAAAAGGCGTACAGTCATGATACCTAGGTACCTACATAGTACATTGATTTACAAAATTAACCAACAACAAACTTTCCAACTTTGTAACGGCGAAACACCTAGGTACTTATTTGCACACATTTACATTGCATTTTTTTTACTTCTACTCCAGGTTAAACCTTTGCATAATACCGCTATAGTGAAGTTAATATAAATACGTGTATCCGAGTGTAGGAGTGATTTATGTTTCATTTACATGCGCCGCGTGGGGTTATAGCTTGGATGAAATTTAATACTTACTATGACAGGGTAAATTAAAGTACCAGCACTTTTGATTAAAGTGGCAACTCACCATCGTAATGTTAATTGAATAGATGACAAATTACACGTCTACATTTTCTGAATTGGAAAGGACGGTGCGATAAATATGTAATTCCGAATATAAATCGCTGGATATCTTTGACTCTGCTTATGGTTATTCAATATGAAACGTGAGAGTTGCTTTCTAGATATGCTAAGCAAAAGGCATAAAGGAAGCTATCTATAAGGTATGCATTCTGTCGATATTCAGAAATTCAAATGGAACCTTATTTTGGACAGTAAAGTTGCCCTTTCCCCTGGTATCAGCAAAGCGCGTGTCGCAATATGCGAATCAGGGATTAGGTATGTCCACATCATGGGACGCTGACGCATCCTAAAGTACAGACGCCAGCACATCAACCTACTACAATCTGTCAAATTTCTTTCATAGATTTTCAACTTTATCACGAAAGCACATCAAGCTACCCGAAACTGTCAAATTTTCCCAATCAACTTTGAACCTTATAATTTAGCGATAAAGTTCAAAATCTATTAAAGATTGTAGTAGCTTTATGTGCTGGCGTCTGTACTTTACTATGAAACAGCAGATTTTTTTTTTGAGAACCGACAATAAAAATTCACTCTAGAGGGTCTACAATAATTGTGCTGAATTTATGGTCAACGTTGATGTCCCACCCTGTATACATAATAATATATTGTTTTTTTTACAGGAAAAGTGGAGCTCTGTCTATGTCTAGCGATTAATGATTAGCGCCATCACTTCAGTGAGTTTTTATCTACCTAGTACCTACTGAGGTACCTCCACTTTACCTATACACAAAAAAACTATAAGCAACCAAATAATTCTGCGGAACTGTTGATATGGTATGTACCTACCACACTTTTAATATGGCCACACAAGTCGCAACACTCATTACACAGCTGCCAATGCTGCTCAAACGATTAATTAATTATTAATGGCTTATTAGGAAATCAGTTAACCGTGCCCCGGGTGCTTACTGTTACTCTCAAGATCCGTATCAGCACAAACTACACTTGCCGTTTCCTAATAGCAGTTGTAAAATTTAAAATTAACGGTTTTTTTTTAAATTTAGAACTTGATGCAGTTTTTGTTTGGAATTCCTAGTTGATCTATGGAACTGGGTGGGTTTCGCTTAGGTATGTTTTTTCTGTCGAATCTGTCAATTCGCGTTTCTTGCTAAGGTTCGATTAGATCAACTTGAATAATAAATCTTATTGCGTGAATATATTGCAGGTCACATTCTTTTCCAGATCGATCTAGCTTGATTGAGAGCACTGCATTCTACGCATAGGTCTAAATTGTTGGGTAATAAACCAGTGCTAATTTCCACTTTTGTCACTGAACATAGGTTAGGTTCCTCTTCAGCGAGGTAATTACGTAGTACACTAAAAGTGGCAATGGCTTTCATTTTGACAGTTCAACAACATTCATTGCGTTATTTGCGTTGTTGAGCAGACAGATTTTTCGAACATAAATATATGAAGCAATGGATTAGTAATATCCTTCAAAATGATTCAGATTGTAGTTAAAAGTGTGTTATGCAATCAGGGTGCAGATCTTCTTAGGAATTACTCCTGTAACGGAACTCAACTAACTTGCAAAGTGCCTTACCTGATGAAAATCGAAAGATTCTTCGACCTTGCTGTTGATCAAACCTTGAAAAGAAGAGGTAACCTAAATCACCCTACTATTCTCAAAACCAGGAGTCATACGATGTCTAAAAGCCCAGCACCCACAAGACAAAGATATAAATCCACGACAAAGCACATACCTACTTTACAAAGCTCGCATCGAAGCCTACTCACCGCTCATGATTACTCGCTTCAACATCTAACGAATAATTTTCCGACAGAAATCGATGTTATTTATTCTCCTTTCTTATATGGTAATGCTAGTCAACTATGCCTCAATCCTGAGACGTTGTTACCGGCATAAATCTACGTGTAATGGTCTATTAGGCGACTTTAGCAGCCCATTGTTAGTTTTGATGAAAATGAATGTACACTTTTGTGCCATTAGCAAGGGTTTGCGAACATGGTATAGACAGGTGAACATCGGTTTAGAAGATAAAGTCATGTTTTTGTCACTGGTAATATGTATCTGGTTGTGTGCCGGAAAGGGTTCTGTTAGGTCGGGAGTCTGGATGCCAAAACATTGCGGTTGTAAAAGTTATCTATCTTCTGTGTAAATAAAAATGATATGCTGTTCGTTGGTAAGCGCATTGCTTGAGAACGGTTGGACTGTTTTGGCTATTTTTCGTTTTACAATGTTCGTAATAGTTCGAATGATGTTTTTATGGAAAGAAAAATGGGAAAATAGAAAAATTTGGGAAAACCTTTTTCTATAGATTTTTTAAAATGAATTATTGAAACTTGGACAGTACAACGTCTGTTGGGTCAGCAAGTTTTAAATGAAAGTCGATTTAGTCAATTTTGTTTATTGCTGAAAGTGGACAGGTAATCCTCGGTCTAGCTGCACCTCATCACTACGTTCTTGACCTTCCATAAGATCAATCTATACGAGTCAAGACTTCAAGGTAAAATTCAACTTGATTGTTCTACGAAACTTCGATTACTTTAATGATTGTTAAATGTCATATAAGTATGGCATACTAATATCATAGCTCGTCGTATGAACAAGCGTTTGTCGGTCTCTAATGTCAAAGTTAATTCGCCGTTCATTCCTACTATTTCTACGATAATGTAGGTATTGTTAGTGCAGACAATAACGCCAATTGGACGCCTGTAGCCCCTGTAGGCAGATAAGATCTTAAAACGTTGCTGTTAGATGTTAGAGTATCTAGTCCACAGCTCCCGTGGCAACATCTCAACAAATGGCATCGCGAGACGAACTCGCTTGTGACAGCCTCCTTACCGGCACTACTCACAACTTCGATAAACGGCACATCCAGTAAAAAGGTTTCCGCGAACTGCATAACAACGTTTCCATAATCATCGGAGGCTTAGAGCAGCCGATGCCAAAGCCGGTGCGTCGAGGCTGAGACGCTAATAGTCGCAATTTGTCATGTAATAGGTACGACATTGTTAGTTTTTCCGGTACTCCATATGCGGGTTGAGTCGGAGGCGAGGCGTTAAGGATCGTACGGTATAATGCGACAGCGGCGCGTGAGTTGTGCTGAATAATGCAGTTGTGCGCGTGATCACTGGCAGAATGCCGATGTGGCTGCGACGAGCGCCGCATACAACGCGCCGCGGCTCTATACGCGCACGACCCCCGGCGGTCAACACTCTTAACGATAACTATATATTTAATGCCATTTAATGGAACCTCAATGCTGCCATCATACAATAGAAAAGTGCTTATTCAATTGTCTTTTTTTCTGGTAAAACAGCGCTGTTCCACGGATGATCGATCGTCGCGCGGCGGGGAGTCTGTCTGGAGCGGATGTTAAAAAATGTTCGGTGTAAGAGCGTACTATCTTTTACGACTCATTTATTGTCATCTAATTCATGCTTTTTGTTGGCAATGTGCTGACAGTTATGCGGTAGCTCGGGTAAAAACATGAAAATGATTACGCGGAATGGTTGAATTCCATTTATATTTAAAAGTTGGCACCTGCACATTACCCTTTTGACTATAAGTGGGTCCGTCGGTATAGAATGCCCACACAATCAAGAGAAACAAACATTAATACACGAACTACACGAAGCGATCGCGACACACAGTACAGTACAGAAAATCGATAGCAATCAATCGTAGCGAAATATCGCAATAAATCTAATCGTGTTCAGATTTCAGTTTCCCAATAGTAGGGCGCCACGACACAATACCATGTGACGTGTTCAGCCGTGTTCCGATTAACCTTTGCCGCCGCCGCAGGCGCATCGACCTTATTCCGTTTATGAGATTATAAATTGAATATCTGCCTTGCCCACCATGTGTTGAACCACCGTTAAATATCGTCGAGATTTTGTAATACCACGCTAATACGGTATTAAGTACTCAACTTATGCACGAATCGTGACAGTTATACTCGAATCATTATACCGATATGTCGGCCAAATGATAATGTTTAACCAAATTAAGTCTTTTCGAAAAGCTTTGTCATAATCATGGATGCAAATATGGGTAGCGAACGAGAAATGAGAACAAAATTCACGATTTATTCATTATTTCCATTACGAGGCGTGCCACGAGTAGATAGATAAAATACTTCTTTATATACTTAATTTTAAATCGTGAAATACAATCAGGAACAATAAATCGGATAGCAATTTAAATATTCTACATTACCGATTTTATCAAATGAAAATAAAATGCGACGTTCGATTACACAGCTCTATAAACGGCTTTAAGTAAACATTCTATAATTAAAAGTAAACAAACAAAACGAAATGACTTCGTTAATAAAAACTATGAAATATTTATTGTTTCGTAATAATTGATACTGTCAAAATATATAGTTTAAAATATTTCATTTTGGATCTTTGTTTCGACGCGTAGAGGCGTTTGACTAATCGCTGTGCGCTAACTCCCTCGACACGAAACTGCTGATCTTATCGATTCAAAATAAAATACAATTATCGATTAACAGAATTATTGACATTGCAAATCGACCAGCACCTTTAGATATTCTCTAGACTATAACACAAAGCTGCCGATCGCGTTTGTGTGTATGTCTGTATAGTCATGGAGTTTCTTGCCCGTTCTTCTCCATAGAGAACGCGAACGCTTTGGAATGGGCAACTAGCTTCAACTTTCTGACTAACTGACCGACTATTTAATTTTGACAATTCAAAAGTGCCTGTACATGGTTTAATTGAAATAAATGCTTTGAGTTTGAGTCTGAGGGGCAATTCACGTAATTTTAAGAACGTTCGCAGTGTGATCTCAGTCTCAATCTGTCAAAAATACCTCTAATTTTCCTTAAGTTTTTGTTGACATTTGTTTATCGCCGAGACAAGACTGCGAATAGATTTTGAACCTTTTAAATTACGAGAATTAGCCTTCTGGTTTATTTTAAAAGTTGCTGGTTCGAATTTGGTGCGATTTTCGAATCTGAAAACTTAATGGAATTGGATATAGACTGGAATGATTAACAAAAGATTGGCTCAGCACATTCATTAGATGCAAAGATTGGTTGTTCGGTGAATAGTTAAGGGCGAATTTACATGCTCTTAGTGACACAGAAAAACACACTTAAGGCAATTAAGGACACCTGGCTTTGTTAGTTAATTAATCAAATTAAGTTGGCCCTGGCTGTCAATTACTTATGCATTTGTTTGAAGGAAAGTTAATAAATTAAATGCTTTATAAATAGAATTTTAAAGTGCTGTAAAATTTTATCGCATGATAGACCTTTATTCATTTTATAATTAACAAAAGCATAGGTATTTATTTTTAATAATAATTAAAGTTTATGTGTGTCATGTCTTTTAAAACAGAACAAGCATACCCGCGGATTAAAACAACTCTAATAAAACAATAAAAGCTACCTAGTTGTGAACAAATATTTGCTTTCGAACAATTTATTGCTTTGTTTTAATTGAAATACAATAGTAAAAGTTAAGTGGTAGTTTAACTAAAGGTCAGAGGAATCGATTAATAACTGTATTTAGCCGTAGCAGATAGTATCGTTGTAAAATCACAGGTATGAGCAGAAATAACGCTGTATATCGTTATTACTAGTGATGTAACTGATAAATTACTAATTGATTAAAAATATAAAACAAGTGACGGCTTGGTTTAATGGTTTTTATTTAATTCTTGACCATGTCTCTTTATTTATGCCCCATTCCGTTTGATGTTAAAGATATAACGGATGTGACTCAATGCGAAAGTCAGTTTTTTTTCTGTAGGTAGGTAATCTATTTGGTACATTGGCAATGGTTATACTACTGGACCGATTATAATGAAATATAACAGAAATAAAGCTAATTGAAAAACCTGGTGAAACACCACACCAATTAAAGTTATGTTTTAAAGTAGGTACAAGCCTAGCCTTCCTTTATGTACAAGGCTATAATAAACCATCCTCCGATTATTAATAATATTATTTACTTACAACACACAAATGTCTAATCGAAACCTTCCGACTTATCAACATTTAAACATTATAGCTGTGTGCCAATAACTAACATTCTAATCATGTAATTTCGATGATAATTGGAATTGTTTAACATTTAAGATAAAGAGAACGTCAGTTGCAATGATGCCGATAGTCATTAATATTACATGATTATAATGTTGTGTTTATGTTATCGGTTCCTTTAGTACCATTAACGCAGGTGTAATTTTGGATTATTCCACTTTGCCAAACCAGCCGCCCCACTGGTGGGGCAAAGTGGAATGCCTAAAATTTTGCAGTGGAATCTGCTATAATAGTTTGGTCATGAATGTCATCATCATTGTGATTGTCTGTATCAAGGTCGCACTCCTCTTCAGCTCAATTCTGCTGCGTCGATATAAGCAACTAAGTGATACTATTACTCTCAAGAGAAGACCTTTTCGTAATGTATAAACCTCCTATGAAGATACCGTGTTTTTGACAGATAAATTAATGTGACTTTGATTTTGAGAGAATCTCTCTAAATATTAAGAAACAGAATCCTTGGCAGTAATCCACAGGATTGTATGGAGACGAGTGAGAGACCATGAATCAGGACTGTAGCGTGAGTAACGTAACTAATGATCTTAACGAGGTGGACGGAAGAGATTCGATGCGGAAGACGACGGAGAAACGGATGTCGCGGTGCAACTTGGGAGAGTCCTAAGTCCAGCAGAGAGTGCGTCACGATTGCTCGAAGTTTACTTGTTAAAATAATGTTCGCTTGGCCGTTGAAGCAACGGTTCTCAAAAACATGATGCTCTTATTTGTCATCTTCGTGACATAATCGTGGACAGTCTATTAGTCTGAGTGGTCTTAATGGCTCTAGGGGAGTATTGTTTGTCTTGTTGGCGGAGATGTAAGTATCATCATTCTCCCGCCCTTTTCCTATTTTATTTGGGGTCGGCGCAATATCTCTTTTTCTTCCATACTTCTCTATTAGTCGTCATCTCGGTAGTCACCCTCTGTTTAGCTATATCGTCCTTCACACAGTCCATCTATAGTTTCTTTGGTCTTCCTCTCTACCCATATATCCACATTCATACTCAAAACTTTCGTCACGATATTTTCCTCATTCCTCTTCATCACATGTTATGGCATCTCAATTAATAAACAAATGAACCGAAGTGGAAGCCAAGTAACAATAACCAAATCCCTTCAGACGTACTCGTAGCAACCGGTATTTAGGTTATAGGTACTGTGCAGTATCAATCATACATAAACGGAGCTATTAATAGTAAATGCAATAGTTATTCTCCAATAATGAGCCCGTAGAATGTGTTCGTGGGATGGGCTTGAGAACTGGGTCGGTTATAATTTGTACGCTACTCCGTTAGGGTTTGTGCTGATTAGTGATTTGTTATAGCTGATCAAACGAGGTACTCACAACTAAAAGCAATGACAGGCACTCTTGAATTGGCAAAGAGTCGGTCAGTCAAAAAGATGAAGCCAGCTGCCCATTCCAAAAGCGTAGTAAGTTCTTACGGAGAAGAAAGGACATGAAACTCCATTTATAGGTACTATGGACGTTGCATTGATGGGAGGTACTATAGCTACTGTAATTCCCCTGTTTGTACGTACTTTCCTGGCACTGATGGCCGAGATGTTGGTGATTAAAGAAAAAAAGAAAATCAAGCAGATACCTAATTCTTAGCAGGAACAGATAACTCACAAATCGCATTAGCACATAAACCAAATTCTTTTACACACTTTCACGGATTTAAATAAAGGATGAAATATTGATGTTATATATACGAAAAATTTAATCTTGGTTAACCCAAAGGAAAAATCATCAGACCTGTTTCAGTATGGTAGTTAAATATTTGATACATTGGTCATTATATTTTTGATCATATTTCCTTCTTACTGTACCTAAATCATACTGTTAACATACATGTTTATTAACACGTCCTTAACTTGCTCTTTCATCTTTGAAGCTCTCCATATTCCATTCTGGTTTCTATTATAATGCCATTTACAAAGGGGCGGCCATTCGAGAATTTTGTCCGTAGATTTATACATTGTTGATAGCTGTTTAATCGAACAGTTTGGTAAATTAATATGGTAGCCATTTTTGGCTATCAGCATAATCTGTTAACTCTGTTAAGTGATAATTATCTGGCATTGTGTAGGAGCCCTTATGATAATATCAACATTCCAACCTTGACTCTCTAATGCAATAATTAGTGTATTTTAGACGATATTATTATTGTGAGAATGTTATTTAGAATCTGTAAATTGTTTTAAACTATTGAGCTAAAATATGATAATATTCTTCAATAAGTTACTTCGTTGGTTTAATTGGACCAAACAGGTAATAAACTGTAGCTCGGCTTTGATTACAAAATAGTAGCAATTTTGTTATTTTTATTCTGGGATGGGTATTCGTTGTAGCTAATTGATTGAGAAATGAATTATGACTAACAACTATGTTCTCTGTTTTTGACAGATATCCAAATGGAGTCCGACTGTGTGACTTCAAGTTACAGCTATATGAACATAATGCAGCGTTGCATATGAATATGAAATATGAATAAATTACTTTTGATTTTGAATCGGATTTATACAGACTGAAATTGAATAGATGCGACAAATTAAAATATCTAATTCAACGTGTTTGATAGTAAATTTAGAGCACGTCATTAAGGAAAGGGATGCAACGTGCCCGTAGGCGAGTGATTTGGCAACGCTGTCGCGCGCCCTTTTTTCGTAGGAACGGTCAAAATTAGGTAAATACCGCTGAACTCAGCAATGAATGGATTGCTTATCGGGCGCGATTAATTTTCACAACTATAAAAAAAAACTGGAATGACGCGACGGTGATAATTCGTGTCTACTTGAAGGTAATAATAACTTAGTTTGCACTATCTAAGGCAATAATTACACGATTTTTTTCAAGAATTTATATTTGGGAAATGACAATTTATAATGATTATGTAACAGTTACTGTACCTCCTATTTCGATTTGACACAAGTTTTCAACTTCATCCTGTATGTATGCGGCATTACTAATGCCGCATTAGTTATTGTTCTACTAGCCTACATTATTATAGCCAGCCTGTGTAACATCTTCTCTCTTAATTTATATGAATATCTACTGCCAGTAACTGTGCAGTGGTAGTAGCAACATAGCTACCATAGCTAAGTTGTACCGCTATTCCAAGCTCAAAATCGTCAATTATTCAGTAATCGTTGATCGAATGCATAGATTAAACATAACAGTCCGTCGAACCACTCATTCATTCTCTATGCTCCAATAAATATAATCTGTGCTATTATTCTAAACGGGCCATCTTGTTAATACCCACTAGTTGCTGGTCGCACCTCTAGACGGTGTTGCTAGCCTCATTAGCATGAAATTTACTGTCCAATATCAATATTTCAATGCGATTAGAGTTGTGCTATAAATACCTTGGCTGAAAGGTCAGCTGGATATTTATTGCGGTGTTCTGGAACGTGAGCTTTACTATGAAGTGATAACATTAAATTAGTATGATAGAGAGAAACTACTGGTCTGTTGTGACGACTGTGACTGGTTAAGGATATGTTGTGGGCTATTATGACCTCATGAAGATGCTATTAAGGATTTCAGGTTTCCCGTACCCACGATTAGGTATGTGTGAGCTGCGAAATTTTGATTTGCATAACTTGTTGTAATAGTTGATCACAGATATTGATGGTGCGCAGTTTAATTTTTTTTTTATTTGTGCTCTAAAAAATACAATATTTTTTGGTTTTACAATTTTACTCACCAAGCTTTCGAATTGCACGTAGACTGGCGTCTGGCCACATTTCGGTAAAGTGAAGAATAAGAAACATAACATGATTTTATGTGTTCAACTACGTCCCTTATTCAAGTAATAAATTGAAGATAATCTTTCATCAAGGTTTTGCATATCTCTTTACCCACTTGGGTATTCTCCCACCAATTTTATGTGTTTGGGTTGATCTGATCATAATAATAGATTTTCCTACATCATTTAGCTCTCGCAACAATAGATAAGTACCTACATCGTTTTTTCCCGAGGGAATCCATGTGATACAAATAATACCTAAAGCCTGGAGTAATTTTCAAAATTCAGCATCTTGTCAAGATAAAATAAAAGGGACATAAAATACCTTTTATAAGAGCTCGCTGTGACTAATTTACAGTGACTTCTTACGTCTTATTTACAGGCGTCCATTTTCACAGCCCATAAATTATTCTCTTTCTAATATTTTACTGGTTTTATTGTCGAGGATTCTATTTTTGTGTCCCCAAAAATAGTTTGAGTATCGAGCGATGCAAACATTCGGGCCATAAATATGACTGTGTCGAGCAGAGACAATAATAGTGGTGTGCCCTGTGGATCGGCAAATGGAGGGTAAGGTATCAGGCTATGTGGAGCGACGATTTTCGTATGGTGGGGAGTAGCAGCTGGTTGAGAATGGCCGAGGATCGAGTTGCAATGGCGTGAGATTGGACAGGCCTATGTCCAGCAGTGGACAGTTAATGGGCTAATGATGATTGGAACCTAACTGCTCCTCAGTTAGGTAATTGCTGTCACTAAGATTAAAAATAGCGCGAAAGAAATAAATTAAAATAAAACAAGCTATATATTAGCTTTTAAGTTTATAGTAAAATACAATAAAAATAAAACAATTTACCAGCTAAATAGAGACCAAAAATAAAATGGCAATATCTCTTGAAAGGTGTACCGTAAAAACACCAGAATGGTGTTGAAAAGACGTAGCTATGTGCTTTCATTAGCCAGGTATTTTACCAAAGGAGATTTTGAAAGACAAACGTTTATGGTCTGAAGTAGTTTAAAGTCAGAATCAGCTGCGAGTAACGGCTGTACTCGTAGTATAAGCAATCTACCTGTATTTACTTTTGCCGCGAACGCTTGATGAGAATGATTTAGTACTTTGCTCACTTAACACTTTACTTTATTGTGTAATTTCAACATGAATATGTATTATTTTATCCCTATCTTTCTCTACTTCGTTGGCTAGATATTTATCTTTTCTACCATCTTGTTATTCTACGATTTTGCCGGTAGGTAGGTATAGGAATACTAACATAGGGGTAAGGAATATTGTTACTAACACAAGTACAGTCATGGTAATTGTGAGGAATAATGAAATTATTATTATTAAGTATAGCTAACAGAATTATCCCTGCTTCTTAGGAATATTCGCAAGGTTTAGCTTATTCTTAACTAGGAAGTTCTACTGATTTTAGTTTTAAATGACGTCCGGCGAACTTAAAGAACTCCGTTGCAATGTTCTCCACTTGAAGGTATGGGAAAATGACATATATTATGAGGAATTGGCCCTTTCAAAATCTCTTAGCTCGACAAAGTATTGCCAATTATCTTTTACCAAAAAAGCCACTAGCAGTTTTGTAAAAAATATTCCATGGAGATTCGAGCTAAGTAGTACGAGTACAAATGAAAATATTTGTACCTACATGTACAGGTATATACATAACATCACGCTTATAATATTGTTCCCGAAGCGTTAAGGCAGGAGTGTACCTGTACGACACTTGCTAGTTATGCTTAAGGGGCTTACATGAGCTAAACGCAAAAAAACGGTAGTTTTCGAAACAATAAAAGTATATGATCACCTACAGTAAACAAAATCAGAAAAATATATGATATTCTTCAGGATATATGCTAGATAGATAATGTTTTGAAAACACAATACAACTAATTTGGTACGATAGAAAAAAATCATGAACATACCTCTAAAAAACTTTCTTATTACAATAAAAACCATACTAATATACATACAAACATTCTGATTTTTTGTCAGATTATTCTACAAGTAACATACTAAAATGATAGTGTTTTATTTTTTTATTTAAAACAATAGTTTTTTTGTAAATCGAATATTCATAGTTCCGAACATAAAAAGTGCGCATGTGTGCGTGAACGCCCGTGTAGCGACACTGCCGGCCGAGGCCTGATGCTATACGGACGTGTCGCTCTTTTCGCCGCACTATTTCCGTCAAGATTGTTATGTTTTTGTTAAGTTTTATTTGTAAATTCATTGTTTATTATTATTTGCATATCTTCTTTCCGTAAATATTTTTATTTCGTGTAAATATAAAATACTTTTAAGTTTGTTATGTATGGGTGCAAGGCGCGCGCCATCTATTGTACGGCGAGTCCCAACTCCCGGGCGTTTCACTTGTGTCGGTCCGCGTAACCTAACAAAGTTAAAATAGGGTAATAATTTGTAAATAAATGGGAAATATAGTGAAACATTCCGTTAGGAGGACTACAAAACGTTCATATAAAACAAAAGCCGAACATAATATGAACGAAAGTAAAAAGTATGAGCATTTTATTTTTAACTGAATATTTTTATTTTTGCAATAAAACTATGAATTTTGGTAACATCTAAGAAAGTGCAGTCATTTTGCATAAGGTAAGTATTTTCGACTCCGCGTACATCTGTCACACCGGCGCATGTAGACGACGTGTAAATTTGTATTCGAGAGTCCCCGGGTTCGATTCCCAAGGTTACGAAATCGTACTTTCTTTTTAAATTTTATTTAAATGTATTTTGAATTTTTAGATAGATAGTGTTTTGAAAACATAATACAACTAATTTGGTACGATAGAAAAAAATCATGAAGATACCTCTAAAAACTTTCTTTTTACAATAGAAACCATACTAATATACATACAATCATTCTGATTTTTTGTCAGATCATTCTACAAGCAACATACTAAAATAATAGTGTTTTATTTTTTTAGTTCAAACAATAGTTTTATTGTAAATAGCATATTCATAGTTCCGAACATAATAAGTGCGCATGTGTACGTAAACGGTAAACCCCCGTGTAGCAATAATGCCGGCCGAGGCCTGATACTATACTATACGGACGTGTCGCTCTTTTCGCCGCATTATTTATTTGTACATACATTCATTGTTTATTATTACTATTTGCATATCTTCTTTCTGTAAATATTTTTATTTCATGTAAATATAAAATACTTTTAAGTTAAAATAGCGTAATAATTTGCTATCAATTATATCATTTGTAAATATGGGAAATAAAGTGAAACATTCCCTTAGGAGGACTACAAAACGTTCATATAAAACAAACGCCGAACATATGAACGAAATTAAAAAGTAAGAGCATTTTATTATTACTGAATATTTTTTTTCGCTATGAATTTTGGTAGTTTAAGAAAATACACTTATTACGCATAAGCTCAGTTTTTTCGACGAGATACGCAATCGTTACATTGGCTCATGTAGACGACGCGCAGGTTTGTGTTCGAGGGTCCCAGTGATACGAAATCGATTTAATTTTATTTAAATGTATTTTGAATTTTTAAATATATTTTTATAACTAAAAAAACGTCTACAATGTAATTATCTTTCACAGGAGAAAGAAAGTCGAAAATATCAACACGGAAGTTACTTCTAATGCGTAAGTACCTACACGTTTTCTAAGCCATTGTAACAATAAAAAAAACCTAAATTTATTAACAGACCGCGACTTATTGATAATGTGCATAAAGAAATCACAGATTCATCCGAAAATTGCGATGAAAATTATCACAAGCAAGAGTTTAATTTTTATTGATTGTGTTTATAATAAATAGAAATCATAATAATTATGTATGAATGTTAGGTACGAGTACCTAAACCTTGAGGCCGTTTACACATCATGCCGCAGCTGCAGCGGCATCGCCGCCGCCGCGGCGCCGCTGCATCAGTCACCCTTGGATTTGTATGAACACACGGCGCCGGCGCGCCGCCGCGCCGCCGGCGGTGCGGCGCGGCGACGAGTTTTGATAAAATCTATCAAAACTCGCCGCCGCCGCCCGCGGTGCCATACTATTATATTCTGTGGCGATGTCGCTGTATTGGTTTCTCTTGGATTTGTATGAGCCCTTGCGGCGCGCCGCCGCGGCGCCGTGTGTTCATACAAATCCAAGGGTGACTGATGCAGCGACGACGCGACGGCGGCGGTGCCGCTGCAGCTGCGGCATAATGTGTAAACGGCCTCAAAGATTAGGTACCTAACATTCATATATAACTATGATTCCTATTTATTATAAACAAAATCAATTTTAAATCTAATTTCTTGCTTTTGATCATTTTCATCGCAATTTTCAGCTGAATCTGTTACCTATTTCATTATGCCCATTATCAATAAGTCGCGGTCTGTTAATAAAAACATTAGGTCAGAATTTTTTTTATTTTTGTAATAGCTTAGATAACGTGTAGGTACTTGCGCATTAGAAATACCTAACTTCCGTGTTGATATTTTCGACTTTCTTTCTCCTGCAGACTTTTTTTAGTTATTTATAAAAATATTTAATAGATATATTTAAAAATTCAAAATGACATTTAAATAGAAAATTCGATTTCGTAACCTTGGGAATCGAACCCGGGGACTCTCGAATACAAATCTACACGTCGTCCACATACGTCACTGTGACAGTTGTACGTGAAGTCGAAAATACCGACTGCACTTTCTTAGATGTTTCCAAAATTCATAGTTTTAGAAAAAAACACTGCAAAGTGATAACTTTTATTTCGGAAGTCGGTGTCGCTGGTTCCGCATTTTCGTTTTTTGACACCGACTTCCGAAATTATAGTTATTTATCACGCTGTAGTGCTTTTTTTGAAGTCGGTTGTTTTTTTTTCTTTCTAATTGTACCTACCCCACAAAAATTCAATTAACACTAGTGCGTTGAAGAATTATCAAAATTCGCATAGAAATGCCGAAGATGCAGTGCATTTATGCATATTAACTTCGGACGTACTACATAAGAATAATTACCTAATGTATTATATACTAAAACCTTCCTGGAAGTATGTAGATCACATTAGTGAAAGAATGATCAAAATTGGTTCATCAGTTTTTTAGAAAATCTACAAATATATATACAAACATACACACATACATACATTACATACATACATACGGGTCGAATACACAATATCCTTTTTTGAAGTCTGTTAAAAATGTTTTAAATTTCATTGAATCAGTTTTATTTCAAAATCACCCACATCCTTAAGTTTTTCAAGTCACACTCAAAACGAATAAAATTTATTATGTTGTCACACATAACTACATAATTTATTTGTTAGATCTTTAACTTATTTGCACATCGTTTCCGCGCCATCTATTAGAATACTAGGGCGTAATCTCACAAAACCGTTACTTCTAAATCTCATGTATGCTTTATGTCATAATTGTGATGGGCGTCGTCGTTAGATGGCGTTTGCGTCGATTCTGCATATGTGTGCATGCGTTTTTCAAGGACACTTAGGTCTAGTAAGCCTCTTAAATCCCATGTAATCCATACTAATATTACAAATTCGAAAGTAACTCCGTCTGCATGCTACCTTTTCACGTCTAAACCACTGATGGCATCCTGGGGAAGGACATATAGGCAACTTTTTGTCTCTGTAGCACGTTCCTGTGAAATAATTTCCACGGGTAGAAGCTAGTAGGATATAAATATGTGTAATCTTTCTAAAAACTAGCTACTCTATGCAGATACCAACAGTACTACTTAGACACATAATAACTAGGATGTAAGTAAAGATATACCTCTGGACGTTCAAACATAAATTAAAATAAGTGATAACTAGCCCGCAGATCGCTCAGTGTCCCCTCGAGACTTCGCAAATGACCATGTTTTATACGTAAGACTTGGGACTAGGAATACGTCCCTCTTAAATTATAGGACATAAGCAAATGAATAACTTGTCACTACAGATAAACATATTATATCTGTTGAGATTTTAACGGCGACGAGTTTTGCTTGCTTTGAAGATGTTTGTGGTACTGGAAATGACACTGTATGTATATTGATATATTTTGAAGATAAAGATTATATGTGATATATGGATAAACCTGCACAGACGTTCATGTGAATGTAAGGAGCAGGAACTTCTCAACAAAATATCCGAGGAATTTATACACAAATTATATGAGCTCAAACTCGAGGGAGTTACTAGGAGCTACTGAAGAGTTCCACTATCCACCTCCTGGCTCTATCATCAGATCAGCTCGAAGATACTAAATTATAGCTTTGTCTACCAAACTACATATACGTGCAAAGTTTCATTTCGATACGACAACTAGAAGTAGGTAAAAATTGACTTCTAAGATTTTATTACATTGTTAGTTAGTGTTACAAGTGAAGCTATTAAAAGCGTGTTAATAAACAAATAAATACAATTTAAGTGTCCGTTTCTAATGTCAAAATAACATCTTTTTACTAAATGCATATATGAAAGTATATACGGTACTTATAACAAAAAACAATTAAAATAAATGTCTGTTTGTTTGTTCCAGCTAATCTCCGAAACGGCTGGACCGATTTTGATAAAATTTGGTATGGGGGTACTTTGAACCCTGGAAAGAGACATAGGATTTTTTGATATACTACGCGGGTAGAGTCGCGGGCGGAAGCTAGTGAACCTAAATACGATTCTATTTATTCTAAATAGAATCGTATTTAGGTCCGTTAGATGCTGTCTTTCGTATGAGTCCCAGATATATTTTTCGGAAGAAGTTTGAATGAACTTGGAAGGCTTTCAGCTTTACGACTGCTGTTTGTACCATTCTAATGTAAGCATGATGTGTCCTGCACCCCTAATTGCGTTTCCGCACTTTGAATTACAATCTGAACCATTTTGAAGGATATTGTAAATCCATTGCTTCATATGCCTTTGTAAATTATTTGTTAATATTTCACCAATTTTAATTCTGAATAAAATATTATTTATGAATTATGTTTAACTGTCATAATGAAGTCTATTGCTATTGTTAGTGTGTTACGCAATTACTCCGCTATGGTTAGTACTTTCAGTGTAAATATTATCAATCTAAAAACAAATTGAAAAGTTTTATGGTTAGGTCTTAGAATTACGTTGATATATTGGCAGAATTACCAACCAGGCCGCCTCCTGCCAAACGAATCTAGGTCCGTAATATTATTCTTAGTGCAAATAACTGGAAACAAGTAATTACAGCAGAAGTAATATGTGGTTGCGTCTGCGATGAAAACGATTGAAAAAAGTAGCAGTGTTGAAAGGTGTTTAAAACAAAAAAGGTTATAATAATACGTTATGGAGACTCCATGGGAATAAGTAAATTGATTTCTATTGAAAAGTGTTGTTTTTACATAAAATGAATATGTGTGGAGTATAATGATCAGGTTTGGAACGGAAGACGAAGAAATTGAAAAACATTCGCAAAAGTAGATAGTATCATCATCTACTTTGCTGTTTGAGGTGTGCAGGTACTCGACTGCGCGACGCTAAGGAGGGTAATATTATGTATTTGTTCCTTTGAAGCGCTTTAGAGACCAAACGCGTGGGCCGAAATTGATGATTGTAACGTCAATCATTTGTCTTAATCTTGTGAGTGTTATTACATGACAGTACCTAATCAAAATTCAATATGGCGACAACCAACCATAATGTGAAAATAAAAAAAAAATTAAAGTCAACGAATTATGTTAAGTGGGGTATCCTTGAATACTTAAGGCTTGGTTTTCTATCTTTATGTTTCTCTAATAAGCTTTCATTTTGAATGACCATTTAGGATTTATAACAATTTCAAGTTGGTTAGCAACCATTTTCACTTATAATATTTTCAAAACTTATAATAAAGCTGTGACAATCGTATAAGTATCTTATTAACACACACTCTCTCACACACACACACAAAGATAGTGTACACCAATGAGCATGTGTGCATCTTATATTTCGTTTCCTTGTTATATTTTTCTTTTTTTTTTCTTTTGTTTTATTGCATACTGTTATTAATGATCCACAAATGGGCGAAGACACTGGCTCCTGTAACACAGGTTGCTACCTAGCTCAGGAGTTAGGGCTTCAAATAAAGTTTGTAACTGCTGTATTTGTGTCCATAAAATTATTATGTCGTGTCGTTATGTCGTTTATTAACGTGAAAAATAATAATTATTATATAATTATATTAGGTAATTGTTAAAATCGAGTAAAAAACTCACCCCCTTATTCATAAAACTTATCAAACCTATTTTAGTTAAAATGGGGTTTGTCTCTTTCTTACACACAGAAATGACAACGTGACAGATAAAGACAAACGTTCTATAAACCTATTTTAGCTAAAATAGAGACAAAATAGGATTATGAATAAGGGGGTCAGAATTTTACTGCATTGAAAGATAATTTTAACGACCGTTACCTAAAGCGTTACCTACTTAATAATATACAAATAAATAAAAACTAAGAAGTGTAAAATAAAAAAATAAAAAAACAAAAAACCCGACTGCGTAGAGAACATTAAAAAAGATCGAAACAAGATGACCTATTTCTAGAAGTAGTAGTCGGAGGAAATAAATAGGTAATCAATTGATATCTAAGCTTACCAAAATAAGATAAGATTATCTTTAGATAAGATGATATTAGCAAAATTCTTATTTATAAACGCTAAAAGGTCGCTAAGCAATTGCAGCCTTATTTATTAAAATCTCGCCAATCACTGATAAGCCACTGTTTAGCTCAGATTCCTACTCGTATAAAAAATAATAATTAGTAAGCTCCTAATCAATGATTAACTAATTTATTTATAAGCTCTAGTTAGCAGGTCGCGAAGCAAAATAGATAATCGACTAAAAACAGACTTTTAAGAACAAAGTTATCAAAACCACGAAATTATGGGATTTCAGATCCGAACGACGTAGAACAATTGAGGAGCGTCGGAACGAAAACCGATATATCCAATTTACCATATTTTTCACAAATTAAAAAAAAGCTTGTAAGTTTTTTAATGATAAAAAAGTGGAAAATTATAGCATGTCAATTTGCAGTTAAAGTGACATCGATTGATGTGTGAAACTTGACGGAGGGTAGATACTTAATTTAGCGAGATACTTGGCGGACAAGTTTGGAAATATCGGTTTTTGACGCGATCATTTGGATATATCGGTTTTTGACGAAACCAAAATGGATATGTCGGTATCTGATATGATCAAAACGGATTTATCGGATTTTGGTAAAACCAAATTATAGTTTTGTATCTTATTTCTTAAATTAAGTATGTATTTACATGCTAATTTTCTAAACTCTCAAATGACGTTAACTCGCAACTTACAATTTTGAGTTATGACAGTATTTGGTTTCATGTGCGAATTATATTGATTTATTTTGTACAGTAAGTAAATTGGTTTAATGTCATTTACTGTACTTTCTTGATTAATGTCTTGTCCTATAACACAATCCTCTAAAATAGACGGAGAACAAATCATTTCCAACAATTATTTATCGAAAAATCTAAGGCACACAGTAAAAGCAGTAGTAGGTAACGGAAAGGAGAACCAAAGAATAAGGACAACACAAAACGGGAAGAAACTTGATAGCGAGTTGACATAAACGACACCCAGCCAATCACGTGAGGGTAAGGCGAAGTATTTACGAAGAGCGTTCAGATATTTTTTTTGGGAATCGATTTAATAAAAGAATAAAAATCGATTAAGCTTTTTTGTAAACGTGTACCTAATCGGAATTTGAACCAACCATTGTTGAATTGTGTAAAACTTAATAAGAACTATCGGTTTTTAATCCAACAACAAGAACCTGTTGAATTTAAAAATTTATTTGTCGGGTTTTGATTTGACCACAGTATTTTGATATTTTTTTTAAGATGGATGTAACTGTTTTTTAATTGATTTCTTTTCTGAAGGGTGTATAATTAAACATTTTGTAACAGAAAAAAAAAAAAAAAAAAAAATAATGTCTTAATTAAGACATATCGGTTTTTGTTCCGACGCTCCTTTATAATAATGTTGAAACGCCGCCCGGAAGTGACGGAGGAAGACATACAAAGCTCCTTTAAATCCGCTACGAGAGTGAAAAACTACTACATGTTCTTTATTCGAAGTACACATCGTCGGGTGAACCGCCGACGACATGATGAAAGGATTTATAGGGAAAGCTCAATCAGGAGGAGGCTCAGTAGGTGCTCAGGAGGTTTGAAGAGAATGAGTTCGTGAGGAAGCTCATCTGAGATCGATAGAGAGTGCAATGTGTGATATTACTGTTTATAAATATTGAAAAGTTAATCATTGATGCTTACTAATTAGTAAACTAAACTGGCTAATCAGCGATTAGCTAGATTTTTATAAATAGGGTTGTTTATGTAAGCGCTGACCAGTCATTTGGCCAGTCAGCGCTCGTTCAAGAAAAATGTAAACAAGACTTTACTCGTATCGTAGGCTATAATACGTTGCAAGAGTCTGAATATGTATTCCTCGCGGTAACGAAACCATATCGCGCTTGGGGACAACTTCGGGTGACCGATTCTTATTGTTTCCCCGAAGCATCTTAACCGCCGCTGGCACAGAATACTTAATAGTATTACGCTGGATAGATTTTAATATTTTTAACCGACTTCAAAAAAGGAAGTTCTGTATTCGACCCCTATGTATGTATGTTTGTATTTTCTGTTGTAGATGTCACATGTCTCCGAATTTTTGGTACTAAGACATGCTGGTTTCCTTCACCGTTTTGAGAGCAGTGGTGATGAAATAATTTACACAAAGTAAAGCGCCTGTCTGGGTTTGAACATAATACCTCTATAAGTCGTAAGTTGCGGCCGATGGAACCGAATCGTAGCCAATAATTTTAGGGAAACATCAATTCTAGAAATCGAATTCAGAAAACCACAAGAAGCAGTTAATGCCTGCCTGATAGGCAGTGCCTATGCGCCACCCAGATCCAATCTAACCCAAGAAGGAACAACTCCGTTAAAACAAATGATGGATGTCTGAATATCCAGGTATACCCTTATCAGTTTCAAGCTGCGAGTAAGCTGAGAACTATCGCATTAGTCATGTCAAAGATCGCAATAGTAATATTTCGTGATAGTATCAATAACATTATCACGCTTACGTCGATCGTCGAAGTGGTTACCTGTGTTGTAGAGGACAATATCATTAGTTCCTTAGTATGAGTTTATGGAGTACTTATGCTTATGGCAATATTACATGGTTCACTTATGCCATTTAATTTGGATTATGTTGGTTGAAGCAAACAAATTGTTTCGTTTAGGTAAGAAAACTTAAAATTGTTTCATTCAATGTCGACAATTTCTGCGTCTTTGAATCAAAGTGAATCATTTGGATGAACCTTGTTAAATTTTCATAGGGTAAAATAGGTTTTTATGCTGCATTCGAAAATTCTGTGTAAATTGCCTTGCAAATCATCTAATAGACAAGGATTAGAAAGTAAGGCAACAGATATAAGATGAGTGCCGTATTTCTTGAGCATCATCTGGGGTGCTTGAAGAGTTACCCAATATATTTCACGCACCCATTCGGCCATTCCCAATTACTGAATGTCTTTATCAACATACATAAATAACGAAGTACGATACTTATCTGTGTTGTGCTTTCGCAAAAAACTTTATCCAACCATAAACACGAGTGACTGATAGTCTTTTATTATAGGTAAATCAATAACGTACTGGTATTTAACAGTCTAAAGCTGCACCTAATTCGATGTTTACGATAATTGGCATATTGATTGGTAGATTGCATCAGCTATTTATCTCTCAAAATAGGTTACGTTAGCGATTGTACGCGATGAACAAAACCTGTTTATTAACATAGTGCTCTCATGTTTTAAGTTAATAAAGTAATAATTTTGTTATTATTGAAGAGTGCGAGAGGTGAAGCAAGTATTATCTGCTATATTTTACCATAGGCCATTGTTTCTGTTTGGAAAGAGTTTTTAGTATTTTGTATATGGCCTACGCAAATGTCGTGTGACGGGTCGTTGAGCTCACTAAAATAGGGTTGAGCTACACGTTGACTGATGCATCCATGCCGTCTATTGGGACAGGTCAACTTAAAGCTGCAATGGCTCTTTGTTCAAAATACCCCTCCAGACATGGCCCGGCATTGTTAGACTCACATAAAATCCCAATAATATACTTTTTGGACTTTAAAAAGAGACGATGAACTCTGAGTTTATTTCGGCATTTCTTTTCAAGGATCAGTTAGCAAGGAAGTGCCGGTGCCATCTAGTTTTTAAAATATTGACGTATCAAAGTGTCTTATAAGATCTACCTACATGAATAAACATTTCATTTCAAAGGTTAAAGGTGCTTCCCATGCTGGAAAAATAACAGGCTTCACAGATATTTCAACTCGGCCATCGAGCGAAGGGTGCAATGATAACTGCTTTTATATATTTTCACGAAACGAACTTCGAAATAGGTTATTCATAATTTGTAATTATCTTTTCTGTTAACGATGAGTGAACTCTTATAAACAATTATAACTAACCACTAACTTTTGTTATATTCATTCGAAAGTTCAAAACTTGGCCCCAATTAACCATAGGCGTATTTAATTTAATTACGAAATAAGTTAATGCTTCCCCAGGCTTCAGAACAGTACACAGTAGCTATTAGATTCATATCACAATATGACAAATTGCTAATAAATCTTCCGTTAAAAGCTTTAACCAATAAATAAAGCCTGCAGCACACAAACGCATACATCAATCTAATGCAACATGTATTTGCATAAGCGAATCCTCGACGCGGGCCATCCATCACGGCTCTGCGGAATAATTAGCTAGTCGCTTTCGCAATCATCGGAAAACGTTTCTAAATGGCTCCGACAGCTTCCTTACAGGCTGCGATTAAATACTGATAGCCGGCAGCGAGGCTATTTGTCGTGGAACTGACGGCTAGACGCGTGTGCTCCATGGTCTGGAAAAGCGATGAGCGATGCTGTTTTGTTTTTAGATGTGATGATCGTGAGGAAGATTTTGATGACAACCTTTTTGGTGAATGTTGTTATGACGATTTTGGTAAAGGAAAGTGAATAGTATTACAAATCTCACGGACGGTGTTCAGCTGCCTGTCTGACCTGTAGTTTCGACAGTAATCCTACGTCTTGTCAGTTCTCAAGGTCTTGTCTGTCGATCTACCCGAGGGTCATGTTGGACAGTCGAAGTTTATGTTTGACGGTGATAGATTTCTTCGACGAAAGCTGAGTGAGTAAACACCGTCTGTAGAAGATGCTGTCATTGAAAAGCCACATTTTCTGCACTTCAGTGTTCAAAAGTACAGGCGGGTCCTATGAACTATATACAAGAATTACGATCTAAATTGTCCAGAAGTGGCACAAATCGAGCATGCTATGAAGTGAACTAAATGCTCCAGACTATTCTAAATGGCCTGAACAGCTTCCTTACGGCCTGCGATTAAGAACAGATAGCCGTTGGCACAGTTATTTGTCGCTTTCTGACTGGCTCCTACTCTAGGAAGATTAGTTGCGCTTGCGCCGGTTGCCGATCGAGAGCCGTACTGTTAGGCTTGCGGGTAGTTCGATTGTCAGTTATGAAATTGTTGTGAAGATTGATTGTGGTGATTGACTTCGATTGTGTTTTGTTAAGGTCGCTTTTATGTATTTTGATCTTTGTTGGCCTTTGTTGTTTATGATTTTGTCGTAGGTAGAACGGTTTATTCTATTTCACAATGCAGATTAGTAGCTTTGAAACTCTTAAGACCTTTTTTGATGATAAAAATGTGTATGTGCACGGCGATGTCACCTTTTTTGCAAACCTCGTGAGACTTTACCGTACTTTTCATTTACATACTTAAATGATATTCACACGGTCATTGCGTTACATTACTTGAATACCCGTTTTCACTAATTAAATTCTATGGCTAAAGAAAGTACTTTTATTGCTCAAACGGGAAAGCAATCCACGAGAAAACTAGTGTGAAATTTAAAAATACGTATCTAATGGAATGCAAGGAGATTCTGTGTTCTCACGTGTCGATGGAGCCAGTTCGTCCATCCATGTTCGGGCACGTCTTTAATCGACATACTTATCCGACAATTTTCTCAAGAAAAAGAAGTTAGTTTAGGTCCATTAGGCCGGTAGCAGTAGATTTTCCCGTAATTGCGACGGACGCATCACACAGCGACCGTCACGTGCACAAATCGAAGCTTCTCAAGTAATCAGTAGTAGGTAATTTTGTAATTTATTTAGCGGAAATTCTTCGCGTACCGTTCACTCAATAACGGATTCCCCACACTTCCTTTTCGCACACGGAGCGCGATAATCACCTCCCTTTGGACATTGTCGCGGTAACACGTGCAGCGGTAACCAGCGACCGGTTCCCAAATTACTACTCGTTAATGATTACCTCTCCATTTAGTGTGATCTTATGCATTCTCACCTCGGTCGTTGCCTCTTAGCGGCTGATGCAATCGCCCTCCACTTTACGGCGTCACTTCTTGGCTGCATTTATTATTTACTCAAAACTTATGAAGTTTGCATTTCCCTTTCGACCAGACAATAGAGCTTTCTAAAGCTAACAGTATAAAACTTTGCTATAAACACACACGTAGCGTTTGTTGCGTGTCTGTATGTTTGTTCGTTTGTCAGTTTAATGAACGGGCCTGCTCGCGTCACGGACATTAACTTCTCAACGTGTACAAACTTAGTTTTTCTTGTACTTACATCAAAGTTTCTAATGCACAAAGTCGAGAATAGTGTGTTGAGCGTTAGAGTTGGTATCATTTGTTTGCGGCCCAAGTTCCGAGTCGATAGACAGATCAAATAGAAAGGTTACGACTGGTGGGCGTGACCTTTATGACTTGTGATTTTGAGCCCTTCGAGAATGTGCTGTTGGGAAACATTAGGCGTGTCAGCGTGTGCGTCCTACAATCGATCATCAGCTTATAATAGCTGTACAACCTAGTAACAATGATCGAGGGCAGAATTTCTCGGTACAAAACCTATGTCGTGATATTTTTGACGTATAAAGCGGAGTTGGTGTCGTGATTACGTTTGCTCGTAAAGACATGACTCCGTCGTTCAAAAGGTTAAACATTGACAGAACGACTGTAAAATGAATATTATCTACGGGTTTAGTGATCGATGCATTGTATGGCTTTTTGACCATATTTGTTCAAAGGTTATGGAACACGATATTTCAATCGGTTCGGATCTATCAATTTGTTTACTGCACGACTGGATGCTATTGTTGCAAGCCAACTTTGGGACTTTAGCGATTGAAGATAGAGGGAGCAATAATGTACTTTTACTTTAAGATTTCGTGGATTTAAGTTTTCATTACTGTTAACAGTGAAGTCCAACAAATAATTACCTGCTGACATTACGCGCGTCGTCAAATCATTATTGTTTTATCTTTATCTAAATGTCACTTCAAAATGACATTAAAACGTTTTACTGCCCGTCTGATTTGGTGTTTATTGTACTTCATAGTAAATAAGTAATCTTTTAGCTTGTTTTAGTCTTCGCCCTTAACTTTCAACAAGTAAATCAAGCAAGCTTTTTAGGTAAGCCCAAAGTTACTTCATATTACAAAAAAGGGTTCCCAATTTTTGTTTTTGTGTTTTTTGTTAGCTAACTCTACCTTAAATATGGAGCTTTAAATACATACCTACTAGGTCAAAGTATATACGTTAGCAGTAAATAATAACAGGTGATATTGTGTAATGGCGGCAAAAACGTAATGACTAGAGTTTATTATAGTAAATTAGGTGCGTACCTAACGGGGAAATATCAATTAAACCGATGGATGGCTGCGCGGGCGCGGGTCGAGGGGCGAGGGGGCTAATCAGGTCATGGAAGGGAGATATTTGTTTTGTTTTAAAAAAATATGAAATATACTCACTAATTGTAGCTGACTTTACTTTTGTTTTTTGAGAAAGGGGCGGGTAGCGGAAGGAACCAGATAGTGATAGATAAAGGTAAAATGGTAGATCGAAAACTACGGAATGCTCCTGGACCCCAGACCTATGATAGTAAGAGGAACCACACCCTAGGCAGTAAGACTCCAATATCACTCTCCATACCGACTCCGCCCTAAAATAGATGGAGGATATCCATGATGATTTTTCCACAGACTAAAAAAGGCCTCCGCCAGCTTGTTAGGTACGCTTCGACCTCTAAACTGCAACTACTAATATGATGAAACTTAGCACAGAAATAGCTTAGCATCTACTTGGACAATGACACAGGATGCTTAATCTACAAAACTAAGATAATATTCACATGTAAGCAAAGCATTGAAACGTATATTTTACAATAGTGATTGCGTGGTAATGAATTACACCGTTGTTTTGAATTATGGGCAAAACATTTTACTGCACGGATTGTATCTCTGAGTTATAGTGAGACATAAAATCGTCATCGACTCCATGCAGATGCTTATTTCGTAACTGTCAGTTCCATGCGTTTAGCTTAAACCTAGCAATGTTAAGTTTCACTCTAGTACCTTGAAAACTGTGAGGTGCTGCTCAAGCTTTGCGTATTCTGACAATTTTTACCCGACTACGGCAAAACCAAAAGAGGGTTATGATTTTAACAGGCTATGTAAGTGTGTTTGTCTTATAACTCCTAAACTACTCTGGATGACTACGGTTATATGAAAACCGATTTGATTTCTTTTTTGTAATCTATCTGGCTAGGCTTAGGCTAGGTGGAGCGACGATTTTTGTATAGTGGCTGGTAGCAGCTGGATGAGAGTTTCCGAGAATCGAGATGAATGGTGTGATAATGAAGACGCCTGTGTAAAGAAGAAGTATGTCTAACAGGGGACTGATATAGGGTTATGATGACGATGTATCCCTCTTTAATGTAAACGGTTTTTCTCACGGGTTTATCCGACTAGTTCCAAAGTCAAACGGAACCCTAAGTCATGAGCTCATCACGCAGATAAGTCGAGTTGAAAATATGAATACCTATAATGAATAATAAATAATCTCAGCCTAGAAAGTTAAATTATCACATAACAATACGTATTCCTTGAAAAGTTAGGCATAGGTGTACCTATTATAATAATTAATCATTTTTTTTTTCAGAATAAATTTACATTTTATATATTGTTAGTAAAAAAAAACTTATTTTATTTAAATTATTACCAATCCACCCACATTTCGCCAGCTGTGTTTAGGTCTCTAAAGTAAAATTATATCACTAAACTGGACCAATTCCGATTTGACCTGTTCTCCGTAACCCAATTCAGATCAGTCATCGATCCTCGAGCTGATTGCCAATAATTGGGTCCGTCATAGGTAGAATCCGTTGAATCACCAGGGTTTTTTGATCGATCAAAACCCGATGACAATGCACTCGACACTGGCAGGTTGGAAAACCGTTGACGTCCTACAATATTAACCCTTTGTCGCCTAAGCGTTAACACCTATAAAATATGTATAACCCGTACATTTCGCTATGTCATATAAATTGTTCCATCGGTGACAATTACTGGAGTATTTTAACTTTTTAAGGTCACAATGTTGGGTACGTTCGACCGGTGTAATTGTTCACTTGACGAGGGTCTGACGGACCAACCCGTGGCCTGCCGGCCGGCGTGGCGGCGTTTGAGGGTTTGATCGCGACTGCCACTCCTGTTTTTTCAATGTTCAATTAGCAATGTTTGTAGCGCCATTGCTGTAATTATGCTCCGAAGCTAATGTAGTTACGTTTGATAGCTGACTGAAGTGTTGGACTTTGTTTAAAAATTTAGTCGATGTGGGTAGCGTGTTTGTTTGTTAAGTGTAATGGCGATCCCCTCGTTGGGCGAGAAAAACGAAAATGAGCGGATTGTGATCGTTCATTTTGAAATTCTCAATTGTATTTTCATTTACTGTGCATCCTTGTAGGCTTGTATTCGATTGTCAAACTAGTATAACATAGACATAAATAATTTATTTAAGGCCCACAAAAGAAATAGCACAACAAACAAAATCCCAATGGAAAGATAAAAATTACATGAATTAAAGAAAATATAAGACGCCACATACACAAAAAAATGTGGTGAAGTGAAGGCAGTGCAAGTCAGTGTTTCTATAGCATCTTTCACAAACATTTAGTATGTTTTCCATCTGCAAGTTCATGTTAATGACTCCATCCCTTTAGATCTCCTATTTAATCACACACATAAGAGTCTAATAAATATACAATAGTTCCCACTGCTGGGACACAAGCCTTCTTTCTGTGAGAGGAGTGGGCCGTAATCCACGACGCAGGCCCAGTGCGGGTTGGTGGATGTCACTTGTCTTCGAATTGTTGGTTCTAGGACATACCGGTTTCCTCACGATGATTTTTTTCGTTTCGAAAGTAATGAGTAATGACACAAATTAAAGTGCCTGTCTGGGTTCGAACCTACGATCTACAACTCGTAATTCGCGGCCGTCTCCATTGGGCCACCACGGCTCAATAAATAAATAGTACCTAGTAATAATCCAATAAATAAGTGAATCATTTGTTTTGATCTTTCAATGTATCTAACTCATACCACAGCTTACCCACCTAAATTAACTCATTACGTTTAAATTAAAGTCCACCACAGATAATCTTAACATGTCAAACCTTCCCAAGCTCTAATAGTAGATAGGTACATCTATCTCGGCCTATCAGATCCACCCACTAGGTCGCGTCCATTTCCATGCGGCCCGGAAGTCACGCGTGGTGATGACATCAGGGCACGAACCTTCGACGTGTGTCGGTGGCCTGATAGGCTCTGATTGGCTGATAGTGTAATGAGTAGGTACAGGTGGGTAGCAATGGTAATGAGGGTTTTGTTTATGTTAGTAATAGATGAGGAGGAGATGGTTTTTTTTTTTTTAAGTTTGGCTTTCATTGATAAACCTTACGAAGCACATGCTTTGGCTGTGCATTATTCCTGTCACTGTCACACAACTGTCAAACTACAAGTGCAAACAATGACATCAGAGGGACGATTTTAGTAATTTTAGGTACGTTTACAGTCTCAATCGTTCAAAAATACCTCGAATTTCCCTATATTTTTTGACAAGTTTTTGACATTGATTGTCGCTGAGATGAGGTTGCGATTAGATACTTAACATTTTTCAATACGGGAATTGGCCTCTGGACACGACTTCGACTATGATGGCAATGAGAGATTTGTTTGTATTACTAATTGATGAAGCAAGAGATGGTTACTTTTCTTTCAAGTAAGAACTTTAGACGAGATTGATGAAAGTTTCAAAGCCGAACCGAGCCGTTGACGTGTTACGTTCATGTTACGTTATCTTGACTGTGCATAATTCCTGTCACTGTCACACAACTGTCAATCTACGTGCTAAGTAACGTTTATTAATTTCGACCATAGTGTTAGGTATCTGACCATGGAGCTCCGTTCTGGAAAATGATCGATGAAAGACATGATTTTCTCATATTAATGGGTCTTTTGTTCATTCTCGTCAATTCAGAAGCAGAATTCGGATTATAAATTGCAATATGATACAGTACCCGGCGATAAATATTGCACATCGATCTTTGGAAAGAGACAATCGGCTAATTTCGGTTTCGTAGAGCGTTATCTCTATCGCACGAAATACAAACAGTCCGGTATCTATTAGGAGCTGTTAAAACAATTATTATGATTTGCTTCTTTTGATAATTCTTTTTATTCTTTGTATAAAATACACCAATTTTTCTATAAATGATTGCTTTAGGTTGGGGTAAAATAAAAAGGTTCCCCTATTTTTCCTAAAGATGCCATAGTACAACTTTAAATTATTTAAATTTGGGGGTGTTAACAACTCTAGATATATATTTTGAACTGGACGCGACCGCACTCTATCGCACTTGAACAACGACTGACAAAACGTCAGTTAACGTCACATAGGTAGTGTGCGACAGAGATAACGCACTACGAAGCCGAAATTAGCCGATTGTTTCTTTCCAAAGGTCGATGTGCAATATTTATCGCCGGGTACTGTACTTAGATATCTAAAAGTGTTCTGCCTGATATTGGAAAAGTTTGAATTTGGAAACAAAATTTTTATGCAAATTCGTCATTATAACAAAAAAAAAAGACGGGTTGCACTCCGGGAGTGCCGGCAGAAGTGAAAACTTGAATATTAACGTTGAAATAAACCAATTATTAATTTAATTAATATTACTCATTTTTTTTCAATATTTCTGCGTCACTTTTTTCATTAATAGATGCACTTTGTTCAATTTCAATAATTTTAAACACTTTCGGTCTTATTCATAAAAAAAGCCTATTGAAGGTTTAAACCATTCATTAGTTAAAATGCTTAATAGGCCTTTAAAACATTCGATAAAATTTTGTATTCATAAACGCTTCATAAACGTTCTATAACTAGAATGTCCTACAACTTCTAAATGTTGCCATTATAATGAAGTCATCCAACAAATTGGCCAACACATTAAATCGGCATACGAGAATATCTGTCTACGAACCGAATATTTGTGTCCATAGACATTATTACGTATGAAAAACTAATTTATTGTCTACAGTTTCAACAGTTTTGACGCGACAACGTCATGGTCGTCATGGAAACAATATGAATATGCCAATGAATAATTTGATATTGTATGTGTCAAACTAAAAAACTTTTGAATATTTTTTTTGTATTTAAAATAAATGAAATTAAGACCGGAGACTAGTTGCAATAAAGGGCAAAGAATTGAATATTGGTTGGAGCAGGATAAGGTGTGTACCTACTGTTACACCTAAAATGTGTTCAAAGTAAGTTATGTTTTGTAAACATTCTCAATTTCTTATACTTATGCTTGCTTTTGCTTCTAATCCTTAGATTTTTTGGAAGAATTGGTCAGGGAGAGGTCTCCATAATAGAAAATAAAAACACTGACACAAGCACTAACGCTAAACAGGGGCAGCCTGGCATGATTTACGAATTAGGTGCCTATCCAATTTACAATTTTACGAAGAACTTCGTTTGCCTGTACAAAACTCATTGTAACAAAAAAAAAAACTCGCCATAAGAATAATAATGACTGTTATTTTGATGCCGCTACTGATTAATTAAATCAGTATAAATAAGATAATGAAGAGAAAGAATTTATAACATTAGTTTTGTATTTCAGGTCAATAGGACTAGTAAAGATGGTGCTTCACTACGAATAGCAGAAAATGAAACGGCCTACAGAAGAGATGGCACAGATGGCAAATGAAAAGCAAACATTTTAAAAATGTTGTTCTGCTTGCACAAGTTTTAGAAGCCAAATTAGAGTTTAGAGTATTGTTCAGCCGTGAACAGGCAAGAGTTACATACGCCAGCGTCAGCATCAAGAGCGACATACATTCGTTCCACATAAATTAGTAATTAGTAAATGAATAAATTAGTCATCAAGCTGGAGTAGAGTTTGATTCATCTTCCATAATATTCCTCTCACTATGGCCAAGACACCTTTAGCCATCACCAGTTCTATGAGTCTGTGGGACCGGCAATGACAAAACTATTTCCTGTGTACACACTGCACGACGTGCACAAACCCCTATTCCTACCCAAATTCTGTCTGTTCCCGTAGGTCTCCCGTAGGCTTGTATGATAGGTTAGGGTGTTAACATAACTAGGGTGTTAAGTAGTTGCTGTAGGTTTATAATCAGTAGGGTGAGGTAACCATAGATACCAGGCTCAATTGTTACAAACTTAGCCACACTGTATGCATTTGGAATAACAGCCGTACTAAGCTGTAAGTCCCGGTGCGTACAAGTATTATAAAAATAAACTGATATTTGTATACAAGCTTTTTATTAATGAACTACTCCCTTCTCTTTTACTTTAGATCTTGTTGGCTCAAAATATTGCCACTTCCACGTTGTCGTCGGTGGCAGCGCAGAGGTCACTTTGACTGCATGTTTTGGGTAGGACAAATAAGGCAGGATAGGACGTGGAGCATGTTTTGCAACATAGCTTCACAGCCACACCCTACTGGAGCATCTCCCTGCAGGGTGTAAACTTCCGTGGTCGACACGGAAGCATTGTTTTCACACAAAAGCAGCAATGTCCCACAGTATTTCTTGTTGCTATAATGTGCTTCGTTATATTTTTCGTCGCTTCTATTTTGTATTGTAGGTAGGTATATAATAATAAATTAAATTGGTTAAACAGATGTTCAAAATAAATTAAATACAACTGCGGCTCCTCGAAGTACTATTGTTTACGAAACTGACTTTTCAAACATTTGTACGTCAAATGTCATTTTCTTCGGCCATCTTTGTCGTGTCTCACTTGGTTCACTTCGGTTGGCGCCGCCGTAGAAAGAGATGGGTGGGGGGGGGGGGGAAATCTCTCCTGACGGTCACGTGTCCTGACGCGATGCCCTGACGCGAGTTTAACATTTTTTACCCATTACAAAAAGTGTTCAACGCCGCTAAAGCAGTTTTCACTTCAAAAAGTCCTTACTTATGTACGTATGTATAGTGTATGTATGTTGATGTATTTTTCTATACTTTTATATCTTCTACTGAATCTAAAAGTAAACTAAGCATCCTATGGTTATTACTTCGGCATTCGTTTAATCGCAAAATTGCGATCAACCCGTTACGTGCTACAGGCACAAATGACCATCGAATTCCAGCATCGTCACACAATGGCCTATTGTGTACTTGAACAGATCGCTACACACTTTATTAATGACTTCAATTAGTCAAAGGAGACGTTTAGTACGCCTATCTTGAGGGAACTAGCGAAGTAGCGACTAATCTTAGGATTAGCTTAGCATTTGCTTTATTAAGCGCAACAAAACAGGTTGCGTATCCTGCAACTGATCTCTCCGAAAAAAAATAAATAAACCGAGTTTGCTTATGACCACACGACTGAAGTGAAACTTCAAACGTATTTGGATATGAGAGGAAAAGATAAAGAAAATGTGCGCGCGCACTGCTTTCTCTTGCTTATATCCCCCACTCAACTCCCGTTCGCCTCGCCCGATCACACTTTTCGTAACGCTTACGTCACGCGTTCGCCAGCTCACTCCCCAAGTCAAGCGTGCGTAAAGAAATTTCACTTCAAAAATTAGTCTGCCTTCCTACACTGGTGGATCATACGAGGGTTTCTTCATAAAAAAGGCTCTCTCAAAGAGAAGCGGGCCTACACAAGCGACAATCGCTTTAAAAGCGTTTCGTATTTCTACAACGACCTTCATGAGGATTAACATATACTTACAGGGTGAAATTGAAAACATGCCACAAATCGAAATGGGAGATTTGTACTCATCATTATGAACAACTTTTACTATGGGATCAAACCTGAAATCGCGTAAAAATATCAGCTCTTCCCTACATTTTATGTTCGCATAACTCGTCAAAATTTAGGGAACAGCTGACTTTTTTTTTTGATTGGGAAAATTTTACAGTTTCGGGTAGCTTGAAGTGCTGGCGTCTATACCTTAGACTTTAAATTATTCTCAAGTTTTTATGCGCAAATAATGAGCAGGCAATTACTATTTATTATCACGATGTTGATAATAAATAGGAATTGCCTACTGATTATTCTTTTGTACGCTTAGCACACTATCGCCGACCCGTTAGAAAATCTGCCTAGATTCCGTTAGGCACTTGCTGAGAACGCACCTGAGTCCCATATTAGCTTTTCCGCTATCAAATGAATCCTAACCCTCGCCTCTTCCTTCATTAATCATTATTATTATCACCACAAGGCCATAACTGCGCCATTATCGCCGGTACAAGTGGCCATCGAGTTTTTCCGTCAAGCAACGCGCACCGACCATTGTGTATGTGTATACGCAGATCGAAGATAAGCCTTTATTACAGCCCGTTAGTGAATAATGCACGTATAAGGACCGGACATGTAATGTATTCATTGAAATATTCGCGTATCTAGCTGTGAGACATCGCAAGGTGTGGTCAGGGTTACCCACTGAGTTTGGGAGGGTTGGGTCGGTTTTGTGCGACGAAAGAATTGGGATACGGTTCGATGATTATGAGAGAGAAAGTGAGTGTTTCTGTCTTTTCTAATTTTTTTTTAAAAACTTATTTGCCAAGTGTGCAAAAGCGAATGGAATTTCGTTCCAACCTAAATTGAATTTGGAGTCAGTAGTACTGACTCCACTGACTCCAAATTCAATTTACACTAGGTAAGTAAATATCGGGTCAGCACTGACTTGTCTCGAGTTTGGAGTAAGTTACTCACCCTGTCTAAATCAGCCTTTACGCACACTAACGCGAACAGTAGCAATGGCTTTCATTTTGACAGTTCAACAACATGCAGATAAATTCAAACTTAAAAGCAATTGATTGGCCATATCCTTCAAAATGATTCAGATCGTGATTGAAGGTGTGTGACGCGACACCTATCGACCGTCTTTTTAACCGACGAAAAAAAACGGAGGAGGTTCTCAATTCGACGCGTATATTTTTTTTTTTTTTTTTTTTTTTTTTTTTATGTATGATCACGCATAACTTTTTACAGAGCAGTCCGATTTTGATAATTCTTTTTTTATTAGAAAGGGTATACTTTGAAGTTGGTCCCATATAAATTTGGAAAAAAAATTCCAACCCTAAGGGTTAGAAAACAGGGGATGATTGATTGTTCACTCACTGATTGTAATGTATGACCACGCTTAACTTTTTACAGAGTAGTCCGATTTTGATAATTCTTCTTTTGTTGGATAGGACATACTTCGAAGTTGGTCCCATGTAAATTTGGAAAAAAAAAACCTACCCTAAGGGTGGGAAAATAGGGGTGACTTATTGTTCATTCACAGATTTTAATGCTGAGCTGTGTATTACAATTAAAATAAAAGGCCTATCTATGTTGGTATATAAAGCCTGTTTTTTTTAAGTATTACATTATATTATTTAGTACTTATTATATTACACAAAAAATAATAGTTAAAGTAGGATTATATAACAGTTAATGTCTAAAGTAAGGTAGGTATTTTAAAAGTAATCAAACATTAAGCATGTAGTAATTAGTAAATTATAGCCTCAAAAAATTATAAAATAAAAACTTTTTAACAAAAAATTAAACCTCCGAAAAAACTGAAAAGCAAAAAATAATAAACTTTTTTTATTTAACCTTAATAAATAAGTTCTTAAACTAATGCAAGTATACCTAAGTAATTTTGAGTCGGCGCCAAACAATCAATGAACAAAGATTACTAAATTACCTTAAATTTAAAGAAATAAGCAACGTGAAATCTATAGCGATAAACATTAACATTTCAAACAAAAAATGCGCTCTCCGCACGACCACTCGCAACGAATTAATTTGCTTGTTTGGCGCCGACTCTAAATTACTTAGGTATACTTGCATTAGTTTAAGAACTTATTTATTAAGGTTAAATAAAAAAAGTTTATTATTTTTTGCTTTTCAGTTTTTTCGGAGGTTTAATTTTTTGTTAAAAAGTTTTTTGCCAACTTTTTTTGCTGATTTTGAGAATATTGGCTGATATAAGTTGCCTGGTAGGTTAAAGACGAAAAGCCTTAATACATGTTTATACTTATGTTAAGTATAAACATGTATTAAGGCTTTTCGTCTCAGAAAATGTAACTCAGCAGGTGGCGCCGCGTTTCCTAGTGGTTTCCTGTCTTTTTACCAATTTATCTGGGGTCGGCGTAGCACATGCTTTAATTAATTAATCAACACTTTTTAACTAATTTATAGTTTTCCTTAACAAAATACTCGAAACGAAGGCTTATTAGCCGATTCGCATGAAACGGGCGAATCGTCACTTTTAAATATTTTTTTTTTCTATACGAGTAGGTGCTCGCAAGTTAATTAATTTGTGGGCGAGTCGACAACTCCAGAAATATGCAGAACATATAAGAAAATAGAGAGCAGAGGAGAGCAGTGGTGGCCAAGTGGTAACGGCCGCGACTTACGAGGTGTATGTAGGTCGTAGGTTTGAACCCAGACAGGCGCTTTACTTTGTGTAAATTATTTCATCACCACTGCTCTCAAAACGGTGAAGGAAAACATCGTGAGGAAACCGGCATGTCCTAGAACCAAAACGAATCGAAGACATGTGACATCTGCCAATCCACACTGGGCTCGCGTGGTGGATTACAGCTCACTTCCTCTCACCGAAAGGAGGCCTGTGACCCAGCAGTGGGAACATTATAGGCTGATTATGTATGTATGTTATGTATAAGAAAATAAGACAAAACGAAAGTTAAATCTAAACTTAACAAACATGCACTTTTCATTGCAAGCCACAGAAAGGGCCATGTATATATAGATAATAATTTAAATGGAAGTATTTGATCTATGTCCAAGTATTTACCAAGCAGCATTAACAGCTGCTAATTGGAATAAATGGGGTTTCGAAGGAATTTAGAGTCAATGTCATATGTTAGTAGAGCTCGAGTGGTGAAGGAAATCATGGTTTTAATGCAATCACTGCCGAGTGCCGAGTGGCACTGCGACCTTTCAATGAGTGTTTGTTTAATAAACTGTGTATTATTCGTAATGGGACGTGGTAAAGGCATTATGTCGTAATTCTATGGGAAACACATTTGCAGTAAAGTCAGGTATTTCACTTGTTGGGTTTTGGTGTAATAGGTAATAGGAAGCTAGGTAAAACAGTTGTGTATTTGTGTAACACAGTTTATATATCTACTTATAAATACTTCGCACGGGCCACATACAGGGTAGCCGTGTGGCATTGACACAAACGTGACTAAGGTGAACTTCACAAGCGTACGTAGGCAATATATCTGAAACAACTCAAAGAGTTCGCTTGTCTGTGGAAACTTTGGTTGGTCGATTATTAAAAAAAAAAAAACAGCTGTTTCATAGAAAAGTGTAGGTAATACTTACGCGGTCAAAATGTATGGAACATGTTTTTTTTTTTAATAACCGACGAAAAATTTCAAAGCAGTTCGTTGCAGAATCATGTAGGTACTGCATCCATGGTTTCAGGTTGCGCGTGGATGTCCCAACACCCTGTATAACCTTTTCCAGTTTAAGTTTAGGTAGTGAGTAGCATAGCTCTTGACATAGATACAGATACACTTCGATAACGCAAGAGCAACTACTTCGCGTGCCAAAAATCCCACCAGCTTACGTACAAAAATCGTAAGCCACCACTTTAGCGCTCAGTCCTGTGTAGGTACTGCTGGCTGGGTGAGCGTGAGCGCTGGCGCTAGGCCCGGGGGTCGTGGCGTCTTTGAATCGATTTGATTTTCCCATCACTAAATAGTGCTTGTGACGTCATAGTAGGTAGTCAAAAATTGGCACGCTTGGTTTTCATACAGATCGTGATACTTGCGTTAGCTAGGTCTATTTATATCTGTGGCTCTTGACTATTGAGAATTCTAACTTTCTCGCTCTCGACCATCTCTACAGATGTCCTGAACACATCTACGAGTATTATCAAGTCAACAACCCGAACATTTCCTAAGAACTTGGCAGTTTTTAACTAACCCACAAACTGCACTCGCGGCCGTATAGACCGGCTCGACAAAGTCCCACTATCACTCATCTCGCATATTTCCACGTTACTCGTATTGTTCTACACACAGTTATGTTTAAATTAACGGGCCGCGTTTACGCCCATGTTTATCTAGAACATCTTACTGCATAGTAAAACCACACTAAAACTTATAGACAAAAGGTACATTTTGTTAAAAGTGCAATACAGTTAGAGAAGTATTTTTTTAGTTTTCGGTTGAAGTGCTTACTTTGTTAGTACCTATCCTCGTAGCCTTTCTGCTCGTTTTGTAGAACTTCCTATTTCCAATCGACATCATCAGTCTATAAAGTCCCCACTGCTGGGACACAGGCCTCCTCTCTTCGAGAAGGAGTGGGCTGTAAACCGTGCGGGCCCAGTGCGGGTTGGTAGATGTCACATGTCTTCAATTTTTATATGGACATGCTGGTTTCCTCACAATGTTTTCCTTCATCGTTTTAAGAGCAGTGAATAAAAAAAATGCAGAAATATTGACGCCCGTTTTGTCGTGTCGTCTTTTGGATATTTCTATAACCCTTTTTACACAGATTTTTTTGTTTGTAGTTATCTGTTATTTTTCTTTTAATAAAACTACGACGATATTATTGTATTAGTTTTCGCATGTAAACTGCATTTGAAAGCTATTGCTACTTTTAGTGTGGTACGCAATTTCACCGCTGTAATAAGCCTAGGTCAAAGTCAAATCGTCTATTTCAAATAGGCACTTTTGAACTTCAAAATTTTCAAATAAATATAATTAATTCTAGTCACCCGTTCCAAAAGGGAGTTTCGTATGGAGAAGAAAATGCTAGTAACTCCACCGTTGCTCTTTTTAACCGACTTTAAAAAAGGAGGTTCTGTATTCGACCCGTATGTATGTATGTATGTTAGTATGTCCGCGATTTTCTCAAAAACCTATGAACCGACTTCGACAATTCTTTCACTAATGTGATCTACATACTTTCAGGAAGGTTTTAGTATATAATACATTAGGTAATTATTTTTATGTACGAAGTTACGTGCATAAATGTACTGCATCTCCAGCATTTCTATGCGAATTTTGATGATTCTTCTAGTCGGTGTCTTCAATTCTTCAATGCACTATTGTTAATTGAATTTGTGTGGGGTAGGTACAACTAAAAAGTGAAAAATAAAAACGTTTTTACAAAAATAACAACCGACTTCAAAAAAAAAACACTACCGACACCGATTTCCGAAATTAAAGTTATTTTTCACTTTGTAGTGTTTTTTTTTGAAGTCGGTTGTTTTTAAATGTCTTTATTTTTCATGGTAAACCTTCTGCATTTTCTGATACCATGACGCTACGCAACGAAGGTGTGGTGATGACCAGTTGTTACCTCCAATCGAAGCGCTCACTGCTAAGCATAGTGCTATCGCGTAATGCTTGGCTGGGGTTTATTAGAGGCTCCGTTTAATGCCGTAGAGTTATACAATTTAAGTACAGTTATCATCGGCATCTGGGATTAGAGAAAGAAATTTTATCGAAGTTTTTGATTACGGTTCTTGTGTGTAGTAGATTTTTTCGGTTTTGATTCAACTTTGGAACAGATTTGGTAGTATTCGTCGATGTTCTCCAAAAAAAAAAAAACAGTTTTTGTTTTATAATTTTTAGATATCCCTACCGCGTCTGCGGAGTTTGCTAGCCGATTTAAAATAACACTTTTTTCAATAAAATCGAAGAAGCGTGTTGTTTGTCAAATAAATACGTTAACATTTTTTTTTTAATAGAACCTTTATTGTTTATAAAATTTATTTCTTCCCTTCTCATACAAATTATCAGCCAATTAAACAGAAATAAACACAAATTAATGTCCAAGCCACATAAACACATTTATTCTACAGAAAATAAATCGTTGTCTTACCTATAAATAATTGTTGAGTCATTAAGCTAATCAATTACCTTCTAATCGTAAAACCAGTGTATTTCTTCTAAGCAAACGATCAACTATCTAATTAATGCTTTAAAACCATAAAGTTTATGGTCTAAGCAGTTACCGTAAAAGTCAATACGGCATTTTTCTTGTAATTCCTTAGATTTGCATGAAAACTAAGCGTAATGTCCGGCGAATGAAGCAATTATTTCGTGAATAATTAAGGAAACGTATTACAAATCGAAGCACGGCTCTAAATTAAGTGCATGGACTAATTGAAGCGAGCAAAGCCGCGAGCAACAGCTAGTCGTGTATTTGATAAGGCGTGTTACATACTTGCGTTGATTATTTGCGACTTGCGATTTCGTCGATGTTTCGGAGTTTCTTGGGAGGAGCTTCTGTTTGCTTCATCATTTTGCTAACGTCCTTCTTATGCCGCATCTTGAACTATGAAGACTTTGTCATAGTAGCACTAGGTAGGTACAGTATAACTCATAAGAATGAGTAGCTGAGAATAATGTAGTGCTATTCTGTAAATATCTCACCGAGAAAACTTTGGTGAAGTGAGCTTAAAGCGCTTTATCTAAATTTTTACGGTGAAATTTTAAAAATAGCACTACTGAAGTCCCTTTAATTTAATCGCCATGTAACATTTTTACTGGTAAGGTTGGCTGTATCCACTTAAGCTGGAAGCCGACCCCAAGTAACCCCAACATGTTTTCACTTTCTAACTAACAAACAAACTTCGATTAGCAACTTTGTCATAATCTTTCATTAAAAAAAAAAACTGTTTTCACTTTCTAGGGACTCATCATCTGCCTAGCGAAGGCTAGACCAAGTTGCAAGGCAGGAAGTTTGTGAAAAGGGCTAAAGGATGCTGTTGGCTATTTTCTCAATACAACTGTCGATATCTACCGCAAGATGGACGGTAGTTATCACTCGTAATCGAGCTATCGTACTTCATACATTCACCTATATTAAATTTGTTGCATATTATGAAGATTAGTACTCGTAGTTGATCGATTTATTGTATTTATTCATAATATTTTCATTTATTTTAAAACTAGCTGCGCCCCGCGGTTTCACCCGCATACGTGTCGAACCCGTGGGAATATCGGGATAAAAACTATCCTATGTCCTTCCCCGGGACTCAAACTATCTCTATACCAAATTTCATCTAAATCGGTTCAGTGGTTTAGGCGTGAAAAGGTAACATACAGATAGACAGTTACTTTCGAATTTATAATATTATAAGTATGGACTAGTATGGATGTTCGTCCTAGTCAACCTTATTGTACCTACTTAAACTATAAGTGAATGTTGTATTCTCCTATAATTAGAAGAGCAGGCCGTAACCCACCACGCGGGCCCCGTGCGTGTTGGTAGATATCATAAGTCCTTGAATTTTTGGTTCTAGGACATGCCGGTTTCCTCAAGATGTTTTCCTTCACCGTTTTGAGAGCAGTGGTGATGAAATAATTTGCACAAAATAAAACGGCTGTCTGGGATCGAACCCAAACTCGTAAGTACTGGCCGTTACCACTGGGCCACGACTGCTCATCTTCTTCTTGTCTTTTTGTAAGCTTGCAAGTAATTGTATAGCCTCTGTCGGAGATCCAATAAAGAAATAAGATCGTTCAGTCGCTGCCGTCGATTGCGATTAACAGTATCATGTGCACACCGCCTAAGGGCGAACAGGTCTGTGCATCCGGATCCACAATAAATTACAGATTAGAAGCTAATGCAATTACATGCTGCGAGTTATTAATGTTTCAAGCACTTATAGTTTCAGCTTATGGACGCAAGCAATAACTGTAATGGCTGCTACAAAGGACCTGGAGTTTGTCTGTTTATCATTTTGTACACAAAATGACAAACAGACCCGATGATGACACACGGATGACGGACGGGATGTTTTACTGAGGATATTAATGTGAACTTTTGAAATTATTAAGGGTGTGTAGATTATAGATTTAAAAAGATTTAGGGGTGTGTCAGCTTCAGTAACCTATAAAGATATTTTAAATTAGATATAATTGATCCGGTAGGTCGTAGGTTCGAACCCGGACAGGCGCTTTACTTTGTGTAAATAATTTCATCACCACTGCTCTCAAAACGGTGAAGGAAAAAATCGTGAGGAAACCAGCGTGTCTTAAAACCAAAAAATTCGAAGACGTGTGACATCTACCAACCCGCATACGGCCCGCGTGGTGGGTTACGGCCCACTCCCTCTCACCGAGAGGAGGCCTGTGTCTCAGCAGTGTGAACGTTATAACTTATAGGTGAATTATGTAAGTATAATCTATCCCGGGTCGGGCAAAGGGTTTTTCCATCTGGAATTTGTGCCCGGTTGATGGCAATAGGCTTGCCCACTATTACAAGGGACTTAAACATAACTGGCGAAATATAGGTGTGTTATAGGACCTCTGTCTAATCAGTAATCCTCGAATGATCAGGGTTTTTTGACCTGATAACGTCTTATAAATCGATGAATGCCGGCTGCACGCACGAAAAAGCATGACTCATTGTCACGTTCCGCCTGAGCCGAGTGTGCAAGCGAGAGTGCGGACCAAGCGATAGGGATGCACGATCGGATGTTTTCTTATGACGTTATCACGTAAAATTATCGTCCGTAAACCGACGTTATAGACAGCCAATGTTTTCAATTAAGAATAACAATGATTAATTGAAAAAAATAATTGCTAACTATAGTTAGCAATTATTTATTGACAACATACACTGAAAACACTTTCATCAATAACTTGACTGTCAAGTTATTGATGAAAGTGTTTTCAGTGTATGTTGTCATTTATGTAATATTTACTAGCTTAAATTGTTTTGAAGTTTATCATCTGTAACCATCACGTTCTGACAGACACGTAACGTAAAAATAAACATTATAAGTAGGTTACTGATAAGTAGTTCTATTAAAATAATTGCAACGAGCGAAGCCGGTAGAAATAACACGTATGTAGGTATTATTAACGGTGTAATAATAGGTGGTGACCTATCGCTTACACATCATCACTTATGTTTTTTTTGTTGCCAGTACTTATGTACGGTCGGCCAAGAAAGTTGTTTACTATATTACCTTTGATAACATGTTATTGAAGTTATATCGGTTCCGTCTAATTGCACTATTCTTTGTGATTAAGTGGGCTTGAAGTTGGTGAACAAAGAAAAAGTTCAATTTTACACACTTTTAACTGGGGTGTAATAAAATTACAGGCATTACAGTTAGGTACTGTAAACCTATCACCTTTTAATCACACTTATTTATTTATTAATGACCAACTTTTATTGACAGTTTGCACCACACATACAAGTTATTGGTCAATATTAGTAATTACACATGTCATACAATCATAAAATTAGGTTAAATCATACAATAAGAAGATTAAATGAAATAAAGTGAAACAAAATTGGTCAAAACTAGATAAAAATTAGATAGAAATTAGGATAAATTGGAATAGAATTATTAATAACATATAACTATTTTAATTAATATACAATTTATTTATTTATTTACTCCAAGGAGATTTTACTGGGAGTGGCAATGACACCGAGGAAAGTAAAAAGATAGAAAACAGAAAAAGAGAAAGAAATAACGCTTATTCAGTCAAAGAAACACGTGCATAATAAAAAGGCCAAGTTAGATTGAATACCCACATAAGTAGATTTTTCAATCATCTGGCAACTTTATTCGAGGAATAATTTTGAAATGTTGACAGTAATTTCATACAAAAACTGTCAAACATCAATTTTATTCCTTGAATAAAAGCTATCTGGCGATGGAAAAATCAGCGCTAAATTGAATATTGAACATAGCGCGTTTTTGTCACGATATCAAAGATGACTTTTTCATATTCGATTTCTCTTTTTGTTCCCCATTCCTATCTGTTCTCACTTTAGGCTATCTACGATAGAAACCTATAGGAAAAGGTAAGTAGGTACCCATTTATTGTAGTTAGCCTAGAGTGAGGTAGGTACACATTACACTGACTAACCATTTCTTTAGACCACTTTGCAGTCAGAAAAATTTATTGATAAGCAAATATATTCAACCACAACTGTCATTCCTTGACAGTTGTATGAAATGGCTATACAATGGCAAATTGGCATATTGTGTCAACTTGATAAAAAATTAATTTCCACGACTACATAAAAAAATTTGGAAAATCCAAAAGTGCACGACTCATAATGCTCATTAGATCGTATAAAAAAACCATAGATATAGATATTATATTCGTTAGTTTTTTTATGAATTTAAATTAAACTAATTTGAATAAAAGAGCCATTTTCAATAGGGTTCCAATGGGTGAAGCAAATGAATAAAAAAAAATTTGCTCAATTAATTTCCTCCAATGAGTGAAAGGAATTTATTAAAATAAAAAAAATTACTCAATTAATTGATTTTTTCGCAAGCTACAATGTTTTCAGGTTTCACACTCGATTGACGGGATTTTTTTTAGAAATATGTTGATGTTTTTTTTCGTTTCTACTACATTAAAACAATTTTTGATAAGTACAGAATTAATCTCAATTAAATTATCTATACAATGGTATATAAATTAAGTAGGTTATTTGTACTAGCAGGAGTATAATGATAGAAATATTTGCAGAAAAAGAGGCAAAAATATTTTTTTCGATCATAAAGCACTCTCTAATGCCTCGCATTATGAGTCGTGCACCTTGGTAGTCGGTACTTATTTTTATGTTACACGTGGACTTGATGAAGTGACGACCTTTGATGGTATTCCAATCACGCGCAGACACTTGGATTTATAGTTGATGACACGTTGATATTTACAGCTACCTACGTATTTGGATGTCCCACAGGCTTCTCAGATTAGAAGGGAAAGATAAATAGATTATGTTTGGTAGTTACTTATGTTTCCACGTAAAAAAACTCGTAAAATTCGGCCGTGGGAGAGTCATAATTATATTTTCTGGTGCTCATTGATCAATCGATGGATAAAATTCATATAATGATGGTGAATGGTGGTGAATTATTATGTCATGATGTCGTAGCGTAACTATATACGTAAATATACCCACATTTTATTATCTATTTATTTTTGACACCTCTTTAACTAGAAGTTGGTTCTGAATTCAGCAGTCTAGTTTAGCATAGACTTCGAACCCAAGTCGACCGGAGCAAAGACAATCTCCATAGATGGGGGCACACGAACGAAGGGGTCAGATAAGCTGTCGGTCCATGGAAAGTACTGGAATTCAGCTGCATGTGGTTAGACTGGAAGCCGACCCCAATATAATATCGTTTATAATAATAATAATGTCGTTTATTTATAAAAGAGGATACATTTGCACTAAAAAGCTTAACAATTAAAATAGCGCACATTTGCTAATTTGCCTGAACTAGGTTGGACCTGTGCTTCAGGCTAGAAAGCGCATAAATTCTTAATGTAATAAATTAACAATGAGTAGGTATAACGTAAAAACTAAATTAAAACTTAGGTACTTAACTAAAAGTAAATAAAATAGCATGTTAGCATTTCTATTTGCAGACAATAAGTAGGTCTTCTGTCTGTGCATAGTCGATGGTTAATAAATAATTAAGTATAATTTTTTTACAGCTATAGTAATTTAGTTTATAGATACTTAGTTTTCTATTTAATCTATTGTACAGGAATGGGCCTAAGAAAGTTAAAAATCTTTCTACAAAGACATGTTTTGAGGTTGCGTTAGATATGCATACTAAATCATTCCGTCTCTTGTTAGTGTTGTCGCCATTGTAGGCAAGCATGGTGTGCTGTTTTAATACTAAGTGCATAATGAAAAGCTGGCGAACAGTTAGTACATTGCAGGATTTATACAGCAGATCTGTGGGAAAAAAGAAGGGATGGAAGTTTGCTACCTTTAAAACTGCTCTCTGAGCTCTTTCAAGAGGAAGCAAGTTAGTTTTTGGTGCGCCACCCCAAGAAGTGATACAGTATTGAATTATAGATTGACATAGGGCCAAATAAACTTGTGTCATTAATTTTGAATCTGCTAATGTTCGCAATTTTTTAAAAACAAATATTAGTTTGCGCACTCTTTTAACTAGGCTTTCAATATGTTTTTTAAAAGAGAGTGTGTCGTCCAATATTACCCCCAGGTATTTTATGTTGCTTGTTTTGCGGATAAAAGGACAATTACACATGGTGATTGTACGGTTTCCACATTGATGGGCGTATAGATAGGGGTTAGTAATGTTAAGCTGAGGCTTGCGCATGGAGAAGTGAATATATTTGGTTTTTTCGGCATTTAATGTTAGTAAATTGCTATGAAGCCAATTAGTCACAGTATTAAAACCTAGTTGAGCGATTTCGAACAGTTCGCTACTGGTTTTAGCGCTAAATATTAACGCCGTGTCGTCAGCATATGATATTATTTTGCCATCTTTAATATAATCGGGAAAAGGCTAGGCAGATGATGGGGGTTCACAGATGGCTCAGACCTCAAGTGCGTATGCCGCACCTCTCCACAGACAATGGCCCACCTTCCATCCTGCGCCACATCCCCTGTCACCTGTGCACTTGATGATCTTATGACTGCGTCAGTGAGCGGAGTTCACGCAGTTAAATTTTGGGCCCAAGATGTTTGAACTTTTTGCCATCGATGCTCTAAGACGAAGAAGCATGTTACTTTTTAAAACCAAAATGTTCGATCTAAGAATCCATTTTGACAAACTATCATAGAAAAAGGCAGGATATCATGCATGCCACAGAAAAAAAAAAATCTAAAAACCTGACTGCAACTAAAAAGTTCAAAACAAGCTCACTTTTCAAGCAGTCTGATGCAGTTGGTGGCAGTTATTTTTGTTCAATCTCACGCGATTTGACGCGACCAATTGCATTCGAGATTTTAAACCCTTTAAAGTGTTATTTTTTTTTATCGTCTCCTCAAAGTCCACCCATTTTGATAACCCCCAACTGGTCACAATACATTGTTCTACAGCCATTGCCCATTGACCTCTAAAGTCCGCCATTTTGATTTTATAACCACCATAGCGTAACCCAGACAGGTCGACGCCTTAAGTATTAAAATCCATCCAGCCGTTAGGAAGCTTCGAGAGTATTAAGAATCCTTCACACCAAGATATACAAGAAGATTTTTTTATCACCATCCAAATTTTTACATGCTGTTCTACCCATGAATATGAACAACTTTCACTATGGGACCATCTCTGAAATCACGAAAAAAAATCAGCTTTTTCATACATTTTGGTCAAGTTGATATTGAACTTTTGTATTAAACAGCTGATTTTTTTTCGTGATTTCCGCGTTGGTCCCGTAGTGAAAGTTGTTCGTATTCATGGGTAGAACACCCTGTAAAAATTTGGATGGTGATAAAAAAATCTTCCTGTATAGAAAGACAGAAAAACATAACCCTGTCTTCGCTGTCGCGCAGTCGGGTAAAAATATGTTCATTTTATAACTCCGATATAACGGGATCATTATAGCGTCTTACTTAGAGCAACTTAGTTCAAAGAGGCAGTGTAAACCAAGCTTTAAAGTAATACCAATAAAGTTTTTGATAAGGCACAGTTTTATGGTAAGAGCCACTACTATAAGAGGACTAGTTATTGTTGCTTTTAAGTTTAAGCTACACAATTAAGTTATCACTACTTGTAAACTAACCTAACACTCACACTTTCTCACTATTAAGTACAACTAGAAAACTTTGAACGAGCTTTCTCGAAGCTAAGTTCATAAATTAGCGAAGTTAATGACGCCATTATAAAGGAGAAACAATAAATATCTATCAAGCGAGTCTCGCTCATATCTATGGGGGAATATAACTCATCCTACTGGCCACGACTCATAAAGATTCGACCTCTGACCGCGAGGTTGTGGGTTCCCTTCTGCGTCGCATAAAGCACGAGCATCGTAAGGGGCCATCTATAAATTATGTTACACGAATTCCATGATTTTCGGAGGCCCCCGTCCTTGTCACAGGTGGTCATTTTTATGTGTCTCCTGGTGAGTCGTCACAGATTTTTAACCGACTTCTAAAAAAGGAGGAGGTTCTCAATTCGAATGTTTGTATTTTTTTTTTTTTTGTGTTTGTTCGCGCATAACTCCGTCGTTTGCCAACCGATTTGAAAAATTCTTTTTTTGTTTGAAAGGGTATACTTTCCAAATGGTCCCATGAAAATTTTATCGAAATCGGATGAGCTGTTTTTGAAAAATCAACAAAAATTTAAAAAATTATCTACATTGTCTACATTAACGATCTTTTTTGTTTACTTTTTTGTGGGGTAGGTACAACTAAAAAGTGAAAAATTAAAACTTTTTTGCAAAAAAAAAACAACCGACTTCAAAAAAACACTACAAAGTGATAAATAACTTTAATTTCGGAAGTCGGTGTCAAAAAACGAAAATGCGGAATCAACGACACCGACTTCCGAAATTAAAGTTATTTATCACTTTGTAGTGTTTTTTTGAAGTCGGTTGTTTTTTTTTTGTAAAAAAGTTTTTATACCATTTAAAATAAAATGTCAGAATTATATTGCTATAGTGTGAGTTTCGTTAGAGTTGGAGTTCAGAGTTTTAATTTTTTAGATGTATACATGCGTGGTGGCCGGGGCAGACTGGATGCGGAAGGCGGAGGACTATAGCAAGCTTGGGAGAGACCTATGTCCAGCAGTGAACTGCGATAGGCTGAGTTGATATATGTGACGTCACGAAGCTTATGACTCTTCCCCCTTTTGTCATACTTTTTCGACCCCTTCCTCCTAAAGTCTGACGTAATTTAAGGCTGGCCTCTAAGTTGAAAACTGCAGTATTATGCCTATTGTTCCGTCGTTTCTGAGAGGCTGATTGCTTTCATGGTTTGCAAGTTTGACATAAATTCAGCGACTTTGACATTCAATTAAGTTCGTAGTGGTTATCTTCATGAGTTAAAGCCTATTCGTCACCGCAGTATAAAGGAATAGATAAGCTGGAAAATAAAGAATTTTCACTAGATTATTTTCAAAGGTTAAGTGTGAGTTATGAGTATTTGATGGAAACATCTTTGTGGAATGTTCAGTTATTGTAGCTGTAATATTTTTTTTTTTTACAGAACAGTTAGGTTGTTGGGACTTAAGATAAAATTCAATTAGATTGTTAGGACCTGTGTTTCAGACAGTAGTTTCCAATTTTCGTAATTTAAAAAGTTCAAAATCTAGTCGCAGTCTCATCTCGGCGACAAACAAATGTCAAAAATGTAGGGAAATTAGAGGTATTTTTGACAGATTGAGACTAAGATCAGACTGTGAACGTTCTTAAAATTACGAGAATTGCCCCTCAGGTAAAAAGAAAGGTATGTCGGGGGTAAAGTTTAGTGTCGAAATGTACCAGGTTACACTGTAGACGACTCTATGCAAAAGTTTCAATTAATAAGGATGTTACTTTGTTTCTACAATAATTATGATTATCATCTGACCAGCGGTTTCCATAATTTATTCATTACGTCCTCCTAATGTTAGAGTATACAATATGTACTAAGCACATAATATCTTCATGTAAAATAAATTCAAGAAGCACAAATGGCACAGGTGTTTCTTGTACTAAGTATTTTACGTTTGAATGTATACCTCTACCAAGAGAAACCATTTAGATGACATCTAAGTTTAAATAACAGCCTTTTGTAGTAAATATATTGCAAATAAACGTGAATTATTATAATACGATTCTACAACAAATAGAAGTAAAAACAGATAGGTACAAGAAATTGTTACACTGATCATTAAATTATTGTTCTAAGATAAACTATCGATGGTGAAAGCCAAAATATAGGCTAATTTTCCTATCTACTTCTTTGGCTTGACTTAGATGCGGGGCACACTGGACGCAACAGCGTTGGCAACATAGCGGACGATAATTTCGAACAATTATTTATTGTCTTAGATGCAGTTAATTTCTCGGCCACCAGTGTACTTACCGTTGCGAATCGATAAGTTGCAACGCAGCAAGATAAGTGTGTACTAGGCTTAGGGGTGTCGTTTGGTAAAGTGTACCAATGTGCAACTGTGTTTCTCGAGTCTCGACTGACACCTAATTTCTTCTGATAGTCTGTTCAATTGTGAAAAAACTTGTGGCTAAAATCTCTTGTGCAGATGTTTCATTGGTTGCTGTTATTTCTGTCAACCTAGTTCTAGTAATCACCATTCTCTTGCAACTTTTCCAATTTATTTGTAGTCGGCGCAGGACGTCTTCTTCCATACTTCTCTATTAGTCGTCATCTGTCAACATACTACTGTATTAAGATTGTGATTTGACAACGCAGATACTGAGAATGGATGAGCATTTCTGGAACTGTGTATAGTAAGTACGTGTTTTAATGTATTTGACGAAGAAGGTATGTGTGTCTCGTTATCATCAGGAATATTTTAATTACTGTGGGCGTACTATGGGTAGTATTGGTTATTGCGCAATAGAAAAACCGTTTGCAGTTCAAATTAGATTATAATTTTACGAACAAATTAATCACACTAGCGAACCACACGCTGTAGGTACACGACACAACTGGATACGGAACGCGAGACAGTTTTCAAGCACATGTTGTCCGTATGATGTCCAATGTCCAAGAGAAGCTCCACATCGCTCTGTAGCGCTCTCGTCGACTCCCAAGAACTCAGGCTAGATTCTGTCAAGCGTCACCTGGTGCTGGCATCCCGAATCATCAAACGAATGACTGACGTACTTCCGACATATTTAATTCAGTTCAATATGACAGTTCTTTGGGTACTACAAGTGTTTCTTTTAAAAGTAAACTTGGCCAAAAGATTCCACATTTTCGAATCCCAATATGCACGTTTTACACAGTTTATAGGTCTGTAAGTTAATTCTACAACTTCCCGTCTTTTACAATATTTTGACATTTTACGATTTGCTATCAAGCTGTGTCATGTCACACTTGTTCAAGCTGTACAATATTACCTTTGTCAGTCTTACAAGTTAGAACTTTATTATGAACAACGGAATTAATTTACAGTCTCTCTGCCTTTGGGTACAAGCGAGTGTAATTGAATGGGTTTATGGATGACATAAAATAACGTGACGTCTTTATTCCCCGAAAGCTCATGCAGAGGTGTCACTAGTTTCGTTAAGATCCATTTGGAGGCCATTCCGGACTAGGTACTTCTGAGAAATACCTCGAGGAAAACCCTATTACCATAAAATATTACCTTACCTGGGATCGAACCCAGGATTTGTAGGTAGTCGCGCTTGCGGTCACAGCCTATTTAATAAAATCGACAGCCGACCTAGGTGAAAGGCGACAATCCGAGAATTTTGTAAGTATCTTTCATACGTTTCATGTTTTATTAAATGAATGTGTCAATTTTGTAATGTCTGACAAATATGTCGCATATTTAGTTATATTTAATAGGTCCTAGGCAGTCAGTCAGCACTTTATGGCGTATAAGCTTGAACTGTGGGCAATTTCTTTTTGTTCCCACAATATTTTTGCACTGGTAACCCTACGCGCGTTATTATTTATGTGTTAAAGTCGGAAATAACGGTTATTTAATATAGCTACGTTACGTTATAACAGTAACGGATCGTTTCGCAGATACTTAGGGCTTTTTCACACGTAGTCGCCATTCAAACTGTGTTGTAATCCGACGCAAAAACGCGTAGAAATAAAGTAATGGGATAGGTTTGTTCATACGTGAGTGAAACGAGGGTGTTACGTGTGTTATTATGTGCTAGTTGCTAGTGAATGGAATGGATGATGAAAGTAAAGTTAGTCTGCTGTGGAGTATTAAATAAATTGGCTGTCTTAGCTGAGAATCTACCGTTGTCTGTTACGGGTTTTCTAATTTAAATTAGTTATTTATGTGTGGCTGTATGGATGATCTAAATGCTAACCTTTGCACTATTCTTGACAACTTGTGAAATGGGGAATCGTTTCTGCTTGTTAAAACCAGCGCTGGGGCTCTGTCTTGCATAGGGTCACAGCATAATGCTGAGCGATAGCCGTTTTGCGTGGATGTGACGCATGTTTCCCCCTACTTTTTTATTTTATTTTTCGTGTTTATGTTTTTTTTTTGCGTCATTTTCACTGCAAATTAACGTATTTTCTTTCTTTCTTTCAGGTATACCAATTTGAAGTCATAGGCAACATAACCCGAAAATCTGGCAACCGGTGGTTCATCGTGTAGAACACTTTGATATCGTTTTGATAAAGCTGGGTAGGGCTGGTGATAACTTTAGCAGCTTGTCAACTAAGTAAATCTCCTAGCCCTTAGCCGGATTTTCGTACCAAGTAAGTTAGCCCAGACTTGTCTGCCTGAGGGATGAATTGATCCGGGGTAGCGGGATTGTCCGAAAGGGTTACCGCTACCCCGGAACATAAAGGGCTAAGGAAGGAACACGGGTGTGTCAGTAAAAGTCTGACACTCCCTTCTGCTCCACCCAGAGCGGGAGTCATTTGATGATTTACAATCCCCAAAAAAAAAAACCGGCCAAGTGCGAGTCGGATTCGCGCACCGAGGGTTCCGTACAAACCTGTTTAAAATATTTTTATTATATGATGTAACTAAAAATTTACGGTTTTTGCAATTTTTCCTTTATCTGTGCTATAAGACGTTGCTTCGTACCAAATTTCACGATTCTGAGTTCACGGGAAGTAACCTGTAGGTTTTGATTCCCTTGCGAGTGTCGAAAATTTGCGGAAATTTGCGGCATAAACGGCTGTATCTTTTGATTGCGGTGGCTTAGAAGTTTGATATAAATTCCAGCTTGATACCTCCACGCGTCCTGAGAATAAGGGTCTTGACAGACAGACAGACGGACGGGCGGACGGACAACAAAGTGATCCTATAAGGGTTCCATTTTTCCTTTTGAGGTACGAAACCCTAAAAAAGGGTTGAATTGGTTAGACGACATGTCCTTTCACGATCTACATTATCACCATTTCCGCATTTAAGTACAGACCTACTAATGAGAACACGACCACTCTCCAAACTGCACAATAAGGCCGTGGGACACACAGAATTAACAGCAGCATCACATTACAATACTGTTAGCACCCTTAACTTAACGCAATACAAAGCGGTTACTGTAGCAACACGTAGTAAATCTCGGCGGCTCCTTAAGGAGGACATTAGTGCGGTGAATAGAGACGGTACAGGTACAGACAGCGGCTAAGACACAGACGGACGGACATTTCGAAATTATAGGGGAAGTCAAGGTAACAATTAATAGTTGCAGACGCACTAGAAAAAACATCATCATCTGCCTAGCCTTTTCCCTAACTATGTTGGGGTCGGCTTCCAGTCTAACCGGATGCAGCTGGATACCCGTATTTTTCATGGAGCGACTGCCTATCTGACCTCCACAACCCAGTTATTGGGTAATACGATACCCCTTGGTAAGACTGGTTGTCAGACTTTCGGGCTTCTGACGACCCGTAACGACTATCAAAGATCCATGAATGACATCCGGGACCAACGGCTTATCGTGCTTTCCGAGGCACGGAGGGGTCTTGGCAAGCATAGCTTAACCTGATCGATCGAACCGTGCGGCTGTTATTTCTTAGCCAACTAGAAAAAACTTGATACTTAATTTTTTCCTGGTTTAATACTACTTTATCTCGAAGTCGGGCATCGTCTTCACATATAATTATATAATTAATGCAAAATATTGTAAAACGTTTTAAAAGTGTAACGGTGGAGTTTCTTGCCCATTCTTCTCCATACGAAACCACCTTTTGGCGGGCGAATAGAATCCATTTTATAATTTTATTTAGGTAAGTACAGTAAAATTTTTTCGTTTAAAAGTGCCTTTTATGAAAATAAATGCTTGCTATTTGAAATAAATGCTCTGACTTTGACTTTGAACGGCACAGAATTGACATTCTATAAGTAAAAACGATGACGGGAAAGTAAAAATGTATTGTAGCGAAAGTCGTTGTAGAAATACGAAATGTTTTTAATGCGATTGCCACTTGTTTAGGCCCAAGATGACAGGTTATAGATGTACCACACATGATACAAAATCGCTTGACCCTTCATTTTTGTCTCAAATGAGTCTGCTTTAAAAGAGTCTCTCTATGATCATTTTGAACCGTTCATCCCTAGATTATTTTTGCCTCCGACTGTACAGTAACGATCTTGTGTAACACTGCCCTTTGACCCGTCGCTAACGAAGCCTCCGGTGTAGCCACGTTATTTGTTTAGCTTCACATGTAATACAGGATTTATGCTTCAGGAATTGTACAAATGGTAATTCTCAGTAGCGGCCCGGATTTGTGTTTAATTGGTAATAGGCTCGTCCCCTGTTACATGATGCCCAGGTCAAGCAATGTTATTGGGGATTCTATAGAATAGAATACTCTTTATTATGTACACCATATAAATTACAGACATAAATATAGAATTTCTCTGCACAAGTCTGGCATTTGCATTTGTGATCTTTCTTTTCTTCATTTCTATTTTAATGTAATTTTTGACGTTCAAAAGTGCCTTTTATGTGCCTATTTGAAATAAATGCTTTGACTTTGACTTGACTTTGGCTTCTTTGTGTCGCTGGCACAACAGTTTTTGGAATTTTGCTGGCCGAAAACTTCGCCTCTTCCACGGCATTTTCGGTGGCACCGCAGAGGTCACTTTGGCTGCATGTTTTGGTGCATTTGTGATCTTAATGACCATTTACTATCAGAAAGTGATCTATGTCTGAATTTAAGTCCAATTATTTTACTGCACAAATGCCTGTCTTGTTTGTAAACCAGCGACACGCCCCTGCTCCGCATCTTTTTAAGACTTTATAAAACTTTATAAATCTAGGTTTCTTTACTATATGTACGTTTAAAATTAATGTATTAAAGGTACATATAAGAATTTCCAAACTTAGTGGCAGTGGGCAGGGCACATTGCTCGCAGAACAGATGGCCGAAAAGTTCTGGAGTGGCGATCGCGTAGCGTTGACCTCCCACAAAGTGGACCGATGACCTGGTGAAGACGGCGCAGGAATCCGCTGGAGGCGAGAAGCCCAGAACCGGTCCAAGTGGCGGTGCTTGGTTTTTCGACTGAAATGATGATGATGATGATATGATTCTTCCGAAATAAATTCTCTAAATGATTTATTTATTTATTTTGTTCATTAGTGCTAATGAACAAAATAAATAAATAAATCATTTACATACAATTGTTTTTACAGGTTTTTTTTTTAAATTTGAAATGGGCTTGCTCTGACTCTAGTTTAGTTCAAAGGTGACAGAGACAAAGTGTACGATGTAGCGAGCTTACCAGAAGAAGCCTGTTCACTCTCACTTTGAAGAGCTTCGGGTTCTATGCGCTCGGAAAAACAGACGCAGGTAGAGAGGTGCAAACGCTTAGGTAAGACCCAAGCTAACAAAAGTAGTAGTTGTTGTATTAATTTATAAATGTATAGTTAAATAGAAGATGGTTTGGCTAAGTTATCTTTTACTTCAATTTTATTGCTCTACTGTATTGACACCTGCCTTTCTTTGTCTATTACTAAACAAATGTCTTATCATTCTCAATTTATTTCTTTCAATGCTCGTGTGTTTCCTGTGCGTGTCCCAAATAAAATATTTTTCTTTCTTTATCCAGCTTATTTATTTGTACAGAACCCTGTTTTACGCGTGGGCAGTTGGCAGGTTTAATGTTATGTTGGTGATATTTCATAGCGAACCGGGAGCTGGTCCTACAGCTTATTAAATAAATATTAACGGAACTATCTTAGTGATTAACTAGACATTCACTTGAAATGACTTGAATGTATGGACTCTGTGAAGATTGTCATTTCCTTAGAAGCTTTCTTTGGCGTATGGTGGGTACAAGATGACCAGTTAAAGTCTATATGAGGAATACTAAATTTCATTTATGAATAAATGTTTTTTTTTTTTATTATAATCTGTTATTCGATAGTTGTAACATCTACATTTCACAGACAGAGTACACATTTTCGCATTTATAATATTAGTATAGATGGGTAATAAAAAAAAATGAGTTGTGTCCTACAAAAGTGCAATAGGTACCTAAGCGGTAAAAATGAATAGAAGAACAGCTATTTTTTTTTTAAATAACCGACTAAAAATTGTAGCTCAGGGGGGTTCAGAACATGTACTAAATCCATGGTAACAGCCTGTATAATATCATACAAATAGGAAAAGAATAAGTGAAGTATTATTTAATTGCACTTAGGGCTGATTTTTCAATGGACAGATAATTTTTATTCGTGGAATAAAATTGAATAAAATTGACGTCTGACCAATGATATTCTAATAAATTAATTTATCATTGCATCTGACAGTTTTTGTATGAAAGAACTGTCAAAAATTCAAAATTATTCCTAGGATAAAATTATCTGGCGTTGGAAAAATCAGGCCTTAGAATCATGAAAAAAAACTTAAAGTAGTAGATTATGGGTTCTGTACTGTTCTAACAATAGGCCATAATAACCAAACTGAGGAAATTGATAAAGAACAATTTCCTTCACAGTTCCTTAGTCAATCTTCGAAGAAGGCCCGTGTTTAGTCCTAGACTTTTACGGTGTCTATGATATGTGTGCGTGCCATGTGTGTTGCCAATAAAATAAATAGCAAATACAGGATGCGGTGGGTACCTATGCTGTCGACTCTTACCGATTAATTATCACTACCATATTAATATATAAACGTCAGTTTGTCCGTCTATTTCAAATGTCTTGGTGGCAATTATTTTTGATTAGATTTTGATTTTGTGTAGGATTAATTATTTGATAGGATTTTAATGTTGTGTTGAAATTATATGATATAATAGATATTTATCATTAAAATAGAAGTACCTACATATTGTAAATAAATACCATTTAGATTGATGTCTATATTTATCCAATAATATCCCCATATTATTGATTGGTTTCTAATTTTATGACAGGTCATAAAATATTTATTAGCTAGCTGTTTCTTGAGATGTTATGCTAAATTCTATAATGGCGTTTATACGAGTAATACAGGATTTTCTAACCAGTGAGTTAATTATAATAAAATATAGATATTAGTTGTTGCATGCTTTTTGATTGCGTAGATATTGCACTTTTCTATGACACAGCTGATTTTTTTTATAACCGACGAATGTTTTTTACGCTAGGGGGTCTAGAATCGTATGCTGAATGTCATGGTTACAGTTTGCGCACTAGTGTTTTTTTTTCCTGTATACAAACTAATAATCTATAGGTTAGGTAAATGTAGTTTATTAGTCAAGAATCAGGACAATCAGCGTAATTTCGCAAATATTTATCTTACAGTTTCTGCAACAGGTTCGTTGATTTTGTTGGATAAGCTCATCCAGCAAAATTACCGAACACAAGAACCAGTTAAGCTTAGCAGCAAGCTTCAACAATGTCAAACTTTAAAACATCAGCTTACTGGGTGCGTACCTACCTACTGACTGCTTCAACACCTGAAAGGAGTGTTACCCTGTCCTAACTTGGCAAACGGAGTTCAAGTTAATTGAATCGAGTCTCGCCAAGCGTACGCGCAGCAAGTGGTAAAAACATTTTTTTTCCCCTGCGACACATTTGTCGTCGACCCGTCAATTAGTCGATATCAAAAAAGGAAGTTTTTCTCATTGTTTTCAATTCCCAAATGAAATAATGTCAACGTTGAAATACGCAGCGAAGCCGTGGGGCGTGTCACTAGTATAAAACTATACTAGTTTGTCATTCTTCACGCATATACCGACGGTAGTCGCTACCGCAATTGCTTGGTGCGCGTACGTCGATAAAATATATAATTCGCAATTTAAATTATCCAACGACCGTTCCTCCTACAGTCGAATTTAAACTTTGTTTAGTAGTTTCTAAGGTCTGTATTTTATTGAATTGTTGGTGAATGTAAGATGTTTTGTATAAATCATGTGTTTTGATCGGTTCTGCGCGCACCTGCTCAGGCTGACTGATCGCGGTTACGTGCGGAAACTTATAGGACGATGAAATAATCCTATGCCACGCTTATTATTGACCGGCTGCATTTAAAATCGGACTATATTTTAGTTTATTTATTCCGCCATTTGATGTTTTATTTCGAGACAGTCGTATTTGTTTCATATTCCGAACAAATACGAGTTTTAAATTTCTTATGGGCAAGCTGGATTCTTTTATTTATTGTGGTGGGTAATGAATTATACTAGTACGTTTTTATTTAACGAGGGCCTGTCAGCGGTTCGCTATTTTACACCAAAATAAATATCTTTCACCACGGCTTGTATCTCTATCCAAATGATTTATTTATTCAATTGGTCGTATTTTACTGGCAAAATGCTCGCCCCCATTACATGGGACATAAAAATAACTGACGAAATGAGGTTAGACTATGGGTTAACCTCTGCCTCACCTTTCGTGGCATACAGGCGTTATTTTATATTGGTTGTATTTTTAGTTTTACGCTATTTCCAGAAACAAGCAAAATGCCGAAACTTCTTAAAATAAACTACATACGAGTACTGGAAATACTTTAAATGGTAGTACCAATTAAAACTGCGTTGCTCACTATCTAAAGACCATATTTTTTCAGGGGAACACAGATAAATGGACATGACACGCGTTTACATGATCGTGTGCGGATAAGCGACCTGATCGTTTGATAATCACATCTAGAGGCGAAAATAAACGCGAAATTCAGTTAAATGTATACATATGTGGGTCGCTACGCACCTTGCATGCCATTTCGAACGAGTCCTGGGGTGTAATATACTGGACAAAGAAAGCACCTCTTGCGCATGACCGACCATCTTTATTCATGAGCCTTATCAATTTGTTGGCAGCCGAGCTTACAATATAATACTCGGTTGCCAGTGTTGCCACTACATAATTACCTGGAGAATATTAAAACGAAGTAAAATTGTGACGTGTTACCATTTTTTTTCTTTTTATATAATTGTACATTTAAACCTAGGTCTTTTTAAACTAAAAAGCTCAAAACTTCTAAGTGACCTTTTCGCGTTTCAATTAAAATGGACAAGATGAATTTAAAGATTAAACTCTAATTATCACTTAGATTTAAAAGTTGTAGTTTGGTTGTGAAAAAATTTCGCCTTTACGGTCAGTTGGAGATATCGAGGTTAATCGATCATTTGGTGGATCGAATTATGGTTTTGAAATATATGTTTTGTGTTTATGTTTTTTTGTTTTCCTTCACGCTTTCTTAATAAAAGAGTCTACCTACTATAAAAAATTAAGAAAATGATGATGATTCCTTTAAGAACACAATGAAACTCATTGTTCTCTTATCTTCAACTCCCTATTCCCTATCTTGTCTCTGATAACGGTGAAGCCAATGGTAAGTAATGGGGTTATAGAGGTATGGAACAGGGTGTAAAGTTCACTCATCCTCCATAGAAAAGGGAGGATCCTCCTCGTTGCTCCGACCAGACGGGTGTTGTGTCTGGCGGGCAACTGCCGGATGATTTATGTTGGGCCGTTGTATCTATGCTAATTGCGCGGTAAACTCTGCTTGCGAGATGCAGGATTCTGCGTGACGTCAATATGATGTGTAGGTCGCATGTGGCGTTGTAGATACCGCTCTACAGAGTTTTATCGTAGTCCATTTCTATATTCTAAACAGAAAACAACAGAACCTTCCACCCAAAACTGGAAACTGACCAATATTGAGGCGAACTAAAGGAGCTAAGTACAGCCCAATTATCGTTAGGTTTGAACCAATCGGCGGTAACCACAGGCCGGACGGTGCTACAATGAATTATTGTATTTCAACGTTCGCCCCCGGCGTTATTACCATGGGTAATTGCACGCCGCCTGCGTACGCGCAGGGCTCTTCCCCGTAACTTATTTGGTGTGAAATGAGAACAATTTGACTCCGTGAAGATTTATGACCGGAGATAATGACGTTCTAGGTAGTCGGAACGCTAAATTGTTTTCTTTTGCGTTTATTCGATGCTCCTTTTTGGCGATTTGTGATGCGATTAATATTAGCATCGAAAGTAAACTACCGGTGTTCTTTTGTTTTGTTACTTTTGTTTATTACGGCGAGATGCTTCTGAATGGGCTCATCAAATGTTAATTTAGTGGAATCCAATTCCTTTGTCTATTGAGAAAGCAGTTAGTTTCTTTCCAATTAAGAATGTTTCGTTTAGTTCCCATACAATTTATCATACAACTACGTTTCTGGGTCGAATTACACACAGAGTTTAATTAAAACCTCGGAGTACATCTAAAGTTGAAGACGCAAAGCCAAGGGCACACCTAGGTGAAAAAAATATTCAAATATAATTGTGGAACAATTTACATGCAACTAGTTGTTACCATAAAAGGCGCAGACAGCGTCAATAACGATTGAAAAACTTTATTATTATTCAGAACATACGTTGGATGCGAGGTCATCAATCTTGATGATGCAGCTATGATCTTAGTTGCATTATTACGTGTGCCTCATAGCCCATAGTCCTCAGGGCGTTGCCGGCGCGATAATCATCGGCCTCCCTACTCAATGTCACAGGTTAGTTGTCTATTAACCCCCAAGGTACACTAGGTGCCGGCTATAGGAATTTATCGGAGTCTGATCGCCGTTTAATGGGTCATATTTACGCTATATGTTGGCTGTGAAAATGATCCATTAAGAGGTCAAAGGCCAAAGGTGTGAGGTCACCATCCGTGTTTATATTGAATGCTGTATTATCATTTAATAATAATTGCAGTTGGAAATTATTATTTATTAATAGAAAATCGAAGTATTCTGGGTATCAAATTAACAGACCGGGTTAGGAATACGACCATCCGTTCCATCACAAAGATAACTGATGTCACTTGGAAAGCTGCCACGCTGAAATGGAACTGGGCTGGACACATCTGCCGCATGTCAGATGAACAGTGGGCCAAACTTACGACCCAATGGGTCCCTCTTAGTGGCAAACGACATCGTGGCAGGCCCAGACGGAGATGGCGGGATGAGCTGGACTCCTTCAACAAGAACTGGTCCTTAGCAGCTTTGAACAGAGAGAGGTGGAAAGAGAGTAGGGAGGCCTTTGCCCTGCAGTGGGACGACACAGGCTAATAATAATAATAGAAAATCGTTTTAAGCGATGCCCAATTGCAATGCACATGCATGCACGTTTCTTTGTACACACCTTCTTTACATTCGAAAACGTGACCAATTTATTGGGAATTTTAATATTTTTAAATGGCCGCAATTACAGCGATCATTCCACGGAACTTTTGAAATAAATATGTAATAATAAATGAGGAATAATTGTCTGGTTACCAGGCTACCATAATTATGTAGCAGTTGACGCATTCCATTACCGCTTCGATTCTATGAAAATGACAGATAACAATCGCGCGGCCGACGTCGCCTCAGGCGCGGTTAGATTGCGGCCTATGACGGCTATAACTAAGTATTGAAGCATTGTTGCTCTCGTTGTACCTCGAGACTTATTTATGTACATGGTGTTGCTTAATGAGTGAGGGTCGATGGCTGTCGGGCCGCTGTCATGGGGCGTAAAGACTTCAATCATTTTGATATACAAACACCTTTAGTAAATATCAAAGTTGTTGCTTGCAAATAATATCATTGTAGGCAGTTATTTTAATATGGTAATAGGGCAGTTGTTGTAGGTAGGTTATAAATGGTTTTAGATTTTCTTGGTAAGGCGTGCCTAGAGGATTCTTTACTTTTGAAATGGATGATAGGTCTTGGTCAGTAATATATGCAGTTAGTAACTCATAGTTGTAAGGGAAAGCTACTAGTACCTAATGGCCGGTAATTTATATTTGTAATATTCGTTTGAAATGTTTAATTTATGGTGTCACAGGTTAAACTTACCCAGTATACGAGTATACTGGGTGCGAAGGGAGTTTACATTTGTCGCGTATCTGGTGAAATTAATTCGTGGTATCAAGCATAATCCAGGAGTGCAGTAGCGCTTAAGTCTTTGCGTACCGGACTGCTATGTGTGGAGGCTGCGACGCCCGCCACTGCTGAAATCTTCTTGGACATATGTCAGACCCCTACCGATTAAAATTCTACTGTTCCTTCCAGTACCATGAGTCGAAGCCTTGGGAGATGCTTGTACAGACGCCAGCACATCAACCTACCCGAAACTGTCACATTTTCCCAATCAACTTTGAACCTTATGCTGTAGTGATAAAGTTGAAAATCTATTAAAGAAATTTGACAGATTGTGGTAGGTTGATGTGCTGGCGTCTGTACAATCGCCGCATACAACTCCTGTATCCTAAAGAGCAGCTATTAAAAACATTTTTTTTAAACGTCACTTTCACCCCCTTTTCAAAAAAGAAGAGTCATATGTAGTGTCGCAAGCGCAGCTTTAGGTCTAGGTATATCTGCAAGCCAATATCTCAACCAATCATCGTCTCTTACTCTGAAGAACAACCATTAAAACTACTGTATGATATTTGAGAGAGAAAGGATCATATTTAAAAAAAGTGGCCCATTCTCTTCTCTCATAATCCATGGTATAACTGATAAAAACTCAAACTCTTAGCATTTATTTCAATTAAACCATTAAGGCGGAAGCAAATAAAAAATATTTATTTATTAAAACTTTATGCACAAGTAAAAACTGTACAAAGGCGGACTTAATGCCTTGGGCATTTTCTACCAGTCTACCTTAGGGTGATGCAGAGACAATACACAGTAGGTGCAATAACAGAAAAAAGAACAAAAAATATTTATAACTAAGATAATATAAGAATAGATATAAGAATATATACATACATATTTACAACTAAGTATATATATATTTATATATCTATAAAATAGTTATGAGACATAAATAAGGAATCCTACAACAACTTAGTTCTGAGACGAATCTGCCAACTTCTTGTGTATGTGTTCTCGAGCAAAATTTTAATTTCGCGGGCTGCCTTAGCGCATACCCCTTTTTGAATTGTCAAAGGAGACGGTTATCCAGAAAGATGAAGCTAGTTGTCGATCCAAAGATTAGTAGAAGAACGGGCAAGAAACGACATGGACAAATATGGAAAAATACCTACAGCTAACAAAACAATGACTACATCTTCTAAAGAGAAAGCCTGGGTGTCGCAAGCGCAGCTTTAGTGTTAGGTCCACACCTGCAAGCCGACATGGTATTATGAGCGCTTATCTCAACCTATCATTGACCAGGGGTCGCCAGCTAGTGAATACTTGTTTACATAAATACTGTATTCCAACAGTGTAGGGTTGTGCTAAAAATGTTTGCAACATAAAATTTTTTGCGTGAAGTGTGCAAGAAAGATTGAAAGAAAGAAAGACAACTGCTGTTTCTTATGATATGATGAAAAAAAAACTATGTATTAAAAATAAAATTATATTTTCTAATAAATTGTGACATCTACGCCCTAAGGTCTTGGATTTTTCACTTTCAGGACTAATGTGAACTTGTATTAGATTATAGTCATCATCATATTTTATTTGATTAAATACCGATACCTTTGCGCCATCTCATGTTCCTAGCACGGCGGGCTGTGCTGGCGTCGCTGCTGCGGCTGCTGAGACCCTCAAGCGGCGCAAATACTGTTACCTTATGGGCAACTACAGCTTTGTGCCGTTTAGGGTCGAAACGATCGGGTCTTGGGGCCCGAGTGCTCGAAAAATTTCTCGCCGGCTGGTCGACACTTCACGTGACCAGAGGGCTGGGTCGTTCTTTGGCCAAAGAATTATCATTGTCATACAACGTGGCAATGCTGCCAGTCTTCTGGGCACGTTTCCGGATGACAGCGATGCTGACGAGTACTTCGACGCCTAAGTGTTCTTTGTTTTTTGTATTTATTTGAATAGTAAGTTAGTATTTGATTAATAAAATTTCATTAATGTTTAGACTATTAGGTTTTCGAGTATTTTCTTTTAATTTAAAGGTGAAACTAGACCTAGGTCTAGTTTCACCTTTAAATTAAAAGAAACACCATATAACTAGTTATATGGTGTACATAATAAAGAGTATTCTATTCTATTCTTAGATAATCACGAAAATTGTCGATAGCAGAATTGATTCATATGTAAGTGGGTTTTCAAGTGTAAAAGCGTCAACTGCATGCATAACAAGTCACATTGAAACATATGTCCATCTGCAACAACGTCACACACAGATTAAAGATCAAAATAGTCCATGAGGAATGGAATTTGTGAGCCATCTGCCAGGGCCACCATTAAATCAGTTACCCTCAATTGACACTGAGAATCATGCACAGCTGCTTCTTATCCGTGCTGGTCACTGGTGGGATTGAAGGAAATATTGCATCCACTGTCTTATAGGTTTTGATGCTAATGTTTTTAATCGGATAAACTGTTGATACAAAATCAAAAATAAAAATTATCAATATACAACACTCTAATTGAGTGCGTGACACACAATTTGAATCCTTTTTAAGGATATTGTTGTTCCATTGCATCATATGTTCGAAAAATTTGTCAGTTCAACAATCTAAATAACGCAATGAATGTTGTTGAACTGTCAAAATGAAAGCTATTCCTACTGTTAGTGTGTTACGCAATTACCCCGCGGAGTTAATAGTTCTCAGGTATTTTTTAATTTGTCGCGTTCGATATTTAAACATAACTAGCGAAATGTTATATATATATATATATACTAGCTTCTGCCCGCGACTTCGTCCGCGTGAAATTCGTTCTTACCTCTAAAATTTTCGAAAATGTATGTAGGTATGATCTTTATCATTTATTTAGATAAATAAGTATTCGGGCCAATTTTTATAGATCAAAGGAATCAGATTTTTCAAATAAACTGTAGCTCCACTTTCCACCCCCACACGGGTGGAATTTTGAAAAATCGTTCGTGATCATAACTTGACTCAAAGGCCCATACTTGTTTTGGTAGTACCTAGTTTCGAGTTAATCCGATAGCGAGTTACATATTTTTCTAACCTATCAACTTTGTCACCCCCAAAATCCTCTGTAAGGGGTTTTTTTTTAACTAAAACTGACAATCGTTATTATTTACTGACCCAAATATTGCCAAGTTTCATGTTTATTAACCAAATAAATAAGATTTTTCATATAAAATGTGTCACCGCTTTTCACCCCCACAGGGGTGGAATTCATTACTTGACTCAAAGATTTTATTGTTATTATAAGCCATTTCTGTCCCACTGCAGGGCAAAGGCCTCCCTTCCCTTCTTCCACTTATCCCTATCCAGTGCTGTTACACGCCAATCTTTGTCGAAAGAGTCGAGTTCGTCCCGCCATCTCATTCTGGGCCTGCGGCGTTGCCGTTTGCTGCTGTTTGGGACCCATTGTGTGGTTATTTTAGCCCATAGCTCCTCCGGCATGCGACAAATGTGACCAGCCCAGTTCCATTTTAGCTTGGCAGCCGTGTGACCTACATCGGCAATTTTCGAGTTAATCAAACCACACAGTAAAATCCTACCCTGTAAAATTAACTACCCCTTTTCACCCCGTTAAGGGTAGACTTTCGAAAAACCCTGATACACGTTATTCTTTATTTATGGTCTTAAGTATAAATACCGAGTTTCGAGTTAATCGGACTTCGCGTTAAAATTCTTCCATACAAATTTTGACGCCCCCAATCCGCCTCTAGGGGGTAGTTTAGAAAACAAAAAAATGCCAAACTTCATAATTTACTTAAGTATTCGTGGCAAGTTTCATGTTTATTAATCAAATGAGTAAGATTTTTCATATACACTGTACTCCCGCTTTTCACCCCATAGGGGTGGAATTTCAAAAAATTGTTTGAGATGTGTTCTTTACTTGACTCAAAGATTATTTATACGAATTGTTGAATTAATCAAGCCACGCATTAAAATCCTCACCTGTATAATTAACTACCCCTTTTCACCCCGTTAGGGGTAGATTTTCGGAAAACCCTGATAGACGTTATTCTTTATTTTTGGTCTTAAGTATAAATACCGAGTTTCGAGGTAATCGGACCATGCGTTAAAATTCTTCCATACAAATTTTGACGCCCTCAATCCCCCTCTAGGGGGCAGTTTAGAAAAACAAAAAATGCCAAACTTCATAATTTACTTAAGTATTCGTGGCAAGTTTCATGTTTATTAATCAAATGAGTAAGATTTTTCATATACACTGTACTCCCGCTTTTCACCCCATAGGGGTGGAATTTCAAAAAATTGTTTGAGATGTGTTCTTTACTTGACTCAAAGATTATTTATACGAATTTTTGAATTGATCAAGCCACGCATTAAAATCCTCACCTGTATAATTAACTACCCCTTTTCACCCCGTTAGGGGTAGATTTTCGGAAAACCCTGATAGACGTTATTCTTTATTTTTGGTCTTAAGTATAAATACCGAGTTTCGAGGTAATCGGACCATGCGTTAAAATTCTTCCATACAAATTTTGACACAACCCGCCTCAATCCTCCTTTAGGGGGTAGTTTGTAAAAACAAAAAATGCCAACCTTCATAATTTACTTAGATAAATATTCGTGCCAAGTTTCAAGTTTATTAACCAAATGATTAAGATTTTTCATATAAACTGTTATCCCGCTTTTCACCCCTACATTGGTAGAATTATGAAAAATAGTTTAAGATGTGTTCATAACTTGACTCAAAGATTATATATGCCAATTTTCGAACTAATCAAGCCACGCAGTGAAATCCTCTCCTGTAAAATTAATTACCCCTTTTCACACAGTTAGGGGTAGATTTTCGAAAAACCCTGATACACGTTATTCTTTATTTTTAGTCCTTAGTATAAATACTGAGTTTTGAATTAATAGGAAAGCGCGTTAAAATTGTTCCATACAAATTTTGACACCCCCCAATACCTCTTTAGGGGGTAGATTAGAAAAACAAAAAATGCCAAACTTCATAATTTACTTAGGTAAGTATTCGTGCCAAGTTTCAAGGTTATTAACTCAAGGAATAAGATTTTTTATACTTACAAACAAAATCCCCCCTTTTCACCCTCTTAAAGGCTGAATTTCCAAAAACCCCTTCTTACTGGATACTTACTCTTCACAAAGAACACACCCTCCAAAATTCATGTCCCTAGGACCAGCGGTTTAGGCTGTGCGTCGATATCTCAGTTAGGTCGTACATCCCCCTTTAGGGGTAAAATTATCAAAAACGCTGAGACACGTATAAATTAATTTTCAATCGTTAGCCTAAATACAAAATTTGAAGATCCTAACTTTTAAACTGGCGGACTTTCATACAAAACTTCATCCCCCTTTTTAACCCTTTGGGGGTAGAATTATCAAAAACGCTGAGACACGTATAAATTAATTTTCAATCGTCAGCTGAAACACAAAATTTGAAGATCCTAACTTTAAAACTGACGGACTTTCATACAAACTTTCATCCCCTATTTAACTCCCTTAGGGGTTGAATTTCAAAAAATCCTTCCTTATTCCTGGTCTACATCATAAAAGGAACCATCGTGTAAAACTTCAGCTTTCTAGGTCCAAGGGTTTGGGCTGGGCGTTGATGAGTCAGTCAGTCAGTCAGTCAGTCAGTCAGTCAGTCAGGCCTTTTGTTTTTATTTATATATAAGATAATGTTTAGCCTGCATTTCATTTGTTGATTGTAAAGTCAGGGAACTTAATTATTTATCAAATTGGCTAATAACTTAAGTTGTCCGTATATTCAAATCACAACTGTCACGACATAGCTATAACATGGCAAATTGACGTAGTGTGTCAATTTGTTTAACGATTAATTTCCTTATAATAAGGACTTGCATTTATAGGAAAACTAGCTGCGCCCCGCGGTTTCACCCGCATAAGTCTCGATCCCGCGGGAATATCGGGATAAAAAGTATCCTATGTCCTTTCCCGGGACTCAAGTTATCTCTATACCAAATTTCATCTAAATCAGTTCAGCGGTTTAGGCGTGAAAAGGTAACATACAGACAGACAGACAGACTTTCGAATTTATAATATTATTAGTATGGACATTTGCCTTCTTATTTTAAGTTTATAGTTCAAAATAAATAAAACTATTGTTATAGCTTTAGAAATTGACATCCTTAATCGTAAAGGCATAATTTTCTTTAATGTGATGTTGATAGCGATGTGAGCTTTTTTCAGTGACGCAATGCTATTGTTATGTAAAATTTTACTTTCTATTACCCCTTGCTACTTAGATTTTATCATAGTCGGTAAAAATAGAGAGCTTATGTATTATAGGAAGTCTTCAAAGAAAATGGAAATTCAACGAAATCGAAACATAGAAAATAAAGAAAGAAAGAAAGAAAGAAAAGGTATTTATTGCGACTCGTACAGGAAGATCACAAACTAAACTAAAAACAGTAAACAATTAAAACCAAGTTATATAAAAAAAAAACAAAAGTAACAAAGAAAAATGAGACAGATACTCCTATACGAGGCCAAAAGGCTCCTATCTCAGCATGATGCTGTGACATTTAAAAAATGTCGCAGCGCTGGTATTCTGATAGGGCCCTCTAGCTAGGCCTTCTTTGGCTATCTTATAACAAAAAAACTGAGTGTGCTTATGACCACATGACTGAAGTGAAACTTCGAAAAAGAGAGAAAGAAAATGTGCGAGCGCACTGCTCTCTCTTGCTCCTACACTGTGATACAGATAATAGGCCTGCACTGTGCTTAGATATATGGAACGTATTTGGCTATGAGAGGAAGAGAGAAAGAAAATGTGCGCGCGCACTGCTTTCTCTTGCTTATGTCCCCCACTCAACTCCCGTTCGCCTCGCCCGATCACACTTTTCGTAACGCTTACGTCACGCGTTCGCCAGCTTACTCCCCAAGTCAAGCGTGCGTAAAGAAGTTTCACTTCAAAAATTCGTTCCTCGTCGGTTTAGTGGTCGCAAGTGCTACTGTTGGTCCTCGGTTCGATTCCCGGGTAAAGGGTTATTGGGTTTTGCCATCTAGTATGAAATCGTAGCATTACCTATAAAAATACTGATTAGTCTACCTAATCTTAATTTGACTACCTTACTACAATAAAACTCTTGGAGTCCGTTTGAAACATCTAATACCTATCTAGTATTGTTATACCTATTTGTTATCTGACTTATTAACTGCTTATAAGAACGACATAGTAGCTAAGTTAAATACCACGTGTTGAGTAAAATTAACGTTAAAATGATTGATTAACTAATTACTGGCGGCACGTGTAAGCTGTGTGACGCGCTGTCTTGTTTACGAAGTTATTTAGATATGCAATGAGAATGATCAATATATGAATAATATTTGCATGTGTAGTACCTATTAACTCAATAAAATTCAATGCTGCAATGTGTTTTTTTTTAGTTTGGTTTTCAGTAAGAAAATAATAGACGGTAACGATACAAACTGAATTCTGAAAACTCTATAGAGTATCTTTAGTTAAGGCACGGTTCCAATTGTATGTGTGGTGCAAACTGTTCATATAAGTTGGTTATAAATAAATAAATAAATTGTTTCCAGTTTTTCATCTGATACTGTTCTGGTGTTTAGTCTTAGTCGTAGCAACTACGAGTAAAAAAAAAGCGACTATTGACCCTTTTCATTAACACTACGCGACACCTAAAAGTAACGCCTAATAAAAACTCACTCTTGAATTTTAAGCTCGGTGCTATCCCAGTCGTACCTAAGTGAATGGCTACTTCTCATAGAATACGGCGAAGACACGACGGTATACAATGTGGAGACGACAATAGATGAAAACACTGTCAATACTAAATAATGTGTAAGAGTATTTTGAAACTATCAAATAAATCACAAAAAAAAGAAGTATTTTTTTCAAACAAACTATATAGTTGTGATGAGCCGACTATGGGTTTTGCCGATCTTTGACTAGCTATAGTGACTAAACTATTGAATATATTTGGTTGAATGTTTGTAAGCAGACTGATAGTCATTACATATACCTAATTATGGAGTTTAATTTATTGTCGTCTCCACCTTGTATAATGCCTTATAAAATAAATGAATAAATGCCCTACAACATGTCAACGAAATTAGACCATTCGATCCAGATTTTCCTCCACATAATCTATCTTCAAAGCCATAAACACCTCTATGCCAGTACTAAAACATTTATTAGCGAAACTATAACGACAGCCCAGACAATAGACGCCTGTAATACGGAAGTGCAGAAGTACGGCTAATGACGGGTGAAATGGAACATGAAATAGTGGTGTGAGCGAAATTATTAGTTCAGCCAGGTGTTCGTGCGCCCGCGCCGGTAGGCCGCCATAATGTGGCGGGCTGGGTGGTAGGAATTAGGAAAATCTATGTAAATAGCGTAGCAGGACAGATTAGGCTGAGCAAATAGTTTGAATGGACGTCGATGGTGGTCTTAACGGCTGTGAAAATATTCTTGAGGAAACCAGCGGGCAAACTTTTAGAAAATTAGCGAGTGACCGAAATATGTCACCATAATTTTGTTAAAATTTGGCTGAGAATTCGCACTTTTTCAATACTTAATAAGAGTTGCAATTAAACACAGCCTAAAAACGCCTTTCTTTCACCACTTCCTACTACTATCATGACTTCCATGATGGAACCTGGATTCCCATAAAAATTCAACCACCACCAGGAAAAATCTAATAATTTAAAGATAGACGACAATGAAGATCATGGGACACAAGCAGTAAATCAATTATTGCTATCTCTCTAAGACAGCTGTTCGAGATTTCAATGCAAAAACTGGACACAAAATTACAAACACACCAAATAACATCTCAAATCTCGGATCAAGTTGTTAGAAACTCCGCATGGTAAACCTAACAGTACAAAACAACGACAATTTCTACTGTATTCCTACTTAATTTAGAGATTTGTAGGAATGCATACCACCATTATTTCGAGTAAGAAGGGACTAAATTATTACTTATCAGTGAAGACCTCGCCTAACTGTAGGTATTACTAGAGGACATTGAGAAATTTACATTAATTGGCAACACAGTTCCCTATTTATGATCTTGCCTCATTTCACGCTTGTATTATATTTATGTTTTCCTAGTATGTTAGCATGAATAAATTTTACCTAAACATTGCACAGCAGGCGAGGGGAATCACATTCTTAAAGTATGAAGAAGTTGTAGAGCGCGAGTCAGTAGTGCATGAAAAGATTGAGTGATCATTATTCGTACTTATAGCTAAAATTTGAACCATTGGGTCACTGAATTATAGCACACCTGTGTTGGCGAAGGTTTTGGCAGATCACACTTTGCCGGTTATGTTTAATTCTCATGTAATAGGCGAGCCTATTGTCATCAACCGGGCAAATCCAGACTCCGGGCTGTTATAAAATCCAGATGGAAAAACTCAATAACACTTTGCCCGACTCGAGAATCGAATCCAGGACCTCATGCGCAGCAGTAGCGCTTGCGACCACTAGACTTATATAGCAAAAAGTTTATTTATGTTAACTTAATTTTTACACTCAGCGGCACGGAATCTTGGCCAAGCGCTTATCTCGCGATAGCAAAAGTTTTAAGTGTTTCTGATGAATGTTTGTTGTGCAGGTATGTCAAAAAATGTTTACTTTTAGTTCAAGAGGGTAATCCATTATGTTTAAATGCACCACAACGAAACTTTTAATTTACAGTTGAAACGGGTCATTTGAGCGACTAAGTTCACATTTTAAATTTGTGTGTTGTGAAAAGTTTACTGTTCGGTTTTTGAATTATTGTGATTTTATGCTTTTAATTCAATAAGTAAAGGTGCTTTAAAAGCAATAAAAATGCCTCTAACACCAGCACAGGTTTCACAAGCCGTTGCGTTAATTAACCAAGAGCTGACACAGCGTGAAGTTGCTATTGCTCTTAACGTACCACGGTCATTAATGCAGTATGTCCTTAAAAGATACTAGGAGACAGGCCAGTACATTCACAGGCCAGACAGTGGAGGCGTAAGGTGCACATCGGCCCGAGACGACCGCTTTATTGTCCTGGAGATTTTGAGAAACCGCTACCTGACCGCTGTTGAGATACGCCAGCGGCTTCAAATTGTGAGAGGCGTTAATGTTAGTGAGCGTACGGTGAGAAGACGAATAGAGGAAGTCAATTTAAAAGCTTGTAGACCAGCACGAGGTCCAGAACTTCTCAGAGAGCACCGAGTAGCTCGACTTCACTTCGCACGAGAACACGTTAACTGGACCCACGAGCAATGGGCTAGAGTACTGTTCACAGACGAGTGTCGAATAGCTTTACGTTCTCCAGATGGTCGAGAACGAGTGTGGCGAAGAAGAGGAGAGCGGTTTTTACCCATTACTACCACTCAAACAGTGAGTTTCCATGGAGGCTCAATAATGGTATGGGGAGGTATAAGTTCCGACGCACGTACAGAGTTGGTTATCGTCGATAATCGGCTAACAGCTGTTCGATACATCGAGGAAGTTCTTCAGGAACACGTAATGCCATATTCGGGGTTCATTGGACACGACCAATTCCTCCTAATGCACGATAATGCACGCCCACACGTTGCACATTGCGTTGAAGAATATCTGGAAGAGGTTGGCATACAAAAATTGCAATGGCCAGCTCGTAGCCCAGACTTAAACCCAATTGACCATATCTGGGACATGCTCAAAAAAAAGATAAAGTCCAGCTCCAACGCGCCGGAAACTCTAAACCAGCTCCGAACTGCAGCGCTGGCCGCTTGGCGCAGTATACTGCAAGTTGATGTCCGAAACATCATCCAAAGTATGCCAGATCGAATGCAGACAGTTATCAGGGCTAGAGGAGGAAACACCCGATATTAAAATGTATAGACAATAACAAAAAAGACCTTAGTTTTTATTTTGTAGTGTTTTTAAATTTATAGTGAAAAATTCCTAATTTCAGTGAAAGTGCGTGATTTTAAAAACTGATTTATTGGTGAGGTAATCTTTTAATTTCTAAGTTCTTAAAGCATAAGAGACACGTACTAAAGCCACTTACCCTTAATTTATTGTCATAAATGCAAATGCAAATTTTTTTATGCAAATAATCAGCAAAATCACGAGTGGCCAAGTTTCCGTGCCGGTGAGTCGCTATTTAAAGCATGTTTAGGCTCATTAGCCATAAGTTCGGTGACAATTTCATCAAATATTTGGAAATGTTTGATCAAGAACTGTTTTTATGTACAATTCCCATAACTCATGAAGAAAGGTATTAGTTACCGTATATATATTAATCTCTGTATTTAAAAATATAATTATTATGTATCAGTGCTAGCTCTATGTAAAGTAACATAATAGTGCACTAAAGCAATCAGCGTTGTTAAGTGATGGCCTGAAACACAGGTTTGAAAAAAACCTGCATCAGGCAGGTCGCTATAATAAAATATATAAGTTATACACTAGATTTATGTTAGGCATAGTTTAATATTTTCTTCACAATATTAATATGTAACTTTGTAATGATGTAACTTTTATGTAATTTATATGTGAACTTATGAATAAAAATTATTATTATTATTAATATTTAGACCAACGAGGTAGTAGGACAATGCATTAGCCATAGATACGGTACGTGCACATAATGCATAGGATAATAACATTACTGCTCTGAAATAATAAAGAAAAAATTGAGGTCATCATTATCAACTACTACTGATCATGGGGTAGGTACCCAAAAGCTCAATACAATAAATGTTATAATAGCGCAAATTAATTGTTGATGATTGCAGTATGCTGTTCTATCACTTATTTTGTAGCTTTCTTCTTATCGTGTCGATGGCAATCTAAATTGGGTCGGCCCAGAATTTGGCAGCGAGTTTGGCGCCTTCAGTAGCGTCCATCAGTTCCTGTAACAAGCAGAGAACAGGACACGCGAAATCGATATTAAGTGTGCCGTCGTTTGTGTAACAGCGTCACATTTTTCTGTTGTTGCTGTTGACCAAACTTGACATGTGTCTACATGATCCTAAATTTCTGCCCCTGTTCCTTATATCCCTACTGATATATCTCCACTGGTAGGAATACTTGGAGATTTTTTCCAATTATCGCTACCGGTAGGCATATATGGAACCTTGTGCTCCATATATCCCTACTGAGCCGCTCTGGTTGGGATAGTTGGATTTTTTTCCGTTTATCGCTACCAGTAGGGATAAAAAGTTTTCAAGGGTTTGTTTATGATTAATTAGGCTTGTGATAGTGAATCTTTTTATAAATGTGAAGCAATTTGAATGTGTCATTCCCTCAAGAATCTTCTTTCGAAACCCACCAGAAACTTAGGATTTTATTTTCTTAGTCAAGCTTGAAACTACACGGTTGTTCTATATCTTCACTTCATACTCTGAAGTTTTAATGTATGAGGCGTCGAAATAAAGTATGTTTTTGTTGCTCAGGAGTCGGTAACAATTTGCAGGGGACCGCGACTTCCAGTTGTTGAGTTACGATGGAGAGAGTAAAAAATTGATCGTAAACCACTCATTGTACATGCAGCGAAGTAGTTTATTCGTTTATTATTGAAATATCTGTAGTTTTTAATGTGGCTTCTGTTTTCTTGTTAGTAGGAGACATTTTAAAGATGGAGAAACGGGGTACAACGTCCAACATAGGATTCGTTTAATATTTTCTGAAATTCCTGACTAACAAAAGTGCCTTTTAATTGTTCTAATTGAAATAAATGATTGTACAGAGGCCAGCACATCAAGCTACCCCAATCTGTCAAAGTTTCCCAATTGAATATGAACCTTATTGCTTTGTAGTAAAGTTGAAAATCTATCAAAGAAATTTGACAGATTGGGGTAGCTTCATGTGCTGGCGTCTGTACTTTGACTTTGAATCAGATTTCTATATCTAATGCTTGAACATTGTCAGGGCGATGTAAGATGAGATATAGACCAATCAAAGGTAGGATATTTCGATGATATATTTTAGTTTTTTAATAGTTTTAGTTAGGTTAGGATATTATATTTTATTTTAATCGTTTTTTTAGTTTATTTAGTATCTATTAGAAGTTTGTCCATTTAATAAATAAATCTACAAAAACTAGTTTAGTAATATCTATCAAAGATTGGCAAGAGGCAGTTGGTCAGAAAAATCCAAAGTGATCGGTCCTTAAGAGCCTATACTACCTCAAATGGCTTAGCGTGATCCTCCGTTATGGCGAAAATACAGCACCATTAATTTTGAAATAAATATATGGTAAAGTTGAGGATTAATGCTAAGTCTTATATTAGACGAAAACACGATTCCATAAAATTTTCTCGATAGAAAAAAAATCCAAAGTTACCTCTAACCCGAACAATAAACCGCTGGTATTCAAAAAACCTTCAAATTAGATCGTGAAACTTTGCATACTAACTGAAGTTACTTTAAAGCAGGTCTTATGTTATTTATTTTTTTATAATGACCATTATTTTCACCGTAAAAAGCAAATACCTAAACTATTGGCGCAGCCTGCCGCCCAGCACCGCACTCTGTCTCGCTCTCACTCAGTCCGCGAGCAGTATCGTATGAGCGAGATAAAGAGTGAAGTTTAGCTGAGGTAGTATAGGCTCTTAAATGATTTGGTTTTATTAACTTCTTTAGAACGAGCTGGTCTGGTACACATGTGTTAATGTGTACCACAAGCGGTACAAATTTGTACCAGCTCGTCCTAATTATGCAACTGTAATTTGTAAGCATGAGGTAGTTCAGGCAAATCGATCATGCATGTGTGTCAATTAGGCTACTTATGTAGCTATTGTTAGACCAGTGGTGAAATGTCTGCCGGTCCCTAAGTACATAGTTAACGGCTAATAATAACAGTGTGCGAAGTATACTTAACCTGTCCGCAGGTTACCTGTTGTTATTAAAATAGAAAATTGAATTTCAGTTAAACACAAATTTAAATTATTGGTTGTCATTGCGGAAATTATTAATCGTCCATCAAAGTTCGTTCGTGATCTGACCGCTAGATGTCGCTTTAACAACTGTCATTCAAAATGACATTTAATTTTAGAAACCCCTTATCTTGCATAAAATTCGCTTAGAAAAACTGACTAGCGACCTTATTTTTTGTGTTGTAAGTTTGAAAATGCAATGTGGAAATTATAGAGTACAAGGTGTAAAAGTAAAATTGACAAGGTCTTATAAGGTGCCGCGACACTAAAGTTGGCGTTGTAAAATACCAATTTACTTTAACAATATGGCTATTTGTTCGTATCGTTTTGTTGCCTTTTATGGTGCAGATCGTTTAGGCTAGCAGTGCGGATAATGTTTGACGTGACCAGACTTCGCTTCCACCGCCACGGTCTCGCTTCGTCCGAAATGTCCCGCCGTGCAAACGACCAGTAAAAGCCAAAGGTCGAGTTCGCGAAAAAAGGCAATTTTTGTAATTGTTGAACTACAAGAAAGTGTTTTTTAGGCTGTATACAAGCAGACGGGTAGTAATTGGTTATTGCTGTTTACATGGCGATACTTATACACAATTATTGTTCTTTAACAACATCTTCACCTATTGACAGGTTCGAGGGACTACCAATTACTGACGGCGACACAATTATTATCGACGATCGACTTCAAACATGATAATATGACAATTGACGGGCTTGTTACTCTAGGACGGACGACAGACTATTTTACAAAGCCAATTAGGAATGTCATTGATTAGTGTGGTTAAAATGACAGGAGAATTACTTACCTGAAGGTGTAGCTGTAGTCTCATCTCAGCGACAAAGAAATGTCAAAAACTTGTCAAAATGTAGGGAAATTAGAGGCGTTTTTGACAGATTGGGACTGAGATCAGAATGTGAACGATCTTAAAATTACGTGAATTGCCGCTCTGAATACCTAATTCTCTTGTCGAGTCTTACCCAGTTTTAGGGGTCGGTCGGGGATATGTAGGTATGCTATGAAAAATGCCGTCATGGTTTGGGCGAAGAACGTCAAAAACGCAAAATGACAGATTAGCGAATTGTCAGGCGTTAGTATTTTGTCACAAATGGTCACAATCGTAAAAAGACAGATTAGCAAAGTGACAGGTTCGCAAAAAGGCAGATTAGCAAAATGACAGGTTCGCAAAAAGACAGCCTTAAGTTCTGAGTTGAGCTACACGATTACGGTAAATGCGTGTACTGACTGGACAGCGAGTAGTCTGCATGGTCCTCATATGACCTGACCAAGATTATGTCTGGACTTAAAAAGAGACTGTGACCTCTGCGTTTGTTTCAGCCTTTCTTCTCAGAGTAGTTGGTTAGGAAACAACAAACTCATGTAGTTTTAAATCATTATTATTTTTTTGAGAGCAGTGGTGGCCAAGTGATAACGGCCGCGACTTACGAGTTGTAGGTCGTAGGTTCGAACGCAGAGAGGCGCTTTACTTTGTGTAAATTATTTCATCACCGCTGCTCTCAAAACGGTGAAGGAAAACATCGTGAGGAAACCTATCCTAGAACCAAAAATTCGAAGACATGTGACATCTACCAACCCGCACTGGGCCCGCGTGGTGAATTATGGCCCACTCTCTCTCGCCGAGAGGAGTCCTGTGTCCCAGCAGTGGGAACATTATAGGCTGATTATGATGATGATTATTTTTGACGTGTAAAAGTATTTTTGTAACTAATTTACAGAAATAGATATAATTTATCAATTGTTTTGGAAGTTGTCCGAGCAGTATGACATCTATACAATTTTACAAAAGTAGGTAAGTAACTACGATTACTTAACATTTTGAACTTAACTAAACCATCTAAGTACGATAAAACTTTTTCATTTCTCATACTCGGAAAGTAGTGTTTGTTTGATCCAAATAGCGGGCGGAAGACGCTGCTTCCACCACAGGGCGGGAAAGACTCATAGTAATTACTTCCCTCTTTAGGGCGGGAATGAATTTTAAAAATGGAACTGTAGTCAGCTACGAATTTTTTTACATAAATTAAGAAAAATGCTGCAGTCTTGTGAGTGTATAAACAGCCAGTGTGAATTAAAAAAAAACCTGTTAAGCGGGAGAGCCCGCGGCGATGACGCGGTGTGGTCCATATTTAAAATAAAAAAAGACAATAGTATTATTTGGCGGGATACTAACCCTGTAAGCTGTACCGAAATTCAAAAACTTTGCATGTTATTGTTATCAATAAATATTTTAGAAAAACTACTACTTTTTACTTTCCTTATATTCGAAATGAAAAGTAGAGTGTTTAACACGGGTGAAAGTCATCAATTCCTACTCGGGCTATAGCCGCCCTCGCTGCGCTCGGGCGTCTAAATGCCTCGTATAGGAATTGATTCCTTTCGACCCTTGCATAACAATCTACTATACCCATTTCTAGTATTATGTACATAATCGTAAACTTGCCTCACAGTAGGTACATTTCAGCTATTAATTTTACTACAGCCATCTGATCTGGAGGCAGTATACCAAGAGTTACTGATATCATCGAACTTAACTCGAGTTCCGTACAACGATTGGTAAAACGCTCCTTTTAAGGGTTCCGTCGGTTTGTTTGTACGTCTGTCACACTTTCCGTGCTCACGTTTTGAAATAACGGTTGCGAGAATCAGTTCATCTTTTGCTTCGATCTTTTTCTGTGAAACTCAGATTGCAATTACGTCACTTAAAGGTGCCAATTTGGTCCAAACTTGCAGAGACTGAGATCCAAAAGTTAGCTCTCAAAATGACACTTATCCTCTGTAAGTACAAGTTTCTTGGCTAAAAATAGGCCAGTTGTTTTCCTATGGCTATGGGTGTGAGAACTCAAGGTTGAGATCTCGGAAATCCTTAAAATAGATTTTGTTGCAAGGCAAATTTGCACCAAGTTTTTGTGTTACGGCAAACATGTCACTGGCAAAATGGAATATTGCATTAAAGGCAATTATGAAAAGCTTCGTGTTCATAGTAAATACTAGCTATGCCCGCGACTTCGTTCGCGTGCATGACGGAAAAGTTTAAATTTTTTGCGCGGAACCCTAATTCTTTTTCTACAATAAAAGTAGCCTAAGTTACTTCTTATTACATCAGCTAACTGCCAGTGAAAGTCTCGTCAAAATCGGTCCAGCCGTTTCAGAGATTAGCCGGAACAAACAGACAGTCAAAAATTGTAAAAAAAAATATTTTGGTATATGTACCGTGTATACATCCATATGCATTTAGCAAAAAGCGGTTATTTTAATATTACAAACAGACGCTCCAATTTTATTTATTTGTATAGGATTCAATGAACACGGGGCTTAAAGGTAGGTATGGAAGCCCTAGAACATTATCTTAGTTTTAAACATACAAGTGGAAGTGACGACATCTCATATTGGATGCAGACGACGTGGTGGATGCGATCCTTATCTATTAATTAATGAATATTGATGCGGCTTATAATGTTGCTTGTTTCGTCATACTGTGTTTAGAATGCTTTTCACGACAGATAATGATTTACTTCGGTAGAATAAATAATTATAAAACAATAGAAGCGTTTGTTCATTGCATTTTTATTGCCTGTTTGAACTAATCGCATGATTTGTTATACCAGCTTTGCCGGAGGATAATGTACTAAATATGGAAATTATGGAATTTAATTTCATAACACGAATTAGAAAAAATATTTGTTGGCAGCAAGATAATTACACAAACGAAAAGTACGAATATATGCCTTCCTGCTTTTATCCATACTAATCCATACTTAATATTATAAATGCGAAAATGTGTCTGTCTGTCTGTTACCTCTTCACGCTTAAACCGCTGAACCGATTTAGAAAAAAATTGGTATAGAGATAGTTTGAGTCCCGGGAAATGACATAGGATAATTTTTATCCCGGTATTCCCACGGGATCGAGACTTATGCGGGTGAAACCGCGGGGCGTAGCTAGTACTTATCACACTAATATTATAAAGGCGAAAGTGTGTCTGTCTGTTACATCTTCACGCCTAAACCACTGAACCGATTTAGATGAAATTTGGTATAGAGATAGTTTGAGTCCCGGGGAAGGACATAGGATAGTTTGTATCCCGATATTCCCACGGGATCGACACTTATGCAGGTAAAACCACGGGGCGCTGCTAGTAATATATACAAATAATTTAATATTCTATATCACCTGGTTCGTCCATCTCTGTTTGATCGTTATATTTTAATTTAAGTACAAGAAGCAAAACAAATGGTTTTATTACCTACGTTTGGAGAAGTCTATTTATATTTTAATAGCAAACCGCTTTATAAAATAACAGACACATATTTTTTATTCACACTTCATGCACTGACATAAAATTAAGTTTATTGAGCTGTTCAAAGGGTTTACGGTTTGAATTTTATTTTAGCTTCGGTTAAGAATAGTAAAAATACTTACTGCTTAAGAGCAGCCAAGTTTGAGTCGGACTTGCTCACGAAGGGTTCCATACCAAAATAAAATATAAAGATACAAGAAAAGTCGTTTTTTTATATGTAGTGTTAAACATTGTACGGTGGTACGGAACCCTTCGTCTGCGAGTTCGTCTCGCATTAGGTCGCTTTTAAGCAGTATTTTTACTAGGTAACTTAACCGAAGCTTTAACTTTATTTTCAAGTATTTTGATCATGTATTTTTCTTTGGTAGAGTAAGTGCTAGTTTTAACATGATATTGTAAAGTCTCCTAATATATTTGATGAAATCCTATAGAAGTTTGATTTCATAAAAATGCTCCCGTCTGGCGCACTACAGTACACACTCTGTGTAAAATTTCAAGTATCTACCTATTACGGTTCAAAGATACAACGCTGTGACAGACGAACGGACGGACGGACAGCGGAGCCTTAATAATAGGGTCCTGTTGGCACCCTTGGGTACGGAATCCTAAAAATGCTACTTAAAATAAAATGTTAACAGTTGTTGATTGTAAATAGGATCGGATGAGAACTGTTTACTAGGCATTTATGTTTAACAATCTTATTTTTATGTAAACTAGTTTCCAATTAGGTATCGTGCAATAATGAAATTTAAATTTCTGACTATAATTCTGTTATTGCCAGTGTACTGTTAATTAACCGATGATTTTTTATGTTAAAGTATCAATAACTTTTTTGTTGTTATTTTGTTGCTCGAAATCGAGAGAGGTGGCGCAATTCAATCCACAAAGCACCTGAATGCTTTGAAACAAATCGTCTTGAAGCAGGGCTCTGAACCGGTTTAAAAAGAGCGGTTAATTTCGATTAAATACCGGTAAATATATCGTTCCTTCATTAACCGGTTAAACAAGTGAACTGTTCTTATGTAACCCAAAAGATAAAGGTTACCGGTTACAAAGCTCAAACGGTTTTGACACCCAAATTAACCGGTTAATTCCGTAATTCGTAAATTTTTTTCGTCTACTTTTTTAACGCTTCCAACAAGTTCTAGTGTGTACTTAGTGCCCGCGAGAGTGGCGGGGGCCGGGGGGGGGTTCAAACTTGGTTTTAACCGGTTAATTTTCACGATCAAAACCAAAATTCATGAAAAACCGGTTTGTCGCATAAACCGGTAAAAACCGGTAAAGTGCAACCTTTAACCTAAATCGATTTCGGTTTGGGGTCAATGACCATAACCGGTTAAGAATTTCAACCGGTTTCCGAGCCTTGTCTTGAAGACCAGTGGCGTAACTATACCGTTTGGGGCCCGTGGCAAATTCAAGGGATGGGGCCCTCCCTAAATGTTATGAAGCTCAACCAACTTCACAGTTTTTTTTTACTAGCACTTCTCCCGCGACTTTTCCGCGTAGATTTCATATTTTCCCCTACATAATTTAACACCTGACTGCTGATTGCTTCGTTGGTCTAGTGGCCGTAAGCGCTACTTAAAAAAATACTTAAAAGTTACACAAACAATGGGAAAAAAGTACAAAATGTTCGAAACCTGAATGATGTCCTTTGTTGCACATTTTCAAAAAAAGTTTGCATTTATAAACTTATGTTAGGATCCTCCTGTGCTCATGGCCCTCTCGGGCCAGGGGCCCCCTCTGGGTGGGGGCCCGTGGCATTTCACCGCAATGCCACCCTATAGTTTCGCCACTGTTGAAGACCTAGACAACAAGCGCCTAATACGCAAAAGCCGCCCAAAGCCTTCCTATGCATACACATACAACAATGCTGATCAGCTCTTCTGTATACCATGTGTCCGGCGGGGCAATTGCGTAACACATTATCAATCGGAATCGGTTTCATTTTGACAGTTCAGCAACATTCATTGCGTTATTTACATGTGGAGCAGACAAATTTTTCGAACTTTTGAAGCAATGGATTAGCAATTTACTTCAAAATGATTCGGATTCCGATTGATAGTGTGGTGCGCTATTAGGGTGCTGGTTTTCAAGATTAACAAAATTTAACTTTTTAACACAAAGGTTAACAAAATTTTACTTTTTAAATACAACGTTATTTAAATGACGGCCATCACGTTGACGGCGCTCCTCAAACCGTTTGCGTACACTTTCAAAAACTTTTTGAAGAAGTGTTCGAGGAATCTACTCCTGATTTTTTCTTCAATATTGTTTCTTAAATCTGTCAACTTTCGTGGATTATTCTCGTAGACTACGCACTTAACATAACCCCACAAGAAAAAATCAGGTGGGGTCAAGCCAGGGCTTCGAGGTGGCCATCCAATATCACCTCTTTGTGAAATCACCTTTTCTCGGAACAACTCGTGCAATGCAGGTAAAGAGTTGATGGTAATGGTTATGATAGCAACTAAAAATTTAAGGAACGCTATAGTAAACGACGCCCGCGCCACCCCTCCCCGCGCCTTGTTTGCTTCTCGCTCACTCTTGAAATAGTTGGATCGTTTTGAGACACCCTGTACTAGACCGCCTAAAATCGAAATATTTCGTCGGTGAATTAATTAAAAAAAAGTAGAATGATAAGCTTGAATTCATGGGTAAAGTGCAAACGGATGGTTATTGGACAAAGTCTTGACTTGTCGAAACACAGGAAGAGCTTTCCTCCTAACAAAAATAGTACTTACCTAACTTCAAGTCACTTTAGAAATGTACTGACGTCCCAACATGATCACCGGGGTAATCCTGCCGTTGGTATAATAGTGTTTTCAAGAATTCAATCGTAAATCAAATATGCACTTAAGTTAATTTTAGAATAAACTACTAAATTACATTTGATTGAATGTCAAAGGTGGGCACTAAATACTTTCAGTCAATTATAAACCTTACGAGTTAGCCATTTCTTGTTCCATAAATCTTATACGTACTGTCAACAAACAAGTTTGGCATGCAAGGGGAAATAGAGGGGCTCGGGGCTAAATAATTACAGCCGTACGGAATTATCAAAGGTTAAGATACGCTTGCTGAGGCCGATCCATGGATGGGTGACCATCAATTACATATCAAGATCCATCTGTGCCTCCGAAAACATGTTAAGCCGTTAGTCCCGGCTGTCATTTGCGGATCTTTGACAGTCGTAGGTAGCGGGAAGTCAGAAGCCCCAAAGTCGTACAACCAGTCTTACTAAGGGTTATCGTATTACCCTGTAACTGGGTTGTGGAGGTCAGACAGGCCGTCGCTCCATGTAAAGTACTGGTATTCAGCTGCATCCGGTTAGACTGGAATCCGACCCCAAACATAGTTGGGAAAAAGCTGGATGATGATAATGCAAGGAGATATAAACATGAGGAGAGGGCCTTCACCAGAGCCTGCTTTGCAGGCATCGAGGACCGGCTCTTGCCGGAAAGGCGGCTCCGCCCGCCGCTAGCGGCGGAAAAGATGCCACCCCCGCGGGAGCCGGAACCTGCGCCTCTAGCAGGCCCGACATCGGACACGCAGCCACAGGCCCCGAAGCCCTCCAAAGGCAAGGGCAAGGGCAAGGGGACCAAGGTGGCTTCTCAAACCGCCACCACAAGTGCGGAGGGAGCGTCTGGGTCGTCTGCCACTCCAGCAGCTCCCCAGAACTCGCAGGAGGAAGACGCCCTTCTTCCCTCCACCACCCCGTCCAACCAGTCGTGGACGGAAGTGGTCAAGAGAGGAAAAGGGAAGGGAGGGAATAAGTCGGCCCCCAAGCCAGCTGCGACTGTTCCTGCAGCCAAAAGGGCTCCAGCCGACGGGAGGAAGCTAGTTCCTCCCAAAACCGCGGCTGTCGTGGTGACCATCACCTCGGAGGCCGTGGAGCGAGGCGAGACGTATGAGTCCGTCCTACGACGGGCTCGTACCAATGCTGATCCCTCCCAGCTGGGGATCGGCAATATCACGTGCCGTCGAACCGTAACCGGGGCTCGAATTTTCGAGTTCTCGGGGGAACAGCGCGGCACAAATGCGGACCTCTTCGCAACAAAGTTGCAAGAGGTCATTGCGGATGCGGCAACGGTCGTCAGACCTGTTAAGACCGCAGCCTTGGAGGTGGCCGATCTGGATGATTCGGTCACCAAGGAGGATGTGGTGGCGGCAGTCGCGGCGGCTGGAGGCTGCGACGCTGGCGCGGTAAAAGGTGGAGCCATCAGGCTCGGCCGCCGTGGCATGGGCATCATCCGCGTCGAGTGCCCAGTCGCCGCGGCTGGGGCTGCCCTTGCTACGACCAAGGGACGGCTGCTTGTGGGACTTAGCTCGGCAGTGGTCCGGCCACTTGAAGACCAGCCTATGCGCTGCTTCAAGTGCCTCGCGTTCGGCCACGCCCGAGCCACGTGTCCCTCCAAATTCGACTGGGGAGACACGTGCTACAAATGCGGGCAAGAGGGACACAAGAGTGCCACCTGCCGCGCCACCACGCCACACTGCACGGCGTGTGCCGCCAGTGGCCGCCCCGCGGCCCACAGGATGACGGGCAGGAGCTGTAAGCCCCCTGTGAGGAAGGGCATAGTGCCAGCGCAGGTTCGCCCTGTTGCAACCGCCGCCGTTGTAGCGGTAGCTGAGGAGGGGGGTGCGATGTCGGAATAATGGTTTCCGACTACCGCATCCTCCAGGCGAACATCAACCACTGCAGAGCGGCCCAGAACCTGGTAGTGCAGGTCATGGCCGAGTGGTTGGTGAACGTAGCGGTGGTCGCCGAGCCCTACTCGATCCCCGGCAGCTGGCTGGGCGACGAGGACGACTTGGTGGCACTTGCGGCGCGGTCTTCCACAGACTCCCCTCCCCTCTCGCTATTAGAGAGGGGACGTGGATACGTGGCCGCCGCGTGGGGAGACTTAGCCCTTGTGGGCGTATATTTCTCCCCAAACCGCCCTCTTCAGGACTTTGAGAACTATCTCGGAGTCCTGGCCGCCGTGGTCGGCAGGGCGGCGCCGCGTCAGGTCTCCGTACTGGGAGACCTGAATGCCAAGTCGGTGACCTGGGGCAACCCGGCCACCGACGCACGCGGGCGGGCGGTTGAGATGTGGGCAGCCTCCTCTGGACTCTCCCTCTTGAACAGAGGAAGCGTCCAGACATGCGTGCGGCGACGGGGCGGCTCAATAGTGGACGTCACTTTCGCCACCCCTGCGTTAGCCGCGCGGGTGTTGAACTGGCGGGTGGACCTGGTGGAGACTATGTCGGACCACCGCTACGTGCGGTTCGACATCTCCAACAGTGGCCCCGGAGAGATGCGGCCCCCCTCCGGGCGACCACCGTTCCCGAGGTGGGCTCTTACCCGCCTGGACAGGGAGGCAGCGAGCGAGGCGGCGTTCATCCAGGACTGGCTTTCGCCGCCTGCCGCCGGCCTGGATGTGGACACCATGGCGAAGCAACTGAGGGAGTCTCTGACCGAGGTATGCAACTCTAGCATGCCTCGGTCTCGCCGACCGCTACCCAAACGCGCCGTGTACTGGTGGTCGGGGGAGCTGGCGGGGCTTCGAGCAGCGTGTGTGGAGGCAAGGAGGGAATACACGCGGAGCCGGCGGCGGCGTCGACGGGACTTGGACGACGAGGACCACCTCTATGAGGTTTACATGGAGGCAAAAATGGTCCTCGATCGGGCCATCGCCACCGCCAGAGACACGGCGAGAGCCGAGCTGCTGGAGGGTCTCGACAACGACCCCTACGGAAGACCATATAAGGTGGCGCGCAACAAATTGCGCCCCTATGGTCCCCCGGTTGCCGAGACCCTGGAGCCCTCATTTCTCGATGGGGTGGTTCAGTCCCTGTTCCCGTGCAGGGACAACTTCACCCCGCCAGTGATGGACCCACCGCGGGGGATAGCTGCTCAGCTAGACGAGGAACAAGAGGAGGCCCCTCCTGTCACGGAGTCGGAACTTAGCGCGGCAATTTCCCATATCCGCGCCAAGAAGACAGCTCCAGGCCCCGACGGGGTTCCCGCAAGAGTGGTGGCGATCGCTGCCACTCAAATGGAGGAGAGGTTTCGGGACCTCTTCAGCGCATGCCTTGCGTCAGGGAGGTTCCCGAAACCATGGAAGGAGGGGCAGTTGTGCCTTCTTCGCAAGGAGGGCCGCCCGGCAGACTCCCCCTCTGCGTACCGGCCCATCGTTCTGCTCGATGAGGTCGGCAAAATGTTCGAGGGGATAATCGCTGCTCGCCTAAAGGGCCATCTGCGGGATATCGGGCCGGACTTGTCGGACGCTCAGTTCGGTTTTCGGGCTGAGCGTTCCACCGTGGACGCGCTGGCCTGCCTTAAGGGCCAGGTGAAGGAGGCGATGGAAGCGGGGGATGGATTGTTGGCTGTGTCATTCGACATAGCCAATGCCTTCAACTCCGTTCCCCACTCCACCATCCTAGAGGCGCTCCGATTTCACGGAGTGCCTCGATACATGCGCGGTCTGCTGGCCAGCTACCTGGAGGATCGGGCGATCCTTCTGGTAAATAGGACTGGCCAAGTCCGGCGGTACGCCGTCGAAGCCGGCGTTCCACAGGGGTCAGTCATAGGACCTCTCCTCTGGAACGTCGGCTATGATTGGCTCCTGCGGGGAACTCTCCTCCGAGGCACGAGTGTCGTGTGCTACGCGGATGACACTCTCCTCACCGCCCGGGGGGGCAGTTTCAGGGAGGCGGCCAACTTGGCCTCGGCGGGCGGATCCTTGGTCGCAGGGCGGATCCGCCGCCTAGGTTTAACGGTGGCGTTGCACAAAACCGAGGCCGTGTTCTTCCACGGACCTCGGCAGCGCGCCCCCCCACCTGACGCCCATATCTTCGTGGACGGCGTCAAAATTGAGGTTAAGGCCCAGATGAAGTACCTGGGTCTTGTAATTGACAGCAGGTGGCGCTTCGGTCCGCATTTTAGCGGGCTGTCGACGCGCCTGTTGAAGACCGCGGGCGCGCTGTCGTGGCTGCTTCCCAACTTGGGGGGGCCCAGCGCACGATGCCGGCAACTTTACGCCGGCATCCTGAAGAGTATGGCCCTCTACGGAGCCCCTATCTGGGAGGACTCCCTCCATAGGAGGGAGAACGCTGTCGCCTTGCGGGCACCCCAAAGGGCCATAGCCCAGCGGGTGGCGCGGGCCTACCGCACGGTGGGCTTCGCGGCAGCATGTGCTCTGGCGGGCACCCCTCCTTGGGAACTCGAGGCGTGGGTGCTCGCCAGAGTATATGAATGGACGGCGGGGCGGAGGGCGAGAGGAGAACGCCCAGCCCAGGAAGAGCGGGACGCCGTCCGGCGGGAGGCGAGAGACGCCATCGTCGTCCATTGGACGGGGGACCTCGCCACCGCAGCCTTCGGCCGCCGAACCCTCGACGCGATTGGGCCAGTACTGCGAGACTGGCTCGAGCGGTCGCATGGATTCCTCTCCTTCCGGCTGGTGCAGGTGCTGTCCGGACACGGTTGTTTCGGATCGTACCTGCACCGAATCGGACGGGAGGAGACGCCGTCGTGCCACGACTGTGGCGCGGCGGGGGACACGGCGCAGCACACCCTCGAGGTGTGCCCGTCGTGGTCCGAGCCGCGCCGCAGTCTCATCGCGGTGATCGGACCGGACCTATCACTCCCCGGCTTGGTTAACGCCATGCTGAGGGATGAGAGGTCCTGGGCGGCAGTCGCCTCGTTCTGCGAACACGTCATGTCCCAGAAGGAGGCGGCGGAGCGCGCGCGGGAGGAAGATCCTCACGCGGCGTTGCTCCGAAGGCGGAGGAGGGGTCGAAGAAGACGTCAGTTTGACAGTCATCTCCGACTCCTCCCAGATGGAGGCCAGCAGGCAACTGGTGCGGGGGCACCTTTGCCTGTATTGCACAGGCCCCCATCAGTGTTGGACGGGAATGGCCAGGTGCTCCCGGCTATTCCCGTAGCCCCCCAGCATGGGGGGCATGCGGGGCCCGCCAGGTAGGCGGGCATGCGCCGGGAGGGTTGTGGAAGTAAAGGCTGAGCCGGTTTCCCATGGCCCTCCCATCACGGCGATGTGGGGACACCGCTGAGTTTTAGTGGGTATACTGTCGGTGTGTAATTCCGACAGGAGTCCCACATACCCCGTCTCGTCCCCCACGAGCGGGGATGCGTAACGCATTTCTCAGCGAAAAAAAAAAAAAAAAAAAAAAAAAAAAAAAAAAAAAAAAAAAAAAAAAAGGAGATATAAACATCATTGCACGACGCGGCGCGCGGGTAGTTATTCAATTTATTTTATGTTCATTAATATAAAGAAGTACCTACCCCATAAAGGAAATTCACATTTTATATTCCATAAGTACCTAACTTTTGCCCGCGACTTCGTCCGCGTGAAATTTCTTTTCCCCCCGACCCACCCCGTCGCATCGCATAGCCTGCCTGCGCTATTACTTTGTTTTCGCTTAGCGTTCTGTATGACTTTTTTTCTTTTCGCTTCGCTTCGGCTTCTCAGTTTAGGAAACCCAATTCTTGAATTGGGCTATGAAATGCAAAAATATATTTTCAAATCCGATTGGTAGTTCCAGAGATTAGCGTGTTCAAACAAACAAACTCTTCAGCTTCTTTATCAGTATAGATTTAAACCAGCGTTTCCCAAACATTGTTCTGTTATGGTAATTTTCATACTACCCCTTCGTGACTCACTCAATAGTTTTAACCCCCGCTATAATACACATTTATGGTTACCTACTAGAAGTATTAAATATTACGTCATCTATAATCTATAAAAATAAATAAAATGGGAGTGTCTGTTTGTGATATTAAAATAACCGCTTTTTAATAAATACATATGGATGTATACACGGTACATAACAAAAATTTTTTTTTTACAATTTTTGTCTGTCTGTTTGTTCCGGCTAATCTCTGAAACGGCTGGATCGGTTTTGACGGGACTTTAACTTGCAGATAGCTGATGTAATATAGAGTAATTTAGGCTACTTTTATTTAGAATACTTACAATAGAATAGAAAACTCTGCTACTACTACTACTACTAATTTGATAGGCCTGATGGTCTAGTGGTTAGTGACCCTGACTGCTATGCCGGAGGTCGTGGGTTCGATTCCCACCCAGGACAAATGTTTGTGTGATGAGCACGATCATTTGTTCTGTGTCTGGGTGTAATTTATCTATAATATGTATGTATTTAGAAATATATAAGTATGTTTATCAGTTGTCTAGTACCCATAACACAAGCTCTGCTTAGCTTGGGACTAGATGGCGTTGTGTGATAGTTGTGGAATATTATATTATTAAGTTTATTTAATAAAAAAAAAAACAAAATTAAGTTAGGATAGCATTTCACGCGGAAAAAGTCGCGGGCAGCAGGTAGTATAAATTACAATTAAAAATGTTTTTACTATAACATATTTTGGTAGCTATTTAGTGCTAAGTATGGAGCTGCTTATTTTTTACCAAAGAATCCAAGTTCGCCGCAAATGATGAAAGATTTATCCTGAAGTCTGGTTTCAATTCAAGTCGGTATCTATATTTATTTTTACAGGACATACAGACGATGGGTTAAAAGTATATAATTGTAGTACTTTGTACCTCTTTGGTTAACTGTACCTATGTGTGTAAATCAAAATGATGTTTGCACGAAATGTATGAACGTAAATTTTTTACAGCATCGTAAATTCAATTTCAGTACCTACACATTTAACGTTCATTTTACATTTAAACAAAACAACTACTGTTTAATGATATGACGTATTTAAAAGTTAAAATAATCGTAGAAAGTAGTAGTAGTCATTTTAAATTTACTAAATTTTTTACAGCATCGTAAATTCAATTTCAGTACCTACACATTTAACGTTCATTTTACATTTAAACAAAACGACTACTGTTTAATGATATGACGTATTTAAAAGTTAAAATAATCGTAGAAAGTAGTAGTACTCATTTTAAATTTACGTCTTTCAAATAGAAATTTACTGCTATTTTGATTGCTAAAATAACAAGCAAATACTAGTTTCTAATTTAAAAAGATTAATATTATATTGTAATGTTGACTTGTTGCCGAAGTAAAGACTTAACATCCAAATAAAACTTGCCATCTACAATGTACTGCATACTTTAATCATTTTCACTTTAATTAAATACTGTCATATAATTTATTTAGTTTTATTTATTTGTATAGATATTTACATAATATAAGCTAACATATAAACTATAATAATATGTACAATTATATGAAAAAATAAACAAAATACTCATAGGGCATCAAAGAATTCGTCCGCATCGCTGTCAACAGGAACAGTGCCCAAAGGCTGGCAGCATTGCCACGTTGTATGGCAAATACTTAATTTCAGATTTCGCACCGACTCAACTAAGCAGCTATGGTAGAATAAACATGAAAATGAAAAATTGGAGTCCTAAATCTGATTATCATCTTTGTAGTAAACATTTCACTGAGGACTGTTTCGTTAAAAGTTTTAGGCAATGATATAACAATTTTGACTACATCATCTGGTTCAAAACTGATGTTGGTGTTTATAGTGAAGCTGTAAACAAGACAAACTAGGTGAATTTTTACCCGACTGCGCCAGAAGGAGGGTTATGTTTTTCGAGAGTTGTTGTGAGACTTGTTTGGCACACTCTGTGGCCTGAACGGCTCGATGGATTTTAGCTTGAGAGGTGTCGTTAGATTCGTATTGACTGTGAAAGTGACACTGGGTATATCAAAATAAAAAAAAAAACAAAATGGCGGATTTTTGGCGCCATATTATGCCTTCAAAAAAATTTTTTTTTTCTTAAAACCTATCGAGTGGGGTATCAAAATAAAGGGTTTTAAAAGGTGATCACAAAAATATATTATGCAACTTATATGATTAAAAGTAATTCAAAGTGACAAATCGTAAAAAACACGTATCAAGAACTAAATCGTCTGCGAAATCTTTCACATTTGTAAACTAAAAAGCTGAAAATAAAAAAAGTAATTAAATAAATTTAAAAACCCGACTGCAACCTTATACTAAAACTAACTGAAAAGCTAAAAACAAGCCCGTTTTAAATTAAATAAAAGTTGGAAGCAGCCCCGCCTGCTTCCAACTTTTATTTAATTTTTTTTTTGTAATTATTTTTTTTTACATCTGTTTTGGTCAATACCGGATTCTAAAGTAAATGAGACATCGAAACAGTGTGTGGGATACATCACTGGGTTTGTTATTTTGTTATTACAGCTATTCGTAAAAATATGATATGTGATGATTGCTTAGTAGCTTGCGAATCCGTATCACAAGACGTATTTTTGAATCGTAGAAGTGGTATATAGCACTCATAATTCAGAAAACAAGGGAAGTTTTAACTGTACGTTCTACAAGTGTGGTACACATTTTGTTTATTGGTTAGTCATTATTTCGCTAATCTTGTAAAAATAATAATGGTAAACCTCCAATTGAGCGAAATTTTCCTGCAGTATTAACTACAAAAGTACTACGAAATACTACCAGAAGTTTGTTTCCAGAATTAGAGGACCATTTAACTTTACAGTCGGATAATTTTACAAACCATTTTTATATTCTTGTAAATTAAAAATTATCATTAAATACATTATTAGTATATTAGACTACGCTGCTACCAAAAATTACTCGCTTTATATTATACCTATTATACAGGAAGATTTTTTTATCACCATCCAATTTTTTACAGGGTGTTCTACCCATGAATATGAATAGCTTTCACTATGGGACCAACTATGAAATCACGGAAAAAAAATCAGCTGTTTCATACATTTTGCTCAAGTAGGTAGGTATTGAAGCAGCAAAGAAAACAGCAAATTTTTTTTCGTGATATGGAGGTGGTTTTTCGTTGGTCTATGGATGGGTGACCATCTTTACATACTGAGACCCCTCCGTGACTCAGAAAGCACGTTAAACTATTGGTCCCGGCTGTCATTTGTGGATCTTTGACAGTTGTTACGGGACTTCAGAAGCCCGAAAGTCTGACAACCAGTCTTACCAAGGGGTATCGTAATACCCAGTAACTGGGTTGTGGAGGTCAGATAGGCAGTCGCTCCATGTAAAATACTGGTATTCAGCTGCATCCGGTTAGACTGGAAGCCGACCCTAAAAGAAAAGGCTAGACAGATGATGAGTATTATTTGAACCCTATTTTCTCGTCTATCAAAGTATTTAAATCATCAATCATCTCACAAACAACTCGTGAGTGCATCTGAGTAGGTACAGTCAGCATCAAAAGTCGATTAACACTATCATTTTTACATGTTATTAAATTGACAACAACTTTTTTCAATAAACTGATTTTCAGCTTTTCACATAATAAACAAGAGTATATATTCTAAAAAAAATCCTTCTGCTGCAATTTTGAACAAATATTTTGCTCAATAACTAAGATTAAAAAAACTGAAGTGTTAATCAACTTTTGATGCTGACCGTACTCTTAGTGCTCACAGTAGGTACTGACGAGCTGCTCTATAAACTGAGCTCAGTTAGTCACCGATACATTACACGTGTTATAACTGCACTCTAGTGATGCGCGTACGCATGAGGTTAGCGATACACGAGTTGAGTACAATGATTTATTTTTATGTTGTTTTAATGGGTTCAGTGAGACCATTATATTACCTACACGTGTAGAAGGTCTAGGTGCAGTTCTGCGAAAGGTTTTGTCTTAGCTACAACAATATCGTATCAAATGTTGCAAGTAAAAAGGATTTGAAAGTCGGCATCATCTGGGCAGAAAAAACGCGCGTCTGCGGTGTGCCACTATCGGAGGTATTTTTATGGGGTGTTTCGGCATCCTTTTTCGCTTTCAGGAGATAAGTGCCAAGTCTATAGTGTAAGTATATTCTAGTGGGGCTATATAAAAGTGCACGTGAATATAAAAAAACAGTAACTACCAACTCTGTACTAGCGAAGAAGCGTCAGGTTAGCCCGCGAAATTTAAATTTTCTTACGTTTTTTGCAATTTGCGGGCCAGGTTGTATGTTGATCTAAATATGACTCGTGGCTGTAACATATATTTATTTATAAAAATTATAATCATAGAAATCACACTAATATCACATCACATCACACTAATATTATAAAGGCGAAAGTTTGCGAGTTTGTGTGTTTATATGTTTGTTACTTCTTCGCGCTCAAACGGCTGGTCCAATTTTGATAAAATTTTGTATGGAGGTAGCTGACACCCTGGATTAACATATAGGCTACTTTTAATCCCGATATTCCCACGGGATCGAGACTTATGCGGTTGAAACCGCGGTGCGCAGATAGTCATCAATAAATCTCTCAAGTTCATATTACGCTATTGAATGGCTATTTCATGAAATCTGGACATTTGAAGCCAATTGTAACGCTTAAGAAGTTGTATTGCTGCTACTAAAGATTATAATTCTGTAAAGCCATAATTGTTACGGTTGCGAATCATATTTTAATCAACATACAACCTGACCATGACCTGTAAATTCCAAAAAAAACGTAAGTAAATTTTAATTTCGCGGGCTACTTTTGAGAATCTCCATTAATCACACGACTTCGGAAACACCCTGCACCATTGCAGCTCGGAATCCCTCTAACACTTCTTTGAGAAAAAAATCCTCCATCCAGTCGACATCCGCACATCACTAGCATTAACATAGGACTCACACAACTGTTTACTCCATCTAAAGATACATCTGAGCCGGTTTACTTGTAGACCTGACACTTGTTGAGCCATAAATTGTACCATCATGGTAAACAAGGAAGATGGGATGCGCATGCGTCACACTATTGTTTTAATAATATATTTGCATCCCTGAATCATGCGAGTAGGTAGTATTGGTAACATGCCAACATGCCAAGTGACAGTTCAGTTAAGTGCATAATATTGTTTTTAAGGGGAGCTACACACTTGTTTGGGTCGGCATAATCGAATACTCAGAAGTTCCGTCAGAAGTTAGCTGAAACATCCCAGCGCTGCAGATTTGCTGGATTCGTTTTCTCCTCTAGCTATCTTTATTTCTTCTGACAGTTCATTTTATTTATATGTAGCTGTGTATTCCTATTTATTCTTATATCCCGTATGTTGCACCTGCCATGTTTTGTCTCTGCATCCCCCCCCCTAAGGTTGACTGGTAGAAAATGCCTCAGGCATTAAGTCCGCCTTTGTACAATATTTTGTTTTTACTTGTGCATACTTATGCAATTGTGTCGAGGTGACCCGAACATGATTAAGCGAAGGAGCCGAACGGAGTTTGCTGGTCGGCACGAGCAGACCGAAATCCGAATACCTATGTGTAGTAATTGCTTCGGGCCGGCTTGGTTGTTCAATAAATACTGCCGAATCAAATGAGCCGACCCGAACAAGTGTGTAACACCTTTAAATGGCCAAGTTAACGGTGGTGCATGCTTGCACGTTTTGCTTGTTAGTCATTGCCTAATTCTTGATGTGAAATATGTATTTTATGATTTGCATGTGTCAGTCTTCAGGCAGTGATCCCACTGATACGTGTTTTCCAAAATAAAACACATAACATCACACTTTTCTAAAGAATTTATTTTCGTTGGATCCGACTTTTGAATCCCAGTTTAATATTTTTGGCGTTGGATCCCACAAAACATTATTATGTATTTCCATTGGATCCCAAATTTAAAAAATGCACCATGTTATGTTTAAGTCCCATATAATAGGGGGCGATTGCCCCTTTTGGCCCGATTGGCCTACTGCCATCAACCGGGCACAATTCCAGACAAAATAAAAACAGTCGGCAAAGTATGAACGTCGGCCATAGATTCGATATCCGTGACGTCGGCTGACTGCAAACTATCTCCCATCTAATAGTAGCTACAATTAGCGGTCAAAGGGCAACAATTACCATAATCATAAAATAATTTATTTGTTCCTCTTTTTTGCCAAAAAAAAAAGAAAATGTAAAAGAAAAACAATGCAATTAATTTGACTGTTAATCACAATGGCTTAGTATGCCTGAGCGCATTTCTAATACTAGTTGAACTGCCCCTTTGGTCTCATGGTCGCAAGCGCGACTGCTGAGCGCGGGGTCCTGGGTTCGATTCCTGCGTCGGGCAAAGTGTTATTGAGTTTTTACATTAGAAATTTCTTAGTAACAGCCCGGAATTTGGAAGTTGGCGGTGTGATACCCCCGTGGCTCGTAAGCACGTTAAGCTGTTGGTCCTGCGCCTGATCTCTCTCCGGTCGTGTCAGATTGCCGTCCCATGGGACGGAGTGAGTGCATCCGTGTCTGCGCGCACACTTGTGCACTATAATATCTCCCGCGCCAAAGGCTAGTCTCCATTGAGATTGGCCGCCGTGTCCGAAATACGGTCTGAAGGACTTTATTAGATGGTAAGAAAACTGCCAGTCTATTCTAAAAAACCGAGAAAACCTAGGTGAAGCGAGCTTGAAGTGAGCTGTCACCATATGCTAGGGATTGTGTTGGATCATTTAGCTCCCTTCAAAATGGTTGAGCTGAATGGTGCTAATACCTACATGCGTCATGTTCGTGAACGGGCGCCGTCAGTAGGGACTCGTCATCTCTTTGCTGCCATGGCTTATTTAATTTAATTTGATTTAATACTTGAATTGTTGTTTTTTCTTATCTTTTCATTATGGACGCTTTTAACGATCTGCATCGTTCTCACATGTATAATTTTTAACATGAATGATGTAACCAAGACTTTGTAACCATAGTATTTCGATTTAAAAGAGTGTCCATGGAGTTTCTTGCCCGTTCTTCTCCATAGAAACCTACGCTTTGGAATGGGCAACTAGCTTCATCTTTCTGACTGACCGACCCCTTGAAAATTCAAAAGTGCCTGTAATTGGTTTGATTGAAATAAATGCTTTGAGTTTGAGTTTGATTGCCACCACACAATGATATTTTTCAGAATAAAACTGCTGTTGTCTCTACAAAAGCATTGCTGCATTCTGAAAAATATCTATGTGCTGTGTTTGTGGATTTATTCTTCGTTCGTCCCGAAGTTTTGTCCCACATTCCAAAAAATCCTGGTTCGTCCCAAACAATATGCTTCCTTCGTCCCAAAATATAATTTATATTATTTATTCCCGCTTCGTCCTATTTTATATTCCTTCTACGGCCCATATTGTTTTTGTATATGCCAAACTTACTTTTTTGTACAGTAGGCAACAAAGGGTTACGTATTATTAAGAGCCCTCTTACATTTCGGTACTGAACGCGCATCTTTTTTTTTAACTTTGTAATTGGCATTTCGCAGTTCAACCTATGAGGTTGTCATCGTCTGCTTAACCGGGATTGCCTGTGGAAGCCTCAATAAATTAAGGCCTCCAGCCAGGGCGAGCGCGCATCGCCAGCGCAGTAAAATATATAGTACTTTAATTGCACTTATTAAAAATTAAAGTATTTTTTTTATTAATATTGTTTACGCAAATATTAGAGAATATTTTGTTATAAACATTACGGTCTTAAGTACTACCTAATACTGAGTTTCGAGTTAATCGGATCGCGCGTTAAAATTCTTCTATACAAATTTTGACACACCCCAATCCCCCTAACTACCCCAGTTTAGAAAATCAAAAAATGCCAACCTTCACAATTTACTCATTGTTAGACAAGTATTCGTGCCAAGTTTATTAACTCAAGGAATAAGATTTTTCATACAAACAAAATCCCCCCTTTTCACCACCTCAAAGGTTAAATTTCCAAAAATCACTTAGTGCTCCCCTACATTATAAGAGGAAGCCGTGTGCAAAATTATACTCACATAGTTATTAAGTTTTATTTACTAAAAAAATTGTTTACAAGACAAACTGATATGTGAAGTAATTTTATGTAAATCAACTTGCAGTAATAATAAACGTAGAACTTAAAAAAAAAATTGTTACAATATTATTATGTATACTTAGGTTAAGGTATGTATGTATCTATGGGTCATGTAACCTGAAAATAAATGGTTATTAAAAAAAATAAAAATAAATCACATTCCTAGTCCCAGTAGTTTCGGCTGTGCGTTGATATGTCAGTCAGTCAGTCAGTCATGTCATTCAGTCAGTCAGTCAGTTTCTTCTTTTATATTTATAGATTATTTTTTGTTGACTGTACTTTAGAAGTACTTGTAATTTGGGACGAAACACCACTTTAATAGTGATATGGGACAAACTAAGAATTTTTTGGAATGTGGGACAAAACTTCGGGACGAACGAAGAATAAATCTGTTTGTGTTGTGGACAATGTCGATACAGTTAGATAAAGGTACTCGGTGACTATGCCGAACTAAGTGGACATGTCACCCTGAATCGGTCACTTATTTTAATAACTGCAATTAACCGTGATACATTGTAAATACACGCTTGATTGAATAACAACTGTGAATAACTTAATCTCGATTTGTATGACAATTTTCCTATTTACACCTCATTTATTTGTTATTTTATGTCCCACAATAACTAGGGCAGTGGTTTATTATAGAATAAAGTGATAAAGTAGAACACCTAGTTCTGATTTAATTAAAAAAACAGCATATTTTATTTTGTTACATTATAGAGTAATATGAGCTTCAAGGCTGCGTACGCGCGGCACACATAACTTATTCGCGTGTCTCCGTTTGCATTTTATCTGATGCAGCTAGTTTACCCGGCGTATCATTCCGATATTGGATATAAAGTAACAAATTTATACAGGCAACACAGTCCCACAGGAAAATAGTCTATATATAATTTGGAATAGAGTTGAAAATTGCTGTCAAATAATGCAGTATATGCAAAATATGCAGATACGCAAAATAGAGGAACGCGGCCAACGTTGACACGGCGCGTATCTTCCGACAAATCTCTGAGATGCCGATGGCGTATTTTTCGCAATTTGCATTTAACGTATCTAGATATAGACGATATCGACTGGCTATGAGATATCTCGTTTCTGGGACCTGTTGTGGATTTATGGGACTCATCGACTTTGTAGGAGTTGGTATTAATTTTGTTGCAGTAATAGGATGTCGCCATTTTGAGTGAATCCACATCCCAAAAGCTACTAGGTTCGAACACAGGCACTTTATTTTGTGTAAACAATTTCGTCGCCGTTGCTCTCAAAACGGTGACGGAAAACATCAAGAGGAAATCAGCATATCCTAGGACTAAAACTTCGAAGACATGTGACTTCTACCAACCTGCACTGGGCCCGCGTGGTAGATTACAGCCCACTCCCTCTCGAAGAGAGGATGCCTGTGTCCCAGCAGTGGGAACATTATAGGCTGATTATGTATCTCAAACGAGAGGAGGCCATTGTCCCTGCAGTGGGAACATTATAGGCTGATAACGTACAAGATAACCTTTTCTTGGAATTACCCTTAGGTGATCGAAATCTGGTGGATTACAGCCCACTCCCGCGTGGTGGTTTACAGCCCACTCCCGCTCACAGAGAGGAATCCTGGGTCCTAGCAGTGAGAACATTATGGGCTGACTATGCTATGCTATGCAATCGAAATCTGTATTTTCTATGGAATATCTATGACAAAAGCTCTCGTGTATTAAAGTACATTTAGGTTCTTGTGTATTAAAGTGCATTTTTTATTAGATCAATTTCTTGATAAGTTTGTCTCTAGGTTTTATGAAAACTATAAATAGCAACCAATAGATCTCGACGGACTTTTAAAAACCAACTTTGCACAGAACAATTTCAACTCGTATGATGTGTTAAATGTTCATATTTTTACCACTATTTACTTTATCTTAGTACTAACTTAATATTTCTTCCTACCTGAGCAATTGTGATCTCCAAACAGGTTCTATCCTAGTTACATATGGCATTGTAAGCCATTAAAGTACTGGCGCTGATACTTAGGATTTTGCCCCCGACATAAAGAAAAATAATGGGAGGATATGAACATTTCTCAAATACTCGAGCCCCAAGATTTATTTGGGCGTTAATTTTTATTGCATTATGTACAACAGTGGAAATTTTACTCGTTCATTAGTTCATTGCGATATATTATAGAATAGCTTAGAGGCAGCTGCAATAATGTATAGAATTTATGATCATAATAGCGATTTTGACACGGATGAGTTATTAAATGGAGTGCGTGCGGATGAAGATAACAGGACCTAATCATTCTGTTTCAAAAACATTTAACTCACCTGAAAGTGTACATCCTCCGGCTGCCCAACGAGATCCATTTAGGATCAGTCATGATATCTTAAGTCCAGGACATCTGTCTCAATATCCCAAGTTACAGTACTGGCATCTATCAACACTTCCTTATAAGGACAAGCTGACATAGGGGAAGGACGAAGTAATAAATGATTTTTATCTTTATGTCAATGCCGCACGGTACTCAGTAAGATGTTTTGCTGTCGAACTGATTAAATGGGAGGATATGAACATTTCTCAAATAGTCGAGCCCCAAGATTTATTTGGTCGTTTTTTTTATTGCGTTATGTGCAGTAGTAGATAATTTGCTCGTTCATTAGTTCATTGCGATATATTATAAAATAGCTTAGAGGCAGCTGCAATAATGTATAGAGTTTATGATCATAATAGCGATTTGGACATGGATGAGATACCAAATGGAGTGTGTGCTTGTAAAACCTGATTTACATTGTGCGATTTAATTAGCTGTGGCATACCATAAGCTGAAGCAACAGTAAAAGTTGCACCATCTAAACGCTGTTTGGACGATAAAAGTTGTTTTGTTGCCTCAATATCAATTAAATATACGCCACAGGCAAGAAACTTGCATCGTAGAAAATCTCAATTTTATACCTACTTATCTAATAATTTATGACATATTCGACAAGCGGTGCATTCTACCGATAACCAACGGGGCTCCGGTGCATCTGTTTGGAACTACATAGTCTAGATCTGTCATTTACACGAACATTTATTTTAAGTAATGTTTCTTTTCGTCTAGTTAACTCGGTGATCGAGACGAAAATAAACAATACTTAAAATAAATGTTCTTGTATCTCGGTTTTATTCAATTTCGAGCGGCCATTGTTGTTTACATCTTTGGAAAATTTAGCGCGGCCGGACCTTAGATAAGTCAGAGCAATCTTAGACGGTTTTCTGCAACACTTCCTTTTGGGGAGAGATCGACATAGGCTGTTGAAATGCAGACCGTTGGTAAAAAAATATTTTTATCTTGATTGAAGTGCCATACGGTGTGACAATACTGGCTGACTGTCGAACCGATTATTTGTAGTATTTACCAATGTAGCTATAAATAATCATAACACAATATCACACTTGTATTCTCCGAACGGTTAGGCAGATCTGATGAGCACCTCTGCCTTGCTATAAATCATTCCATTTATTTACACTTCATTCTCCATTTACATGTTATTCCGTGGCATAAATACCACAATGAGGTTGCTTACCGATCGCCTTAGGACGATAATTAATATAGTAGTCATAGGAAATGGATTATGACTGTTTCCCTCCGTTGCAGAGCATGATGGATGATCTGCAGCTGATTGTAAATTAATGTTTCCTTTTCAGATTTAGCTACGGATTTAATCACTAGGTAGAGTATATGGTAATATATAACATGGCGCCGCCGAAGTCTGTGTTTCTGTCTTTTAGCACAATTTAAGAGTGCTTACAGACAAGCGGCACTCGTCAACGGCAGACGCAACAGCAGCCGTCGACGTAGGGAACATGCTGCTCGAGTGAGTACGGTGCTCAAATACACGAGCAGCACGTTGTCGACGGCTGCAGTAGACTCTGCAGTTGACGCGTGCTGCTCGTGTATAAGAACACTTAGATGTTCTGCTGTCATGTTGCATAATATAATGGGAACTCGTGACTTCGTGATTGCTAGCAATTAAGGTTTGCTTTCAGCCCCTTAAGCTGTTTCAACTTTACAACGACGGTCATAGTGATGGCTAGGTGTATATTGTATTTTATTTTGTATTTGTTTGACTAGTTTCCTGGCCTAATTTCGTAATAGCCTCGTCCCCAATTACATGCTATAGGTATATAGAGGTATGAGGAACAGGGTGTAAAGTTCACTCATACTCCATAGAAAAGGGAGGATCCTCTGACCAGACTAGTGTTGTGTCTGTCGGGCAACTGCCCGATGATTCATGTCGGGCCGTTGTATCTATGCTAGTAGCGCGGTAAACTCTGCTTGCGAGATGTAGGATTTTGCGTGAAGTCTATATGACGCGTTGTTCGCATGTGGCGTTGTATATACCGCTACAGGTACCCTCCAGGGATTACAGGTGTGATGGCAAAAATAAATGATTTAACCAAAAATATCTTATTGTGGTTTCGCTTTAGGAGATAGTTTGCATCACCACAGTAGGTTTTCCAATACAGCTCTGGTATAACAAAGCTACATAACTCCTACATCATCTGAATTGTGGTAATCCAAGTGGATGCTACTGCTTAGCCTTTAGCCTTAGAACCTGACGTGGTCTTCAAATAGCCAAGACCACACAACAAAATCTACCAACTTTCACTCATAAAGAACTCTTACGCAAGTGCCTTAATTCAAAGTAGGTATCTCAAGACTTAATTCAATTTATGGAATTCAAACGAGCTCTTTCTTCTATATGTATGTATGTATGTGCACTTAACATGTATTGTATGTTCATGCATATTACATAGGTATGTACATACCTGCACGAGTCTTGCTAAACAGATATAAGGAACTGCCTTTTAAGTCAAACCCCGTATTATGACTTGGTCATTGCTTTTTGGATACAAATTGCTTTTGATTTGCTTTATGGGGATACATTGTTTTTAAATGATCTGAAGGCTAAATCTCGTAATTAAAACAAAAACTTGTCAGAAAAGTAGGGAATTTAGAGGTATTTTTGACAGATTAAGGCTGAGATCAGACTGTGGATGTTCTTAAAATTATGAGAATTGCCCCTCTGTTTTATGCCAGTGATAACGGCCGCGACTAAAGAGTTGTAGATCGTAGGTTTGAACCGGGACAGGCGGTAAATTACTTCATCACCACTGCTCTCAGAACGGTGAAGGAAACATCGTAAGGAAACCGCGTATGTCCTAGAACCAAAATTTCGAAGACATGTGACATTCGCTAACCCGCACTGGGCCCGCGTGGTGGGTTACGGCCTACATCCTCTCACCGAAAGGAGGCCGTTGTTCCAGCATTGGGAACATTATAGGCTGATTATGCTGTAGAGGTAGAACGTAACATATCATTACGCCTTGCCTTCCTTATCTGAAAGGTTAGGAATATTATCTAAACAACTATGAACACTAAACTAACCCAATGTCACAAGGAATGTTTTAGAAAGAACACAGTATCCAAACAAAATAAAGTTTAACTTTTTAGGTGTTGAGATCATTGTGAACAGTCTGTTCATCCCGACATTTTTAACGCTGATTGTACGTTGTCGGACGAGTTGGGAATGAGTCGAAATACAGCATGAAACGAGTTAAGAAACTGACCAGATGCACAAGGTGACGTATTAGTGAATGTGACCTTTTAGGGATAGCGACGAAATGGCCAATGTGACGAATGGTGATCATAGGATATGATGACCATTCGTCACATTGGCCATTTCGTCGCTATCCTATACCCACATAACTGTAGAAGTAGTAGACCACGAGTATAAACATCATCAGACGATCATCTATGTTTAGACTAATGTCGCTTGACACTTTAGATTTATCAGTTTATGTGTTGAGCAGGTCACATCAGGCGCAAGGAGTTTTTGTATTGTACGTAAGGTTTAGTCCTAAGGTTTTATTTATATAAGCTAACCTTTGTGGAGAGAGAAATAAATAAACTTATTATTAATTAAATATCTGGTTCTAAGAGTCCAATAATCATGTGATTAAAGGTGAAACGATAAGTTGCTTTAATCGTAATTGATATCGCACGTCGTCAAATATGTCTCCTCTTCTCCTCTAGCTGTCTTCAAATTAACACCAACACAAATCCCATTCAAAATATAACAATAATTAACTTAACTCAAACTCATAGCATTTATTTCAATTAAATCAATTACAGGCACTTTAGAATTGTCAAGGGATTGGTCAGTCAGAAAGATGAAGCTAGTTGCCCATTCCAAAGCGTAGGTACCTATGGAGAAGAACGGGCAAGAAACTCCATGGACAATCAAAATAATATGGTAACAAAGTCTTGGTTACATCATTCCTGTTAAAAATTATACATGTGAGAACGATGTAGAACGTAAAGGCGTCCATAATGAAAAGACTAGAAAAAAAAGCAATTCAAGTAATAAATTAAAATAAGCCAGACAGGTGAGTCTTTTGAAAAATCTAGGTAGCGTCGTCACGTGGATGCAGTTTTAGCCTCCCGCCAATTTCCATCAGGTCATAATTTGATAGGTACTAATAACTCGCTTCCTTCCTCCTTTGATGTCCAGTCTGTTTTAAGTTAGTTTGTGATAATTTGATCAGAGCCGAGGTCCTCGCATATGTTGTCACAGGCCTTTGAAGTTCAACATAAATATCTTTTATACTCCGTTACCACCTAATCACGTTAGGGCTGATATTTATTATCATTAAAATAAACCAAACTGCACGATGTGTATTCATCTTCTGTCTATACTAATAAAAAAGAGCATTTGTTTGTTTGAACGTGCTAATCTCTGGAACTGCAAGTCAGATTTGAAAAATTCTTTTTGCATTTGATAGCCCAATTCTTGAGGAAGGCTATAGGTTATTTAACATCACGCTACGACGCTTAGGAGCCGAGCGAAAAGAAAAAAAAAGTCAGATACGTTAAGCAAAAACGACAGGCAGGCTATGCGACGCGACGGGGTCAGGGAAACGAGAAATTTCACGCAGACGAAGTCCCGGGCAGAAGCTAGTGTAATTGATAAAACTTTCAACTTTGAGTTGGTTGTGGAATGAATCTTCCGGTAAGACAATATTAATAAAATGGATAGTTGACTTGTTAAGTATTAATGAGAAGTGATTTAACGCCATCTTGGACAGTTCTGAATTCATTATGTGATCTCCTGTTACACAACCGCATGTAAGCGATAAATTCTTGGAAAATGAATGAAATATTCATCGTTGGTTAGATATTTTTTCTAGCATAGTTTTTAGATGTAAATGAGAACACAAACTGACTGACAGGATGCAATGTAGGTGGCCTAACTTATTCAGGAAAAGTTATACCTATTCATTATGGAATTAGAAGGGAGCACAAACATGCAGTTTGCCTTTGCGAACAGTAACGTATAATTGTTATAAACCTCACAATTATAAAACTTTATGATATCTGTTGCGACGGCGCTGTAATTAAAACGATTGATGTCGTTTACCTCGCTGGAGTTGTCATATCTTTATTAATATAATAGTGGACACTTATCCGATACGATATGATCAACATACAGACAGACATCTGTATTCCTTACGCACTAACAACAGTTATTGTTATTCCAAATCTGAATAAGCAAAACAGTCCCCTTTGCATTTGAATATAGCTTCCTCGATTTACCATTCATGTTGCATGCGCGCGCAGAATCAACTACACAATCGCCAATCGGATAATCGTCAGCATCGATACAAAGACGAGATATCGATCTCGATCGCTCCATTCCGATGCATCGATACGCATTGCGAGTTGACGTTGACAAATTGCATCTTAAAGGACTTTATGGTCGACAAATTGAGGCTACTCGTATTTATTGCGATGAATCCCGCAGAAGGAGAATTCTCAGGATAAGCTTATCGATTTGTTTTAATCGATTTGATATTGATCTCGGTTTGACCCTTTCGTTTGTGTTGCCGATTCTGGTTGGTGTTTATGGGGCAAGTTGATGTGCGTGTGTCGTAAACCGTCGAGTGTGAAGAGATTAATGAAGCAGTTAATTTAACTGATTGGAAACTGTGCTTTTGATTGTTTGGATTGTTATTTATTAAGGAGTCGAATTGATGGCGAAGGGCAGTGATTGGTAACGACCTGGCGACGGTAAAATCATTTATTGGGGTTGGAGTTGGCTGGACTGAGTTTACTGAGGAGTTCGTTGTAATTGGAAATCTGTTTGAATGGCTCAAAATAATGGGTTTTCAGATCGTTAATTATTACGATAACCAATGTCAATGTTAGCGTTACTTCTACAAGTTCTATTCCGACAGGATTATTCACCTATACAATACAGGGTGAAATTGAATTCATGGGCATCCTTTTAAGGGGTCTTCCCTACATTTTGACGAGTTATGTGAACATAAATGCAAGGAGCAACTGATTTTTTTTTAGGTTTCATTTTAGGTTTAGTCCCATAGTAAAAGTTGTTCATAATGACGAGTACAATGACCCCTTAAAAGGATGCCCATGAATTTAATTTCAACCTGTACACGTCATTAAAACTTAGTTCTTACACTCTCTTCATAAAATAAGTGAAGCTTAGCGAAGTTATTTTTTATTATCCACTCAGCTACAAGGATTATTGAATGACCCTTGTGCATTACACCAACCCACGGGAATTCACACATATGAAAATCTAAAAAAAGTAGTCGTTGCCCGCGATTTCGCCTGCGATTTAGGTTGAAAATATGCCTATGTCCTTACCCAAGTTATGGCCTATCTGTGTGCCAAATTTCATCCAAATCCGTTCAGCCATTTTTACGTGATTGAGTAACAAACATCCAAACATACTAATTTTCAAATTTAAAGGAATAATACATATACCTACACAGGGTGTCCGGTAATTAATGGATAACCTCTTCAGGGGTCATTATATGTACTTATGATACGGGGAGGTGGGACCCGCTGAGGAACAACGGGTCGAGGCCTGTCGGGGGAGCGGTGAATGCTTATGCGAATCCCGCACCCCCGGCCATAGGTAGAGGTGGAACACCGCGGTGGTTTTAATCGGTAAGAGTCCGGCATGCCCCTCTGTCACCCCCACGATAGAGGAAGTCCATGAGGATTTCCAACGCGAAAAAAAAATGTAGGTACTTATGATTATGAACAACTATTACTATGGGACCAAACCTGAAATCACGAAAAAAGAATTGGCAGTTCCCTACATTTTGACGAGTTATGCGAACATAAATGTAGGGAACAGCTGATTTTTTTCGCGATTTTATGTTTGGTCTCGTAATAGAAGTTATTCATAATAATAAGTACAGTGACCCCTAAAGAGGTTATCAATTAATTACCGGACAACCTGCATAGGATGTGTTCTTGCAAATCAAAGGGCAGAAAACAGTAGCCGCTAAGCCACTGGCCACTAAGGAAAAAAAAACCAGCTACTTACATCTTCAAGATAAATTGCAACTGCCTGCTATCACACACGATCGGAGTACAGTTGGTCTGGCAAGCTTCTTGCAGTGTCAACGATCTTTACCGTTATATCTATATAACATAACGATGTTTTTGGCACTAGCATGACCGTCTTATGTAAGTACTTACACGTGTTTAGAGTTCTAGGGCTGGTAAGCTTGTAGCTCTGGATATATTAAGGCAGTTTTTTCAGTATTTTTATACACGGAGCGACTGCCTATCTGACATCCACAACCTAGTTGCTAGGTAACGGGTCCCTTGGTAAGACTGGCTGTCGGACTTTTGAGCTTCTTACAACCTGTAACGACTGTCAGAGTTTTTCGAACAGAGAGACTCAAGAGGAATGGTTTTTAATCATCATTATCATCTGTATAATATACTCCTTTGTAAAAGCCTAATAACAAACTTTAAAATAGCACAAACATTGAGGATTACCCACCAAGCAACCCAAACAACCAAGGCAAAAAGCATCAAGGGTTTGAAAAAAAAGTCTTACTTAAGAAGGTATAAAATATATTACGAAATATATATACATATAAACAAGGTGTAAAGTTCACTCATAATCTATAGAAAAGGGAGGATCCACCGACCAGACGGGTGTTGTGTCTGGCGGGCAACTGCCCCTGATTCACGTCGGGCCGTTGTATCTATGCTAGTTGCGCGGTAAACTCTGCTTGCGAGATGCAGGATTTTTGCGTGACGTCAGTATGACGCGTTGTTCGCAGGCGGCGTTGTAGATACCGCTACAGTATCTTAATACTAATAATATAGTCCTTCAGACCATATTTCTGCCATGGCGGCCAATCTTAACCGAGAACTAGTCTTCGGCGCGGGAGATATTAAGGTGCACAGGTGCATTCTCTCTTCCCTCACTCTCATAGTCCGATAGGACGGCACTCTGACACGACCGGAGAGAGATCAGACACAGGACCAACAGCTTAACATGTGAATAGAATCTTAATACTATCTAGTGTCGGTTACACTCACAGACGCACCCTAATTGCGTAACACACTATCAATCGGAATCAGAATCATTTTGAAGCAAATTGCTAATCCATTCCTTCATAAGTTCGAAAAATTTGTCTGCTCAACCCGTAAATAACACAATGAATGTTGTTGAACTGTCAAAATGAAACCGATTCCGATTGATAATGTGTTACGCAATTGCCCTGCAGGTTACAACAAAGTGACAGGTAAAATATACTTTAGACAACGTCGCGAAATCTCCAGTTACATTCCAGCCTTTACAATCACTATCAGTCCAACTCAAATCAGCAACATAAACAGTGCCATCCTTGGCCAGTAAATAGGCTTCCATACATCGCGTTAGGCGGACCGTGCGGACATCAGAGGTGCCGCTATCGCGATCAAAGCGGCCGCTTGCTTTCGGCACCGCCACACCGGCCGCCGCTCGCCGTAAGTCGCGGCTACACTGGGCCCAAGAAATGCCTGGAGAAGCCTCTGGGAAACAATGTATGGAATCTGGGGAGTAATTGAATGGTTCGTCTTAATGGGGCTATTAGCTATGCTCTTGTTTAGACTATTCGAAAAAGAAATAAAACTTTGCCTCTAAAATGGCACTTCTAATGTAGGTTCGGGGCATAATGAAATGAAATTATAAGTACTCCCAGTTTTATTATTAAACGAAGTTTTACTTTTTTTCAATAGTAGATTCCAGAGTTCAGAGTTCATTTATTTGTCAGAAACATGAGTAATGCACAACAAAGCATGCAAGATCCGTTCCGTCCGATTCCGTTGAATGTATTTAATTATTCGGCTCTTTTCATTTGTCTTTGCCATATTTCAAAATAATTAAAAAATTAAGCGGTTACAGCAATATTCCCAATCAATATCCTAGGATCATCAGGATTAGTCCATTACAGGGCTGTGTCAGTGGGGCAATTTGCATTTATGAAGAATTTATACCAGGTTCTGTGCACAGCCTGTTGTAGGCAGAGCTTTAGGACTTAGGGAGTCGATAAAGAAGCGGCCATACTCAAGTTACAAAGAAAAATGTACGAGCTGCGACATCCAAACTTATGGAGAAAATTTTGTAGTAGAGCTGCATATGTTTTGAAAGTAATATGATCATATGAAGGAAACCAAATACCTACGGTAAAGAAAGATGAATCTAAGAACTATTTATTTTGCGGTGTAGGTATAATTCTTTCTTTGCACGAGTTAGGAAATTCTTTAGATAATAAAGAATTTCCTAACTCGTGCGTAGTGGTTACATGGAAGATGTCACTGTTTATAATGGCCGTCCTAAATCAAACTAAAGGTTCAGAGGTAAGTCTGTAATACATATGTTGATATAGTTGGTGCTTCAACTTGGTCAAGTAACCTACCCAATGCAAATCTACAGGCTAAGGGAGTCCCCTTAGCCTGTAGATTTGCATTGGGTAGGTTCACACAGTCGTATGATTCACAAAAATGTTGCATTCACAAAGATGTTGTAATATTGCTTTGTTAATAGCCTGAATTGGTCCCAACCGAATGCAGCATACGCCACTTTCATAATAAATTCAACATTTAGGTCCAATTTCACATTCAGCTCAGATAGATAGGTAGGCAGTTCAGATAGTGACATAGTAGGCAGGACACGGTGGAAAAATGTACAGACGCCAGCACATCAAGCTACTACAATCTGTCAAATTTCTTTAATAGATTTTCAACTTTATCGCTAAAGCATAAGGTTCAAAGTTGATTGGGAAAATTTGACAGTTTCGGGTAGCTTGATGTGCTGGCATCTGCACGAGCTGCAACATCCAAACATATGGAGAAAATGTTGTGGCAGAGAAATAAGGTTTGAAAGTTTTGGGATGCATGAAGGTGTCTCCTTGTGTAGCGCAGTTTGTTCCGCCAGTTACTCAACTGAACCGAGCGCTCGGCGCATCCTGGACAGTCACACCTAACACCTTGTTTGACTAGCCAATTCTTCCCTTGCGGTGGTAGGGCTGCAGTTCGCGACCGTAACATATGTGGCTTTACATAATTATAATCATTTGAATCTGCAATACAACTCCTTAATTTAGAATTGGCCTCAAATGTCATAATTTTATGGAATAGACATTTAATAAAGTAATACGAACTTAGAGAGTCGTATTAATGATTTTATCTATACCCATGCATGCTATAAATGTTCTATAAAAGTTTCAGAAACAGTTAGCTTATTGCCAACATTAAAACAACCAGTGTCATAGTAACCATAATATCATCCAAACGAGTGTTATGTTGTACTAAATTTCATTATGCAACTCCTGATTCATATTATAGGTGTAGATAAAGTCTTGTATGCAACCGTACATAATTAGGTACTAAAACACTCATGTGATACTATTATCACACTCGACTTCGCCTCGTGTAATAAAGCCACATTCGTGTTTTAATACCCCTAAGGGTCAATTCAACCGCGACGCGACGCGGCGCGCAGTTTTCAAGATAGCAATACAATTACAGACCTTACCTTCTACACAAAAAGGTACACAATTCTGTGTGCCTACTACGTCGAGCTACGCCGCGCGGCGCAGCGCGGCGCCACGCGGCCCTCCTCACTGATGTGTACAGTCACGTCTAAAAGTATGTGTACACTTGGCAATTTTCAATTGCGATTTTTTTGTGAAATAACGAATGCAACGTTGAAATACGACACTTAACATAAACCTATGGGTTCGAAAATACTATTTTCGTAATAACATAAAATTTCATTCAAAAATAAAGGAGAAATCGCCTTTCAATAAAGCCAAGTGTATACATACTTTTAGACGTGACTGTACCTTTTTGTGTAGTAGATAAGGTCTATAATTGTATTGCTATCTTGAAAACATATTTACTATTACTTATTATACAACGGTTGCATAAATAACTATTAATGATTAATATCATTCTATAAATATAGTTACAGTCGCGAATAATATTAGATCAACATTCCTGTAAATTGCAAAAAACGTAAGCAAATTTGAATTTTGCGGACTACCCTGATGCTTTTACCTTAGTGTAAATGCCTACCTCAAACGTGGGTAAAAGCACAAATAATTTCCATCACCCGTATCAGCCAATCAGCATTCAACTAATATGTGAATAGTCCCTAACCTAGCCGACCTTGTCTTCCAAGACACAGTTAGTGCCAGCTATAATGTGCAAGCGAAGCGGCAATGGCGACCAAATGTTTGTTCATAAAAGTAAATTGCCTATCTACTGGGTAGAGCCAGTGAAATAGAGTAGTTTCTAGAATCTACTGTGGCACTGTCAAGTATGCGACGCGTAATAAATTGTAATGTTTCTAAGAATCTGTTGTTGATTGACATTGCGGACGAGGGTACAGTCAAACGAATCTAGACACACTTGTTTTTTTTGCATTTTATGTCAAGCTAAACATAGGACTTAAAAAAGTTGTTTACAAAAAAACAACCGACTTCCAAAAAAACACCACAAAGTGACAAATAACTTTAATTTCGAAAGTCGGTGTCGTTGCTTCCGCATTTTCGTTTTTGACACCGACTATTTTATTTTCGTTTTAGTTGTACAGACGCCAGCACATCAACCTACTACAATCTGTCAAATTTCTTTAATCGAATTTCAACTTTGTCACTGAAATATAAGGTTCAAAGTTGATTGGGAAAATGTGACAGTTTCGGGTAGGTTGATGTGCTGGCCTCTGTACCTACCCCACACAAATTCATATTAACCCTACTTGCTATGTAAATATCAGTGACAGAAAGTTATTCAGTATCATTTAAAACTATTAAAAACAATAGTCAGTTATATTCAATGTTGACTGTACTGTATGTTTAGTGTCGTTTTAATTTGTCGTGTCTATTAATAGTCACAAGTGTGTCTGCAATGTATCATTTTGGTAGCGAAGCAATACTCAGACTACTGAGTACTCGACGCGAACTTAAGAGAAATATTTTGTTGAAAACTGTTGTGAATTAGTTATTGAATAGTAGTCATGAGTTTTTGAAGTAAAAACTTCTTTAGGAAAAAACCATTAAACTCGCGCCACTGTTACCGTAACCGACACCGCATCGGATGTGTTCGGCTGTCCTCGGGATGTACAGTCACGTCTAAAAGTATGTATACACTTGGCAATTTTCAATTGCGATTTTTTCGTGAAATAACGAATGCAACGTTAAAATACGACACTTAACATAAACCTATGGGTTCGAAAATACTATTTTTGTAATAACATAAAATTTCATTAAAAAATAAAGGAGAAAATCGCTTTTGAATAAAGCCAAGTGTATACATACTTTGTCGACGTGACTGTACTCGGTTTTATGTATTTCCGATATGTCAGTGAGTGATGGCAAAGTATTCTGTTTTTGTTTTGCTTATATGACAATTAAAAAAATACACACGTAATTGTTCAAGTTTTCACTTCTGTCGGCACTCCCGGAGTGTTTTTCTTAATATGTATTTTATTGCTAAATGGGCCTGCTCTGTGACAGTGGTGGCCCAGTGGTAACGGTCGCGACATACGAGTTGTAGGTCGTTGGTTTGAATCCAGACAGGCGCTTTAGACAGACGGCGTGTATGTGTTCCACGCGCGCCGCAAAGAGATGTCAGCATAAAGGAAGGGGCCTGTTAGGGCCGAAGCCTGCCGGGTAGCGGGATTGTCCGAAAGGGTTACCGCTACCCCGGAACACAAAGGGCTAAGGAAGGAACACGGATGGGTTTTAGTCAGTAAGAGTCTGACACTCCCTTCCGCTCCACCCAGAGCGGGACCCATTTGCTGAAATCCCATCCAAAAAAAAAAGACAGGCGCTTTACTTTGTATATTTCATCACCACTGCTCTCAAAACCGTGAACGAAAACATCGTGAGGAAACCGGATGGAATGGAAGTGCTCATCTTTCTTTTATTTCTTATATGACATCTGTTTTTCTTTTCTACGACTGACAATATCATAGACTAAAAACTTATCTATAACACATGTCCTAAAACCAACCAACCAACTAAGATACATCTACCAACCCGCACTAGGCCCGCGTGGTGAATTACGGCCTACTCCCTCTCACCGAGAGAAGACCTGAGTTCCAGCAGTGGGAACATTATAGGCTGATTATTATAGGCCTGTTCTTGACCTCGAAATCGCCTGATGGAAAGCAAAGGATGTTGTCTAGGATGGAACAAGCGTAACCAGAAGATGCCTGTTCAGTCTCTTGCTTTGAACGCTGCCAGGTTATATTTATTTATTTATTTTTATTTTTAGGAAAACTTACAGCCTTACTTATATGTGGAAAGGAGTGAGTACTGTGGGAGAGGTACTTTAATAAAACGCGTATTTACAGTTTAACGGTGTTTATAGTTAAAAAACTGGCCTCGTGCGAGTCGGACTCGCGCACCGAGGGTTCCGTACAAATTTGTAGGTATGTAAATATGTAGTTTGGATTACAGCCCGCTCCCTCTCACTGAGAGGAGGCCTGTGTCCCAACAGTGGGAACGTTATAGGCTGTTTATGTATGTTACGTAAATAGTTTAGCACGGTTTTTTTTAATAGAACAAATTTACGGTTTTCGTATTTTTTCCTTTTACTTGTGCTATATGATCTTGCTTCATGATTCTAGGTCAACTGGAATTATCCTATAAATTTTGATTTCCTTGAGAGTGTCGAAATATACGTTTTTTGCGGTATCTTTTTTTTACGTTAACTTAGAAGTTTAATTTTTCACAGCTTCAAGGGACTGTAGACCTGCGTGTATGGTTCTAATTTCAACTGGAGACCTCCACGCGTTCCCGAGATAAAGGGTCTTGACAGACAGACATACCGACGGACAACAAAGTGATCCTATAGGGTTCCGTTTTTTCCTTTTGAGGTACGGAACCCTAAAAAGGTTGCATGGTAACAGTACCCCATTACATGTTTTCAGTTATTTGTTGTTATTGTCGCTAGTTTTAGTACTTCAATTATCTCTAAGTAGTAATTTCTAAGGAATTAGTTCCTAACCAATACAATTCCTTTGAGCTCTTAGATAAATAAAACAAATATTTTAAGACAAAAGGTTTTATGTATCTTTTGTTTAAACCTATTTCCGTAATACTGTAAGTGATAAAATATTCTCTTTGTCAATACACCATTGTGTGGAAGTCTGATTCATTGCTGAACAAAAGATCACTACAGTGGAATATGACTCACAGACTGTAGAATTTCAGGAAATGTCGGAAAACGTTTCTTTATGCACTATAAATATTAACAGGTAACAGTTCCTATATTATTCAGATTGTAGGTACTGTGAATATTCAGATAACTGTTTTTTTTTTTAAATATACCTGTAAAGTAGAATCGGGAATTCGATTGCTTATTAAAGAAAGTTGTTGAATCCATCTATGTATATAAGGTTCCATTAAAATAGATGAACAAACTTTTAGAAATCATTCAGACCACCAAAATAAGGACGATGGTAAAAAAATATATGAAGAAAACGCATTAGATACTTAAAAGAAAAATAATCAGCAAACGAAATACACTAATGTCGGCCGGCAATTTATTATTTTACGTCAAAATAAAATCACTTTAATCAGTGTTTTTTTGCTTGGATATCTTTGGTTAGACGTTAGTACAAGGAGACTGATAAAAAGTGGTATATGAACCAATAGCGATACTGTTGTGGTATTTCTGTGGGATACCTCAACTATTATATCCTTGTACAAAAAGTGGCATCAAATTCTGACCCGAGTTTTGAGAAATATAATATTTTAGAATACATATTTTTATGCTACACTTTTATTTTAAAAACGTTTTAACGGGTATTTCTGACTTTATAATACTTAATTAATGTGGTTCTCTGCTAGACAAAGTTACATGTCAGGCAGTCAGGTTTGCTTTGTTTAAAGACTAATGATATCGTTAAAGTCGTGGGAAACACCTGGACGAGGGACACACAGAAACGAAAAGTATGGCAGAAAAAAGAGGAGCCCTGTACAGTCAACAGCAAAAGTAGATGATGAATTGAGTTTATAACTTTTGGGGTCAAAACTGATCACGAATATATGGCAGCTGTACTAGTAGTAAATGTTTGGTATTTGAGCGGTGAATGCTTATGCGAATCCCGCACCCCCGGCCATAGGTAGAGGTGGAACACCGCGGTGGTTTTAGCCGGTAAGAGTCCGGCATGCCCCTCTGTCACTCCCACGATAGAGGAAGTCCATGAGGATTTCTGATTTTTGAAAAAAAAAAGTAAATGTTTAGTATAATTTACAATCACATACTTTTGAATCACTTCGACGCCACACAGTTCTGACGCGAACTCCGTTATTAGTATTGAATTTCTGATCATCTAAAATCTTCATACATTTTTTTGTATCACTTTTTAGTTTCAATCCGATATGCATAGTCATATTCCAACCAAGTAAAAATACACAAACAGGATACAAACTACTTCACCTTATATTTATAATTTTATTTGCTCAAGTCGAGATCGATTGGCCAAGATATCTACATATTTTTTACCATCTCCATAAAGTATGGTCAGGTTTACTTCCCCAGGTTACCTTATATCGCCAGGATATTTTCTAGACTCCATCGATACTGATCAAAGAGGTAATTATAATAACTATTGAATATTTAATGGCATTATAACTATGATCGGTACTTAGGTGTCCGTTTTATGGAGTATGTCGGTAAAAAGTACGAGGTATGCAGTTATTTGTGCAAAACTGCAAAGATTACCATTTTACAATGTTTTTAACGTCATTGTAATGAGAAACATTATAATCAAAGGCTTATATTCAGGTTTTGCAATGACTGGTTTCAGGAACGAATTTGGTCTGATTATTTTTTTTAAATACCTGTCAAAGTCAAAGCATTTATTTCAAACTAGCTGCGCCCCGTGGTTTCACCCGCATAAGTTTCGATCCCGTGGGAATATCGGGATAAAATGTAGCCTATGTCCTTTCCCGGGACTCAAACTATTTCTATACCAAATTTCATCTAAATCGGTTCAGCGGTTTGAGCGTGAAGAAGTAACAAACATATAAACACACACACACACACACACACTCAAACTTTCGCCTTTATAATATTAGTGTGATAGGCACATAAAAGCCACTTTTGGACGTCAAAACGACAGAATGTCTGTCGCCGTAATTCAAAATCAAAAGTCATTTATTTATACTAGGCTGATAATAAGCACTTTTTGAACGTTAAAATTACATAAGGCAGTCCCTCAAAACGTCCGCCCTTCACCACTTCCTAATGCTTTAGCTGGGAAGAAGTGGCGCAACGAACTCCCCAGCAGCACAACTGTCTGTTCAGTTAAAAGAACTAGATTCTATACAATAGTAAGTAATTTACACTACGAAACACAAAACATTAAATTATATTATTTGTGTTTACTAGCTAGGATTTGAGCCCTAAAATCCTTGAGGATGAATAGATGGATGGATGTTTGTTACTCTTTCACGCAAAACCTACTGAACGAATTTTGATGAAACTTTACATTAATATAGCTTATATATCAGAATAACACATAGGATACTTTTTATCTCGATATTCCCACGGGATCGACATGGTTTGACCCCTTTTCTACTCGACATAACTCTACACCACATTTCTGATTTATTTTGAGCGAAGACAAAGAACACAAAACAAACAAAGGGTATGTAATATTTTCTTTGTTATAACTACGTAATATTAATATGATAGACCGCTGTGAGTCAGTGTTGATGAATCATTGTCTTGTGGCACTCACTGTCATTTATTTTATGCGTAAATGTGACTTGTATATGTAATAGTTTGATTTGTGATATGCACAATGGAATAGGTAATTGGCAAATTATGTATTTTGCTGTTTGTATTTCTGGAAAGAACATTCAAGTATGTTTGTAAAATAAAAAGGTATATATAATTCGTCATTGAATTGTGTTAAATTTACCCATCATCGGCCTAGCCTTTTCCTAAAAATGTTGGGTTGGCTTCCAGTTTAACCGGATGCAGCTGAATACCAGAATTTTACATAGAGCGACTGCTTATCTGACCTCCACCACCCAGTTACTGGGTAATACGATACCCTCTGGTAAGATTAGTTGTCAGATTTTCGGGTTCTGACGACCCGCAACGACTGTCAATGATCTTCGAATGACAGACAGGAACAACGGCTTAACATGCTTTCCGAGGCACGGGGGTCTTAGAATGTAGGTAAAGATGGACACCCATCCACGAACCAACCGCGGTAAGCGTAGCTTAATCTGCTCAATCGACCCGTGCGGCTGTTATTATAGTATTTATTTACTTCCTAAAAGTACGGCACCTGTTTCTCCACATTGGGTATAGACTAAACAACTAATTGCGTGGAAAATCGAAAACTTATAGAAAGGTTTGTTATACAACATCAGAATCACCCATTTTTTTATTTATTTCAGTTGCATCACATAATGAAGTACCTACCAAAACATGCCTTTATTCAGTGTCATTTAAAAAGCCATTAGAAAATCAGTAGAACATTTTAATAGCTTCATTTGTGTATCCCAGTAGCTTCGAACAAGACGTCATGACCATCAGTCACACCGCCATGCCGTCTGTCATGATCCCGTTCGTCACAAAATCAGTGTGGGAACGTGAATATGGGACGAGTTAATGACGAAATTAGAAGCATCTTACTTCGTTTCTTACAACATGCTTGGGGAAATGTCTCGGCCCATCAAAGATGACTGGCGACACTACTTAGGGTTGCCAGCTATGTGTTACTTTGTCATTATTTTTACACGTGCAGGGTCAGAATTGCAAATGTTTGTCAGTAGACTTACAGCCGATTTCTGAGAGGTCAATCAAGACAATAGGGGGCATTTCTTGTTGTTTTAAGAACATTCAGTCTGATCTCAGTCTCAATCTGTCAAAAATACCTCTAATTTCCTTCCATTTTTGACAAGATTGCAACGAGACGTTTTTAATTACGAGAATTGGCCTTCTGATTGTAACATTTTTGTTATTGTTTTGGTAGTGATCGTTTCTTTGGTCTTCCCCTACTCTTATAGCCATCGACATTTTTACTCACAACTTTCTTCACGACATTTTCCTCATTCCTCCGTGCCATGAAAACAGACAATCACCATAATCGTCACCGACCAACACTTCTAAATAAAAAGTACAGAAAATAAATAACAAAGATATGAAACGCATGGCAGCCCTGCTCGCTCATTAGAAGAGTGCGCAGTTAATTTATTTTTATTGTAAGTGTCATGTCGCGAGTGCAGCGGATAATTTTTCTTTGTCTCTTCCCGTGCGTCACTTAGATTGCGACTAGTTGCCCCAGGCGCTGTTTGTACTCAATTAGGTCGAATATGGCGACCATTACAGTTATGAATAATTTTTTATAACAGTAGTTGGAGGTAGTTGTTTTTTTTGAGATTGTGTTAAGATGTTGCGCAGTAGCATCCTCATGTGCATAACATAATGAACAATGAAGACTTAAAATCTGGTTTATTGGCGTTTTAGCAGCTGTACGTCGCCTTTTCTGTTCGGGAGAGCAGTGGTGGACCAGTAGACTTCCGAGTTGTAGGTCGTGGGTTCGAATTCAGGCTATATAATTTGTTTCACACACCACTGCTCTCAATACGGTGAAGGAAAACCAAAAATTCGAAGACATGTGACATCTTCCGATCCGCACTGGGCCCATGTGGTAGATAACCAGCCCATTCCCTCTCTCGAAGAGAGGAGGGCTGTGTCCCAGCAGTGGAAAACTGGAAACATTTTAGGCTGATAATGCTTATGCTGTCATCGACTTTATGCAAACCAATAAGCAGACGCCCGTTCCACTGAAACATTCGAGGCAAACTTCTCAAAAAGCTACAAAATACAACATATCTATTACGACGTCCATTACGCATCGGTCGGTTGTGACTTGCACAACGCATATTACAGCCAGTAGAAGTGCCTAATGAGTTCCATGGCGCCTATTGTATTCGCGTTCCGAATTGTTTCTGAGACCAGCCATCATTTTGAGTGAAGAATCGCGGACGAGCACGCACTACGACTTTTTATCGTACGATAATTTTGTCGCAGAAATGCAACGTATTGTTAACGTATGGTAAATCGTGGCGACATTTTTCTCAATTACTAATACGTAGCATTTCTGCGACAAAATAATCGTGCGACCAAAAGCCGTACTGCGTGGGTCTCTTAGTCCTCATATCCACGAGAGACGTTTATCCCGCTACTTTTTTTTATCGCGCACTAGATTTTCAACTCCGTGTTGACCCGAGCATTAGGAATCCAACAGAGTGCATCCCAGCGTGTCAGTTGTTGGATTTTCAACTCTCGACGCTAAGCGGTGCGTAGAAAATCCAGTGCGCAATAAATAAAAAAATCGCCCGTGGGTACGAAGGATTAGGACGAGCACGCAGTACGACTTTTTATCGTGCGCTTATTTTATCGCAGAAACGCAACGTATTGGTTTATATGGCAGTATATACACGAGAAAAATGTCGCCGCGATTTACCATAAATTACCAATACGTTGCATTTCTGCGACAAAATTAATCGTGCGATCAAAAGCCGTAGTGAGCGGTAGCTTATCTAGAGACATAATAATACTTAGCTTGGTATGTTTTATGGTACATTTCCTTCATTGTAACATGTAATGCGTTCTTGCTTCCTTTGTGAATGTGGGTCGAAAAAGTAGTAGCGAGACTTGACTATTCTTCTTGACTTCTTGACTACCTATTTAATTCTTTAATTTTTTATATGTATAGTTGTGGCTATGAGAGGGGCTTGTGGTTAAGTAATAACACCCCACGGGTCGACGATCAGGTTAAGCCACGCTTGCCGCGGTTGGTCAGTGGATGGGTGACCATCTTTACATACCAAGACCCCTCCGTGCCTCGGAAAGCACGTTAAGCCGTTGGTCCCGGCTGTCATTCGTGGATCTTTAAAAGTCGTTACGGGTCGTCAGAAGCCCGAAAATCTGACAACCAGTCTTACCAAGAGGTATTGTATTACCCAGTAACTGGGTTGTGGAGGTCGCTCCATGTAAAATACTGGTTTTCAGCTGCATCCGGTTAGACTGGAAACCGACCCTAACATATCTAGTTGGGAAAAGACTATGCCAATGATAGTTGTGACTTGATGAAGAAAGCTTCGGTTAGAAAGCTGGCTACACTTTACAGTTATTTTGAAAATAGTAACAGACTGTTGAAGCATAACTTAATAGAAGTAAACCTAACCATAAAGGCTTCAGCGGCCTAATTGCGGAACGCCAAATCGTCAAATGATTCTGATCAGTTGGCTTCATTTTACGATTTTCGAATTGCGAAACTCTAGTTTATTATGAAACCAATTATGAACGTTAAGGTCCTGCGCAGAAACTAGAGTTTCGCAATTCGAAAATCGTAAAATGAAGCCAATTGTGATAGAAATGAAGCCAACTGATCAGAATCATTTGACGATTTGGCGTTCCGCAATTAGGCTGCCGGAGACAAGCACGACGAGACAGCGCGACGCGTTTCCATTATTTCGACGATTTCTATGAAAACTAAAAATTGTTCTAAGTACCAAAATCGCGTCGCTTACCGTCGCGTCGCGCCAGTCTGCGGGAGCCTTTACGCCGTATTAACTTAATGTAGCACTCCGACTGCAATTAAATCAATTTAGATATTTTTTTCTTTAGGTATTTACTTACTATTCCTCTCAAATAGACATTGATCTTCATAATAAGGAAATCATTTCCTTATCCAATTACCTATAAGATTTTTTTTTTATATTCACTGTTCTCGACCAGTCTTTAAGATCTTCTCGGTAGCTGACGGTCCTGAAATCATCATTTTCTAGTAATTATTAAGTTATTTATTCACATAATCTTCATGAATATAATTAATTAAAAAAAATTACAAAAAAAAATACAACCGATTAAAAAAAAAAACACTACAAAGTGATAAATAACTTTAATTTCGGAAGTCGGTGTCGTTGGTTCCGCATTTTCGTTTTTCGTCGTTTGAAGTTGTAGCGTAAACTGAACTTTATTGTGTATATTGAACATCCATATTATTAAAAAATCTCGATATTGTGTCAAATCTTAAAAACCATGCGAAGCTGTGGTCGCTAGTATAGAATAAAAACTACCAAGAAATCAATTCCATGACACATTTGACTCAACGCTAGCACTATATTTATACGAAATGTGTTATTATTGTAATTCCTATTCATGTTATTATTCTAATTGCATTTGATTTGAGTTGGATTACGTGTAGCTAAGCGTTATGTGGCCACACTGAGGTAACGCTACAAAAATATACACATGCTTGTGTTTGAAGTGGTTGGGTTCCGCATAAACTGTAAGAACTATTTAAGGTGGGCTTTACCAATAAAACTGAACGCAGATCCCGTTCAGTTTGATTGGTGAAGCCCGCCACTTGTTATGGAATACTGATACTGACAGCTCTTGAACGCAGTTTAGATGCAATGAATTTCTTTGGTGAACTTGGCACTTATATAAAGTGATAGGTTAGTACTTAGATTAGGATTACACTTTTAATACATTGTTGAGCCCTGGGTTGGATCCCTAGGTGAGGCAGTGTTATTGGGTTGTTCCATTAGGACTTTTCTAGTAGCAGCCCGGGCGGCGCCGGATTTATACGTGGTTAATGTCAAAAGGCTCATTCCCAATAGTGAAATATTTAGGTACTTAGGATAGAAATCTACTTATACCTCTGCCTTTAAAAGCGAGGTGTTATATTCTTCTTTATATCAATACGTTTCTATTTTCAAAGATTCTAGATCAAAATCAGTAAATTACTGAAATCGATTTCTTCCATCTACAAAGGAACTCTAAACCCATCAGCTCTATCGTTTTTAAAAATCGAATAACACATGAATTAGCCATGATGCATGTCTAAGCCGATTACACCGTCCTTAACGAAGCTAGAGGCGCTTCGATAACATGAAGTATCGATACTATCGATTTAAACGAATAATCGATACCGGTACTTAATTAACTGGCCGCGGGAATATTTTTAATTGAATTTTTTTTGAAGTTTGAATGTCGTTCGAGAATGGAATGGTATTTTTGTCTCTTTGTTTTTAGGTTATTCATTTGGATTTTATCGTGACTATGCATTTGATTTCGCTTAGGTGTATTTATAGGAATTTTAAAATCAAGATAGGTACCTACCTATCTGTCGTGTTAGTCTGATATTTAGAATATTTGAGACGTGATTCTATGAGCAGCTCATTTGTGGAAAATAAGTTAATCGCGTTTTCTTTGTTACTATATTTAAAACAATAAGGGCGAATTCCACTAAACTTTTATCCTAAAATAAGTCTTATCCTGAGAATATTTTTTGATTTTTTTACAGTTTTTCCACATGACTTTGGTAAAATCAGCCCTCAGTCGTACATAATCATAATTTTATTTAAATTTGTTGCTCCAAATCACTTGACAGCAAGTAGTAAAGATCTAAAGAAACATCAAATAAGTAAAATGTATAAAATTCTTCTAAACATCTAAATCAGGGCATAGAATACGACTTCACATAAAAGTAATAATGAAACACCTCTTTAATTCCAACACACTACATGGCAGTCGTAAAATGTTTTATTAGATTTTAAACTGTGCCTAAAATCACGTTTTACAACCAATTTTTACTATTTTAATTGGATACTCTATTATCTAACAATGGCATTAACTTCAAACCCCTTACACAATCTAACTTCTTAAGTGGATCCCATTATTTTCTGTTTATTTCCAGAACATTCCTGATGGATTTATTTATTTAAACTAATAATACAAACATCCATTAATTTAAAAATATAGTGACCGTATACTTACATAATAAAAATACTGCCGTTTATAAGAAAATTTAAATTTGTTTTAAGTGAATATAAAAATGGAAATATACAAACGCGCAGGACACTAATGGGTAACAATTCGTTTTCGGGGGAAATGACATAATAAACATCACGGACGTGTTCCGAAAATATCCAGAATTCGAGTTCGCGTTGGCAACACCGTCGTTATTTCTCTAGGGAAATACGCTGAGTGTTGCCACACCCTGGGTGGCGGCAGACCATCGGTAATTTATTAACAGGTTAAATTTCTAATTAAACCCCGCCCATGTTTTAATATCTACGTATGGTTCGTTGGGTAATATTTCGCTTTATTACGTCAAGTAGTGTCGGAATGGGTGGCTTATGACCCCGGCTTTGATCAGGCGCATTGTCTAGCAGGTGTTTTGATTATTTTCATTATACGGTATTGTACTGAGGTAGAAGTAAGTACAGGTTTGCGGTACCGTTGAGTCATACCGTTGAATATAATAATTAAAAGTATAATTATTATTTTTAATTTCGCAAAGCCTGCCCGCCTGCCACAATGTGCACAACTAATTGAAGAATTCCACCTCATTTTAAAGTAGGCTGCTTAACATTTACCTTGGTACAGGAAGTCGTTATTTAAAAACAAACTTCACATTCTCCGTTTAAAATTTTAAAACGGACATAAATAACTTAATTATTTACGGGTATAATTTGGCGTTATTTTTTGTAGTCAGTACTTTTAGTGCATGCGGGTTATGAAGTGTTATCAAGCCACTTATCTGGCTAGTGTGTAATTACCTTAAGAGTAGGGTATTGTAGGGAATGGGGAGCACTCGGCCCGCGCGGAACTTCTTAGTAATGTTCGTAGACAGATGTTCTTAAACTATAACTGTATGCATTTTTATTAAGAGTAAACTAAACGCGAGCTCGAACTCACTAGTGGTCATGGCCAAAATCACGCTGTCTAACTTGGCTTCGTGTCTGACGGAGCTAGTATCAGTGATGAGCAGTTAGACGCTAATCTACAAGCACAACATCTAGTTCTCACGCACAGAAACACCGTTCCGAACTGATAGGCGCATAAAAATGTTTGAAAAGTGCTTTGGGAAATCGAGTTCTATGAAAAATCTACTACATAAATCAATCACAAATAAAGTTTTTTACACTCTTCGATAACTGAGCTTTGTCGGTACGGATTTAATTTTTAATATTTTTCATTTCTTTTATTACTTATTTACACCCAAAGTTACGTTAAAAATAGCAAGAAAAACGAATCTTTGTTGGCTCATAACTTTTAAATGGCTTGTTATTTTACAATTCTGCTTCCGTACAGACACAATTAATAATTAGACAAAACGATACAATGTTTAACTTTGGATGTACAATGTCAAACAGTGGAGTAATACTCTCCCGAAACTTGTATGGAAAAAATATCGAATAGTGGCACCTTAAAGAAAGTTTTCTCTTAGAGCCAAGAAAGGTATTGGAAATTTCTATAGAGATGTTGTCTTTGTGTTAAAAACAAAGGTCCCGGAAAAACCCCACATAAGGCGACATTTATTTTCGTTTCTTTACTGACACGTTAGATGAAAGACGCATCTTAGGGCCTGTACACACTTCGTTTTTTAAACGCGCCGTTGACGCGCGTTTTAGAAACGTGTGTCGACGACGCGCTTTTATCCTATAGAGCAGGTGCAAAGGTCTACAGGCTGCGTCTGACTCGCGTCTGTATCCCTACAAACGCGCGTCAACGGCGAGTTTAAAAAACGTGCGTCGACGCCGACGGCGCGCTTTTATCCTATAGAGCAGGTGCAAAGGTCTACAGGCTGCGTATGACTCGCTTGCGTATCGCGTCTGTATCGCTACAAACGCGCGTCAACGGCGCGTTTAAAAAACGTGGTGTACACAGGCCCTTAAAGTCACGAGAAAAGTTCTTTTGTAACCTTACCTTTTAAGTATCTATGTACGGTAGGCTGCAAAAGTGCATGGGTAGTACAGAAACAAAATCGTATGAAGCGAGAAATGACGCCATCTAGCGTAACACCAGTTAACGACTAACAAAATTGAATTATGCTGTTATTAGATGGCGTTGCTTTGCTTTATATGATAAAATATTTTTGCAGTTTCTTTTTGTCTCTTCAAACATTCAAACAATTTATAATTAATAGTTTCTTTTAAAGAAAATTGTTCCTAATTATTAACCTACTATGTTAAAATTGAATATCAATTTATAAGTAGGTAGGTATCTGATTTTCTAAGTTTTAGTTTTCAAACTTGAGAGGGTAGGTTGAATATGGATTTATAAATAATTGGTAGGTGGTATGAATAATACTTAGATCGAAGATTTATGACAGCTCAATTGATCGTTCGCTAAGTTCATTTCGATTACCTCGTTCGAGTGCCTTTTGTTCAGTTTTTATTTATGATCAGGCGGATTACTTATTTTACCAAAACGAGCACGAGTTATAATATTGATTTCGTTACAAGAGCTCAAATAATTGCTTTGAATAATCAAGCCAAAAACTTGTCAGAAATAGCCAGAGACCGGTGTAAACGTAAGTAGTTTTATTTTTACACTTTTATATTAAAAACTGCATTATTTTTTTGTTACTATACTACATTATAATCATTATTGGGTATTATATATTTCTGTTTTATTGTTGCAGAGAAAAACAGTTGTTCTTCGAGTACGACGATTTGAAGAGGAGGGTTCTTTGAAACACCATCAAAGAACTGGTAGACCACGACTTATAAAACACATTGCAGCATCAAACCATGATAAGGCAGTATGAAGAAAATGGATTTCTGCCGTTGAACCACTATGCTGGTTTATTTGACACAAGTTTTGACACGGAGCCGCGTCAAAACTGTGCCGCGGAGGCATGCTGTGAAACCCTTGCTCACGGAAAACCATAAAAGGGCAAGATTACAGTTCGCTTTGGATCACATAAACTTCGATTGGAGTAATGTCATCTTTACAGATGAAAAAACTTTTAAGTCTAGTGAACACGGACGCTTATGTTTGTGGCGTCGAAATAATACGCGATACACAAGTGGTTACGTAACTACGAGCTAAATAATTATACTTAGATAATATTATTTATATTGACTGGAGACCTGGTTAAGTGTGTATAAACTATAACTTACGTATTTTTAATAATTTAACAAGTTATGAACACTAAGTTTAAACAACATAGTTTTTAGTTTTTTATGTTGACTACTAATTTGATATGTTTTTGTGCAATTTTATAGTTTTTAGCCTACTTATTTAGTATCCATTTAATCCGTTTGACCTTTGTAATAAAATAACCTGGTCTCCTGTTTGTTTTTATTGAGGTTACATTAGCTTCAATCCTCTTTCCGATTTTGGAAACGAATACTTAAGCTATCGCCTCAACAACTTCATAATATTATAATGTTATACCTATAATATTTAATAAACTGACTATTAAATTTGAATAATAAACTGTAAGAAATAAACCTCTATAATTTTTATAGTGCCTTTTTTTGCGAGCCCACAAGGCGAGCCTGTTTACCTGCAATGAATCTGCTCTTTTTTCCTGTTGCTAAGTAACTACCTACCAATTCGAATATTAAATTAATTATTAAAATACCCACTCGTTAGCTTAATAAACATATTCCTATCGGTTTCTATTATTATTTTTATCATTTAAGCTACGTATGCTGGTAATTGTAATGTAACAATTAGATAAATGTATTAGCCTTGTAATTCCTTCGTTTCTTCCTAACTCCTTACTTACGTTTCGTAAATTAGTCATAGTTGTGAAGAAACCAACGCCATCTAGTTTATTTTCGAAAACTTGAATTCAAACGTTCACGGGAAAATAGACACTAAGGTACCCATGCAATTTTGCTGGCGACTGTACCTCCACGACTTGGTTTATACTTCACATCTTCTATCAATAAAGCTGACTAATAATAAAACTAAAGAGTTTGTTTTAACGCGGTAATCTCTCAAATCCGTCGGATTTGAGTTTTTTTTTTATTTGATAGCACAGTTCTTAAGGAAGGCTATAGGCTATCTAACATCACGCTAGGACCCATAGGAGTCGAGAAACAAAAAACTTTTTAAGAAAAAAAAAACCGACTTCCAAAAAACACTACAAAGTGAAAAATAACTTTAATTTCGGAAGTCGGTGTCTTTGGATCTGTATTTTAGTTTTTTGCCACCGACTTCCGAAATTAAAGTTATTTTTCACTTAGTAGTGTTTTTTGGAAGTCGGTTTTTTTTTTTCTTAAAAAGTTTTTATTTCACGCTTTTTAGTGGGTCTGCTTATAATTTATCTAAGTTACAATAGCTTAGTGCTCATCGCCTTTTACAAACAAATTATTGCTTTTCCCGATGCAGGGAAGTTAATTGTTGAGGAGTTCTCCAGGTCCACCATCAGCTCCATATCACCATTCACATTGTGACGAGTATAAATTGCTTAGCAACCAAATTAAAGTAATCGAATAGCAACCCGTGAAATACTTATATATTATTGAGTAGTTCCGGAGGCCATCTTTGGTTTTCATCATCAGTTCCACTTCACCAAATGGTGCTTTCCGAGAGCAAGTGCACGAGTTACTATAAAAAATATCCAAATCGCTATAGGTGTGCCTATAATATTTGAAGAGTTCCTTCGATTTCTCCAGGATCCCATCATCAAATCCTGACCTGATGTTTTTAGACTAGATGCTGATAATCCTGGCTGCAGCATCAGGCCAGACTTATGTCAACATTGCATTGAACTTAAAATTTAGTCCTGTTTAAAATGAGCCCAAACACGACTACTGTGCTGTAATTTCAAGGTTTGTACTTTTTCTGATGCTCCTGGCTTCAGCATCAGGTCTCTATGTACTTCGGTGTTCCTCATTAACAGTACGTTTATCCACACATCGAGCCCTTTTCAATGAGCCTAAACACGATATATCTGCTGTTAGTTGTCGAGGAGTTAGGTACTCTGCAGAATAGTCTGCAGAGTACCTAACTCCTCGATAGATCTCCTAGTCAGGATAGCCTGACTGCAGCATCAGGTCATGACTTGATGATCATGAGACCAAATGTGACAAATGCCCTATCAAACATCAAAACAATTTACTAAAAACAGCCCTTGCCTGTTCGAGTAACTTCTTACTGTTAAGGAGTTGTACCTTCCATCATCAGCCCAGCTACCTGAGATGGTGACAATCATACGCAAATACACAAGATACTTCATAAAATATGCGAAAAACAATAAGTGAGCCTATAAAATTTGAGGGTTGCCCTCGATTTCTCTAAGATCCCATCATCAGATATTGAAATGGTGACAATGGGACCACACGGGAAGCACCAGCTTTCAAATAAAAAAAGAATCATGAAAATCGGTTCACCCAGTCGCAAGTTATGAGGTAACAAACATAAAAAAAAAATACAGTCGAATTGATAACCTCCTCCTTTTTTTGAAGTCGGTTAAAAAAGAAAATAGAAAGAACGCTTCACAAAAACGAAGTAATAGCCCGGACAGGTGATGCGATGCGACGCGGAGAACAAGAAACACGCGGACGAAGTCACGGGTAGAACCTAATAAAATTATAGACGTCATAAAAAGTTCTATTGAACGAAATAACGAAAATAACATACGAATTAATTCACAAACACTAATCTTTCACACATGAACTTTACATTTATAACAGGATTAACATAAGCACATAACTTAGCTGATAAAGTGATAACTCAAAAACCATGAAATACTAAAACATTCGTAATCCAACATTTCTTTGTCTCCCTGCCGTGCCCACTAATCAACAAAGTAGTCATATCCCTAGAGGCTAGCATAGAATAAGAATAAAAATAGAGGCGAAATTACTGCACGAAACTACCTTTTGGAAGGGGCCCGGGCAACGAGAATAAATTCTATTTTATTGTACATACGCCAGCATACCAAGCTACCCGAAACTGACAAATTTTCCCAATCAACTTTGAACCTTATTGTATAGCGATAAAGTTGAAAATCTATTAAAGAAATTTGACAGATTGAAGTAGCTTGATGTGCTGGCGTCTGTACATCTTGACGTTCAAAACTTTTGAATCACTTTTGAATCAAAAGTGCCTCTTATGTGCTTATTTGAAATAAATGCTTGGAATCTGCCTGTACCCTAATTGTATAATATACTCGTAATGACAACCCTTATTATTGTGACACTGCAACAAAATACATTTCTTCGAAAGTTTGAAAACTTTGTCCGACTGACAGCAATAATAACGCAATGGGTATAGTTTTAAGGAGTAAGAAACGTTCAACCCAATAAAATTTTTTGACGCTATAGTTTGTGAATAGACTTAAGTAGTTAATATAGGATATAATTTTGTTATTTGTATTAATTAATTAGGTATTAGTTATTTACTTTTATGATAAATCGTTATTTAAAAAAAAAACGAATGTGCTTATGACCACACGACTGAAGTGAAACCTCTTTCGCTCCATCTGTATTGAACGTATTTGGCTACGAGAGGAAGAGAAAAAGAAAATATGCGCGCGCACTGCTTTCTCTTGCTTATATCCCCCACTCAACTCCCGGTCGCTTTGCCCGATCACACTTTTCGTAACGCTTACGTCACGCGCTCGCCAGCTTACTCCCCAAGTCAAGCGTGCGTAAAGAAGTTTCACTTCAAAAACGACTATAGTAGACCCTCTTAGTTCTTGGTACGAGCTTAACTTCTATACATATTTATTAGTCTATGGCACAAGTTTGACAAACTCTGTCGCGACAGCCAGAGAAACGTTCACGCGATCGTTATTTATACCGATAAGTACTCGCAGCCAGTCGCAGGTACGACCCGGCGAACGGCTAGTTTAGTAATCATGTCAAATTACTTCAAGGGTAATAGTTACGTGTTTATTATTAGTTTACCGGTAATTCAGGTAAATTGTGAGCCTCTCAAGTTTTTTATTAAGAAATAAATAAATTGTTGTTACTTTGTGGCTTTTAATGTCTATTTGTGTTAAAGTATCGTGGATGATGATGATCTTCGCGAATAGGTTAGTTATTTTGCCCGAACTTTTATTGCGTATCTCTAAATAAACGTCAAAAAAATTATGGTCAAAAAGACGCTAATCATTACTTAATACCTACCTTTAAGCACCGTTTATAAATAGAGGTTAAAGTGGCATGTCAATGGTCTTAACTAATGTGACATTTGGAGAATGGTCTAAATCAACTGCTATTTCATTAAAAGTTTACATAGAACAGTCAGTCAATCAAAAGTGTACCTACATTTGAAGAGCAACATACAATCAAGCATTGCACAATCAAAGGATACATTATCCATACTAATATTATAAATTCGAAAGTAACTCTGTCTGTCTGTATGTTACCTTTTCACGCCCAAATCGCTGAACCGATTTAGATGAAATTTGGTATAGAGATAGCTTGAGTCCCGGGAAAGGACATAGGATACTTTTATCCCGATATTCCCACGGGATCGAGACTTATGCGGGTGAAACCGCGGGGCGTAGCTAGTAGGATATAGGATAAATTATAGATAATTAGTTAATATCTTAAAACAAATAGCGGAGGTGAGCGCGGGAGCAGTGGTGGTCCAGGGGTAACGGCTGCGACTTACGAGTCGTAGGTTCGATCTCAGACGGACACTTCACTTTGTGTAAATGATTTCATCACCAATGCTCTCAAAATGGTGACGGAAAACATCGTGAGGAAACCGGCATGTCCTAGAACCAAAAATTCAAAAACATGTGACATTTACCAACCCGCACTGTGCCCGCGTGGTGGATTACAGCCCATTCCCCCTCACAGAGAGGAGGTCTGTGTCGCAACTGTGGGAAAATTATAGGCTCATTTTGCTATACCTGCATTGCACAATCAAAGGATACCTATAAACGTTGTTATAAGGTCGTAAAAACAAAAATATACAAGTCGACTTGAGAGCCTCCTCCGTTTTTCTTCGGTTAAAATATAGGTAACTAGCTGCGCCCCGCGTTTTCACTCGCATAAGTCTCGATCCCGTGGGAATATCGGGATAAAAAGTTACCTATGTCCTTTTCCGGGACTCAAGCTATTATACCAAATTTCGTCTAAATCGGTTCAGCGGTTTTGGCGTGAAAAGGTAACATACAGACAGACAGAGTTACTTTAGAATTTATAATATTAGTATGAATGGATTAGGTAATAACCCAAGACAAAGCGTTAACCAAAGTCAAAAGTCAAAGTCAAAGCATTTATTTCAAATAGGCACTTAAAAGTTTTGCACTTTTGAACGTCAAAAATTATCTTAAAATAGAATTGATTCTAGTCGCCCATTCCAAAAGGTAGTTTTCGTATGGAGAAGAATGGTCAAGAAACTCCACCGTTACTCTTTTAAAAGGTTTTAGGTACAATATTTTGCATGAGTACATTAATTATATAATAACATGTGAGGACGATGCACCTAAAATAAAATTACTATTCCACAATAGGTAAAAGAATTAAAAACGAAACCATGACATATAAATTAATTATCTGATAGTCTATACATGGAATATTTACAAACATGGTACAAGCAAAACGATTTTAATTTAAAAAAATACAAATAATAAGTCAGGGTGTGAGTAATGAAAATAAAAAAAAGAATAAAAAAAAATTACAATTAAATTAGCAACCAGTTTGATTTTGTCTAGACTCTAGATTGTCCTATGGAGCAGGACCAGCATGTTTCCAAGCGTTCTTATCTTGGATATAATCTTCTAATTTATAGTATGCTTGTTTACAAAGTGTAGGTACGTTTAATGTGAGTTTTAAATTTTCTTTCATTTAATTGCAATATATTACAAGGTATTTTATTGTAACATTTAACACAGTACCCCATAAAAGATGTATGTACTTTGGCTAATCTGAAAAATGGTTGATGTATTTTATCTTTATTTCTTGTGTTAAAGTTATGTCTATCGCTTATTTTATTAAAAAGATGTAGATTTTCTTACATACATGACATAATGTAACCTTAATTAAACTCACACTGCTTATAGCCAAATTAACCACGAGGTAAGAAGGCCGTACTAATTCTTGAACAACCCAGTTGAGAATGATTTACTTCGCGACTCGCTACCAACTCACCTACGCAGCGTTTGTGAGAATAAAATTACAGATAACTTACAAAACATTACATGGGTAACTTACATTAACATTATGAAATCGCACCATAAAATTATGTTAATCTGTAAGGCTGGGTTTACATGGTTTATAATCGAAAGTGTAAGCATAGTGCCGAATATTCGTTGAGTATTTGTCAGATTCGGCCTTTGAAATAATCGTGGCATTCGGCCATATTTTCGGTTTATATTCGTTTTTTTGGCATCGTCTTACATAATCAGCCTATAATGTTCCCACTGCTGGGACACGGGCTTCCTCTCTTTGATTATTTTTGTTGTACCATGAATACTGGTTGTTATTCCATCGACTACTATCATGATAAACAGCGAACAATTAGGAAATTGCACGAAAATCCCTTTCTGAGGGAGTTTGGCAGTCTTCGTTACTGAATGTAAATCTCCATAGGAGGATTTGGTCAGACTGGCGTTTGTCCACGTGCACAACTTGCCTACACGGAACCTCACTTAAGTATAACTTGACATTTAAGCACAGGAAAGTAATCCAAGTTGTGAACACAGCCTAAGATTTATTCCACACTGCGCCAGTCAAATTAGAGACAATAGTGTTGGCAGTAAATTCGGGATTAGCTATAAATCTTGTGGCGAAATATTCAAACGATTGATATCGACAAAGGTTAGGGAGTGCGTGTCAAATGTAGGATTTATGTTCGGTTGCGACAGCCTGTGTGGGATGTGACAATTGTTTTGAATGGTGTGAACGAGGCGTAGTGTTGTGCCTTGCGGTATCCGAATTTGTCTATGTATCTTAGATGTTAGACTATGATAAATGATTCGGTAAAAACCGCAGCAGCACTCATATGGCTGATTTGTCAATGGTCAGATAACTTTTATCTGAAAAAGAGATATAATAAAACACAGCTGTCAAACTGTCACATTCATTCCTCGGATAGGTACAACTTAGCCGATGATTGAAAAATCAACGCTAAGGTAATGTTAATTAATATTATTAAAGGTAATGTTAATTAATATTATAATCTTGTTAAAGGGATATTATAACTGAGCAATCAGAATGTTGTTTCCATCACATTACATTTTTTAGAAGTGGTTTTGTAGATGTAAGTTTTTTTTTCTATAAAGTTAACTTTATTCCTTTCTCATACGGTTGAAATTGGTCTGGAAAAAAACTGGGAGCCTGTCTTACCATTGGGTAACCCATTACCCAGTAACTGGGTTGTGGAGGTCAGATAGGCAGTTGCTCTATGTAAAATGCTAGTATTCAGCTGCATCCGGTTAGACTGGAACTGACGCCAACATAATTATTGGCAAAAAGGCTAGGCAGTTGATGAAAAGTGGTCTTGTAGATGGTAACTGACGAGAGTTACCAATAAATGAGCACAAGCACTTTTAATCCTTCCATTTTTTTAGTTGTTAATGACTAAAAATTTTACTTAGGGCGGATTTCACCGATTAAAACTGAACGCGATCAGTACATCTAAATCGCGTTCAAAGCTGTCATTTTCATCATCTTTGTGAAATATTGACAGTAGCTCTTGAACATAGTTTAGGTGTGCTGAATTGCCACTTAGAATTTTGAGCTACTTTCTCGGAAACATACAAATGTGTAGCTTACCAATATTCTGGCAACACTCAACTGTTAACTGTCGTGTGGGCAACAGAATGGCGGTTGTAGGTGTCACCTAACTGTTTAAGTACATCACGACGCGGGCGCACTCAAGATCTGAGGTGACAATGAGACAATCGGTATTGCCGTGTAGAAGACAATTTGATTACCGGTTTATGGGCATTACGTAGTAGTAATGGGCTTATGGTTTTGTACCGGTGTCATAGTTACAGTAATGTTTCAGACACCCATCATTCCATGCTACTGAGGTTTTATATAGAAAATGTATGTATATGACGGGTAGATTTACCCCTGTAATGGATTCAGGTATTGCAGGCGTCTACATCAATAGGCAGATTGATTAATGTCCTCATTATAACATGTGCATTGACTAATAATTTGATGGATGCAAATGCTTTAGCCAGCTAGATGAACCGTCGACCTTAAGAAGGTGGCTTGGATAGACTGGATGCGGAAGCCGGAGGATAGAGTGTTGTGGCGCAGCCTGGGAGAGGCCTATGTCCAACAGTGGACTGCGATAGGCTGAGTTGACTGATTGCAGCGTTTGATTTAAAAGATGAAAAAAAAAGAAACACAGAAACAGAAAACGGAAGGAAGAAAGAGAAAAAAAAAGATGTAATCGTTCGATGTGGAATAGGTGACGCTGGTTTATGATTTTTGAGGTTTTCTAAAGACTATTGATGTTTGTATGCGAATGGCAAAGCAACAGCTAATAAGATAATATAAACAAATGCTTGTGAAATTATCAGTTGGAGGTCGTAATAATGTTATAGCGTGTGTTCCCACGAAACGTTCAGATGTTAACCAGGACATAAAATTGTTGATGGCTGCGTAAAACATCCAGGCAACGTCGAAAGCGTGGCTTGTATGCTAATAATGTGAAGGGAAAATGTAGTTTCTGTTACGAGATAATAATATTATAACGTTCTTGTCCTTTTGTGTTGAAGTTTACCATGGAAAACATCGTGAAGAAACCGATATGTCCTACAACCAATGATTCCATAATATGTTGTGAGTCTGACATCCACTACCATACGCTGGGCTCTCGTAGTGGATTACGACCCGTTATTGCGTAACACACTAACAATAGTAATGGCTTCTTTCATTTTGACAGTATTACAACGTTCATTGCGTCATTTACGTTGTTGAGCAGCCAAATTATTCGAACATATGAAGCAATGGATTATCTATGTATGTTTGAATGGATTATTATAATGTGATTGAAAGTGACATACATAGTTAGGGTGCTGTTCCCTCTCACAGAGGAGGTCTGTGTCCCAGCAGTGGGAACATTGCAGGATCGTTATGCTATGCTTAATTGCTTATGCTTACCATTAAGAGGTCTTTAGGAATATCGTATAAATCAATGCTTGCAACTTGCAAGACTCATCAAGGAGAGGAAAAGTCACTAGTCGGTGTACCAGCAAATTGCTTGTCGAAATAGAAAATATCGAATAGGTTGACTAGCCTTTTCCCAACTATGTTGGGGTCGGCTTCCAGTCTAACCGGATGCATCTGAATACCAGTATTTTACATGGAGCGACTGCCTATCTGACCTCCACAACCCAGTTACTGGGCTATACGATACCCGTTGGTAAGACTGGTTGTCAGACTTTCGGGCTTCTGACTACCCGTAACGACTGGACTGTCAAAGATCCACGAATGACAGCCGGGACCAACGGCTTAACGTGCTTTCCGAGGCACGGAGGGGTCTCGGTATGGAATTATGGTCACCCATCCACAGACCAACCGCGGCAAGCGTAGCTTAACCTGATTGATCGACCTGTGCGACTGTTATTATTTAGCCACGGGCCCCTCAGATACAGTATCGTCTGACAATTACCTACAATGTTTGTATTATCAGTAGATCTTCAACGTATCTTGTCATTTAGCTGGTGGTAGTTTGGTGGGCATGACCCGATCTCTCGATCGTCATTTGGCTCGACTCGGTAACTTACCTTTCTCCGGTTACCCTTTCCTCGTTATCATTGTTCGTCTAAACTGCCCAATTATCCTCAATTGTTTTATATCTTTGGGAAAGTACTAAAGTTTTTATTGAGGGTCTAACCTATTGTAGACAAGATAAGGGGCATTTAGGGGTGACATCGAGCTCGGAAAGAAAGAAGCTTTTGTTGACAATAATAATTACGGTTTAAATTAAAATTATTTGAGTCTATTAAATTGGACCTAAGGATAAATGTCTAAAAGTTCCTCTCCCAGTAAACCAGTCACTGGTTTTGGAAAACTAAAATAAGGAAATTCAACAGCAAGAACGGAAGTTTTTCTAACTGGAGAAGTGGGATTTTTCAGGTGAAACGTAGTACCGAAGTTTGGTGTCACGGGTTCAGTATCCTAATCTAAGAAACATTGTCTACTTAAACATACATATAAAAGAGCCAACCATCCATGTCCTTCGAAGAATCCAGAGCATCTTAAAGGAACAGATCCTTCTTTACTTCGCCCGGAAGACTCGTAAAACCTCAGGTCCTTCCGAAAGTATTGGCTGAGCAATACCGTAGTGTGAGGACCTCCTTAACTTATGGTTGTTGGACACCGAAATCGCTCCGACATGATGCTATCGGCAACACGACGCGACACGCTCATGGGAAAATGTCCACTACTATTTGTTACTAAGACCTATGGTTGGCTGTTGGCGAATTTATGGTGAATAGATGATATCATTGCAAAATGCTACCGATTTTATGGGCTTTTTTCGGTTCCAGTTAACGGTTTAAAAGAAGTTTCTTTCCTGTCTTTCTTCGGGTCAAAGACTCTTCGTCGACCAATATGGAAACCAGCATCCTTCAATCGCCATCAGCGTCAAACTGGAAGGTAACTCTTAGGCTGCGTTTCCATAAGAGATGTGCGAGGATGCGTAGCGAGGGATGTTTGTGAAACAAACCAATAACATCGCTTCATTTTCATAGCTTGAACTAAGTTAGCGTTGTTATTGGTTAGTTTTACACACATTCCTCGCTACGCATCCTCGCTCATCTCTGGTGGAAACGCAGCCTTATGTTCCTCTTTGTTGCCTAAAGTGAAACGTCAACTGCAGCCGAAGAAAAAATAAAATTACCATCACACCTTCAAATTTTACTTAATGCGATCCATGGAAAGTTTTTAGCCATAATATACCTGATTGGATTTTCTCTAAGCAAAATGGACGAGGTTCTATACAAACTTTAATTATTCCCCTTTATACAACGTGTTTTTTTATATCCTATATCTCTAGGGGGTCATTGTACTCATCATTATAAACAACTTTTACTATGGGACCAAACTTTCAGCTGCAACAAAAAATCAGCTGTTCCCTACATAGGTATATGTTCGCATAACTCGTCAAAATTTAGGGAACAGCTGATTTTTTTTTCACGGTTTTAGGTTTGGTCCCATAGTACCTACCTAAAAGTGCTTCCACGCTCTATTTTTGTAAATTTTATGACAAATTTTTATTGAATAAATTAACTGAACTGAACCAACCGCGGCAAACGTAGCTTAACCTGATCGATCGACCAGCACCCTAATTGCGTAACACTATCAATCGAAATCAGAATCATTTTGAAGCAAATTTCTAATCCATTGCTTCATAACTTCGAAAAATTTGTCTGCTCAACCCGTAAATAACGCAATGAATGTTGTTGAACTGTCAAAATGAAACCGATTCCGATTGATAATGTGTTACGCAATTGCCCTGCTGTGCGGTTTATATTACTTAGCTACAAGCCCCTCTTTAACAAGTTTAAGATAAATATACTTTTACTAATTCTCCTCAGTTAACGAAATAAGCTTCACACAATTTGGACGGTTGAAGATACCAATAAAATCATCTTTAATTTATTTTTAAAGCTCGTATTAACAGTTATTTACTGACTCAAATTCAATAAATTCACAATTAAATAATGAAAGTCGTGTATCACGAACAAACCTAAATCATTAATGAGGATTGGAGCGATTTCTTTTATTAGCGCTTCTAATTGCTTGTCGGAAATAAAAAATAATGAAATGTCAATTACGGTTTATGGCAATAATTATTGTTCCTAAGTGAAAATTTGCTCCTAATTAAATGTTTATGTTACCTGTTCTTACTGGTTAATTGGACACGTTTATATTGCTGTATAGTAAAAACTAGTTCTTTGATTAAAATTAAACCCAAAATTAGTTGGCTTTTGGTTGTAAATATGTACAAGATTTAAATTAAGTATTTCAAAATATATCAATGGGTCGACGCACTCAAAATGGTAAACGTTCATTGTCCAATACTTTTGTTAAGACCTAACCTAATGTAGAGTAGAAGCCTGAGAAAAGACTGCATAGCGTACTTTTTTTTTGTTAGCCTATTTTGTGTCCCACTGCTGGGCAAAAGCCTCCCCTTTTTCTTCCAAACCTCCCTGTCTTGTGCGATCTCTGGCCATGTTGGCCCTGCTAATGATATTAGATCGTCACACCACCTTCGCTTTGGTCGACCTCGACGGCGATGTCCTGCCTCAGGCATATATGATGTATAAAACGGAGAGCTCCTGAAAAATTTGGTAAACAAACATTTTGAAGTACAGTCGGCCGCTCGTCAGCGTAACACTTTAGCCTTGAGCAAGGCTAACGTTGTACAGAGTTTCAATATAATACGAGGCGAGCTTATATTGGTTTTGTTACGTGCCACCGACGTGCTGCATACTGTGCACATGGCGACACATCAAGCTATAATTTCCAGTCTTAGCTGACCTCGCATTGTATAGGTTTTTCGTGCAATCAGAAGTCAGCTTATACTGGTTATAATTGGTCAAATCTATAAAAAATTGCCCGTAATAATGCAAGGCAAAAACCTATGTATGTATGAGGAACAGGGTGTAAAGTTCACTCATCCTCTATAGAAAAGAGAGGATTCTCCGACCAAATCGGGTGTTGTGTTTGGTGGGCAACTGCCCGACGATTGGTGTCGGGACGTTGTACAGACGCCAGCACATCAAGCTACTACAATCTGTCAAACTTAATAGATATCGCTAAAGCATAAGGTTCAAAGTTGATAGAGAAAATTTGACAGTTTCGGGTAGCTCGATGTGCTGGCCTCTGTACATATACTCTTTGCGCGGTAAACTCTGCGAGCGGGATGCAGGATTTTTGGGTGACGTCATTATTATGCATAGTTCGCATTAGGCGATGTAGATGCCGCCACAGACCCCTTCTACACTGCACTTATCTCTTCTCGAGCTCACGGCATGGTCCCAATGTTGGTCCATTGAAGATTAAGATTCAGAAGAAGATTCTTCATACTGTTATCCCCTCTGAAAATCAAGAAAGGATTAGCTTTCCAGAGTAGAGACAGTTAGTAGGGGTCGCTAGTGGACTTCGCACGATCTACTGTAGTGGGGTTAACGAGTGGCCCATTGAAGGCTTTCGTCAGATGTATTGTGGGCCGTAAGCAGGCGTCGTGACCACTAAACTTAATGCTTACACGGCTTCGGTTAGCGCGGCGACAGATATTGGGCGACCGCGAAGTTGGGGAAAGGTTAGTGCTTGAATATGGTGAAGGACCAGATTTCTTGTTGTTTTGAGGAAATACTTAAATATTTATAATGGAGCAGTGATGGCCCAGTGGTATTAACCACGGCTTACGAGGAGTAGGTCGCGAGTTCGATCCCAGGCAGGCACTTTACTTTGTGTATTTAATTTCAACATCACTGTTCTCAAAACGGTGAAGGAAAACATCGTGAAGAAACCGGCATGACCTTGAACCAAAAAATTCGAAGACATGTGACATCCATCAACCCGCACTGGGTCGCGTGTTGGATTATATCGCACACTTCCTCTCACAGACAGAAGGCCTGTGTCCTGTGTCCCAGCAGTGGGAACATTATAGGCTGATTATGTTAATTAAATACCAGCCTATAATTGTCTAACTACAGGGCAAAGGCCTCTTCTCATACACAGAAGGCACGAGCAATGATGGGTTGGTGATTTAAGACTTTAATAACTCTGTAAGTCTTGGTTTCCTCACGATGCGTGATGAATAGAGTATGTTGGGATAAGTTAAATTTCCAGATAATTGGCCAAGTTTACCGCAGCTACCTTATAAGCATGGGTAAGACTTATAAGGTAGTTGCGGCAAACTTGGCCAAATATTGCCAAATTATCTGGAAATTTGATTCGTACGGTCTTACCCCAGCGCCGAACTTACCCCAACATATTCTTATTTTGTATTTTTCTTGTCCTCCTGTTGACTAAATCCTTAAGTTGAAGACGCGGTTTGGGAGTCAAGGTGGCTAGTGACTGATTCTTTGCTAGTTCTAAAGGTGGTTGCCGAAATGCAGCCTGGATACCAATGGATATTTATCATAGATATAAGAAAGAAATGGACATTGCAACACTTTTTTTTAAAACGTTCCTTTTGACTATGGTTTTCTTTTGTTTCAAATTAGGTAGGAATGTATGGGATTTGAATTAGATATCTCTCTCGCCTGGCCGATTGCCAGCCCTATAATGCGATAGCCCGATGCCTAAAACGTTTCGCAATTCTTTCTCACAACCAATAAACATTACGACTACCAATAAGCAATAAATAAGCGAACTTTCCCACAACTGCAGCAGATTACAGTAATAAATCTCCACTCATTAACACATTCGCCACTAATTTAATGTAATCCCCCACACCTGTCTCACACTACACAGTCTGGAATCATTAATACACATACCGACTTCTTTTTAACGGAATGCCGAACAAAATAGTTCAAAGAAAACAAGACCGAGGGGAAATCGGGAACAAAGAAAAAAAAAAAAGAATTTAAAAAAAGAAATGGATTCCCACACGGAGGTGTATGCTGGATGTAACACCTCATTTTGCTGACCGTCCATCAACGTATCGTGTCGAATGAAATATCGGAAACAATTTCGTAGCTCATTATAAAATGCACCTGTCTGACTGTCTGTACATACGTTTGTGTTACGATTTTTAAATTACGAAATTGCTCAATTGCAACTGTGGTGGTGCAGATGGAATATTTATGTGTTTTCAATGTCACTTTTGAAGAACAGCTTGGTAAATTAATGTCTTCGGGGTAAATAACACCTTATACCGAGTTAGTGTCACTATTTTAATTAGTATAAAAAATGGCGAAGTTGATTTTCTGTTTAGTCAAGCATTTTGGTACTATCAACAGACAGACAGCCTAACGCATGAAGAAAATGATGGGAATAGGTACTGAAATAACAATGGCTAGTATTGTCGTACTTGTAGTAAAGCTAAGGCATACCATATCGTGCCAAATAGGTACAGAAAAATAAGCCTCAATTTTTATATCTGCAGCCGATCCATCTGTAAGAATCTCACCGTAAAAACTTAGGTGAAGTGAGCTTAAGGTGAGCTGTCATAAGTGTCAATCCCTATCATGAGGTATAATGACAATGACAGTACAATACAGTAGACAATTCTTTAGAAATAAGCAACATCTTTGTACATATTTTTCTGTTCCTTTCTTTTTGTCTGTTTATATGTGTGTATATATATATAAATGGTTAAATAAAATCCTAACTTAATATTATAAATGCGAAATTTAGTTTGTTACCTTTTCATGCCTAAACCACTGAACCGATCATCCTAAAAAGCATATACGTTGTCAGGAGTACAGATTTCTGTACTCCTGACAACGTATATGCTTTCGGGATTAAAGGTACCCTATGTCCGTTTGGACATAGGGTACCGTTTGGACATAGGGTACCTTTAATCCCGAAAAAAAGTGCTGTTCTCGAGGAAAACAACAACGACGTTATTATGATAATAGATGGCGCCACGTGTATTGTTGTTTTCCTCGGGAACAGCCCTTTTTTTGGGGGATGAAAGGTACCTTATGTCTGTTTCTGTACACCTGAAAACGTATATATGCATCGTTTCAGTGGTTTAGGCGTGAAAGGTAACAAACAAACTTACTTTTAGTTAGGATAGGATATGACGCGGAGGAAGTCGCGGGCAGCAACTAGTAAATATATAATATAAGTAAGACTTTTACAGAATACATCAGTTGTTTCTATGTTTATGCATACGTTGTGGTCTTGCCACTTCACCTTACGTCTTCATCTCTTAACGACGATGGTTATGATCGTCCAATCATCATTGAGTTTTATCTCGTTGATGACGTAAGTGTAATTAAGTATAACATAGATTGAAGGTGTGCATCTTTAAGTACAGCCTACGTCCCGATTATGTATTTATGGTGAACAGTGCTGGTAAATCAAGATGACATCAAGTGATTTTACTTTACATAAACTATTGAGGATGAGTTCATCTTTAATTTCTTTATACAACTGACTATTCAATAAAGTATTATATCAATTATATATACTTGATTCTTTTCAAGTTATGGAACTATAAACTGAATATCATACTAGACAAAGTTCAAATTCCATTGCAAAAACTAATTAGGACCTTTTTGTTACAAAAATGGTCACTCAAAAATCAACTTAGAATACATTTCAATAAAGTAGATCATTGATTAAGTGGCGACGGAATGTAAATTATCTGAGATTATGAACACTGCTATACTAGAATTTCTTTAAACTTTAGTAGCCTGTCTCATATATTTTAACAAAGGGAAAGGGTGCTAAAGTTCTCATGAGGTAGGTTACTCGATTTTTGCGATCGCCATTTTGCTAAGCATGGTCCCAAACGCAGAGTCTTCAAACTATTGCCTGTAGTACAGCAAAAGAGTGGAACTCTCTACCTGCATCTGTGTTTCCGAGCGATGACAACCCGAATCTCTTCAAAGTGAGAGTGAACAGGCTTCTACTGGGTAAACTCACTCCATCGTCGACTTTGTCTCTGTCACCTCTGACCTAGACTAGAGTCAAGAGCAAATCCATCCATACTTCCATACTATTATATATACTATCTATATATATAAAAATGAAACCCGTTTTCCGTTGTCACGACATAACATGAAAACGGCTGGACCGATTTCGATGAAATTTGGTATAGAGATAGTCCCGGGAAAGGACATAGGATAGTTTTTATCCCGATATTCCCACGGGATCGACATTTACGCGGGTGAAACCGCGGGGCGCAGCTAGTAATATTATAAATTCGAAAGTAACTCTCTCTGTCTGTATGTTACCTTTTCACGCCTAAACCGCTGAACCGATTTGGATGAAATTTTGTATCCTAGAGATAGTTTTTTTTTAGTCCTTTCCCGGGACTCAAGTCCCGGGAAAGGACTAAGGATACTTTTTATCCCGATATTCCCACGGGATCGAGACTTATGCGGGTGAAACCGCGGGGCGCAGCTAGTTTCAAATAAAAAAAAAGTTTAACTAAGTCTTCGGGCTTCAAGTAAGTTATGTGTGCGTCTGCGTGACACTAGCCGACCGACGATGGGTTATCCAGTGCAGAAGAAACCAACAGTCTTATCTGAATGTTTTAGAAGTCAGAATTGTGTCTGTAACTTTGTAACACAAACAAGATACTAAAGAAACTCTAATGTAACTTACTGCTTGGTTTTTAGCTGTTTAGAATTTTTAATATATTTTATAAGTAATTTTAGGTAAATGCATGAGTTGAAACTATGGACTAGAATTATGTCTGAAATAAATAATTATTATTATTAATAAAAAACCCTTCCTTACATTATGATATAAGATACGGTTTACTAATGACAAGCATAAAATATACTGTCATAATTTACATTGGCATAACAAAATTCAGCATAATGATCACTACGCATAATATTATTAGGCATAAATGATTTGCCATAATTACGCATTATTGCATTATTAAAACGCTATGCCAAACTATATTATGCCTTAAAATGTTATGCCAAGAGGGGTAATACCTACCATAAGATACCACTGGTGACTGACCAGAGTGGTTTGACCCCACAATAAAATCGTAAAGACAATTTTTTAATTTTATTATTTCGAAATCCAAGCAACGCTTGGTCGCCTCACAAGTTCGTAGAAGGCGATGTAATTGCGATTGCGCACGAGTGGCATCGCCACGCTGTAATTTATAACAATTAAACAATACCCCGAGCACTAATCAGTTCCATTAGTTAGGTGCAGGGTTACCAGACCTCTTGAACAGCTGTTCAACTAAACTAGGGTTAACGAAGACGTTTAAAAAGGTTTTTAATTCGTAGTTGGATGAACATGTTCGTAACACTTCGAATACTTGAAAAAAGTAAAAAAAAATATTGACGATATTTTTGCTTCGTAACAAAAGTCTAGAAAGTCAATAGTTAAAATGCTACACGTTTTTCGGTCTAGCTCTCATTCGCCAAGCGTGGCATAGTATGACGTGCGATAGGTAAAGAACAGCGTCCCAAAAAAAAAAAAACTACAGCTTGAAATCGTGTGGAATGTCATATATCATACTTATAAAAGTTTAAATCCTTGTTTAGCCTAAACAAATGCTAATCACGCGTTTGTGTCATGACAGAGTTTAAGGATAAATTATTGAAAGATATTTTACATACTTTTAGGTAGGTCAATATTTTGTTAATTTACTAATCGAGCAACCCTATTTAGTTGCGCGGGCGCGTCGAAAGACGATAAGTTATTGTTTCGAATATCAATAGTTCACGTTTATAATGCTTTGTATAATTTGCGAGTCGTAACGTTGTAGCCTTTGTTAGATTAGTTTTAGTATTGTTACATTCACGCTTCGTTATCTTTAATTAAATTAATGTTATAACGGTGATTCTGCGTAGAACCAGGAAATTAAATTAGAATACTTTGAATTTTGATACTTTAAAACGATTGTTGTAAGAATGAGATGACGGGATTTGGTATCTCGGAGAAAGGCTGACTGACAGAGGTTTATTTATAAACGATGATTAAAGTTAAGTGACGTTTAAACGTCAAAAATGTATGGTTAAACTGTCGCTAATCACTACTTAACTTTACTTGGTTAATGTTCAGAATAAGAAAGATTATAAATAATCAATCTTCGTTTCTTTTGTGATTTTTACGACTATTTCGTGACAGCACAGACTCGCAGATTAAAGCTACGCGCATTCACATTATAATGAAGGCTTTTATGTTACAAATCCGACCGAGAGCTAACTCTTCTGCACTAAATTATCAGGTTATGATAATATATCGCTTAAACCGGAAAATTACAGTTTAAATCGCCGACATGGCCAAATCGGCGATTTAGAGCCACGATGTGTTTTTGATGCGATGTAAATTAGATACCTTTCATGTATAATTCATGCCGAGAAATGGGAAGAGGTGGGCCAGATTTAATCTAACTACACTCTAACGGTCCAACAGTCTCGTTAATGAATAAAAAAATCTGAACGTAATAATAAATATCCCACGCAAAACATGAAATATCTCGACGATTTCTATTTGTTATTTATAGACAGGTTTCGAAAAGGTTAAGCTTGTTATTTTAAAGAGTCGACAAAGAAAAACTGCTTTATGAGTACGCTTGTTAATAGCGCAAAAACTGTTGCGGCGACAACTTTAATCTTAGTTTTAAACTCGCTTAAATATCGTGGAAGGTGCGCTCGGCATCCTAGAGCGCGCAGGGCTGGATCAAGGCTGCACAGTATGGTGCAATCGCCCGCCGCGACGCTTCAATTATACTTTTATTCATAAACTTTTTACTCCCAGAAAGAATTGTGTAATTCTATTTATATCTTCCCGTTTTATCCCAGAATGAGTCCACTCAAAAAGGTAATGACAATAAACGTCGAGAGCTTTGTACCCGTAACATCTCTGACATTGTTGCATCTAATTGCATGCTCTGCGTGCCTGTGGTTCTAGTTTCAGAGATGTGGTCGCTCTCTGGTCAAGTAAAATGTAGTTCACGCTGGGAAATAAGTAGCTTGGAGAATGTAACAATGCAATGACACTTTGTGTTGTTGCTAACCGCGCGAATGTTTGAAAAAATATTTTCACAGTGTAATAAACTGTGCCTACTTACTAAGATTTATTAACCGTAGCCGTAGTTCATTATAAAAGTTAAGTGAGTACATCCCTGTACACGGAATGTCGGTCGCTATCCTAAAAATGCCGGAGCATCGCCTTCACTAGCGTCTGACGCCGACATCTACTGATTTTATGGACTCTAATTACACGATAAAATTGAATGACGTCCAACAAACTCGGCAGAAAAGGTGTGAGAGCTGCTAATTGCGTATCAGACTGTACATGTAAACACCAATAATGGTAGCACAACTAGTCGAGGAATCGCCGAAGAAATATTATTACTTTTTTTTAGTAATATGATTAATTTTTATTGACGGAATGCTTGAGCGGTTGAATACCTCCCTGTGCTCATTTTTAAATGATCCTGTGCGGTACCGTGGCAATTAGTAGGAGTTCACCAATTTGTGTAATTACGTACATCTGACTAATCAAGGTTTAATGTGACCGGTCATTTGGCGCGGTAGGTACTTTCTACTGTTCATTAATTTTTATTTCTGTAAAAATATTCAGTTAGTTAAAATAGTTTCGCTTCGGAAATATTCAGTTGGTTGAAAGGCAGGTATTTTAATTGTTACGGGTTCTTCTTTAAATATGAAAGTTGAAAACCACCATCCTAAGTGCGATTCAGAATTTAATTTTGAGGTTGACGGCTCGCCAGCATACCAATAAACCGTGAGAGGTTTTCGTTGTGTGGCTAAAACCAGAATGCATAATAGGCTAAGTGTTTAGAAATAAATAAATAAATAATTATAATAATGAGATAAGTACATAAAATCGTTGCTCGCATGACTAAAAGTCCTATCTCATTTTTCTAATTTTTTAGCTGATTGGAGTTAGGACAACTACATTTTTCTATTTGTGATTCTTTATATTTTTCACTAGCCGTCGTACCTCTATGTTATTTGGATCTCAAAATATAACCATTTTGAAAGGCAACAAAATGAAAAGAATCACGAATATTGTCCTAACTCGAATCAGCTAAAAAATGAGATAAAACTTTTAGTCATGCGATCGACGAAATGTCATTTCAGCAGATTTTGAATTTAGTGCAATAAAGTATAGAAAGAGGACACTAGCGTACAGAAGTGTTAAGAGTTACATATTAAAAAACGAGTACTTTTTTTTCTTAACTCAATTGCAATAAATTCAAAATGTGCCAATTGCCTAATACATATTTCTAGAGTTGTCGACTCGCCCACAAATAAATTAAATTCGTGCGAGTCACAGTTAAAAGGGACGATTGGGATGTTTCGGGAGAGTAAATTCGCGCGAATCGGCTAATAAGCCGAATCGTTAGTAAAACAGCATCAATCTTTATGAACACGAAAACAAGTTATAGATCAATCAATTTATTTATTTTCCTATCGGCAAGTATGGTTCAGAATATGACTAAGAATGCACAGGAAGCAGAGTTATGCCCTGGAAAAGAGGCTAATTTAAGATCTGACTGGATAAGTGTTGAAAAGGAAATGCTTATCCAGTGAACAATCTTTCTATAATACACTATAAAATTACAAGTGTGTAAGCAAAAGATATATTTTAGATGATTAACGATTGGCTAACAGCTAATCTTTTGTTTCGTATCCTAACTAATATTATAAATGCGAAAGTAAGTTTGTTTGTTACCTGTTCACGCCTAAACTCGTCCTGAAATTTGGCATATACGTTGTCAGGTGTACAGAAACGGACATAGGGTACCTTTCATCCCGAAAAAAAGTGCTGTTTCCGAGGAAAACAACAATAACGTTATTAAGATAATAGATGGCGCCACGTGTTTATTGAACTTTCTCACATTATTTAATTCTGAGGAGGTATGAAGTTCGACGGGTCAGCTAGTTATAAATAAGTAAAAATGTAAGTAGAACGGTTTGTGTGTATCTATCTAGACTGTTCATCTGTAGACCATTTTCTATTTTATTTAGTACCTGTTGCCGTATTATCACTTTGTAATGCCATCATGATTCCAGCGCGAGAGAGAGACGGAGCTATACATGACCGATAGCACTATCCCTTTTTCAGACTGGAATCATGATGGGATTAATACTTCATAATACGGCCCCTGGTACTTGATGATAGACCTATACCATTATACTGTGCTTCCATACTTGTTAACACTGTAATTTGAAAACATTGTAAAATCTATAGAGGTATGAGGTACAGGGTGTAAAGTTCACTCATACTCTATAGAAAAGGGAGGACGATGACCAGACGGGTCTTGTGTCTGGCGGGCAACTGCCCGATGATTCATGTCGGACCGCTGTGTCTATGCTAGTTGTGCGGTAAACTCTGCTTGCGAGATGCAGGATATTGCGTGACGTCAGTGTGGCGCGCTATCAATCTCAATTTCAATTATTTTGAAGAATATTGCTTTTATTATTAATCCATTGCTTTATATATTCGAAAAATGTGTCTGCTCAACAATGTAAATAGCGCAATGAATGTTGTTGAATTGTCAAAATGACATTGCTACTGTGTGTTACGCAATTACCCCACTCTGGTCACTATAATAGGTGGTGGTAACGACTTTCCGTCAGTTTGCTTATCAATGTCACAAACCAACCAGTACCAAATAGGTACTAGTAACATTGTTACCCATTTCCCACATAAAAATAAAAACGAAGGTCTACAAAATTTGCTGTCTGTACCACACATGTTTTTCGTTTAAACCACAATCAAACAAAGTAAGACTATGAAGTAATTACATCAATTGTCACGGCCATCAAATTTAATGTCACCAGCCATGGCGTCTGGCGGAACCGGAAACGACGCCATCCTTTTTGAATGGCCGAAGATGGCCGAGCATGATCGTGAGAATGTTTGAATTTAGAATCTTCAGATTTTCTTTTTTTTTGGCTGTTCTTTTTTCATCAACGTGTGTGGCCGAGATAATTTTGGTAAGTGGGCGGAGAATCGGTGTTTTATTGTGTAATTTTAGGATAAAGGTTATTGTGAAGCTTTTGGTCTTTTGTGAAAGGAGAGGCGACTAAAAATAGAGACTTCTGAGGTCAAGGGTTAGTCACAGAATTTCATAGTTTAATCATTTTTCATTGTTAGGTATACATCAGACGCAATTCAGAAGCATCCATATGCTATGTGAAGTTACTAGAGTCGTTCTGGTAAAGGCGAGTAGTTGATTTAGCTATTGAATCGTCTTCTACTCGTTTTCGCCTTTTTCAGTAAATAACTAATAAAATATTTCTGATCCCTGAAATAACATAATTAGCCTATATTGTTCCCACTACTGGGACACAGGCTTCCTTTCTTCAAGAGGGAATGGGCTGTAATCTATCACGCGAGCTCAGTGCGGGTTGGTAGATGTCACATGTCTTCGATTTTTTTTTGTTCTAGGACATGCCGGTTTCCTCACGATGTATTCTTTCACCGTTTTGAGAGCAGTAGTGATGAAATTACTTACACAAAGTAAAGCGCTTGCCTGGCTTCGAACCCACGACCTACATCTCGTAAGACTGTTACTACTGGGCCACCACTGCTCATCATCCCTAAAATAGTTATCCAAAACCTTAATTTTTACGAAAATAACCTACAAAACTGCGAGTTTCTCCAACTGCCATAAACAAAAAACAATCGAATTTCGAATACAAATCCCTCAAAATTGCAAGTCATCCGCAGCCCTACTATTTGCGCACAACTCACTGTTGTTTCACCCTCGTGAGTCGTGACCCGTGTTTCTCCGATGAAGTCATAATTTATATAATGCATTGAAAATTGTTTCTCGCGTCAGATAACCGTGGTGCACCTACTAATCGGTTACGGTGCGCCCGGAGCGTCCGCAAAAAGATTTATGGGAACGGGAATCGAGAATCGAGATCTCGTTTGCGCTGAATCGATTTCGTCTTATAATAAGTGTGGAACAGTTGAAAGATGAATGGGGAAGTGAACGGCTCGTGATCGAATCGAGCGAACGCAAGCGAATTGTAAATTAAATATTGATTATTTTTTTATGGAACTGTTTTGCGCCGTGATGTGAATAGGGTTAGATGGAGAATTATCTGTGTAGTCAGAATTCGATAGTTTAGCTGTTTTTTACCTAGATTATGTGAAAGAGGCTTTTCCAACGGTATTTAGCAGGTTATGAGTTTTCTTAGAGCAGGTAAACTCTAACGATTTTTCCACGTCCAAATCTGAACTGCACGATTCTATTATGTTACTGAATTAAAATGCACCGATTTTATTTGTTTTCATCCAGTATCTATAACACACTGCGCGATCCTATCCTATAATTATATAAATAAACTCGTATTCAATTAAAATAATGTAAGCAACGCGACCCGTATCAGTTCTCCGCTAAAATTACCGAACCAGCAGTCAATTATTTTGTAGTAAATTAACTCCCGAGTGAGTTTATTGATAAACTACGTGAGTTAATTACATAAAGATTTTACCATAAAAATGTAATATTTACAAGGAGCGAGCAATCGATCGGAATGAAGCTATAAATTATTGTAATATCTTCGAAAATTATTTTCTGTTCGCTTTTGATTTTTTTTTTGATAAAGATCTGACAGGGCCGGACTGCATGTTAAATAGTATTGCAATAAATGCACCGACAGAGTATCATTTACATATTACATTGTGTCTTCATATTTAAATATCAATTACTTGTGTGGAATAATGACGAGTGCCGTTTTTCATTTAATTTTATTGCTTGTCTCAAATTCGCAAATCGTTCTGCTAAATGATTTTCGTATAATAATTATGCAACGAAGAGTTTGATTGACAGTTGTGAGTGAAACTGCGAGTCATTGTAAGTTATTGTGATTTATGCTAAACATATTTATGAAGTTCATTACCATGCTGATATGGGAGGAAAAACATGGAGTATCACTTTGTTGTTTTGTCATGCGAACGCTTACATGAATCTTTACGATGCATAATTAATTAGACAATTATAAAATAGCTCAATATTTAATTAAATCTTTGTATGGCATGGCATAATAAACTGCACTGTTTAAAATGCTTATTTTTAAAGAACTGTCATAATCAAAATAATTTAATGTAACATAACACCTCGCTTGTTATTTCTTGAAATGTAAGGCAGAATGGAAATTAGTATGTACAGACGCCAGCACATCAAGCTACTACAATCTGTCAAATTTATTTAATAGATTTACAACTCTATCGCTAAAGAATAAGGTTCAAAGTTGGTTCGGAAAACTTGACAGTTTCGGGTAGCTTGATGTGCTGGCCAGCCACATTTCGACTAGTTAAAAGATTTGAATATTAAATTAATCTGTCAAGCTCCGCTAATGAGACACAATTGATTTTCTATTGTTTCGTCGCCGGCAGGCGACGTGCGGAGCTTGACCGGTTAAGCCTAAAAAACCGACCTTTAACCGGAATCCATGCAAAAAGCATTTTAAGCGGTTCTATAACTAGGTTCAAATCGAAATGAAATTATTCTGATCTACTCGTATAAGTACTTCAGGTCACGTAGGTAAATCAATAACCTAGCAAAATATAAACATTTGAATACCAACTCCGCCCCTGCCCTCCTTCGTGCTCGCTCCAGGGAGGTCTGCACCTCATGAGAACATCTCGATCGCGCCACACGCTTAATAACTAACAATGTTGCCAACACTAAAATTTTGATTACCCAATGAAAGTGCGATTTCATTGGTGTATTACGCCCGACTTTTATGAGGGAAATGAAGTCTTAAAAATAAAATATTGAAGTGTGTAGGTGTTGCTTATATGTTCTTGTCATGGTTTTATTGTTTCAGTTTTTATGTGGGCACGTGCTTCGTGAGTTAGTAGTAATAAGGTATTTTTGAAGTACTGTCATTTGTGCTGGTCTTGGTTTTCATTACCTACAGCAGAAAAACATAAACCTTATGCTTATTGCTGTAGCACCATTTAATACAAGGCTGCACTAAAAGTATCGGGAATGGAATATTTCCACTGTTCCTGTCATATTAAAATCTTTTAAATTGAAAACTCCTTGGTTTTAAAAATCGAATACCATTTATTTATTTAAAAAAAGATTCTCGGTCTTGTCACAAGGTTTTGTCAAACTTGTTTAGTCGTTGAGAAAATGGAATTGACTCGAGAAAATTCAAGAGCGATGATTTATTATGACTTTCGAAGTGGTTTAACACAAAAACAGTGTGTTGACCGGATGATTTCTGTATTTGGTGATGAAGTCCCATCCAAAACCACTATTTATCGCTGGTTTGCTGAATTTCAACGTGGACGTGTCAAGCTCAGTGATGATCCCCGTCAAGGTCGTCCAAAAACTGCAGTCACCCAAGAAAACGTTGATGCTGTGCGTAAGCTGATTGAGGAAGATCGACATGTGACATACCGCGAAATTCAGGCAACTTTAGACATTGGCATGAGTCAAATACAAATAATCTTGCATGAACAATTAGGTGTAAAAAAGTTGTTTTCCCGATGGATACCGCATTCGCTCTGTGAAGAGCAAAAAGCGGCTCGCGTTACTTGGTGCGTCAGAACTCTCGAAGGATTCCACGCAGGATCCTCAAATGCTGTATACAACATCGTATCAGGTGACGAATCCTGGATATACGCGTACGAACCCGAAACAAAAAACCAGTCACGAGTTTGAGTGTTCGAAAATGAGTTAAAGCCAACAAAAATTGTTCGTTCACGGAGTGTTGCAAAAAAAAATGGTGGCCATGTTTGTCTCCAAAACCGGCCATGTTACGACTATTCCTCTTGAGGGACAAAGAACGGTTAATGCAGAATGGTATGCTAGCATTTGTTTGCCACAGGTCGTTTCTGAACTCCGTAAAGAGAACTGCAACCGCCGCATCATCCTCCATCACGACAATGCGAGTTCTCACACCGCGCACAGAACAAATAAAGAGTTTTTAGAGCAAGAAAACATAGAATTATTAGACCATCCGCCGTACAGCCCCGACCTAAGCCCTAATGATTTCTATATTTTCCCTAAAATAAAGAATAAATTGCGTGGACAGAGATTTTCATCACCTGAAGAAGCTGTGGACGCCTACAAAACGGCCATTTTGGAGGTCCAACTTCCGAATGGAATGGTTGCTTCAATGATTGGTTCCATCGTATGGAAAAATGTGTCAAATTTCGCGGAGAATACTTCGAAAAGCAATAAATACATTTTTAAATAGTAATGTTGTGTCACTTCCTTGTTTCCCGAAATTTTCAGTGCCGCCCTCGTAAAGAGCGATTTAGCTAATGTATGAGATGAGAGCAGTGACGGACCACTGGTAACTTCCAAGACTTTCGAGTTGTAGGTCATAGGTTCGAACTTGGATAGGCGCTTTACTTTGTGTAAATTATTTCATCACCACTGTTCCCAAACGCTTTTGCGCTTGCCTGAGTCCGAACCCACAACCTACAAATCAGAAGTAGGAGCTGTTACCACTGGGCCACCATTTCTAAGGTGGGGCAAATTAATGTAGTATGAATTAGCTCCCAATTGGTTGGACATTAAAAAAATAGTGCTCTGTTTTCACGGAAAATTTATTTAAAGGTGTAAAATCTAAGACATTAAGTCGCAAAAAGTATGTCAGTCAAACGATCATCTCCTGAGTTGATGCATATTTGTGCTCGTTTTACGGCGTTTTGAATTTTTGCTCGCAAAACATCTAACAAATTGGTGATTTCTGCTTCAATGTTGACTTTCACGACTTGCAAGGTTTGTACCGGAATAAATCGTGATTTGTTGTGGTAAACGTAAGGTTTCAAAAAGCACCAAAGAAAGAAGTCTGGCGCCGTCAGATCTGGCGATCTGGCAGTTCAAATAGCCAAAATGGGTGATCACACTGCCCCGAAATTAGTGTTTCATAATCTCCATCGTTACATGAGCTGTGTGACTGTGTGTATCGCTCCATTGCATTGTCAACTAATTCTCTATCTGTCTACAACATTTATGTATCAAATCACAATGATATAACGTCGTTAGCAAAAATTATAGCAAATTGGCCAGTGGTAATGGCCGCACTTACGAGTTGTAGGTCGTAGGTCCGAACCCAGTCGGGCGCTTTATTTTGTGTAAATTATTTCATCACCACTGCTCTCAAAACAGCGAAGGAAAATATCGTGAGGAAACCGGCATGTACTAGAACAAAAAGAATTCGGAGACATGTGACATCTACCAACCCGCATTGGGCACGCGATTATAGCCCACTCCCTCTCGAAGAGAGAAGGCCTGGTCCCAGCAGTGGGAACAATATAGGCTGATTATGATTATGCATAGCAAATTCATATTATGACATTACTTTTGCCCCACCTTGCCCTTGTAGTAGTCTTAAAAGAATTGCCTACATTTCCAAACTTAGCATTTTTTTTTTTTATGGATGGGAAATCATCAAATGACCCGCTCTGGGTGGAGCGGAAGGGAGTGTCAGACTCTTACTGGCTAAAACCCATCCGTGTTCCTTCCTTAGCCCTTTATGTTCCGGGGCAGCGGTAACCCTTTCGGACAATCCCGCACCTCCAACCTAAGACTGGTGTTAAGAATATCGAATTAAAAACACCTCAAAAGGACCAAAAAATAAATAAACTAACAATGATATTTACGATGCAAACAGTTATGTTTTCATTAACATAAACCTCAGAACACAATCTTCATTACCCGACCGTGATATGTACTGGGAGTGGCCCCATAGAGGCACCCAGTAATTATAAGCACTCGAATACACAGATCATGTCTTATAACTAGTAATTAAAGCAAATCTTAGATACAATTCAATTAACCGGTAAAGGTGGACTAGTACGTAATTATTTTTGGATGAATGAAGAGCGTCCTGTCCCCAGAGGGGCAATTCTCGTAATTTTAAGAACGTTTACAGTCTAATCTCAGTCTCAATCTGTCAAAAAATACTTCTAATTACACTAGGTACATTTTGACATTTGTTTGTCGCCGAGGTGAGACTGCGACTAGATTTTGAACGTTTTAAATTACGAGAATTGGCCTTCTGGTTAGAAATAGTGAACCTTTCTCTTTATGTTTTTTTTTCTTTTGCAGGAACGATGGTCTTCAAAACACAAATGTATGAGAACAAATATCACAGATCTGAGAGAAGTGAAAGAACGAAAGACATATTATCAAAGCTTAAGTTCATTGAGTTGAAGTAATAGTGACAATAGGTACCTACCTACCTATTACCTTTTTCCTACCTATCCGACACGACCGGGGAGAGATCATCTGCAGGATCGACGGCTTGACGTGCTCTCCGCAGAAAGGAGGGGATCTCGATATTCAACATTAATGATGTAACTAATAATTTTTGTAATACCATAATTTAAAAAGAGTGTCCTTGGAGTTTCTTGCCCGATCTTTTCCATAGGTACCTATTACGCTTTGCAATGCACAACTAGCTTCATATTTCTGACCGACCGACTCCTTGACAGTTCAAAAGTGGTTTTAGTGGAAAATGGTTTTTATTGAAATAAATGCTTTGAGTTTGATATGTTAAGAAAATGGTCACCCATCCAAGAACTGACCTCGGCAAGCGCAGCTTAACTTACCATCTATCGATCCCCTCGACAGTTTTACGAACAGTACAAGCTCCTCAAAGAGAGGTTTCAGTCTACCAAGTACGATATTTATAGCATTATTTATTTATATTTTTAATAGCATTATTTAACCTACACCTTTCATATTTTATTACTATTATTAATAGACGACGTCCGCTTACCTCAACCTTTACAAAGGAATTGATTAAACTTGCGAATAGAATTAATCCGTATGCGCCTGCGCCTGCGTCCGTCAGATCGATGATAAGGTTAAGGGCTAGTTAGTCCACTTTCAAATAAAGTAAGAGATACACATCTAATAGATGCTTGAAATTAACATCATAATGCGATATTTATTATTAATAATGAGCCCATCAGTTGCTTTCATCTGCCGATCATAAGAAGACAATAAGGTTATTGTGTGGGCTGCTGAATATTAAAATACATAATTAAAGGCTAATATGTTGTAAGCACCTGCTTAGCGGCTATATACCTGCTCTAAAGCCCGCTTATAACCAAACTAGCTGCGCCCCGCGGTTTTGACCCGAATAAGACTCAATCCCGTGGGGATATCGGAATAAAAAGTAGCCTATATGTTAATCCAGGGTGTCAGCTACCCCCCATACTAAATTTTATCAAAATTTGTCCAGCCGTTTGAGAGCGAAGAAGTAACAAACATATAAACACACACACACACACACACACTCACAAACTTTCGCCTTTATAATTAGTGTGATGTGATTACGAGTAATGTAAAATCTAAATGCTGTAAAAGGTAATTCGATTTTTTTATAGTTTTCTCCCATCCTATTTTTCCATTAAGAGGAAATGCGTTCGAAGAGACTTTTAGAGATACGAAGGATATATACTGTGTCCCTATGTTTTTCTTTTTTCATTAATAGTTGTCAAATTTGTACACTAGGTTTCAGTTACAGCAGCAATTTTTAGCATTTTTTGAGGGTTCTAGTGCTCATAAAAATAATGTATCATCAAAGAGGAAAACATAGGGACATAGTATAATTATATCCTTCTTATTCTGTTTGTGAAATATCTTTTAAATTGGTCCAATATTGGAGGAGAAAATAGGTGAGAGCCAAACCTCGAATTATGATTTATTGATTAGACTTTTTCAAAAAGTCTCTCCGATCGCATTTCCTCTTAATACTTTCTAGTAGTTCTGAATGTTTTTTACTTGAGGTTCACATCAGAACCTGAAGGCCGGGACTGGGAATCGCTTTCGTTGTGTTTCATATTTCTACAGTCTTTCAATAGCATTGACAAGCTTTTCGGTAGCACATATCAATCCTATACATTAAGCTACCATCATCCTTATCGCTGATAGAATGTCACTTTGTCTATGCCCCATAAATAGAGCGGGAGAATCTATGGTTTTTTCGTATTACCCACTATGAACACTAGTGACGCAATTCTTCCACTTCAAAACTGACGTGACTAAAAGCAATTTCAGTTTAATATCAGAATACCACTCAATAACTTAATCCCACAAAAGGGCTAATACCACACCTTCAAAAGTAGGTAGGCACATGCTTTATTGACCAACTTAAAGCTATACAAAATGAAATTGATTCCGTCTGGGAGGCGTGGGAATCGTTTAACGTTACAGGTGACCTAAAGGAGTGGTCATACCCAATTATAGCGGAACGTTATGCTAATGTAAAGATCTGCAAAACTAAGCCATTAGAAAGGCGTATGATAACCCTTACAGATTAGATGTAATTTAATGAGAATGTCGCTTATTACACACATTTATAACGTCACCTTATAATGTTAAACTTATAGCCCCTTATAACATGACTGCTTAGGTCCTTATAAGATGACTGGAGTTGTAAGGTTAAGTATATCCGTATAAGTGCAGTTGATAAAGTTGGATGACAAAATGGTTAATTGTTACATTGATCAAGAGGCTTACCTGAGGGGCTCGGATCGATAGCTACGTTTGTCGCGGTCGTTTAGTGGATGGGTGACATACTGGGACCCCTAGGTGCCTCGGAAAGCACGTTAAGCCGTTGATCTCGGCTGTCATTTGTAGATAATTGACAGTCGTTATGGGTAGTCAGAAGCTTAAAAGTCTGACAACCAGTCTTACCAAGGGGTATCAGATAGGCAGTCGCTCCATATAAAATACTGGTATTCAGCTGCATCTGGTTAGACTGGAAGTCGGCCCCATAATAATTGATTACTCCAATATAGTAAAGGCTAGGCAAAATGATTTTGATCAAGAAGGTACGAGTAGAATGCGCTTGGGCGTTCATTTGTTTCTCGTTTTATCGGAGACCTTGGAAATTACAATTTGACTATGAGGATTGAATCGAGCAGGCCTTTAGGCTTATGATTGGAGAGGCCTGTGTTCATCAGTGGACTTTTCCATAGACTGATGACAATGAAACATGTATTTTTTTAATATTTTAAATCATTTTGTTTCATAATTCTATTGTAATATTTTAAACAGGAGGCCTGTGTTCATCAGTGGACTTTTCCATAGGCTGATGACAATGAAACATGTATTTTTTTTGGTATTTTAAATCATTTTGTTTCATAATTCTATAGTAATATTTTAAACCGGAGAACCGGAGTCATCGACATAGCTTGCTGAGTAAGCAAGTAAGTGACAGTGGGCTCGCCATGTTTGGCAAAGGACCCATGGCCCGTGGAGCAGACGAGTCCTGGAGTAGAGACCGTGTCGGCAAGCGTTGTGTGGGACGCCCTCCAGCCGATGGACCGACGTCCTTAAAAAGGTGGCTGGGACAGACTGGATGCGGAAGGCGGAGGACAGGGTGGTGTGGCGCAGCCTGGGAGAGGCCTATGTCCAGCAGTGGACTGCGAAAGGCTGGGTTGATAGTGAAATTTAACGGGTGAATGTGCTACAGTTTGTTTTCGATAGGAATTTAATTATTTTAATACAAATAAATCTATACATATAATAAAACAGTAAAAAAACTGTGTCTGTACATTTAATATATTTAAAAAAAAATTATTGAGGGGGGTTTAGAAACAGCAACAGGGCACGAATCCAAAAAAAAAAATCTGTCTGTGTGTCTGTTTGTTTGTACACGCTAATCTACGGAACTACTTGACTGATGTGAATGATTTTTGTTTTGTTGTATGGGTATTATGTCTGGGCAACATATAGGCTATAATTTATCTTGGAAACTTGAACACCTGATGCAGAACCGCAACAGACCAGCTAAACTATAAGAGATACAAAAATGGAACCATAGCAAAAATTGTTCCACGTGATGAGCATTTTCTGCTGAGAGAATAAATTTGAAGATCTGGAACACCTGATATGGAACTTCAAGAGCCCAGCTACACCATAACACATATAGGAATGACGTCTTAGCAAAAGTTGTTCGGTCTGATGGGCATTTCCTGTTGGCTTATAAAAATCGAAGATCAGAAACATCTGATGTGGAATCAAAGCTATCACTAATTTCACTGTATAATTATAAAATAACATAAGCTGGGAGTACCTCCACGCGGTGAAGGCGGTAATAGTTTAGGACTGATTTTCGATGACGATGGTATATCATTGAAAATTTGACTCTACTGGCCAAAACTCCCATTTATTTTTTTATTTTATCGAATAAATGATGATCGGGCTTATGTTATTTGAGTGTTTGATTTCATTTTCCATTTATCTTCGTAACACGGTAGCCTACCCGGTAACGCAGGGGAGCAGTCACTTAGATTTTAATTGATCAGGTATCTTCACAATAAAACTAGAACCATGTCTAGAAAGAGGTCAAATCTTTCCCGATGTTCCAAAGGAGCTAAAAGATTGAGCATCATAAGATCCCAAGAATCTACCGAAGAGCGTCAGGAGAGACTTGATGCTGTTCGAGAACATCAGGCTGCAACTCGCTGCGTGGAAACCTCTTCGGATCGCGAAGCACGCCTGCGTTCTCAGCGTATTTACGCATCTATATCCAGGTCTCTAGGGACCAGTGAAGAATATGATGCGCGACTAACCGCTGATCGTGAACGTCATGCATTATCTCGCGAGTGGGAGACGTTCACGGATAGAGACTTGCACTTGAGTTCCAAGCATATCTACGCATCGACTTCTAGGTCTCTAGAAACAAGTGGGGAACGTGATGTGCGACTGACCGCTGATCGTGAACGACACGCATTGTCTCGCGAGTCGAAGACGTTCACGGATAGAGAATTGCGCTTGAGTTCTCAGCATATCTACGCACCTGCTTCTAGGTCTCTAGAGACAAGTGCGGAACGTGATGCGTGACTGTCCGCTGATCGTGAGCGACATCTATTGTCTCGCGAATCGGAAACGTTTACCGATACAGAATCACGCTTGAGTGCTCAGCATATTCGCACATCTACTAAGAGGTCTTTTGAAACGAGTTATGAACGTGATGCGCGACTAACTACTGATCGAGATTATCATACATAGTCCCGAACACGCACACAACTAAATATTCATAATCAGTTAGAAAGTAAGAGAGAAAAAGAATTGCCGGAGTACGGCATGAAGAGACAGAAGAAGAGCACAACGAACGTCTGAACAGAATGTCGATATCATCTGAAGAATCGGATGTGTCTCAAGATATAGCTATAGAGCATGGCGACCTTCCTTGGGTTGATAAGGAACAGAGTGCATTTACGTATACTCCTATGATTGACTACGCCACATATTCCGCCATCGGAGGTATGGTTCAAAATTGTACTTTTTGTGAAGCTGTTAAATGGCAAAAAGAAACAAACGGTATGTGGTGCTCAGGTGGGAAAGTACGTAAATTGAAATATTACAAAATCCTCCAGAAATATTAAGATCACTGCTAATCGGTGACCATCCACAGTCAAAACATTTCTTGGACAACATCCGTTCGTGCAATAAAACCTTTCAAATGACATCTTTTGGTGCGAAACCGATTTCAGAAGGCTCATTTATGCCAACGTTCAAAGTGCAAGGCCAAGTTTACCAACTTATTGGTTCATTATTGCCTGAAAATGACCCACGTCTTAGCAAAAGTTGTTTAGTCTAATGGGCATTTCCTATTGGCTTACAAAAATGAAAGATCTGGAACCTCTCGAATCGTCTCGCGCATCCCGTTGTTTTCCAGTCCCCGGGCTCTTAGAATTCGACATCAGACGTTTCAGATATTCGATTTTGACGCCCCGTTGTCGCTGGCATAAGCAACAGGATCCGCGTACGAAGTCGCGGGCAGAAGCTAGTAAAAAATAAAAAAAACAAAGACACTTAGGCGTCGAAGTATTCGTCTGCATCGCTGTCATCTGGAAACGTGACCAGAAGACTGGCAGCATTATTTTAATTAAGTACTTAATATGTCGCTTACTAGTTGGTTATTAACTTGAAGCAGCTGGACTAAAGAAAAGGATAGTAAAGCTAAACAATAACAATGAAACACTTTCTTTACAAAGTAATTTCAACGTCTACACGACGCAAGATTAAAAGCCTTTGATACGAGTCCTAATTACTGGAACAAAAAATGTTTTTCACTTTAAAATAATTTACTGTTTGTCGCTTTTAAAACTTATTAGCAGGCTAAGGTGTTAAATAGTGCATTGTAACCTCGTTTTAGCAACGACTAGCTTTTGCACACGGCTTCACTCGCGTGAATGGCGGAAAATATTCCTCGGGATCGTACTACCGGGATTAAAAGTACACTATGTGTTAATCAAAATTAAGGTCACTCAGCGCGCTCTGGAGCGGGTTATAGTCTGAGTTTCTTTGAAAGATAAAAATCTGAAATGAAATTATCCGGAAAAGAACCGGAGTTATCGATATAGTTTGCAGAGTAAGCAAACTTAAGTGGCAGTGGGCTGGCCGCCTGAGCAGACAAGTCTTGGAGTGGAGACCGCGTATCAACATGCGTAGCGTGGGTCAAAAATCCAAAAAACTATATTTTCGGCATCCAACTCGTTCCCACGCCTCGAAGCAATGCCTTTTTTTAAATTATCTATGGTACAGCTTTGACTTCGTTACTATTATATTATACTAGCTGCGTCCCGCGGTTTCACCCGCATAAGTGTCGATCCTGTGGGAATATAGGGATAAAAACTATCCTATGTCCTTCCCCGAGATGCAATCTATCTCTCTGCCAAATTTTATCGAAATCCGTTCAGTGGTTTAGGCGTGAAAAGGTAACATACGGACAGACAGACACAGAGTTACTTTCGAATTTATAATATTATTAGTATGGATGTTTGGATGACGTGCAACTATAGTGCAATTTTTATAGCGTTAACCTACTTGAAAATAACATGAGATCGTTAATTATTGTGTGATGTTATTAAAAGCAAGGGGTCTCATTAGTGAGTGTGCGAAGTTGTGTTCGACACTTTAGGGTCACTTTAACCCTAAAGTTCATTTTAGACAAGATTATGACTCTTATGGACTGTGTGAAAGGTGATATATATGGCTGGAAAGGGGGTGACTGCCGAGTTGACGACTCATCGAGAAGTATGGAAGAAAAAGACATGTTGCGCCCAAATAAATTGAAAGAAAGAAAGAAGAATGAAAAATATTTTATTTGGGACACACACAAGAAATACAAAAAGTAAGAAAATAAGCATGAATAACTAATAAAGTTACATTACAATCAACCAAAAAAAAAGTATATAAACCAAAAAAAAACACTGGCACTCCGGGAGTGCCGACAGAAGTGAAAACAAAACACAAACAGAATACTTTGATGGCAAAGTATTCTGTTTGTGTTTTGTTTCACTCACTGACGTATATATCGGATATACATTAAAACTAAGTACACCCCGAGGACAGCCGAACACATCCGAAGCGGTGTCGGTTACGGTAACAGTGGCGCGAGTTCTATAGTAATTTTTTCCCATCTCAAAAAATGCCCAACGCGCCTAAAGAAATTTTCACTTAAAAAAAAGACCTCTGCGAGGCCAAAAAAGCGGCTATCTCAACATAATGCTGCGATATTCGCTATGCGCAGGGATCCAGCAGAATATCAGCGTCAGGTACATTTGCCTGGCACAATCATGCTGAGCTGGACTCCCATTTGGTGCAACCTTGAGACGCACACCGCACTGTGTTTCGTTGTTAATTTTATTTGAAAAATATTCGTCATAAACTCATAGTGTCACTTTTATTTAGATATATATGTTTTTCCTTTTTTGTTTGTTTTTGTATCGGCACCTAGTTTTTACATTATGTTCATGTGGGTAATTGGTTTCATCTAATGTTGTACTTTTGTGTGTGTGCTGTCTTTTGTGTGCGCCAAATAAATGGTTTATCTATCTATCTATCTCATATTTAAAAAATAAATACCGCAGCGTTGTTATTCTAATAGGGCCCGATTAGTAGTCTGTGGAGTTTCACTAGCTAATTTGACCCTGTATATACAGGGTGTTCACCGGTTCCAAATTTTTACAGGGTGCTCTACCCATGAATATGAACAACTTTCACTATGGGACCAAATCTGAAATCACGAAAAAAAATCTGCTGTTTCATACATTTTGATCAAGTAGGTATTGAGCTTTTTTATTAAACAGCTGTCTTTTTTTTTCTCATCATAGATTGGAAGGTAGTCTAGACATCTCTCTTTACTGTTCAGCGTGACCTTATCTTGAAGTTTTTTACTTTGATCTTTTTATCTAGCAACCACTAGGAACCTTGAGTACCTAACCCATAAATAATCGTAGCATGACCCCATTTTTAGGACCAATAAATTCTGGTCCTATGTCCTATTACCTCCTTATATTTATGGCAGCCTTTGGTCCTTACACAGCTGTCTTTTAGCGTGTTGACTTGGCACATTTATATCACTGACTAGCTGGACCCGCGACTTCGTCCGCGTGAAATTTCTGGCTCCGATCCACCGCATCGCATCGTATCGCCCAAATATGGTGTCGCAGATTTTTTTGTAGAATTATTTAAGGTGGACCAAGTTGCCATACATTATTTTCAATTATATACAACTGTTAAGATAACGCATGCATCTGTTGTAAGAGATATTTCTTTTCGACTTGCTAGACAAAAATTGTGATAACTCGGTTAATATCCAAACTAATATTATAAATGCGAAAGTAACTCTGTCTGTCTGTCTGTCTTTTCTTCACGCCTAAACTACTGAACAGATTTCGATGAAATTTGGTATATAGTTTGAGTCCCGGGAAAGGACATAGGATAGTTTTTATCCCGATATTCTCACGGGATCGAAAGTTACGCGGGTGAAACCGCGGGGCGCAGCTAGTACAATATAATTTATTGCCAATAGCACTCAGGAATAATGTAACTTTCTACCCGTAAAAAAAAATTGTATAGGATCTTTAGTTCCTGAGATTACCCCTACATACAAACTTACAAACAAACAAATTTTATCTCTTAAAATATCAATAATAATTATAGTATAGACAAGCACTGTGTTCACTATTTTGAACTATATATCATTTTGGTCATAAGGTCCGAAGATATTTCTTGGGGATAATAAATGGTCTTTTGAACTTTTTAATTGATTCATTAGTTTGGTATGTATGTTTGAAAGGTAAAGGCGTGTTTGTTGTAATTAATATTACATTGAAGTCCGATGTTTTAATCGAAAAGCACTATCTTGCCAATTTTGATCTTGACCTATAAAAGGTCTTTTTTTATATCCCATAACTCTAGGGGGTCATTGTACTCATCATTATGAACAACTTTTACGTTCCATATACTGTTAGTAACACAAAAAAAAACTTATAAAACTATTGTTAATACATACAAAAACAAATCCACAAAAAGAAATACCAAGATGATACAAATACATAAACACTTACCCCCTTATTCATAATCCTATTTTATCTCTATTTTAGCAAAAATAGGTTTATGGAACGTTTGTCTTTATCTGTCACGTTGTCATTTCTGTGTGTAAGAAAGAGACAAACCCCATTTTAACTAAAATAGGTTTGATAAGTTTTATGAATAAGGGGGTTAAAAACTATGTTAGTAGTACTATGTACTATGCGACCAAACCAAAAATTGCGAAAAAAAAAATCAGCTGTTCCCTACATTTTGACGAGCTATGCGAACATACATGTAGAGAACAGCTGATTTTTTTCCCATAACATAAGTTGTTCATAATTATGAGTACAATGACCCCCTAGAGTTATGAGATATAAAAAAAAACATGCTGTATAAGGACACTACTAGACATCGATGTCTTTTCATAGGCATCGATGAGTTAAAATATAACGAAAGTTGCTAACAGAATAATATAACATAACATCACGCTTTACGCCTGTAACCCCAGAAAGGTTGAGCAGAGGTGTACCTATAGTGCCTTTTTTTTTTTTTTTTTTGAAGTGAAAACTTCTTTAGCGGCGTTGAACACTTTTTGTAATGGGTAAAAAATATTAAATTCGCGTCAGGACACGTGACCGTCAGGAGAGATTTCCCCCCCCCCCCACCCCCTCTCTTTCTACGGCGGCGCCAACCGAAGTGAACCAAGTTTAGTGTCACACGACAATGGATGGATGGATGGATTGATGGAGTGGAAGTGGAAGTGGAAGTGGAATTAGAAGTGGAAGCAGAAGTGGAAGCGGAAGTGGAAGTGGAAGTGGAAGTCGAAGTCGGAGTCGAAGTCGAAGTCAAAGTCAAAGTCAAAGTCAAAGTCAAAGTCAAAGTGGAAGTGGAAGTGGAAGTGGAAGTGGAAGTGGAAGTGGAAGTGGAAGTGGAAGTGCATCTATTAATGAAAAAAGGGACGTAGAAATAGTGAAAAAAAATGAATTATATTATTTCAATTAATAATTGATTTATTTCAACGTTAATATTCAAGTTTTCACTTCTGCCGGCACTCCCGGAGTGCAACCCGTCTTTTTTTTTATGGATGGGAAATCATCAAATGACCCCTCCCGCTCTGGGTGGAGCGAAGGGAGTGTCAGACTCTTACTGACTAAAACCCATCCGTGTTCCTTCCTTAGCCCTTTATGTTCCGGGGTAGCGGTAACCCTTTCGGACAATCCCGCACCCCCGGCAGGCTTCGGCCCTGGCAGGCCCCTTCCTTTATGCTGACATCTCTTTGAGGCGCGCGTGGAACACGTACGCGCCGTTCGGCACGGGCCTGGTCCTGATCGGACGGTGAGCTACCCATTACTCTCCGTCCGCAGGCGCGCGCCTACGGTGGCCGGGAGTCGTCACGCGGCTCCCGACGCCCGGAGCGTCTCCCGCGGCGGCTGGGGTGTGATGCTCTCTCCCTCAGCCGTTCCGCCACCTCCTTCGCTAGTATGACTGCTTCGCAGAAGGAGGTGACCGCCTCCCACTCCCTCTCGCCCCGGACCATGGCTTGAACCAGGGCCGGACGCGAGAGGTCGCCGCCGCTGTCGATCGCCTCTACGAGGGCACGGCGGTGCTCCGCCCATGCGGGGCAGACCTCCACCGTATGCTCCACCGTGTCCTCTGGGCGATCCTCGCAGTGGTGACACCCGGGCGTCTCCTCCCGCCTGATGATGTGGTACCTATAGTGCCTACAACCACATTTTGCCAGTTATGTTTTAAGTCCCATGTAAATCGGGGGCGAGCCTATTGCTATCAAACTAGGCCCGAATCCAGACTCCGGGCTGCTACTGAGAGATTCCTGATAGAAATCCCAATAATACTATGCCCGACCTGGGGATCGAACCCAGAATCTCTTGTTCAGCAGTAGCGCTTGCGACCACTACACCAACGAGACCGGCTAACACAAATTTGCTAAAAATATCCATATGAAACTCGCTTAATATCTCTATACTTTTTGCCAATAATAACTGTATACGGTTTCTATTTGCGATAAAAATATTTCATACTAAAACGTATACTATTCAAATATTTAAAGAAACGAACCCGCCGCACGAAAATGTTTTCGTATAAAATGCAACGCAGACAATTGATGTCACAGTGAAATCTCCACCATCAGAGAGAGATAGAAAAAGGAATCCAGCGAAGATGCTGAAGGAGCGAGCGAGACAGCATGCAGTGCAATGTTCATTAAAGAGGGTCAACGTAGGCTTGGGGGTGTAATTTCCCCCTGTCCCCCTTGAGGCGATTTTGTGGTCGTCTTTTTAATTTGCTCTTGGATTTCAGGGATGGCTACGTTTGGAAAATTGGTGCATAAATAAAAGAATCCTTTTGTGCCATTACGAGAAATGTTTTCGGGGTTTCCCTTTGTAGCAGTTTATGATGTCGTTTTTTCGTTACTATTAGATTTTTGCTTTGAGGTGTACTGAATTTCTGGCTGCACTAGCACTGCTACAAGTGACACGGTCTTACTGAGAGGGTTTATTAGCCTAGCCTTGTGCTAAACAATGCTGAAGCCCGCTTTTTGTGTGCCTTTTAAAGTACTTATACATAGATCAATAATATTAACAACTGTCTTAAGAACGTTATCAATAACCTAAAGAAGCACCTTGGATAGATGATGTGTTAGGTTATTATGTTATACATAAGACGTGACCCGATTAACCTTGCATATTTATCCACCTATAAATACCGTAGCCAAGCCCTAAACTCCTCAAGAAGCATACAAACTCCAATATACTCGAATAAAGAAAACTTATTACCAAAAACAATAATTTTCCGAGAGTTTTCCTCCGTGTAGCAGCCCTGTGCTCTCAAGACAACATCGCTGGGAGGCGCGGCGTCTTATCAACGAATTAATTCTAGACTAACGAAGACCGGGGGTGGCGCCGCGATTAACACAACCGCCCCTTTCACGTAGACCGACAAACAGTTAGATCTGTCTGTGGACTTCGTCTTATTGGTGGAGAAGATGGTGCGACTGCGCATCAAAGGACCATGTTTAGGGCCAAAGTACAGATGCTACTTTTAGCATCGGCGATGTAGCCGGATTTTGAAGCCAAATGCAGTGACCAAGCATTTCACACCGCACACTTAAAAATGCCAAATGCGGCGATTCAGTCAAAGTCAAAGTCAAAGCATTTATTTCAAATAGGCACATAAAAGGCACTTTTGAACGTCAAAAATTATCTTAAAATAGAATTGATTCTAGTCGCCCATTCCAAAAGGTAGTTTTCGTATGGAGAAGAACGGGCAAGAAACTCCACCGTTACTCTTTTAAAATGTTTAGGTACAATATTTTGCATGGGTACATTAATTATATAATAACATGTGAGGACGATGCACCTACAATAAAATTACTATACCACAATAGGTAAAAGAATTAAAAACGAAACCATGACATATAAATTAATTATCTGATAGATACATGGTGCTCACATATTTACAAACATGGTACAAGCAAAACGATTTTAATTAAAAAACAAAATACAAGTAATAAGTCAGGGTGTGAGTAATAAATGTAAAAAAAAAGAATAAAAAAATTTACAATTAAATTAGCAACCAGTTTGATTTTGTCTAGACTCTAGATTGTCCTATGGAGCAGGACCAGCATGTTTCCAAGCGTTCTTATCTTGGATATAATCTTCTAATTTATAGTATGCTTGTTTACAAAGTGTACGTTTAATGTGAGTTTTAAATTTTCTTTCATTTAATTGCAATATATCACAAGGTATTTTATTGTAACATTTAACACAGTACCCCATAAAAGATGTATGTACTTTGGCTAATCTGAAAAATGGTTGATGTATTTTATCTTTATTTCTTGTATTAAAGTTATGTCTATCGCTTATTTTATTAAAAAGATGTAGATTTTTTCTTACATACATAATATTTTCATAAATGAATTGGCAAGGTACCGTCATAATATTAATCCTTTTAAATAGTTCCCTGAGAGATTCGCGGCGACGTAGATTATAAATGGCTCTGACAGCTCTCTTTTGCAAAATAAAGATGGATTCAATGTCAGCAGCTCGACCCCATAGTAAAATGCCGTACGACATAATGCTGTGAAAGTAGCTAAAATAGACTAAACGCGCGGTTTCTACATCTGTTAACTGTCTTATCTTCCTAACAGCATAAGCGGCCGAGCTAAGCCGCCCCGCAAGAGATGTTATGTGAGGTCCCCATTGTAATTTCTCGTCTAGCGTGATTCCCAGGAAAACCGTTTGATCAACAAATTCTAGTTTTTCTCCATTCAGTATGATGTCACATTCGCTACTTCTAACATTTGGTAATTTAAATCTAATGCATTTGGTTTTCTTTTCATTTAGTACCAAATTATTTACCGTAAACCAATCTTGGACCTGAAGAATAGAGTTATTCACGTCGTCAAGATTTCGCTTTTTGGAAGCTCGACACAGCGGCTGAACGCTACACTCCGCACACATTGGGATGCCGGTCGCAGCGATTTGGCATTTGGGCCAGCAACGGAGCAGTCGCTAAAACGCGCGATTCCGATATCGCGTCCGAACGCAGGAAGTCGCGAAATTGCGATGCAGCATCGATCCAGCATCGGAACAGTCGCTAAAACGCGCGATTCCGATACTGCGTTCGAACGCAGAGAGTCGCCCAAACGCGATGCAGCATCGATACAGCCGCAAAATCGCTGATCGCCGATGCTAAAGTAGCGTGTGTGCTGTGGCCCTTAGAAAACGTTACGGCGTAAAGGCTGAAATCACACTAATATTATAAAAGCGAACGCTTGTGAGTGTGTGTGTGTGTGTTTATATGTTTGTTACTTCTACACGCTCAAACGGCTGGACCAATTTTGATAAAATTTTGTATGCAGGTAGCCGACACCCTGGATTAACGTAAAGGCTACTTTTTATCCCGATATTCCCACGGGATCGAAACTTATGCGAGTGAAACTGCGGGGCGCAGCTAGTCTATATCTATACTTATAATGAATCTGAAGAGTTAATTTATTTGATTAGCATATAACACAAGTTACACACTCGTACAATTGCTGTCTTTTAATTTTAATACTTTGCATGTATTACTGAAACGTAGTAACTTTAAAAGCTTTATTTTAAAGCCGCCAGCTGAAATTACATAGCCAAGTAATTAACATACATGCATAATCACCCTATAATGTTCGTACAGCTGGGACACAGGACTTCTCTCAGTGAGAGGGAGTGGGCCGTAATACACCACGCGGGTCCGGTGCGGGTTGGTAGAAGTTACATGTCTTCGAATTTTTTGGTTGTAGGACATGTCGATTTCCTTACGATGTTTTTCTTCACCGTTATGAGAGCAGTGGTGATGAAATAATTTACACAAAGTAAAGCGCCTGTCTAGGTTCAAACCTACGACCTTCAACTCGTAAGTTGCGGCCGTTACCACTGGGCCAGCAGTGGCTCAAACTTAGGTTCTTATAATCAAAATTAATTGTGCAAAATATTATTTTGCTTTTATCCTCTTTAATGTAAAATAACTTATTCGCAGTGAATGGTAAATGCATGTGAGAAGTTTATGCGCTTTTAAGTTCCATAACTTATTTTATTGCTGAAGTGATGGCTTGAGTAATTGTTAGCATAGTAAACGCATTGAGTTGCTTTGCACGATTTCATTAACCGTTTGACTTATCGAATGTCTGTGTATAATTTGTGTTGATCAAAATAACTGATGACTAAAAAAAAAATGGCTGACTAATACAGTTACGGGTCATCTTGACGCCTGTTTTTAAAACTCTTGATGTTTACCGTAGCTCATAATTATGGCCGTTTCATTTATTTATTTTTCTTCAACAGAGAAAACGAAACTTTACGAAACGGCCTTTAGAATTATTATTCACTGGGAAAGTTACGAGATTTCACCGCAACCAGTAATGATACATGGGCACAAATATCACTATTAAAATCTGACGATGCAGTCAACAGATTGATCTAACGGTAGATTGTCTCGTGTATGGCAGACTGTTTAGACATTTAGACATCAGATAGACATACATAAGGTTACAGGTCATATGAGATTGTTGAATACTTCGGCATAATCTCCTGTTTATGTTCGAATATCTTTACCCGATGTGGCTGGTCTTTTAGGACAGATTTACGATATGCACGTGGGATGTACAAAATAAATGCAAATACACGTCCGTTAGCACTTTTGAGATCAAGGGTTTCAGATGTGCAAGTTGTTTTAGTGCCTAAAAACAATAAAATAAGTGGTAAAGTTGGTCCTTGGAGACATATGTGGATTCCAGGATGGAATATTTGCAGTAATGGTTTGTGGTTAGAAATGTCTTGCTCCTAAAGGAAAGTTAACAGAATCTTGGAATTGCTGATCCTTCATAAAAACTAAACTCAAAGCATTTATTTCAACTAAAACAATTATTACAGGCACCTTTGAATTGTCAATGAGTCGGTCAGTCAGAAAGATGAAGCTGGTTCCCAATTTCAAAGTAAAGTAGGTTCCTATGGAGAAGAACGGGCACGCAACTCCATGGACATGGTTTTACATCAAAGTATTGTTATCATCAATAACAAGAGACGAGTAGGTGACCGTGTCTTTAAAGGGATTCTAGAACAAATTCTGCCCATTATGATCGATTTGGTCTAACAATCTGGGAAGTTGAGGCGAGGACACGTGTTTCTAAATACGTATACGAAAAATTAAGCGCAAGTAAACCTTTTAAGCAGTTTGAGTTTGATAATGATAAATCTATACATTTCCAACTGGTTTTTCTAATAATTTACCCCAGATTTTAAATTAATTTGGGATAAATTATTAGTGATAATTTTCTCAAAGTGGAATTCCTAAAAACATTAGCTTACCCACGCAGCACATGGTATCATCGAAGTGACTCCGATCCAAACCGATGCATACCATCACGAGGCCAATGAGGCTATAAAATCATCATAAAAATGTCATAAAAGATAATAGCCGTATTAATTGGTGCACACGACCAATGCAACCGGTTTTCGTTCGAAATCCCTTTTAATTATATCGACTCCTGTATAAAGACCAATCTTGGGACATATTTAAATTACATTGATGGATTAGTTAGTAATTCGATGAACATGTTGTAAACAAAAGGACCAGTGAATTTGTACTTTTGGATCGAAGGATCACTTTTATGTTTTTTTTTGTGTTTGTCCCTTCTATATGCTTCCTAAGTCGTCACCCCAAGGTCCGAGCGGGTGGCATATTAAGACGAAGTTGGAAGTAAAAAAAAAAGGCGAAAAAGAGTTTTATATTCTCTCTCGAATGGGAAGAAATAGGGAAACCTTTCTCATTTAGCTCACCAGTGCAAGTCGGGGTGTCGTGCTGAACACACTGCCTGATTTTAAATCGTTTTAAACTCATTTAAATGTTGTTTTTAATTGATATTCGGAGGTTCTGTGAAGTGGTCCTGATGTGGTCTTTGACGGCAGACAGTGGGTGGTGCTTTGGTTGTCGATAAACAAGTTTTGGTGTGATTGTATATGTGTTTATATACTGTGTTGTGGCGAGAGTTATAATCCAAGCAAAGGTCAATTTTGTTTTGATTTGGGACATGTTTACCTATCTTTGCTGACTGTTGGCCTGCATTGTAATGATGAAGATGAAGAAAATCTACACTAAGACATCGAGAGAGTGCCTATGATAGGACGAAAATGGGACGGTTGAATGCTTTGTCATGCATATCAGATTCTCCCAAAAGGAGAGAAAGATCCCAACATCGATGAAAGTTGTTCCAATGTCACAGTTATTTTGCCATCAAATAAAGGTGAGATCTTTGTATAAATTTTAGGTGTATGTGTTTCGTCTCCGTTCCATACAAAATAACTTTGTCATCTTTTGTAGAAAGCCGCTGCGGCGGCAAATAACAGGCCATGTTATCTCTTCATTTATAACATTAGAAAACAATGACACTTCGTTTTATACATCTATAAACAATAATATTATAAATAGGTATACTTTGTGAGTATTTATGATACCTCATCATCGGAACTGCTGATCCGATTCCAAAAATTCTTTCACTAATGGAAAGCTACAGTATATTCCAGGATAGAATAGAATACTCTTTATTATGTACATCATATAAAGCCGAGCATGGCATGTAAGCCGAGTGTCATAAAATCGTTTATATTAAAACAAAAAAAAAAATCGCAAGAAGTTAATAATATAATAGTGGACCGGAACAATATTTTGTTAAAACGGCGACGAAGTGCATCTAGATTAAGGTCTAATTTAGGTAACGAACGAGGAAAATATCGATATATTCCAGTTATTTGTCCGAGCTAACTAAGGAAACTGCTTGTTATGGCGCTTGTAGCCGATACGTTATCTGCCTGTCAATACCTATGCAGTTATCTGCATAGCCATTGACGGTTCTGTATAAGGCATAATGTATTATTTCAACTCAATCAACAGTACAAGAGTGTTGCTTCCGGCTAGCAACATGCAAGGTTTTGTTTGGTTTCACATTTACACGTTAAGGAGAAGCTTGTGGCTAAATAAGCTACGCTTGCCGCGGTTGGTCCGTGGATGGGTGACCATCTTCACATACCAAGACCCCTCCGTGCCTCGGAAATCACATTAAGCCGTTAAGCCGTGGATCTTTGACAGTCGTTATGGGTCGTCAGTAGCCCGAAAGTCTGACAACCAGTTTTACCAAGGGGTATTACCCAGTAACTGGGTTGTGGAGGTCAGATAGGCAATCGCTCCACCGCCGCCGCTCAAAATTGTATAAAATCGATATACAAGAACATTTATTATTAGTAATGTTTGTGTGTTTGTGTTTATATAAATGTTATAAATGTTCTTCAAAATCGATATACTCGTACATCGATTTTATTCAATTTCGAGCGTCCATTGTTGTTTACATCTTTGGCAAATTTGGCGCGGCTGGACTTTAAGTGGATGTCACACACACAATATAATACGGAATCATTGGTTGTAGGACTTATCGGTTTCTTCACGATGTTTTGCTTCACCCTTTCCATGGTCAACATCGCAAAATATACATTAATTAATCTTGTAATAGAAACGAAGAAATTATTTGCTTTCGTGAGTTCTCCGATGTCTTGCAAAACCTATAACAGTCCTAAAAATCCGGACACACCTTGTACCGAAGAGCTGATCAGCATCATTTTATGGATAGGTATAATACGAAGGCTTTCTGCGACTTTTGCGTACTTGGCACACCTTGAGTCTTCAAGACAATTTGTTTCACAGCACTCAATCGTCTTTATTGCTTCATTGTTGCAATGATAATTACATCATTACATAATCTGTGAAAATCTAGACTTTGATTGGACATCACTGCCGCCTGTAATAATATTTGAAATCTCGCCAATCGTAAACGTAAGTACCAATAAGGAATATTATAGTGAGTTATTAAATCTTATAATATAAAGCTGGCATCTTGTCTCTAATTATGGTGCTTATTGCTGATGGTACGAGTATAAATCACTATGGGAACGGGTTTATGTAGGGTCATAATAATATCGTAAAATTAAGTGAAATCTTATGAGTTTTGTTGAAAGGGTCGCATATTTTATTAGGAAGTGGTAATCTACACAAAACCGGTCGCAGTGGAGGTGCTTGGGAGAGGCGTATGTCCAACAGTGGACGTATTTCGACTGAAATGATGAATGTTAAGCAAGATGCTGGTAAGATAACTTAAAGTGATAGGAAATTACTGTATTTATGCAAAGTTTTCTTAAGGGGCCGGCATGCCGCATGCTAATGCGTAGTCCATACAAACGTTATACCAAAATAATTCGTAAATCAAACATAATATTCATAATGTAGTGTGTATTTATTCCGATTGGATTACAGAATATCTAGGTTCCCAAACATGTTTATATTTTGAATGGACACTGATTTAAAGAAAAATAAGGGATAATAAGAAAAATAAGCTTATGAGAAAAATAAGGTTTCTATAGAAATCTTAAATTCCTCATATCTCGTCTTTAAAATATATATTTGGGAACCTAGATATTCTGTAATCCAATCGGAATAAATACACACTAAGAATATGTTTCATTTACAAATTATTTTGGTATTACATTTGTATGAACTACGCATGCTCCGCCGGCCTCTTAAGTGGAAAATTAATATTGAAGCAAAGGTTATAATAATAATACTAGTCTATTACTGTCTGACAGCAGCGCAGAGGCCCCTTCTCATGCAGAAAAGGCATGAGCATTGATTACCACGCTTGCTCAAAAAGGGTTGGCGATCTCCGACTTATATTTACTACAAGTCCAGTTTCCCCACGACCTCAGTTACGTCGAAGACAAACTCAGAAACTACTTACGTATTAAATAACTCATATTGGTACTTGCCCAGATTTGAACGCACTACGTTACGTTAATTATATTGTATCACAGAATACTTAAAGTACTACGTAATTGACAACATTTCATATTTTTAACCTGCATGTATTATTACGTTATATAAAAGTAAATTCAAATCTAGGGCACCCATATTTTTTCGTTTTTCGAAATTATGTACTTTTCATTCATAATTTTAACTTTGAAATTCGGTGTATTCTAAAAAGACGTAAGTGCCAGATGACGGTAGAATGGCGATATTACCTTTGCTTTATTGTGACCCGTCAAAAAAACTGTTAGATGTCACTTGTCTCAGTCGTTGTTTTGGTTCCGTCATTGGCGTATATTTTTCATTGGGATCCATTTTATTGGCGAAATATCAATCAAAAATTGATAATATTAACAGTAAGCAGTGTGTCGAGTTGATAGGAAAAAATATTGTTGAATTCAATTCAGTTTTTTAGTTGTTTTCTAGTTACACTTTTTAGGTGACATTGACATGTCTTGTTTGATATAATGTTTTCAATCAAAGACATTGGAATGCGCAAAGGTAACTACCTCATTCCGCCGTTTATGTGACGTCATCACATGTTTTTTGATTTTTATTTTTTTTCTCAGAAATTTAGAAATAAAAAATAAAATAAAAATATATTTGAACTCAGGATACGAAAATAAAGAAATAGTATTTTTGTTTTAAGGTCGTGTCAGGTTTGAAATGTTGTCAATTGTATCTAAGTTTTTGGTCCTTTATTCCGCTATGAATTTTATTAGGTTTTTTGCTATGACAAAGTTTATTTCCATCCAATGTAGGTTACACCTCTTAGGAATGCTTTGTCTGTTTCATGGTATTTTTTGAACGTGCTTTCCGAAGCACGGAGTGGACTCGAAATGTAAAGGATGGTCACCCATCCACGGACCGACCTCGTCAAGAAAATTGCTTTGCCTTTGATCGACCATACCTATGATGTAAAAGTATTCGTCATAGTGTCACTTTTATTTTGATACTAACTTCGCCCCGCGGTTTCACCCGCGTAAATGTCAATCCCGTGGGAATATCGGGATAAAAACTATCCTATGTCCTTCCCCGGGACTCAAACTATCTCTATAACAAATTTCATCTATATCGGTGCAGTGGTTTAGGCGTGAAAGGGTAACATACAGACAGACAGACAGACAGAGTTACTTTCGAATATAATTATAATATTAGTATGGATGCATGTACTTAGGTAATTGTTTATCATCTAAATTTAATATTGTACTTTTGTGTGTTGTGCTGTCTTTTGTCTGCGCCAAATTAAATGGTTTATCTATCTAAAATAAACTAAACTTCTACGTTTACTACTTATACTTACAACATCTTCCAAATTTAGTTTACTACTACTTTATAACTTATACTTACTTTAGCATAACGATAATGGAGTCTACCGTCTCTCCGATTAAACGCTAGCCAATAGTAATATATCTGACTTAAAATTATGCTTATTTATAAGTTTACGTAAACTAATGTAAATCGTTAAAGAGAACGTTAATGCTTATGTTTCAGAAGAGATTAGTAGAGGTCTTAACCTGACTATCGTTGAGAAACAGGCTGCAATTAATATTACTATAGTAATGGCTATTAATAAGTATTAGTAAGATATATCTTGCTTGTACAATAATGACTGTGATTATTTTAGCGGATTTGTGTATTCATTTTAATAACAAATGAAGGTAGATTATAGCGGTCTTCTTTTGTGGATGTGTGCTTTTTTATATTCACGTGTATTTGATATTATTTAAAAGATCAGGAGGTCAATTCTCGTACTTAAAAAACGTTACAATTCAAGTCGAAATTTCATCTCAGCAACAATCAATGTCAAAACTTGTCAAACATTTAGGGAAATTGATTAGGTATATTATTAACAGATTGAGACTGAGATAAGAATGCGCACGTTCTTAAAAATACCGAAATTACCCCTCTCATCTGCCTAGCCTTTTCCCAACTGTGTTGGGGTCGGCTTCCAGTCTAACCGGATTCAGCTGAGTACCAGTATTTTACATGGAGCGACTGCCTATCTGACCTTCTCCGACCGGAATTACCCCTCTGATATTTTTAATTCATTAGGTATTGGTAAAAACATATATAACACGTCAAATATTAAATTTAATTTTTACGTCCTACGAAAAAAAAAATACACGTAATTGTCATATTATCCCCCCATCATTATTGCCCCCCCTCTGTCCGAACCTCACGTGCCAATACGTTTGTCAAGGAATCTATTTCGTCTTTTATATGAGGAATATTGCCACATTGACCAGATTATGGGTATATTCTCGTCCCTAGATGTGCTTACGGACTGAAATCTATCCATCTATCTATACTAATAATAAAGCTGAAGTGTCTGTCTGAACGCCCTAATCTCTGGAACTACGAGTCGGATTTGAAAAATACATTTTGCATTTGATAGCCAAGTTCTTGAAGACGGCAATAGCCTATTTAACATCACGCTAGCGCCCTTAAGAGTCGAGCAAAAAGAAAAAAAAAAATCAGAAAGAACGCTAAGCGAAAACGAAGTGATAGTCGCGGGAGCAAAAAATTTTATGCGGACGAAGTCGCGGGCAGAAGCTAGTACCAAATAATCTCGAGCAAAGAAAAAACTTGTTTACAAGACATATAAAATACTGCCGGGTTAATATTGAAAATTCTATCAAAGTATTCACATGTCGAATTATAATGAAATATCGTTAGGTTTTGAAACATGGTTCCGCACTTAATTTTTTAAAGTCGTTTAGTTGTGATTGCCAAATAATAAACGTTGGTAGGTACCTACCAATATTCTATAATGTCAAAAGTACTTAAATAGATAGTAGGATAATCATTCCAAGCAATGGCATACCACGAATTATACTATGTACGCTTACTCCGATTAAATTAGAGGTAGAACCAGTTAATGCGTGGTCAAAGTAATTAGATATTATCACTTCCTTATAAGCGTTTAAGATGTTTTGATCCCGCATTTGCCACTTATTATAATGACACTATAAAATACACTACTCACCGTTAAGAGATCGTAAGCCCAGCAGGAATTAGGTAATTAATGTTAGACATACTTAAATTTATCCAGCGATCTTTATAAGTACGGCTTTCGTTATAAATGTTAAAATTGTACAAGTTAAAATAGGCTTATTAGTCGATTCGCATAAAATTATTTGCCCGTGCGAATCGTCGCTTTTATATAATATTATTTTTTCTCTATGCGACTCGCATGGAGTTATTTGTAAATTTTATGCAATGAAGTTAAGAAAAAAAAGTACACGTTGTTGTCGTATAGCCTACAAATAAGAGAACTTCGTGTGAGTCGCCTAGAGAAAAATAAAATTATTTAGAAGTGATGATTCGCACTTTTCGGGCGAGTAAATTCGTGTGAATCGACTAATAAGCCTTAAAATACATCATTGATAATAAATGTCAAAACCACAACTATTAAATGATTCATTCCTCAAAACATTTATAATATTTCGCATACATTTTCGACAGTTTTCCAAACCGCTTTGCGGTATTCCAAAATATATAGTACTTACTTGAAACAATAATCCGGCCGGCCAAACTCGTGAAGGGTCACATTCTTACCTACAAAAGTGTGCAGAACCTTCGTTATCCCAAAAACCCACACTGCGGAAAATTTCATTTCAATAGGTATCCCGATACCTCATAGCAAATAACTCGGGATCCCGGCTTAATATGCATTAAGGGTATTCCCGAATTTTCTCCAGTAAAAATGTATGGGAACAACCCGCGCGTGACGTATAAGTGGATTACGTGTGCCGTCTCGCTCGCTCGTATAACTTTGTCCTTTGTTCCAAATCCTGAAATGCTCTGGCTGTACAAGTCTGGAGAGGGCGTTTTCTTTTTGTTAATAGATATTTTTTATTTTGTCGCTGAGAAATTAAATCAGTACTCGGACAGTTAGTAAGTCGCCCAAATAAAATATTGATTTGCAAGTATAATTATGTATTTATATAAATAAGGTTCCATTAAAATAGATAGACAAACTTTTAGAAATCATTCAGACCATCAAAATAAGGACGATGGTAAAAAAATTATAGTATAAGAATAACGCATTAGAAAAATAATCAGCTAACGAAAGTACGTTATTTTAGGTCATAATAAAATTACTTTAAACAGTGTTTCTTTTTTGCTTGGATATCTTTGGTTAGACGTACTGAGCATCTATTTTAATGGGACCCTGTATAATCAAGAACATCACATCAAAACATTGAACGGTTGTCAGTTTCAATAGAATATTAAGTGGTTAACGTATCAGCTCAGGAAATGCATCATTTCCTCTTACAAATTGCAGTTTATATATTTTATGTTTTTATTATCTAAATACTGCAGAATTACAACATGGGATACAGATGCAGTTAACTTAAAGAATCATTTAAATAATTATATTTTTGGAGTTCGCTTTAATTAAATCTGTAAATATTTACAATTTCCAAGTTAATTTAAACCGTATTATGGCTACAGTGTTAAAACCTTTACCCCCTTATTCATAAAACTTATCAAACCTATTTTAGTTAAAATGGGGTTTGTCTCTTTCTTACACACAGAAATGACAACGTGACAGATAAAGACAAACGTTCTATAAACCTATTTTAGCTAAAATAGAGATAAAATAGGATTATGAATAAAGGGGTATAAGTTTATTTTATGTGCCAATTTAATTATAATGTTCCGTAATAAAATAAGCAATAAAATTTGCACATAGCTAAGAAATTTTACGATTAAACATAATTATATTGAAGATTTAAATTTTATGCAAGAAACTGCAAAACCCACGCGGTAATTAGTTGATAATAATATGTACGTACATATATAATAGTTTTGTAAATGCATGTAGAACATGCAAATGTGAAATAAATGCATTGAAAAAATATTGTGTGCAACCATAAAATTATAATATTCTCATTAAAATTTATAGTAAAAGCCTTTCGAGAAACATTAGCCGTAATTGCTTTTCTTAGTGATAGTATAATTAGTAGTGAAGGCATATTTATCGGTAAGTTGATAATGTTGTTTTTTTTTTTGCAATACTTACACACTATGGTTTCCTCATGCATGGTTTCGGAATTTCAAACCGATGACAAAAGAAATTTGAGTTCCGGAAAATTAATACCTACAACCAAGATTAGTAAGATTGTCAGAGTCTTCGATTTCTGACGACTGCGATATAATCAAATATGACAAGACAGATCGACAAGATAGACAGACAAAACTACGAGTAGACCGTGTGATAAGCAAAGTTTGACGTTGCAGATCGATCAATCTGTGAAAATGGTGGCAACCATTCACATTAATTAATAATAATTTCCAGCTTTTAGTAAATACAACTCTTACCGAAATACTAACATACCTTTTAATAGAGAATAATTATACAGTTTATTAACATTTGCACAAAGCGGTGATTGTAGTTAGTTCAATAAAATCCAGTTTCTATAGTTCTCGTGTTTATTACTTCATAATTTATTTTATTATTGGAGCTTCATTAACTGTTTTGATTAACATAAATATGAAGCTGAAAGCCTAGTTGTGTGGAAAGCACAAATTAATGCTTGGTCACAATGCAACTTTCTGAGAATTTATTGTTAGTAAGTATGTTAATCGTGCCTGGTGAAACTTAAGAAAGAGATGATTTAAGAATTCTTATCCAGGGTTTTCTCTGAAGAAAGTCAGTATGTTTTAATAAAAATCATAAACTCAATTCTGAATTGATGTTATACCTACCTACAGTTGTTGACATGGAAATGTTACAGGTATCAGCTGTAATGTATACTTTATGTACCACAAAATACATAACAAATAATAGATTAAAAATATACGCATTGGGCGAACTTATCGCTTTCTGCGATGTCTTCGAGGCAACCTTAGAATGGATAGTAATTTTGCATGACATCAAATGTCCAGGGGTTTGTTGTGCAACATTGTTGTGCAGAATAAAAAAAAATACTAAACTAGACTTTTTGTAACATGTATTTTTTTTAAAGTCCTTCTCCACACTATCTTAGCTTTCACATCTCCGCGGTGGAGACAAAGGCTGTGTGATGTAAGCATATTTTTCTGCTAGCATTTCGTTCAGAAATCAATACCTTTCGGCCAGACGAGCATTTGCACTAGCATCATCATTTTTCATAGAACTGTGTCTGGGAAATTAATTTTTGGAATAAACTTGCGGAATAAACGAGCTAATTGCGTAACACACTAACAGTAGCAATGGCTTTAATTTTGACAGTTCAACAACATTCATTGCGTTGTTTACATTGTTGAGCAGACAATTTTTTCAGACATATGAAGCAATGGATTAGCAATAGATTGTGATACGCAAATACAGTGCAGGGTGCGCTGCCTGTTTCACATCGGAGGACAATTTTACATTGACGGTCGCATAGCGGGAAGTTATTTCTTAATCAAAATGGTACCTTATCACTTCTTTCAAATACAAACATAAATAACATCACGCCTGCAATCTCAAAAGGGTTAGGCAACCTATACCCCCACATTTCGCCCTTACGCCAGTTATGTTTAAGTCTCACGTAATAGGCGGTGAACCTATTTGCCATCAACCAGGCACAAATTCCAACTCCTGGCTACTACTGAGAAATTACGATAGAAAATCAATGAATATTTGCTTGAAACATCAAAGAACACAACTAAATGTAGGTAGTCGATCCGTACGCATGACGAAACACCAGAAAGCAAATTCTCGTAATTTAAATTGTTCAAAATCTAGTCGCAGTCTCATCTCGGCGACCAACAAATGTCAAAATCTTGTCAAAAATGTAGGGAAATTAAAGGTATTTTTGACAGATTGAGACTGAGATCAGACTGTAAACGTTATTAAAGTTACTAGAATTGCCCCTTTGGTTTTGTGTGTTGAGCTTTCGTCGATACATAGATACCTACTTATGATTGTCTAGTTTGGGGCTTATTGACGAATAATATATTGTAAACTAGCTGTAGGTAGTACTTTAAGCTCCTCAGGTCGTCTCAACTTGTAATGTTAGGTTGTTAACCTGTGAACCTTCTTACTGTATTACCTGGTAACTGAAGTGAAACTTCTTTAAGCACGCTTGGCTTGGGGAGTAAGCTAGCGAACGCGTGACGTAGGCGTTACGAAAAGTGTGATCGGGCGAGGCGAACGGGAGTTGAGTGGGGGATATAAGCAAGAGAAAGCAGTGCGCGCGCACATTTTCTTTCTCTCTTCCTCTCATAGCCAAATACGTTTGAAGTTTCAGTTCAGTCGTGTGGTTATAAGCACACTCGGTTTTTTTTTTTTCTATAACTCTTGAAGGGTTAATCTTCTAAACATAAGTATCTATTTATGGTTGGTGTAGTTTATCAACCAGCACGGTCATTGCTCTAGATGCCGAAAGTAATATTCAATGACACGTAAAGGACATACTAAATACACATAAAGGCTTAGAGCGGTTTCGCACTACGTCCGATCCGAATCCGAGAAATGCCGATCCAAAGTGACCATAGTCCTATTTGTATGAGGGGTTGCGCACTAGATTCGAACTCTATTCGTCCAAATTTGGAACATTACCAATTTGGATTGAAGTCGGATCCTTAATTCGGATTTGGATTGAATATATAGTGTGAAACCGCTCTTATGGTTTAGACCTAGTGTAACTCATGATGCAAAAAGTTGTTAAAACATAGCTAACTTGTTGTTACTGCTGCAACTTATTTATTATAACATAACTTCATTCAAAATTTTGGTAGGTAGAGAAAAAACTTCACACGAGTGGTTTAGAAAAGCCCAAGAATAAAATTTCAAAAGCAACGCCGCAATAATAATAGTAGGTACGAGTAGGTACATCAGTTCCAATATGTCTGGAAATGCTTGCAGAGCGGATCCTGTTTAAATGAAATTTAAATGGAATGAGACAGAAAAAGCTCGGAACGACGAAGCTGTGTACAGTCGCCAGCAAAATTGCATGGTACCTTAGTGTCTATTTTCCCTTGCACGTTTGAATTCAAGTTTTCGAAAATAAACTAGATGGCGTTGGTTTCTTCACAACTATGACTAATTTACGAAACGTATTAGGAAGAAACGAAGGAATTACAAGGCTAATACATTTATCTAATTATTACAATTACCAGCATACGTAGCTTAAATGATAAAAATAATAATAGAAACCGATAGGAATATATTTATTAAGATAACGAGTGGGTATTTTAATAATTAATTTAATATTCGAATTGGTAGGTAGTTAGCAACAGGAAAAAAGAGCAGATTCATCGCAGGTAAACAGGCTCGCCTTGTGGGCTCGCAAAAAAAGGCACTATAAAAAATTATAGAGGTTTATTTCTTGCAGTTTATTTTTCAAATTTAATAGTCAGTTTATTAAATATTAAAGGTATAACATTATAATATTATGAAGTTATTGAGGCGATAGCTTAAGTATTCGTTTCCAAAATCGGAAAGAGGATTGAAGCTTATGTAACCTCAATAAAAACAAACAGGAGACCAGGTTATTTTGTTACAAAGGTCAAACGGATTAAATGGATACTAAATAAGTAGGCTAAAAACTACAAAATTGCACAAAAACATATCAAATGGTTAGTAGGCAACATAAAAAACTAAAAACTATGTTGTTTAAACTTAAAGTGTTCATAACTTTTTAAATTATTAAAAATACGTAAGTTATAGTTTATACACACATAACCAGGTCTCCAGTCAATATAAATAATATTATCTAAGTATAATTATTTAGCTCGTAGCTACGTAACCACTTGTGTAGGTATCGCGTATTATTTCGACGCCACAAACATAAGCGTCCGTGTTCACTGGACTTAAAAGTTTTTTCATCTGTAAAGATGACATTACTCCAATCGAAGTTTATGTGATCCAAAGCGAACTGTAATCTTGCCCTTTTATGGTTTTCCGTGAGCAAGGGTTTCACAGCATGCCTCCGCGGCACAAGTTTTGACGCGGCTCCGTGTCAAAACTTTTGTCAAATAAACCAGCATAGTGGTTCGGCGGCAGAAATCCATTTTCTTCATACTGCCTTATCATGGTTTGATGCTACAATGTGTTTTATAAGTCGTGGTCTACCAGTTCTTTGATGGTGTTTCAAAGAACCCTCCTCTTCAAATCGTCGTACTCAAAGAACAACTGTTTTTCTCTGCAACAATAAAACAGAAATATATAATACCCAATAATGATTATTATGTAGTATAGTAACAAAAAAATAATGCAGTTTTTAATATCAAAGTGTAAAAATAAAACTACTTACGTTTACACCGGTCTCTGGCTATTTCTGACAAGTTTCTGGCTTGATTATTCAAAGCAATTATTTGAGCTCTTGTAACGAAATCAATATTATAACTCGTGCTCGTTTTGGTAAAATAAGTGATCCGCCTGATCATAAATAAAAACTGAACAAAAGGCACTCGAACGAGGTAATCGAAATGAACTTAGCGAACGATCCATTGAGCTGTCATAAATCTTCGATCTAAGTATTATTCATACCACCTACCAATTATTTATAAATCCATATTTAACCTACCCTCTCAAGTTTGAAAACTAAAACTTAGAGAATCAGATACCTACCTACTTATAAATTGATATTCAATTTTAGCATAGTAGGTTAATAATTAGGATCAATTTTCTTTAAAAGAAACTATTAATTATAAATTGTTTGAATGTTTCAAGAGACAAAAAGAAACTGCAAAAATATTTTATCATATAAAGCAAAGCAACGCCATCTAATAACAGCATAATTCAATTTTGTTAGTCGTTAACTGGTTTTACGCTAGATGGCGTCATTTCTCGCTTCATACGATTTTGTTTCTGTACTACCCATGCACTTTTGCAGCCTACCGTACAGTGGCGCACAAATTGCGGCGAATAGTTAACTTTTTATAAAATTACTTGAGCCCGACTGTACCTCCGCAATGTCGAAGTATTGACTTTAAATCCAATATGGCGGCTCATAAAATAAATTATCAGCGGCGTGACTGGTTGCTGCGTTTATTTGTGTGTACTTTTTGAAGTAAGATGGAAATTCTGAAGGTTTGTTTGCAGCTAGGTCTGTCAGTAATAAACTACAGTGGTTCATGGACGATTTGGCATGTCTGTATTTATTGCAGACTAGCTTCTGCCCGCGACTTCGTTCGCGTGAAATTTCTTATTCCCTCGACCCATCTCGTCGTATTGCATCACCTGCCCGCGTCTCCTGCTCTATCACTTCGTTTCCCCATAGCGCTTTTGCTCGGCTCCTAAGGGTCATAGCGTGACGTTAAATAGCCTATAGCCTTCCTCGAGAATTGGGCTATCAAATGCAAGAAGAATTTTTCAAATTCGACTGGTAGTTCCAGAGATTACCCCCTACATACAAACTTAAAAACAAAATTTTAGCTCTTTATAATATATTTTATTATTGCAGATACAATATCGTGCTAGCCATTTATTCATATTTATTTATTCTATTTTTTTATTTAGTGTAAGACTGGTTGTCTTACCAAGGGGTACCGTGTTACCAGTAACTGGGTTGTGGAGGTCAGATAGGCAGTCGCTCCATGTAAAAAATAGTGGTATTCAGCTGCATCCGGTTAGATTGGAAGCCAAACCCATCCCTGAATTTTAATAAAGGATCCAAGTCATATTAATCTAGAAAAAAAATGGTCTACTTCATTTCACAGGTGAAAAATTAACAATTCCTTTTAAGTGCAAATTGAACAAGCATATGACACACACATAATATTGAAGGATGTGATTACCTGCCCATCTGGGATGATAGCGTCTTACAAAGTAACAAAAAAATCATTAAAAAATGCAAATTATTATTGAAAAAATAAAAATCGTACTTCTTGTTTAAAACTTATGCAAATGTTCCTACTGATGGTGAGTCCAAGATCATGTTTTCTTACATTGTTCGATGCTAATTGAGGTGTTAAATAATGTCGATTTTATCTTTATGTACTTAAATACATATTTACCTACATGTTGTAAGATGAATTTATGACTCATTACTTTAGGGAATGACTTGTATGGTGTTTGTTATAAGTACACCCTTATGAAGTTTATAGACTTTTATCAAGTTCGTGTTTATGTTTATAGTACAGACGCCAGCACATCAACCTACTACAATCTGTCAAACTTCTTTAATAGATTTTCAACTTTATCGCTAAAGCATAAGGTTCAAAGTTGATTGGGAAAATCTGACAGTTTCGGGTAGGTTGTGCTGGCGTCTGTACCAGCCTATTATTGAAGTGAAAACTTCTTATGGCGCGTTGGGCAATTTTTGAGTTGGGAAAAAACTATTGAGTTCGCGCCACTGTTACCGTAACTGACACCGCTTCGGATGTGTTCGACTGTCCTCGGGATGTACTCGGTTTTAATGTATATCCGATATGTCAGTGAGTGATGGCAAAGTATTCTGTTTGTGTTTTGTTTTCACTTCTGTCGGCACTCCCGGAGTGCCGCTGTTTTTTTTTTGTCCCACTGCTGGGCAAAGGCCTCTTCTCACACAGAGAAGGCTTGAACGTTGACCACCTTGCTCAAGGCGGGTTGGTAATTTCAGACTTTTTTATGATAAGTCGAGGTTTCCACTTGATGTTTTCCTTCATCGTTGTGTGTATGATATATTTTATTTGTAAGAAAAATACTGTATGTTTAAATTTCATTTCACACCAGTATAATTATCTGGTCACTAAAATACCCTGTTAGAGCAACTTATTATTCGAAAAAGTTTCTTAACATTAATTTATTTAAACTTAATCCTAACCTTCTTTCTTTGATTATAATTACTTACATATGTACACACAAACTAAATTATACGAGTATATATACTACATACAAATAAAAATAAAAAAAGACTAATTCCTAACTAATATTATAAATGCGAAAGTAAGTTTGTTTGTTACCTTTTCACGCCTAAACTGAACCGATCATCCCATATACGTGTACAGAAACGGATATAGAGTACCTTTCATCCCGAAAAAAAGTGCTGTTCCCGAGGAAAACAAAAATAACGTTATTATGATAAAAGATGGCGCCACGTGTCTTTCGAAACTTATGCGGCTGAAACCGCGGGGCGCTACTAGTAATATTATAAAGAGAAATGATTTGATTTTTTGTATGTCTGTTACGCTTTCACGCAAAAATGGCTAAACGGATTTGGATGAAATTTGGCCATGTTTAGACCATGACCTTGATTAGGACATTAAATACTTTTTAACCCGATATTCTTGCGGGATCGAGACAAATACGAGTAAAAACGCAGGGTGCGTCTTGTATTTTATAAAATTACTCATACAGAAAACTATTACAAAATTAATTAACAAAAAGCAATAAATAGTAATAAACATTGTTAAACTTTAACCTACAATGTAGTTTCTAAAGTTCTTATCCATACGTAACATATTCTTACGACCATAAGTCTGAATTTAAAAGGTCAAAGATGTTTAAATGTTAAGCTTACAATATGTAATTATCGGTCAAAAGTGCTGGAAGTCTTGATACAATCTTTTTACTTGACATTTTGTGTGTACTTCACTTTATTTAAGGCTTTAAAGTGTTAATTATTTAAATTAATAATTATATTGGAGTAATAACTTTTTAGTTAGGTACATTTTAATTTTTAAGCATCCTTTTTAATTTTCTTGTCACCTTTTAGCAACATTTTTAGCTTCCATTTTTTCTGTATCGTGTAAAGTATAGATACTAAAAATGTGAACTGGACTTAATCATTTGTTCTAACCTGATTAATTGTGTTCGGATGTAGTTAAGATTTTCTTTCTTTATACAGGCACAACATTTATTAAAATCTTGAGCTGTCTGTACCGATTCATTCATCAGGGGTTTTCCGACTGTATTTTTGAGTAGCTGCACCCCGCGGTTTTATCCGCATAAGTCTCGATTCCTTGGAAATATAAGGATAAAAAAAAACTATGTCCTAATCCAGATCATGGTTTACCCATGTGCCACATTTCATCCAAATCCGTTCAGCCGTTTTAGCGTGAAAGCGTAACAAACAAACATATAAACAATCAAACATTTTCTATAATATTACTTTATATATCTACGTCTTGCACAAAAACCGGAAAGCTAAAATTCTTCTCAATAGATTAGACTATTCAGACACAATCCCTAGAAAAAAAAACAGAAAATATAACCACGCTTTGCATACAAAGGCAATAGGTAAAGAAAACCTGCACCCTACCTTACATAATCCCTCAACACATACGCAACAAACAAACGTAACTCCAAACTTAAAGAAAAAGATGATGTACCCAACTATAAGACACACACGGGCCGATGAAACAAAGTTCAGCGAATATAACCTCTGTACAAAGTTATAACTCTTATCGCGAACACAATAAAAAATTAAAAGTAACGTAAGTCTTTAAACTTAGTTTAATATTGTGGCGTACGGTGGAGTTCGTCCGTGCTTTTTTATTTCTTGGTTGAAAATGGTGGAATTACTCAAACAATTTAGCCGGAGTATTTGATGTTGAGTTCGCGACAGTTCTGTTCAATTGTTTTATGTCTATGTCTAGGAAATACTGTGGGGTTTTGAACTGATTTTGTGGTTTTTGAACAACTTTTGTAGGTTTCTCTTCATTTATACCTCTTGTTTTTTTTTTTGCTTGCTTATAAGTACCTACCACCTAATCTAATAAAAAAAAATCTTTTTGCTTGTAAATTAACAGTATGTGGCCTATTTTTCTTATGACGATGCGATGCGAAGTGGAGTGTCGGGGGAATGAGAAATTTCACGCTGACGAAGTCACGGGCAGGAATTAGTAGGTAATAATTGACATGGAATTATGAAGAAATGGACTTCTTTGGTTCGAAACTTGTTTTAAATTATCTGACGATCTGTGTATAGATTTGACTATTGATTGCATAAAATTTGGCCCATTGTACACACGGCTGCACATCAAGTTAAAGTTTTAGCTGACCTCACTTTATGTAAAAGTTTTTCGTGTGTCATGTTATAAGTCATAACTAAGTCATTTACATATTTCTTAACAAAATACATTGTGTACAAAGTCATAAATTGTGAAATATGCAACTTAAAATTAGATTTATAATGATTAGATAGTGATAATCAAATATAAAGAAATAAAAAAACAATATCAATAAGTAATTTTTTACAATAATAAAATTAATACTTAGTCGTTTATTAAAAAAATATAATGTCAAAAGATGAAAATAATAAAATTAATAGTCACTTAATTACCTACAGAATAGAATGTAGGTAAATGATTAACACAATAAAAATAATAATAAAACTCAATAGGTAATAGAAAATGTCGCATAAATACATGATTGTCATTTGTCAAATGATGAACTCTTCAATACTGTAATAGCCCTTCCTCAATAAATATGTCCAGGTGAATGGGTAGTTGTAGCCCGCGAAATTCAATTTTTCTTACGTTTTTTGCAGTTTTCAGGTCAGTGTCAGGTTGTATCTTGATCAAAATATGATTCGCGACTATAACCGGTACGTATTTGCAGAATTATAATAATTAGAATCATTAATACATCTTTCTAAGTTAGATTTCTACCGTTAAGAACAAAATCTCGTATGGAAAAGTGTTTATGGTAGAAATCTAACTTAAAGAGATATATTAATGATTCTAACGACTATGATTCTGTAAATACATGTCTACTATAGTCGCGATTCATATTTGGATCAAGATACAACCTGACACTGATCTGCAAATTGCAAAAAACGAAAGAAAATTTAAATTTCGCGGTCTACCATGGCACATTCACCTTAATTTGCTTTGTCAGACACGGTTGTCAATGTTGTATGGATCACTGTGGAAGATTGTTGACGGACACGTCTATTCTACGGCGGTTTATGCGCCGCCCGTACCAAAAAAAAACCGTGCCTGACTATTTCACCATTTATTTTTATTCCATGGGTTTTATTACCCTTTAAATAATGAAAACATGTCCTATACTAGCTTTTAAAACCCGTTTACTGCTTTCTTGTTTGTCTAATTTAAATAAGTTTAGTTTCAGCCATGAATTAAAAAAAAAATATGTTGTCTTTCTTGCCAGAACATAATATTATGACCATAAAAAAAATACTAGAGGTTAAAAATGAGCATTATTATCCATTAGGTAACCAGGCACTAAAAATGACCAGAAGCTACCATTTAAACGCCATACCCATAACTCTAGCGCAAACGACTCTAAAATAGTAACACAAATGATTATTTTCGCTAAAGGAATAGTTCTATAATATTAACACACAATGGGGCATACAAAATGGCAAAGCTGCTATACAAACTGCATAGTAACACATGACCAGTATAACTTGACATTTCGGGGTGGCGCTGCTGGCTAAGGCAAATGTCAACTGTACGTCAAATTCAGTACATTTTTTATTTTAGTTCCATTTTTCGCCGCGGTGCAAGATAGAGTGGAGGCTTTAAACATAGATCGATTAAAATTTGTCTCGTTTAGTGTATGCTAATCGTTAAAACGAATAGTGAATGATTGAATGAGTGGTGTCTGTTAATATGCATAGCGATTTGAGTTAAGTATTGGTTCCGTATGTGTTTTTAATCGGGATGTGGTCAGATTTCAAATCCGTTTTTAACAATTTAGTGTTAGAAAGTGTGAAACCAGCATGTCTTAGAAACAAAAATTCGAAGACATACTGAGGGGTAGTACCCGTATTTTTAAGTTCGTTCGCATTTTAATCTTATTCTCTGTATATCAAAAAAACATTTAATCAAAGAGATTAAATTTAATGCCTTTGCCTTTAATTCACCTAAACTCTGATTTTTAATTTTCTAGACTTAAATGACAGCTACGATCGACCTTTTCTTGTCAACATGACAGCTCGCAGCTGATGTTTTGGTCTAGCAAATAAAAATCGGAGTTCAGGTACATTTTCACAAGTTTTTGACCTTTACTGAATTTGTTTTTTTTTTTTAAGTAGAGTCAGAGTTGGCTTCTAGGTATAACGTCCACCAAATCGTATTGGATACGTTAGACAATACTGTGTTGGACTACGTACCCACTCTCTCACAGAGAGGAGGCCTGTGTCCCAGCAGTGGGAACTTTGTAGACTGATTGTGCTTATGTACAGACGCCAGCACTTCAACCTACTACAATCTGTCAAATTTCTTTAATAGATTTTAACTTTATTACTAAAACATAAGGTTCAAAGTTGATTGGGAAAATTTGACAGTTTCGGGTAGGTTGATGTGCTGGCGTCTGTACTTAATATGTATAATTGAGGGGTCAATTTAATAAATGCTGAATAATATATTGTACCTACAATAAGCCATGGAGTCTCTTGTCAATTCAAAGCAAGTGTTTATTGCTTAAATAATAATTTTCTAATCTATCGACGACTTTATTCCACTATATTAAATCACTAGGACTAAAGAGGTTGGGCAATTACCCGAACATAAGTGTAAAACATTGGCAAATAATCTAACTAACCCTAATAGACGTCGTTATAGACAGACGGCTATATAATCGGCTAGAAACCGACAGGTCGCGGGTTCAAATCACACTTAGTTAAACTCAGGTTATTTAGCCACTAACGTGTAAATGAGAAATTCAGGAAATTAATTACAGTTTACAAGTACCGAAGGCTTGCCGATACTCGTTAAATCTATATATATATAATAAAAATGAAACCCGTTTTCCGTTGTCACGACATAACATGAAAACGGCTGGACCGATTTCGATGAAATTTGGTATAGAGATAGTTTGAGTCCCGGGAAAGGACATAGGATAGTTTTTATCCCGATATTCCCACGGGATCGACATTTACGCGGGTGAAACCGCGGGGCGCAGCTAGTTATAGATATAAAGCCTTTTCTGAATTTTATCTAATAGATACTAAGTGGTTACATAACTTAATAAATGTTTCGTAGGAATTCAATCCAAGATTATATTGTTAACTTTATACGTTGTATGTATTGTGCAACATAATTAAATGGTGTTTATTGTGAGTCGTTTAATTCAGGAGATAGGTTACTATAATGACTTCATTGCAAGTCTATTACAATTTGATTGGATGTACTGTTTTAATGCTCGTTGCGGAATCTGTGTGGTATTTCTATAGATTTTAATCAGCAACGATTTTCCAAGAATACCTCAGATTTATATACAGCGTGGATCCATTTAAGAGTATGGTAAAGACCATCCAACTGGACAACTGTCTCTATGGGAACTACATCGTAATCGCGAAAAAATAACCAGTTGTCCCAAAACAACTCCAATAAACTCGACCCAAACGTACCGTAAACCGGGGTTACTTTGAATCACGGGGTTAATTTGATAGAAACTTCTTATCGATATAAAATCAATTGCAAATTGCGTAAAACGGAACAACTTTTGGTAGAATTTTTTTTTCGGATGATTACACTGGTAAACTGTCACAATCCTTTTTGCGGGTGCGCTGGTGATGACACGTTGTTTCATGCAAAAAAAGGTAAGTTTTTTATCAATACCGATTTTTACCAGATAAAATGATTTATTGGGGCTACTTTCAGATTCTATGTTAAAAACGGGGGGTTCCAAAGTAACCCCAGAATCATTTTAACTTTTATCACTTTGTTTTATTTTTTTTTTCTGAAAAACTAATCGATTTTTTTTTTACTTTTACAGAGAGAACTATGAAAACCGATTCTTACATTTTTTTATATTTTTTTTAGAATCACACATTCAAAAATTACAGTCAATTAAAGTTCAAAATTGATCAAAGTAACCCCAGTTTACCGGTAAGTATGTGGAAATTGAAATTTTGTTGTTGTGCAGTTGAATTTTTTTTTCGCGATTACGAAGCTGGTCCCATGAAGAAAGTGGTTCAGTATAAAAAAGTCTCATATTGATAAAAAGCTCCACAATTAAAACACATTTTCAGCGAGAAACAATGCTCAAGCGCATTGAAAGGAACCCAAAATAATTTGCAAGCAACACATTTAGAATTCTGTAGTGGCAACAGGAATTTTTGCGCCTAGTTCCACGAAAGTTTGTGACTAGACTAGGCAAAAATAAGGCTTAAATGATACATGATACACGACTCCAATTTGAATAGCTTTAAAAAACAATGTTACCTGGAAAATAGTCTGAATATAAGTGACTAATTGATGAGTATGGAAAAGGGTGATGGTGTTCCCATGCTAATCTTGGTAGAAAAGGTACAGACGCTAGCACATGAAGCTACACGAAACTGTCAAATTTTCCCAATCAACTTTGAACCTTATGTTTTAGCGATAAAGTTGAAAATCTATTAATGAAATTTGACAGATTGTAGTAGCTTAATGTGCTGGCGTCTGTACCTATAGGGTTGCTAAGTAATGTGGAAGGCGAAAAAAATAAAGAAAATTTATGTTTATTTTGGTTTTATTTGGTTGGTTTGGTGAGTGTACTATGCCCATAGACCACACTTCTGCCAAACTCTGCCGGGAAATCAGACGTGACTTTAACACAACATTAAAGAAGATAACTCAAACTCAAAGCATTTATTTCAATTAAACCATTTATAGGCACTTTAGAATTGTCAAGGAGTCGGTCAGTCAGAAAATATGGAGCTAGTTGCCCATTCCAAAGCGTATTACCTATGGAAAAGAACGGGCAAGAATCTCTACGGACACTCTGAAGTACTAAATACACTTTACATGGTAACTTAAAAAGCTTAATTCTAAAAAGGGGTGATTACTGTAAAATTAAAGGACCATTTTGTGAGAGACAAAAGAAAATATGTTTTGGTATGCTCATCTTCGTTATTCGAAGCAGAAGATCGAGGTGAACTTCCCCAAACCGGACATAATCCTAGAACACATACAAAGTGTATTATTTAACCCTTCGTATGGATGATGGCCGGCCGGAACGTGGATCTATAATTACTGATAAAACGAGATAGTGAAAAGTGTATACCCTTTGTGCACGTCACTGTACTTAAACTAGATTTCTGTGTTCAAATATAATTTTTTCTTTTACCAAAAAAGTGCGTGAACACACCTAAATGCTTCTAAGTTTATTTAACCGTAAAACGTATACAAAATTCATCTGCGCTTCACATTATAAGACCGTCGTATATTTCCCAAGAGTGGTTGTGTCGCGGACTGTAAAGAAATATCACTCGGAGTGCGTTGCGCGTCGCTCCTTTTAAAACTGCGATTGAGACAATTTGATACTTGGAGAAAAAAAGGGTGAGAATTTTCGCAAGAACATTTTGTTTTATATTTTTAAATTAATTATAATAAACCTTTATTTCAGACCACAGGGAATCCATATAGTACCTAGTGTATTAGGTCGAGCTAGTCTGTTTTAAATTAACAAGAAGTTAACAACTGATATTGTGGTATGTTCCTAGGACAATTTAAACAAATACCAATGAACTTTAATAACTTCAAAGAGACCGTGATCATGATCGTTTGTTTCTGTAGTGTACCTACAATAAAGTATTTATATACATAAATAAATAAGAGTGAATAGTTTTAAATCTCATTCGTTTTGCAGAATGCCATAAAAAAATCCATTGTAATAAAACATCCGTATAAAGTTCACCAACAAAGCTATTTGCATGTGCATACCAAGACTATGAACAACAGCAACCCAATCTAACAGTAACTGACACACATATTCCTGTACTGTTTAATAATAAAGAAACTACACACGAGTTTACAACTACCGTATTGAATTAGCGTAAATATAGTCGTAAATCCGCCAATACATTCCTGACGTTACTTGTAAACAAAAATCGCGATCGTTTCGCCAGTAACAACTCCTAATGGCGTTCTGTTGTGGATAAACAGCATTTTGGCATCGCGCCTACACGTGTACAAAGTTTTTGGGCTCGCGTTACAAAACACTATTCGTTTTCAGTTTACTAGGAACGTCGGCCATTGTTTTATTTCAATTGGAAATACGGAGTTTTGACTTTTGTTGCGATCCGTGTGCATTGATTGGCGAGCTTTGAAAGGCTGGGTTTCGGATTCATTAATTGATGGGTAAAATTTTTGGATGTCGTTTGCATTCAGTATTGTAATTTTAAAGGATTGACTATAGTGTCAACAATTTGGCAGTACCAGCTAGATGCATAATACTCTTCTACATTTCTTTGAAATTAAACATTATTGATTTATACTATTGCCATCGTACCCATTAACATAATAATTAAATAACATAGACATACATAATAATTAAACATAATAATTAAATTAAATAGACAAAGTATCAAAATATACTAGGTGGCATACATCAGAAAAAATCCATTTCAGCTCAACCAAGAGACGCTATAAGTAGGATTTGGCGCTTGGAAATCCTGGGAAAAGAGAAAACAGATGCGCCAGATAGAGAGGCAAGATATCGAGTAAATGAAACGCAAGTATATAAGCGTAGAGGTATATAGATTGATATTGAATACAAGTAGATAACGAATGAGCACGGATTTTGAATAGCATAAGCTTAAGGTTGTGATCACACGGAGAGGAAGTTTAGACCAAGAACAAAAGGTACAGCCATTGCTAGTTGATTATTTAAAAAATGGACAAACGATCATTTTCCCAAAAGTAGTTTTTCAGAGGAAAAAAAGGAGATAGAAAGGAGGGTTGCACAAAAGGGCTGGAATCGAATTTTTCTGATTGAGACTTATGGTGGATAACCTCTTTGATTTACATTTTAATATTTACTAACCTACATATTTCTAAAAATGTTAAACTAATATTACAATATACTTTCCGTGACCCAAGGGCTGGATTTTATCTTGACCAGATACTAAGTACGAGTATTATAACGTGGCAATGCCGCTAGTCTCTTGGGTACATTACCAGTCGACAGCGATGTGGAGGATGTTTTTGACGCCATATTTTGGTTTGAGGTTAGGTATATTATTATTTTAGTGGTATATCACACTGAATTAACTGACAGTTGAACAGTCGCCCTTCAATTAAATTCGGACTGGGATTCGGATGCACTTATACCATTGTATCAATAGACAAAATCAAAAACACAATAGCACTAACAGAGCTCATCCCAAATTATCATGAAAGATAGACTATCTTCCTTCTTAAGAACAGACCCAATTCATTTAGACAAAGAAGGAAACACACAGAATATAAATCGACATTGTTTTCATGAAAAAAACAGGGTTGTCTTAGCTAGGGGGGTGAATCTAAACTACCCAGCACAATCCGCTCTAAATATCGAATCTAATTGAGCGAGACGGATGAAAATGGGGAGGCGACCGAGGATATACTATAGTAACGTTTTTCCTGAATACAAATGATTTTTTCTTTGCCGATGTCGGCTTTGGTTTGTTTATATTTATTTAGATTCGTTTAAGTGGATTGAAAGTAGTTGTGGGGTTGAATAAGGTTTTTTTTTTCTCGTGTGTTTGGTCATGGTCAAGCTGGAAACGGTTTTGTATTTTATTTAGGATTTACTTAACTTGAGGTCTCATGTTTAGATTTGCATATATTTACGAAAACTGTGGAATACTAAGACTTTATGTAAATACAGATATTTTTTGTCAGCCTATATTGTGTCCCACTGCTGGGCAAAGATCTCCCCTTTTTCCTTCCAAACTTCCTTGTCTGGTGTGATGACTGGTCATGTTGACCCTGTCACTTCCTGAATAACAGAAGTCCAAACTCAAGGTTTGCTAACGGGCAATGGAGCGCAGCATAATAAGAGTCGGGCATACAGTCCGAGATAGAAACACCAAATAAATAATTAATTGTCGAAACAAAAATGAAGATGTTTCTGTAATATTTCGGACAAGGGTTTAAAATTATAAAATTTTCCATTCACACAAATATTGCCAATGAAATCTGTACCATAGGTACATTAGACCTCTGGCGAAAAAGGAGCAAAGGGTTGCGACTAATGAGCCCAAAATAATATAATAGGCCCAAAAGGGTTGGAAAACGATGATGAATTTTCGAATATACTTAAGTATACTTTGTCCCAATGACCCAGATATTTACGCCAATGATCCTTTATAAGCCGATTCTCCTGTGTAAAAAGGGATACCTTTTCCCTCTATATTATTATTTTAAAATTATATTTTTTTATGTATTATTAATAATAGTATTTATTATATAAATAATAATATATTATTGTATATTATTATTTCCTTATATATTAAGTTAGTCTATACTGTCCCAATGATGAGCAAAAGCCTCCCCGAAAACCTTCCAAGTGGCCCCGGAAAAGGATGCTTGTAAAATTCTATTGTGAGGATGTATTTAATTCAACAAGAACGTAATATTTTTCAACTAGTATTTTTTTATATAATCCTTCCAAGTGGTCCTGGAAAAGGATGCTTCTAAAATTCGATTGTGAAGCTGTATTTAATTCAACAACAATTTCATATTTTTCATCTATTTTTTTAACATATTGACGTGTAGGTACTTAAAAGTGTTTGTGCAAAATCACAGAAATAAAACCATTAATATTTATTAACCTAAAGAGAATCCAAGTAGATGCTTCGACGTGCTAACGTGTGACACATCTCAAACGAAGAATTACTTAGAGAACCGACACCAAATGAAATAGAACAAGGCTAGGTACCTACTGAGAGAATCTATACTTATAATAAAGCCAAAGAGATTCTTTGTTTGTTTGAACGCGTTAATCTTTCGAACTATCAGTTGGATTTGAAAAATTCATACATATTTAAATTTGATAGCCTACTTCTTGAGGAAGGCTATAGGCTATTTAACATCACGCTAGGACTCTTAGAAGCCCAGTAAACATGAACACGAAAACGAACTAATAGCGCGGGCTGGCGAAGCGATGCGACGGGGACCCCAGGGGAACGAGAAAATTTAACGCGGACGAAGTCGCGGCCAGAAGCTAGTTTAATATGATATTCATTTTAAACCTAGAAATCCACTAATTAGGAATGCAGACTTGCTGTAAACCCCAGACTTAACAAAATACAGCGTCGCATTTCAAATTCAGTTATCAAAAGATAAGAAGCTAGGATAGATAAGCGCTTAATTTTATATTCATAGTTAGATTTATGATGAAGATAGTGATAGCATCCAAGTGTTGCATGTTTATAGATCTGATTGTGGTGCCTGAATACTTTAGGTACTTGGTAATCGTCATCGTAAAGTTAAAGTTGATTGTACAGACAAACAAGCTATTTGGTTTACTTGCAAAAATAAAGCACTAAAACAAAACAGATACCCACATTTGCGGCAAAACTTTGACAAGTGACAGTTTGCCGTATCCAAAGATTGTCGCGGACTTGATGAAAGAACATTTAAGGTAAAAGCAGGGGAATGTGATTAGTTCTACGCTTAGATTAACTTAAAGCAGAAGATATGGTACTTGATCACAGCGCGCGGTCCTACTGAACCATGTCCAATGGACACAGATTGCACTCAAGTCACCCGCGGACCGTCGTCTAAACAGCGCATGTCGATACAGCCGAATAATTGTAAAATCTCTTCAACCAAAGCACACAGCGTTGGGTGAAGAAATCTTTAGATTTTACAATTTTGAAGGAAACATAATAGGTATTGATTTTTCCATCTTTCTATATTAATGTGTACTTTAAGCGTTATATTTTTTTTAAGTTTCTAGCACACTTAAGCGAGATATGACTGTCAAAAAATTTGTTATTTAATTGCAGGTTAGCAGCCTGTACAACGTGTTTTTTTTATATTCCATACCTCTAGGGGGTCATTGTACTCATCATTATAAATAACTTTAACTATAAGACCAAATCTAAATTCACGAAAAAAAAATCTGCTGTTCCCTACATTTTGACGAGTTATGTGAACATAAATGTAGGGAACAGCTGATTTTTTTTCGCGATTTCAGGTTTGGTCCCATAGTAAAAGTTGTTTACAATGATGAGTACAATGACCCCCTAGAGTTATGGGATATATAAAAAATCACGTTGTATATGCCCAATACCTAATTTGACTATACTTAATGAACTTTTGTATGAATTTTAAGGGTTGTAAGTGAGGCTACATACAATCGTTTTAAAAACAGTAGAAATAAAGTGGTGTACCTCTAAATGGTAGCGGAAAAACATACCTGACAAGGTGATACAGGACCTACCCTTTACGAAGCTGTAAAATATAAGGTTTCTGATAAGATACAGAACATCGTAAGCGTTTAATTTAAAACCGGTGTCTTGTTATCAAAATGAAGCTATACTAAAACGTGTTGCATATTTTTATTCAGCTTATTCTATAAGTTAAAGTCACCACGTTATGTGACGCAAACATAAAAGGAAGAAGACCAAAGAGTTTTTATCAAACAATTTGTTTCCAACTAAGGGCGAATTTTCCCAAACTTTTATATAATATGTAGAATTACTGGGCAATGCATTTATGTAAAAGAAACCGACGCAGTTCATTATTCAAGCCTCCGAATGGCACGTGCGCTATGAACAAAACCATTCTGCATAGGAGATTGTGAGCTCAAGCCCTGAGTTATTCCGGTAACATAGACTAGGCTCAATGCTGAAAGCATCTGACCCAATTCCCTGAAAAGCTCCCCTGAATAGACGTTATAGTAAGCCCCTGCAAACTGGTTTTGAATTTCGCCGCTTGTTAGCCAAAAATTATAAAAAGGTTTAATGTTTTAGCTTTAATGCCTTCAGTAATAGTAGCACTTATTATATCTATATTAGGTCCACCTAATAGGACTATTTAATTATCGAAAAATACCAGTAATTGTACTTTCTTTTGTTTATAATGACTATGCGGTAGGTAGACATTTCGTGCTAACGAAACATTTAGGTAATTATAAAAATAGAACGATTGTAATATCGAAACTAAAAAAAGCATTTAATAGGGAATTCCTTTTATGAAACAGCAAAGTAATACTAGTAGTATTTTGTGTAGAGGATGGTTCTATAAAGTGTAAAATTTACAACTTTCGTGCGCGGAGAGAGTTAAAAGCAGTGGTATAGAACAAAGCTGACTTGGCAGCCATTAATAAAAACTTCCCGCCATGAAACTTTAGCAATATTGCGATAGTCCGACGGAACCTTCATTCATATCAAGTCACGGAACTTCTTAATTTTTTTTTTTTCTTTTAGTTTTTGGCGGAGGAATTTCGTAGTTTTCTGAATCGGTGTAATGCCGTGTTTTGCATGCATTTGACTTTTTAAACAGTGCACTTTGCATTCGGACGTGGGTGTTTAATCCTTGCAATTTTATCGTTCGGAAGAAATTAAAAAAAACTTTGTTGGTGCGCTGGTTTTCTTTGGTCTGGCTGCTATTTTTTTTTAAGCAATCAAGGAGGGTGTAATTAAGACTAGGATTTATTTGAAGTGTTGGGGTGTGAAGTGTTTTATGTAGGGGTGTGGTGTGAAACGTTATAAGTGTGTAACGACACGCTCTACTGGGTTTAAGTGTTAGGTATTGGAATATTAAGTGTAGTAAGATAAGCAGTATTAGGTATTAACTGGGTATTTCATAGTTTATGAGCCCCTATTAGGTACAGTCACCCATCCACAGACCGACTGCGGCAAGCGCAGCTTAACCTGATCGATCTGTGCGCCTGTTATTATTTAAGTCATTGGCCCCTGTAGACATTTTCCTGTATCAGTTATAATGAAACATTACTTCAGATAACAAATCAGTACCCAGATTTATACTGGCAACACACATTCCAAGGCAACACCCAATAAAAAATAATCTCCAATGTGTAGAACATTACTTCTACACTGTAACTCCACATATCTTCCCCACGCTCCTCCCAACTCTTTCGCGTACCGGTCTATTTTACCCCATTTTCCTCATTTTTCCGATAACTGTATTCGCCAATAGTGACTACGTGTGTGGGGGAGGGCGGAGCTACACGGACTTTATTGCGAATTCTTTCTTTGAGATGTGAAGATTCTTGCGATATGTAGCGAGCATTTTATTAGCTTGCAGAGTTGTATTTTTATTTTATGTGTTGTCTTTATAGATGTTCGATGAATGTTGGGAACGTACTTTATTTGTGTGCAATTCCTTCTCAAATGTATTCGTTTTTTTTTTGGAAGATATGTTCGTTTTAATGCTTACACGGTTAATAGCATCGTAATCAAATACTGATTGGCAATATTTCTGCTAGATAAATGAAAAATTATAAAGTTAATTAAAGTCAATGAATTTTATAGACTAGGTTTGAATAAAAAAGAAAGAAAAGGAAAGATTAAAAAATAAAGAAAACGAAAGAAAGATTACGTGCAATAATCTAGAAAATACTGCCATACTTTTCAATTCAATGTTAATCGTCATTCCAGTTACGCATCAAACCTTTAACCGAATATTTTCTAACACATGTTTATACGACATACAGTGACATATCTCACACACTCACACGTTCGCACTTCACACGTGACATAAGACATACTTTCTCGCAACATAATGCTATTTTGTTTCATGTAGGCCCACTACTCCCCCCCTCCCCCTATCCAACTTATGAGAAATTCTTTCTTTGACGGCGGACGCGCCCGCTACGCAAATTGATTTCAACGCGTGAACTTTGCGATGGGGCCATGAAAATGGCGGACTGAGCAGCGCAAAGGTTTTGTTGGGTAAAGCGATTCAAGTTAAGACCATGTTAAGATCATGTTCGTGAACGGACGCCGTCGGTTGAGACTGGTCATCTCTTAACTGCCAAGGCTTATTTTTAATCTTATTTCTTGTATTGTTTCTTCATTTGTGTGTTTTTTTTTTACATTGTTCTCACATATAGAAGCAACAAGAATAATGTACTCAGGATTTTGTAATATCTTGATTTAAAAGAGTGTCCATGGAGTTTCTTGCCCGTTCTTCTCCATAGAGATCTAGGCTTTGGAATGGGCGACTAGCTTCAACTTTCTGACTAACTGACCGACTACTTAATTTTGACAATTCAAAAGTACCTGTAATGGTTTAATTGAAATAAATGCTTTGAGTTTGAGTTTGACCTATTAATAACACTTAAGTATGAATTTTGTGTTCTCATCATTTTTATTTCGGTCTTGTCCGAATAATTTTGAACCCGAATGGAGCTTTTATTCATGAGATCAGGTTGCGAAGTCGCGAGTCAAACTCCCTTGTTAGCGTTAGGATATTATTTCAAAGCATTACCTACTTATTTATGAAAAAGTGTGAAAACTATTATCTATTAATTTGTCGCTAGTGTGTCTGATCCTGGAGCAGTGGTGGCCCAGTGGGCGCAGTGGTGGCCCAGTGGTATCAGCCGCGACTTACAAATTGTAGGTCGTAGGTTCGAACCCCGACAGGCGCTTTACTTTGTGTAAATTATTTCATCACCACTGCTCTCAAAACGGTGAAAGAAAACATCGTGAGGAAACCGGCATGTCCTAGAACCAAAATTTCGAAGACATGTGACATCCACCAACCCGCACTGGGCCCGCGTGGTGGATTACGGCCCACTCCCTCTCACAGAGAGGAGGCCTGTGTCCCAGCAGTGGGAACGTTATAGGCTGATTATGTGTGTCCTGATCTCAATTAACATTTTAAAATAACTAGTAATTAATCTAAATTAATGATCCATTATTTAATAATAGGAATGAGTCTTAGATCTCTGCCAGAACAATGACACATCAATCATGCGGTACTTGGTACCATGTAATTTGCACTACGATGTTGATGTGGAAATGATTATGCAGTGTAAAAACGTCATACAAAAGACAAAGCGGATTTTCTGTTCAAGAAATTATTGCAATCGAAAAAAGGTATTTTTTTTTTTTTTTTTTGTAAAAATACTGTCGTATTTTACCTGAATCGTTGTCTGTATTGACATTGAATGCACAGGGCATCACCTACCGACTTACCAATATCATAGGCATGCATATCAGAACTTTAATTTTACTATTGTTTTTCTTATTATTCATATATTTTTGTTCTAGCTTCCGCCCGCAGGTTCGTTCGCGTAGTACTCGTATGTCCATAAAAATGTCCTTCCGCAGGGTTCGATGTATCTCCAAACCAAATTTCATCAAAATCGGTCTAGCCATTTCGGGGATTAGCTGGAACAAACTGGCAGACAAATATTAAAATTTTTTTTTTTTTGTTATATGTGCTGTATTAACTTTCGCATGAAACATAGGTAAAAGCTGTTGTTTTAAATTGAAGTTTTTTTTACAAAGAAAAACTTCAATTTAATTTATTTGTATAGATTGTTTTATTATTATAGTTTTGTATGTATATTGCTGTTGTTATACTTACCAATAAATAAACATTTCAGTCAAGAAAATGGGCAGCAGCATCCCTTTTTCTGCGAATATCAAAATCTGCAAACACCTATGTGAACGATAAGTTTTCTGATTAGCATAATCAGTCTATGATGTTCCCACTGCTGGGACACAGGCCTCCTTTCTCTGAGGGGAAGTAGTCCACCACGCAGGCGCAGTGCGGGTTGGTAAATGTCATATATCTTTGAATTTACCGGTTTCCTCACGACGTTATTCCTTCATCGTTTTGAGAGTAGTGGTGATGAATAATTTACACAAAGTAAATCGTTTGTCTGGGTTCGAATCTACGACCTACAACTCGCAAGTTGCGGCCATTACCACAATAATAACGTTAACTTTAATCGGTAGACGGTGCAGCAGTGGTGACCCAGCACCAATGTTCTACCGATTACCGATTATACTTAAGTATTTCCTTTGTAGCGGTATCTACAACGCCACAAGCGAACAACGCGTCATACTGACGTCATGCAAATCCTGCATCTTGCAAGCAGAGTTTACCGCGCAACTAGCATAGATACAAAGGCCCGACATGAATCATTAGGTAGTTGCCCGCCAGACACAACACCCGTCTGGTCAGAGGATCCTCTCTTTTCTATAGAGTATGAGTGAACTTTACACCCTGTTCCTCATATTTTTTTTGTGACGATAAACGAATATTAAGCAAAAAAATCACAACTATTCACAACCAATCGCTGATTTCGTGGCCCAAGTCTCACCGTCTTTAGATATTAGCTGTGAAACTTAATATGTGAGCTACAGGCAAAAATATTTGGCATTTAATTTACGAGAGTTTTCGACAAATTACTAATTTCGCCTGTTAGCCTGCTTACCCTGTGTATGTTGGAATTTAATACGACTTGATCCTTTTTACACGGTCGTTCTGAAAAGTTTTCGCGTTATTTAATACTTAAGTATGTAATCAATTAATCCTACTTAAAGATTTCTTTGATAGTTTGACTTTTGGCTTTCAGAATGTTTTCTGTTCTTTTTGATGTTCTTGAGTATTTCAAATGTGTGTCGTAGCGTGTTTTTGATTTAATTTGAAAGGGTTGTTTTCAATCTTTGAACCTTTTTGATTGAAAGAGGTTCTTAAGTAGGTACTTACTTAAAGTTTGTATATTTTAATGTTAGGGGCTAGTTGAAATATTACTTTTTTATGTTTGCATTTAGGTATAGACGCCAGCACATCAAGCTACCCGAAACTGTAAAATTTTCCCAATGAACTTTGATACTTATGCTTTAGGAATAAATTTGAAAATCTATTAAAGAAATTTGACAGGTTGTAGTAGCTTGTCTGTACATACATTGACTTTCGATAAGATTTTTTTTTTTTAAGTTAGCCTGCCCTGTCCCACTACTGAGCAAAGGCCGCCCCCAAATCTGATAAGAAAATGTTTTATTCACAACACAAAATTTAAAGGTATTTTTGACAACATTTTTTGATTTATGGGAGACTAGCAGTGCCCCGCGGTTTCACCCGCGTAAGTTTCGACCCCGTGGGAATATCGGGATAAAAACTATCATATGTCCTTGCTCGGGACTCAAACCATCTCTATACCAAATTTCATCTAAATCGGTGCAGCGGTTTAGGCGTGAAAAGGTAACATAATACAGACGGAGTTACTTTTGAATTTATAATATTAAGTAAATGGATTTAGAGTCTAAATAAAGCCTAGGCCAGTATTTTCCCAGGCTCCTCCAGTTTCCTCCAGTTTTAGGTTTCTCCAGGCTCCCTATTACATCACATTGTAAAGATTATCAACGTGGTACAATTTTTTGAGAGTGATTGTTGGAGTGTGTGTGTCTGAAAATTTTTGTTGGTAAATCCAGGTAATCAACAGTTGAGTTAGTAGATCCGAATTAATCAAACAAGAACATGAACATCATTTAATAAAGTCTTTTAGTAGACACTTTGCCAACATGTCACCCAAGAGTTCAAACGCGTGATCTTTAGCAAGCATGTATGTCAAGAAATACACCTCACATTTCATGCAAGCTAGCAATTCTAACCATATGATATATCCTACTAATATTATAAATGTCTGTGTGTTTGTGAGTTTGTGATGTTAGGGATTTGTTTATCAATCTTCGTGTTCAGCCAGCTAAGACAGCATTACTTTATAAAAGCGTTGTATGCAGAGCACCGATAATTTATAACAATATCCCTATCTGTGTAAAAAAAACTAAATGCAGGCCAGTTTAAGAAAATATTTAAAAAAATACTGACAGGAAAAGCCTACTATAATGTCAATGAATTTTTAAATGACAATTCGCTCTGATATATTGACTGAATCTATTGTATTTCTTTTGAATCTCATGAATATTAACCTATAGTTTTTAATTTTTTATTTAATATTAATGTTAATTGTTATTTTTTTTTTTGATTATTTAACTTTGTATAATTTTCTTTTTTTTTTAAATCTTATGGTCTTCCGACCTAATTTGTACACCAGCCGTGGTCAAACATGTTGTGCCAAAGAATATCCTGTAACAACTTTAATAAACACCATACCAGTATATTATCTACACGTTTTTGCAAATAAATGAATCTTTATCTTTATCAATGTCGCCTCAATGGCTAAGCGGATGTCATGGTATACAGGGGTACACCATGACCCGCCAATCTATGTATTTTGTAAAGATAAAAAACCAATCTGCCTAGCCTTTTCCTAGCTATGTTAGGTTGGCTACCAGTCTAACCGGATGCAGCTGAATACCTGTATTTTACATGGAGTGACTGCCTATCTCACCTAAAAACCCAGTTACTGGGTAATATCATACCCCTAGGTAAGACTGGTTGTCAGACTTTCGGGCTTCTGACGACCCGTAACGGCTGTCAAAAATCCGCGAATGATAGCCGGGACCAACGGCTTAACGTGCTTTCCGAGGCACGGAGGGAGGGGTCTTGGTACGTAAAGATGGTCACCCATCCACCGACAGACTTGCTCATCCTGATTGATCAACCCGTGCGGCTGTTATTACTTAGCCACAAGATCACGCCGTGAAAACTTAGATGAAGTGAGCTGTCAATCTCTAGCGATCCCTAGGCGGCGCGCGTCGCCCATTGGCGATGAACCAATAGAAAATCAATTGTGTCTCATTACCGGAGCTTGACATATTAAGGTAGTATGACAGCTCACTTAACCTTACTTGTCATGGTGAGATCTTTACAGCATAGAACGGCTGGATTTAGGACATAATTATTAAACTTTTCATCTCGATAGTACATTATACCGTGGGATAATTTCCGACGCCCACGCGGGCGAAGCCGCGGCCAAAAGCTAGTTCTTAATAAACCTACATTCGAATTCATTTTATTAACCAATTGCCTATTAAGCTTAGTCCGTTCATTAAAACTGCAGGTATTTGAAACGGCATCGTTGTGTACGTACCGCTTAAGGGGAAACAGAATTTTAATTGGCTTCACTACTTATTCAAATATCTTACATACTGATGAGGCTTGGCCTTAATTAAAATAAATGTGTTCGTCATTAATATTATATTTTTCAATTAGTTTAATCATGTCAGCTCGTTGACTGTTATGTTGATTTGTGGAATTTTTGGTTGATGCTTGTGTCTGAGCTTAGCCGATCAAGTATGACGAATGGGAATCTTTAAGTAGGTAGCATAAGCATTAAGCATAATCAGCCTATTACTTTCCCACTGCTGGGACACAGGCCTCCTCTCGGTGAGAGGGAGTGGGCCGTAACCCACCATAAGGGCTCACTGCGGGTTGGTAGATGTCACATGTCTTTGAATTTTTGGTTCACGTTCTCACTATGTTTTTCTTCACCGTTTTGGTGCTGAGGTGGAGGACCCTGCTCAGGGAATTAGACCGGAAAAGCGCCTGTCTGGTTTGAAACCTAAGACCTTCAACTCTTGAGTCGCGGCAGTTACCACTGAGCCTAAGTACTTATGTAAATCCACTATAAGTATTTTGACTTTCATAAAGTTCTTATTAGTATTTTGGAGAATAAACAATGATTAACAGGATTTATTTGTCTCTTCAATAAACAAGTGAAAATGACGCTGTTGCGAAAGTTATTTTGGTCATATGTTTAGTGTGTTTTTGAGATAAGACAAGATAATTTTTTATTTGTCCAATACATGAGTAGGTATACACACACACATAGCATGCAAGATGTTACATCAAATTATAATTATGGCAGTCATGTTTTGCCTGAACAGAGTACAAATATAAGATGACGAACGCTACACAGCATCAATTGATTTTAAATTCGTCCATTTTATCGCTAAACTGAACGTAGCACAGAGTACGGAAATCCGTTTGCTTTTTGTTTTTTAAGTGGTTAGCTTGTGCACTATGCCTTAACAGATGCACATAATTGTTCCTAGACCGTTCCTAGAGCCACCTAAGTCGGCTCATTACGGAGGAGCCGAGTTGGTTCACGTAAAAGGATTGTAACTAGAGTCCAATAAGCAATTACCTTTTCCTATATAATAAATGTGTTTGTTTGTACGGTGCCTAACTGTTTCTGTTCTTGTTTAACTTTATTTTGTTTTTTCAGGGCTTTTTCTTTGGTTCTTTAGTGGTCTGGCTAGCTGACATAGGTATGGCAAAAAATAATTTAATGTTCTGTGTATTTACTTTGCGTACATTTCATTATTAAAATTCCATTATTTAATTAAATTCATGGGCATCCTTTTAAGAGGTCATTGTAATCATCATTATGAATAACTTTTACTATGGGACCAAACCTGAAATCGAGAAAAAAAATCTGCTGTTCCCTACATTAATTTATGTTCGCATGACTCATCAAAATGTAGGGAGCAGCGGATATTTTTTTCACGATTTCAGTTTTGGTCCCATAGTAAAAGTTGTTCATAATGATGAGTACAACGACCTCTTAAAAGGATGCCCATGAATTTAATTTCACCCTGTAGAATCAAGTTTTTCTAACTCGATGAAAAAAGATTGCATGCAGCGTAGATGAGAATGTTGAGATGGATGTGTGGAGTGACGAGAATGGATAAAGTAAGAAATGAGTATATAAGAGGAAGTTTGAAAGTGGCGCCAGTGACAGAAAAGTTGAAAGGAAATCGTTTGGCTTGGTATGGACATGTGATGAGAAGGGACGAAACGCATGTGACTAAAAGAGTGATTAATATACATGTTGATGGATGGAGAGGTAGAGGAAGGCCGAAGAAAAGATGGATGGATTGTGTGAGGAATGATATGAAAGAGAAGGGAGTGAATGATAGCGTGACGGTTGACAGGGGAGAATGGAAGAAGAAAACGTGTTGCGCCGACCCCAAGTAACATGGGATAAGGGCAGGAAGATGATGATGAGAATCAAGTTTTTCTAACTGAACACATAGATGTGCTGCTGGGAAGTTTGTTGCGTCACTTCTTCTTCCCAGCGAAAGCACTAGGAAGTGGTGAAGGGCGGGGGGTTTGGGGGACTCATCATCTGCCTACCCTTTTCCCAAACATGTTGGGGTTGGCTTCCAGTCTAACCGCACGCAGCTGAACACATAACACACATACACAACAAAGTACACATAAAAAAGCATCGCATCGTTGTAGCATCGTTGTGTACATAATAAAGAGTATTCTATTCTAAATACCAGTATATTATAATTATGGAGCGACTGCCTATCTGACCTCAACAACCCAGTTACTGTGTAATACGATACCCCTTGGTAAGACTGGTTGTCAGATTTTCAGGCTTCTGACGGCCCGTATGAATATAACATAACAATTTACTCTCTCTCTTTGCTGCCATGGCTTATTTTAATTTAATATTTGAATTGCTCCCTTTTTTTCTCGTCTTTTCATTGTGGTCGCTTTTAACGTTCTGCATCGTTCTCAAATGTATAATTTTTAACATGGATGATGTGACCAAGACTTTGTAACCATATTATTTTGATTTAAAAGAGTGTCCATGGAGTTTCTTGCCCGTTCTTCTCCATAGGTACCTACGCTTTGGAATGGGCAACTAGCTTCATCTTTCTGACTTTTGACAATCCCCTTGACAATTCAAAAGTGCCTGTAATTGGTTTAATTGAAATAAATGCTTTGCGTTTGAGTTTGACTCTGGATAAAGGATGATTAGTATTTGAATGCGACCTCTGTTTGTCTTACAAGATAATTTTAACATTCTGTCAGTGTTTGATTGCGCAATATTCTGTGAGCAACGACCATACAGCCCTTTGAGTAATCGATACTGGCACGATGATGGACGGTCGAGTGGACTGTCCACATCTGGCAGTGAATTTAGTCGAGTAGTTTGAGGTGGATTTGCTTGTGACTTTGTGCGTTGACTGTGTTTTTGGTTAGCCCTAGTTGATGGTATATTAGTAACACATAAGTACATATCTTTGAAAAACAAGAAAAAAATTAATGTAAAAGTTTATAGTTTCTAAATTTGGCAAAAATGTAAACAATAATATTTGTTTTCGTCTAGTTAGCTCGGAGATTTAGACGAAAACAAACATAACTGAAAATAAATGTTCTTGTACAGACGCCAGCACATCAACCTACCCGAAACTGTCACATTTTCCCAATCAACTTTGAACCTTATGCTTTACTGATAAAGTTGAAAATCTATTAAAGAAATTTGACAGATTGTAGTAGGTTGATGTGCTGGTGTCTGTACATCTATTTTATTCAATTTCGAGCGGTCATTATTGTTTACATCTTTGGCATATTTAGAAACGCTGGACCTTATTTAAGTAGTCAGTTATTTAAAAAGTTTATTGATCATTCCTTATTATTTAGTGACGTATAAAATTAATTGTTTTTATTTACAGCAAAAAAATTTTCTTTAACTCATTTCGGATCTGGTGATTTTGATGTGCAAACAACGCGGAACGGCTTGAATATGCAACGTATTCATTTAGTACCTTGTCTTTCTTTCGCGATTTGTCGCATAAACCATCTCTCCTGGCCAAATTCCACCAAAAATCGTTTAAAATCCTTGTAAACATGTTACGTAGGCGTGTGGGCTCTCTCCAAACCGTTCTTATGGGTACATGTGTGCAAACACTAGCGCAGGCATGAGTCATTCTGTGGATTCACATTAACGCTCGACTCGGCCCATTCGGTCTCTATTAGACATAATAATTTGCGTATACCTGTCTGTTTACACGACGGAGAAATTTAAGGTGACAGGTACGGTCTGCAGGGTAGCTAATTGAAGTTTTCTTTTACTCCGATCGACAATGGAATAATAGAATACGTCAGCCCAGAACTGCAACCGAATTGCACTTTTTTAATCATAATTTTTATCATTTTGCAGGATATTAGCAATATCTTTTGCTTCATATTATGTCCGAAAAAGTCTGCTCAACAACTTGAATAACGCAGTGAATGTTGTTGAACTGTCAAAATGAAACCATTGCTTCAGTTAATGTGTTACGCAATTACCCCGCAGGGCTACGGTTCTTACGGGTACATCACGAGATATAACCACGAGTTAATTTTATTTAAGTACGGTGAAGTTTTTTGAATGATTATATGTATTTGTCTCAAAATTATCCCTTTGTAAGCACGTTGTTTTATTTTGATAAGCATGAAACACGAGTGCTCGAGATCTTAATTTTACTTAAAGACCTTTCTAAAAGTGTAATATTTAGTGTCAATAATAAAACTAACAAGTCAAATCATAATTATAATACAAATGTCATTAATTAATTTACAATAAATTCATACGTCTCAATTAGTCAAATAACCCGCCCCTAACTGTTCCCGGCGCAAAGGTGCCCAAAACACTTGCTGCATTGCCACGTTGAATGGCAATGGCTAACCTTTGCACCAAGAACGAGCCGGAGCGGGAGTCACCCGCTTTTTCCCGGAGCCTGTGCCCTATCTCACTCATGAGTGAATAATAAAATAAAAATAAAAGAATATTATACTAATTCGCGGTTTCACTATATTATGAAAAAAAAAATTTGTAAGGATTAAAAGTACGTCCTAAAAATCTACATAATGCATTTCACTTCAATACCAAAATTCATTCACGTCCCTTCAACTGTAAGTCCGCGAAAAGAAACCATTACGCAACCTTTTTTTATCACTCCATTTCACTCGCCCCCAAATTTCTAACACCAAGTTTCCCTAAAACTATCAACCAAAAATAATTTCTGCTGACGCTACCAAACCAAGCAACGGTGAAGCATCACCCGAGAGTGTATTGACCGTCGGCGCAAACGTATATTTGCACTCTTGGCTACCGCATTCCGTTGCCAAACAAATATTCTAAGTAGGCTTTGTACCTTTCGTCATACACTCGCTTTTTTGCCGACCGTACACGCTTGGCCGACGAGTGGATCATCCAAGATGATGATGTTAAGTATTATTGTGCTTTGTACTATTCGGTGTAGGCAGCACTTGTGATTTGTATTGTGTAAGGTATTTAGATTTCGAGTAGATATTTGAGTTGGTACTTTTGAGAATAGTGGATTTTGTGATGTTTGAGTTGAAATATCCGGGGAATATTGAAATATCGAGGTAGTTGTTTGATTTTAGATATAGTTAAAGTAAAGTACTTACTACTTAGTTTGAAAACGTAGGTTTTACACTGAAGGCCAATTCTCGTAATTTGAAACATTCAAAACCTAGTCGCAGTCTCATCTCAGCGACAAACAAATGTCAAAAACTTGTCAAAATGTATTAAAATTAGAGGTATTTTTGACAGATTGAGACTAAGATCAGACTGTGAACGTTCTTAAAATTACGAGAATTGCCCCTCAGATATTCATTAAAACAAAACAAGTCTATAGGTACGTTGATCAACTGTTATGGGGTCGACATCCAGTCTAACCAGATGGAGCTGAATATCAGTATTTTACATAGAGCGACTGCCTATCTGATCTCCACAGCCCAGTTACTGGGTAACACGATACCCCTTGGTAAGACTGATTGTCAGACTTTTGGGCTTCTGACTACCTACGAAGACATACGAATGACAGCCGGGACAAACAGCTTAACTTACTTTCGCAGTGATACTTAATTTATTTTTATAACGGTAATGCCTAAACGGATGTTAAGAAGAAGCTTCTAAGATTTTGTTGTTCATCTTCTTGACCAGATCTCTTAGAAGGCGTGACGAACAAAGGTTCATCTTCCTGCTGTAATACCAACCCATTATAAAGGCGAAAGTTTGTGAGTGTGTGTGTGTGTTTATATGCTTGTTATTTCTTCACGCTCAAAAGGCAACACCAATTTTGATAAAATTTTGTATGGAGATAGTTGACACCCTGGATTAACACATAGGCTACTTCTTATCCTAAAATTCCCACGGGATCGACACTTATGTGTGTGAAACTGCGGGGCGCAGTTATTCCATATCTCTCTCTATTAGCCGCCTTGACCAACGAAGTAATGTATGGAACCATACTCTATGCAGGAAACAAGTCATTACAGCCATAATATTAATAATACCACCCTTTTATTGTCCCACTGCAGGGAAAATTCCTCTTCTCATACACAGAAGGCACCAGCATTGAACACCACAATTGCCCAATACGGGTTCGCGATTTCTGATTTATATTGAGTTATTCCGGTCCCCTGAACCCTTCCTCCACCCCCCCTCGATCCCTTACTAGTTCTTCTTCTGTTTTAGTCTCTGTCTTATCCACTATAAACTTTCTCATTACCGCCACAGCTCCCCTCATGTTTATCTTCCATTTTCAAATCTGAAATCAATACAGAAATGGAATGGATTTATGAAAATTCCACCTTTTCCTTTGTTCTTAGCAGCCAGTTCGTCCCGACGCGCGACGGCTATGAATTAGTATGCAGCTTCCATAGACACCAGATTGATTTTTTTTTATTGTCAGATTTAGTGATGCGGGACTTATTAGAATGGTTTTGTCTTCGAATAAAATCTGAATTGGTATAATCAATATATTATAATCCTTTTTTCTATAATTTTTCGTTATGTAATTGTACATACCTGTAAGTTAGAAGCTGAATTAAGTAAGATAATGTTAGGTAAGATAATTTTATTTGCCAAATACAATGCTTTACATTTCCTTATACTATACCCCCCTTACTAATAAACGTTGTAAGTATAGCGTCTGAAGAGTTACACAACGCTTTGTCTTCTTCTTTCGAAAGTCAAATTACTGACGACTGAAAGAGAGAAATCGGTGTGTGACTATTCATCTGATATAATACGTTTACTAGTAAGGGGTACATAAATATTTATGTTTACATTAAAAAAAATAAGACGCAAAGGAAGTGTGCTTGTGAACTCCACATTAGGTCGAGCCTGTTTGGTTGGAACTTCTTCGTTAATATCGGTAAACTATTAATGTTTACAAAGCAAACACTAACTTCATTAGTCTTCTCTAACCCGAACGAATGACCCTTTAATATGCAAAAATACAGGAAAACTCACATTTTATTGATGTATTGGCTAGTAAAAATTTTACAGGCATAATTTACACGGAGATAAAAGCGGCTGTCGAAAATACTAAAACAAGCAATATTATTTTAAATACGACCACAGGGAAAGATTGGCATGTAGGTAACAAGTTGTTCCATCTGTTAACTATCAATTATTCTCTTATTGACCAATAACGCTAACCTTTACTAGATACTTACAGGGTTTTACGGAAAGGGTATATCAATGCAAACGGGTTGCAGAGTGTATCTGGTCTAGAATCTCTGTACAAAATTTCAGCTCAAAAGCATTAACTTTGAAAATGCTTAATATTTTTTTTATTTTGACATCACGGCGCTGCACTGGCGCGCGGCGGCGTGATGTGCGTGTACTAGGCGCACAGACACACTACAGATAATGGATAATGACCCTCGTAGTGCGGTGACACGTTTGTTATGATTTCAATTTAATAAACTATCGAAATAAAAAAATATTAAGCATTTTCAAAGTTACTGCTTTTGAGCTGAAATTTTGTACAGAGATTCTAGACCAGATACACTCATCAACCCGTTTGTATTGATATGTATATCCTTTCCGTAACAGGATGTGTCCCTGTATACAGGATGACATTGAAAACTTCACACAATCAGACGTACTGCAGCGTACCATCCGCACTAGGTTGATATCCCGACGAGTCGTACTCAGAGCTTCTCCTCCACTTTTATTATGCGCAAAGCCAATGTGTGGAACTCTCTGCAGCGCCGATCTGTGTTCGCTCCCACATTTAATCCGTCTGCCTTCAAATCAAGAGTGAACAGGCATCTTCTGGGCACGCTTGTTTCATCATAGACCTCATCTATCGCTTTCCATCAGGCGTGATCGGGGTCAAGAGCGCGCCCATTTATCAATAAAAAAAAAACTTGTGACAAATCAAAATAGGAGGTACAGTAACTGTTACATAATCATAATAAATTGTCGTTTCCCTAATCTAAATTCTTGAAAAAATTGTGTAAATATCGTCTTACATAGTCCAAACCACAGATATAGGTACACCTAGATTACGCAAGACCACCTACTTCGCGTGCCAAAAATCGCACCAGATTACGATCGAAAATCATAAGCCGCCACTTTCGGGCTCAGTCCTGCGTACTGCTGGCTGGGTGAGCGTGAGCGAGAGAGCGCGAGCTTGTGATGTCAGAGTAGGTAGTCAAAAAGTGGCACGCTTAGTTTTCATACAGTTCGTGATACTTGCGTTATCTAGGTATATCTATATCTGTGGTCCAAACTAAGTTATTGCCTTCAAGTAGACACGAATTATCGTCGTTTCAGCACTTTTTTTTTCCAAAACTATCAAAACAAATAAGAAAGTTAAAGTATCAATTTTAGCGCAAGCCCAATTAGCAATCCATTCATCGCCGAGTTCAAATCATGAAGCAAGATGGCAACGTGTTGAACTAGCGGTATTTTATTTACTTAATTTTGACCGTTTTCACGAAAAAAAAGAGCGCGCAACGAGCGACGTTGCAAATCGCTCACTTACGCGCACGTAGGTATGCGTTTCCCTTTCCTTAATAACATGCTCTAAATTTGCTTTATAGCACGCTGAAATCTATTCAATTTCATCCTGTATAGTTAAGCTACGGTATCTTAGAAGGCCGTTATGAATATCTGTCATTTTCACCAGTATTTGCCATTAAGTTGCCAAAAAACGCTTACCCCATTCCTAATAAACGTATTATATCAGATGAATAGTAACACACCGATTTCTCTCTTTCAGTCGTCAGTAATTTGACATTCGAAAGAAGAAGACAAAGCGTTGTGTAACTATACAGACGCTATACAACGTTTATTAGTAAGGGGTAACCCCCAGTGGCGTGCATTGCATATAGGCATATAAGCAGTGCCTACCTCGATATATCAACATAAGCCTGTCAATTACATTTTAGTGTGTGTGCCCCACAATTAAGAAACTCACTAAATTATCATACCTAACAAAAAACAAAATCTTCATACAAACACGCGCGGCAGTAGGCAGTCGCCGGATGGCCTACTCGGCTCCCGTACTATTCGCACATTGTCATTGGTCTTTACTCGATTAAAAATACGTACGTCTCACGCGTAATACCATGACGTTCGACCTTCGCAATTTATCACCCTTAAGTTGGCATGCCTACTCAAATAACCACACTTTTGACCTCACTTTTTTTCTGATTAGTGACCGCGTTTGTCTAGACTAGACCCGTCCTAGTGCCTACCTATTCTGAAAACCAATGCACGCCACAGGGGTTAGTATTTGGACAGTCGTTATTGTGAGACCGTTTAACGCTTTCTTAGGTCACCAAAGTTTTATTACCTACTCACCATAAACCCGCTCCCAAATTGTGTAACACACTTTCAATCTCAATCTGAATCACTTTGAATTATGCTAATCCATTGCTTCATATGTTCGAAAAAAATTGTCTGCTCAACAACGTACCTACCTAAATAACGCAGTGAATGTTGTTGAACTGTCAAAATGAAAGTCATTGGTCACCACGCAGCTTTCTCGTCCCGCCAAGCAAAAACAAAACACGATCTTCAAATTTAAAAAAAGAACACTCCCATTTAATTCCCATCCCTAATTGCGTAACAAATCACAAAGCAGTATCGATTTTCCGCGACCTACCCTAAAATCGATCGGACAAAAATCTAATTACAGGCAGGCGTAAATTTGGAGCGTCGCCCTATTGATTATAATCGACCTTGGGGAAAAAAAAATTAAGTCAAAGACTGACCCAATTTGCTCTCCCCTGGCGTTCATTGCCAAGTTTACATTGAAAGAACCGTTCGGCCATTAAGTAGGGTATAAAAGCAGACGCTTAGTTGAGAAAAAGCTCTTTAATGAGGAAGATGGGGCGTTTAAGAAATGTGCCGCGGATGTGCGGAGTTGGTGCTTGATGTTTTTTCTGATTTAAATATGTTAATCTTGTTTGAGATGGGGATTAGGATTTATTGTAATCTATATCGGTATGGTTATGATGGAATCTGTCGTTGGTATTCATAAAGACGTGAGTGAATTGATGTATTTTATACAAACGGTGCTAAATTCGTATATAGGAGTTAACATAGTTTGTTATTGTCTTTATCGTTTGTTTTCTGAAATATGCAGGAATTGCTAGATAAGTATAGTTATATTGCAGTATTTCAATGTATTCACATAATATTCTGTAACACGAATAGTTCTATAAAACATCACGCGCCCTTTAAAATCAGTTAAGTTTTTGCTCCACATTTATATTCAGTGGAACGCTCAAGACTGCTCGGTCGCAGTATAATTAATAAAAAAGAATTAAAAAGGAGTTCGAATCAACGGTCGCGTGCCCCGGAGGCCAACGTCCTTTAGACAAGATCGCCCCCTCTACCTCCGTCCCTTTCTAATTAACCGTTTAATCCATAAAGCTGTCCCTTTCAGCCCCGGGGATGTTAATATCGTGTTACTTAATATCCCACTGGGACACCGCTCGGATAATAATTTCCAGAATATTATTGCTCCCGTAATACGTCAAAGAATTTTTCTTTTGTTTCCACGAAAATGCTCGACTCCAAATGATTCAAAGGAGCCGTTGACGTGGAAACCGACCGCTATCTTCACTGATTTCAGTCCGCTCCGCTAAATACGTAATATATTTTTTATGTACGTCTGAATCGAGTTTCTTTTTTGATATACGACAAACCGTATCCGATATCGGAGCCGTGAGTTAGCAATAAAAGTAAAGCATGTCGAAAAATATCGTTAAGTAGCACACGCCCGCCCCTTAATATCTTCCACGCGGCCGCACCCGGCGCGCCGTATCGGGGAATTTTCATCTGAATATTTTCCTTTCTCATTGTCGTTATCTGAAAAATATGTTTTTCGTACGGTCGCAATCTCCCCGCGCCCCCCTGCCCCCGGCGCCACACTTCCAAAAAGACGCAACTCGCACACACTGAACACTCCAAATTCGAGTGTGTCTCTCTGAATTCAACGTTGGCATTCTTTTCCGCGCGTCCGATGTCACGTTGCTCTTGGATGTAAAAGAAAAATAGTTGGTGCGTCACCTCGAGAATGAAATCCTTTCGCGAAGGTGTTAGAGTAGGTATTTGTTTGGCGTGTGTCGTGCGGACGCGCCGGGTGGTAGGCGGCGGCACCGGAAGCGCGGGGGAGGGTGGGGGGCAAATGGACGGAAGAGAAGCAAGGCAAATAACTTCGCCCTTCTGTACACATGTATAGGAGGCTCGGAGGGCGCACAAAAATGCTCGCAGCGCCGTTTCCAAGTTCCACAATGAAACGTTGAGTATTTTTGTCATTTGTCGTCACAAAATCTCTCGTCTAAAGAAAAATTCGCGTTGAAATGTTTTTGCCGTTCTCAAGTTATGAGATATGTCGGAGTTACTGCATATGAAAGTTTTAATATTGTCGCAGAGAATGGTGCAGATGATAACGCTGGAGCAGTTCTTAAACTGTGAGGGAATTAAAATGTGAAACAAGTAGCAAATTGTAATGTTTATGAGACATCTCAAATTAATTTGTCATCAATGAGCTAATTTTGTTTTGTTCAATCGTCCGCCATTGATCTCTGAATCTATAGTTGGTAAGGGTGACGGGTTAGTAAACTAAAGCTATAAATACGAGACAATTTGCAGTTTCTATACCTCAATCTTCACAAATCTGACTATACAGGGTGAAATTAAATTCATGGGCACCCTTTTAAGGGGTCATTGTACTCATCATTATGAACAACTTTTACTATGGGACTAAACCTAAAATCGCGAAAAAAAATCAGCTGTTCTTTGCATTTATGTTCACATAATTCGTCAAAATGTAGGGAAGAGCCGATTTTTGTATTCGCTATTTCAGTTTTGGTCCCATAGTAAAAGTTGTTCATAATGATGATTACAATGACCCCTTAAAAGGATGCCCATGAATTCAATTTCACCCTGTATAGCTTCCAATTATGAAGCTCTTTTTTTGTCTTAGATGAGATGTTCCTTTTCCAACACATAAACGTTACAACACGCTTGTAATACCCAAAGCGTTAGATAGAGGCTTACCTATAGTTAACCCATATTTCGCAAATTATGTTTTAGTCCCATGTAATAGTGGGCAAGCTTATTGCCGTCAACCGGGCACAAATCCAGATTCCAACCTGCTTATGAGAAATTTCCATTGTTCCTTTTCCTTCATCTTCTTAGTTGAAACTTCCATATGAAAATCAATTTGGAGTCCCACCATAAATCCAAACAACTCAATTGTGACCAAAATCTATGTCCATACATCCGTCTATACAATTTATAACTTAATGATCTCGAATCGATTCCATTGTAGCGCTAGCCCTATTTAAATAAAGTATTGTATCGCCATTGTTACAGCAATTGAGAGGGCTATTATTATCGCTATTAAATACTTACAAAATAGGTTTGCATGTACTGCAGTAATTTGTTAACGGGAACCATTTCCTTTCGCTGCTTGTTGTTGCTAGGCTTGAAGTTTTGGTGTATATGTTTTCGTTGATTTGAAGGTAGTTTTAGAAACTGTTGATTTACTGGGGAATGTCAGAAATAATGTCCAGCACCCTAATTGCCTAACACACTATCAATCGGAATCTGAATCATTTTGAAGCAAATTGCTAATCCATTGTTTCATAAGTTCGAAAAATTTATCTGATCAACACGTAAATAACGCAAAGAATGTTGTTGAACTGTCACAATGAAACGGATTCCAATTGATAATGTGTTACGTAATTGCCCCGCAGCAAGAACATTATCATTATGAACATTTGTATTGGTTAATATTTTTTGGTTGATTTGAATGTAGTTTTGAAAACTGTTGATTTACATGAGAATGTAAAAGACAATGTCTAGGAATAAAATTATCATTATGAAGATGATGAAGCTTGAGTTCCGCTTTGTTTTGTAAAAAGGAATGATCCTAATAGTGATAATATAAGTGAAATCGTAGTAGAATCACTAGAATCGATGAAAGGTGGTGAATTTGATTGGGCAAGTAGGTACTTGGTGCTGCACATGAATATAAATCTTAAATTATGATTGAGTTAAAATAAACAGCTGATTTTTTATTAAAATATTCAGTTAATATTATGCTAACAATCTTAAAATAATAATATGTACAAGTATATAAAAAGGGAGGGAAAATAATCAAAGGGCATCAAAAAATTCGTCCGCATCACTGTCAACGGGAAACGTGCCCAAAAGGCTGGCAGCATTGCCACGTTGTATGGCAATGCTGATTCTTTGGCCAAAAAATAGGCCAGCCCTCTGGTCACGTGATGAGTCGACCAACCGCTTGGCGATGTCTCGGAATACTAAGTGGGCACTCGGGCCCCATGGCCCTAGTGTTTCAACCCCAAACGGCTCAAATAAGTAAGTTCCAAAGAGATTGGAGTATTTGCGCCGTTTGAGGTTTTCCGCACCTGCAGCAGCCGCCCCAGCACAGCTTACCGTGCTTGGAAGATGGGATGGCGCAAGGGTGTCGACACACGTTGCATCCCACACCAAGGGCCTACCTACCTTCCAAGGCATTATGGTCATCCCGTCTGGTCTCTTACCATCGTCGCGTGCCAAACCATTGGGTTCTAAAACAGCTGGCACCCCAGCGGTGACAAGAGCACGACGGATGATGTCATTGATGCTGGCATGCCGTGCTATCCGGCCTGCGCTTTTACTGCAGGATAAGCCATGGTGTCCGAGGCAGTCGACACCTTCACCGCATTGGCAGCGATGCGGAGCCACGCAAGGGGCGCCCAGACGCAAACAAGTAGCGAGCCGGAAGGTGGTGTCACCCAGCAATGTGCCTATGTTGGGTGACGGTAGTGCCTGAAGCCAGAGACCCGACTCCCACTCACCCACAGCCAGTAGGCGGGCACGCTCAGCAGTATTGGTGGACGTATTAATAAGATTATTCCGTACCAACCTGCAGAGCGGCTCATCCCACTGCCTCTGGGAAGATAGGTTCGCGGGCCGATCTGTATCCGGGCAAGCCATTTTCCAGGCGTTCTCCGCGTCGGCCAAGCACGGCACTTCAGAGTCAACCAGGGAGGGGGCTAAAATCTTCCCGGTCAACTTTTCGGTGCTGTGGACAGAGGACAGGAACGCCGGTAAGCTAATACTGGTAATTTTGCGGACGCCGAGGCCACCAAAGCGGATGGGTAGTGTGGCTTGCAGCCACGCTCGGTCGTCCAAGGCCACATTTAGAATTGATGTTAATGTGCTGCGAATAATTTGGTCAATTTTGTCCAAGAGGTTTGCCTGCTTCCATAAAGGGGAAGAGCGTAGAAAATATATAAAATTTGGGCCAAAACAACAGTATCTAATTAGGGTGAATGCCGAATGTAGATTAATTTTGGAGAGTCTGTCCGAAATGTCGTTGAACTTTTTAATTTTTTCTTCGATGAAAGGAGGAAAACTATCTTCCAAAATTGGGGAACCTAGGAGGTGCAGTGAGCTTTTTTCTAAAATTTTTATTTGTGGGGCTATTGCATTAAATTTCTCTAGGGTCAATTGTCTGTCGGTAATGTCAGAAAGGTAAATTTCGCATTTTGAGGGGTTAAGGTCCAAGCCAATAGATTTAAATTCCTGTTTGAGAAGTTGTAGGTCATTCAAAACGGTGTCTACATCACCTCCTAGCGTTCCATCATCTAGGTACCACACGTTGAATTTTGAATTTAGTTTCTGGATGATTGGATGAATAGCCAAGCTGAAAATGACAGACCCGAGAGGGTCACCTTGTTGGCATCCTACAGCAGATTCCAAAACATTGTCCTTATATAGTAATTTGGAAGGGTGTCTGTAACACTGCCACATGAAACCATAAATTTCGGGTAATTCTTTTTTGACTTCAGCCAACAAAGTGTCCCTGTTTACAGAATTAATAGGATAAAGCAGAATTTAATATAGATATTCATAATTTCCATTATGACGAAAAAGTCGTTGGCTGTGTTACGTTTAAACGTGCATGAACATTAATATTTAGTATAGCTATTGAATATCTAGAAGTCGGTCTTGTAACAAAATTATGGCTACAAAAAAGTGATTGACCCACTTAAGACTTGTACTTATTTACTCGGCTTCTGAGGTAAAACTTACATAAAAAGGAAACAACATTACCTATTGGTACGAGTATTACTGCATTAACTTGAAAATTAAATCCTTGCTTAATATCGCATTGAAATTCCCTTTGTGGTCGCAAAATTCTTTGCCAAGTCGAAAATCAAAGCATCCAAATAGCAAAAGTTGGGTGCCCTTTGAGCAGTCCCGTTATTATTTTCTGAAGAACCTCTTTTATGTAAAAGAACGCTTCAGAAAGCGAGGGTGGTAAAGGGAAAAATATGACGGAGAGTAGTGGTGTTGCCTTCCCTTTCTGGCTTAGCGAGCTAGAGTGGGATATAGATGAGTCGAGTGGCTTTCGTGTTAAGAGTCTCCATACACGAGCTCTCGTTACGTCATAGCCCGGGGCCCGAGACGCCGTGTGGGAGGCATTTTGACAAGTATTTTATGAAAAATGTAACCGCCTTTGTGACAATGCTTGAAGCTTTTTAAGCAATGCGCCTGTTGTCAACTCTAATGAGATGAGAGTTGCCACCGGATACAAAACTTGTGGACACAGGACCCTTACAGAAACTTTTGGTACAGGCAGCCAGATCACAGGTATACACTCAGAAAAAGATCAAGTGAATGCAAAGGTAGGGAAAAGTTGTTGTTGCAAACAAATTAAATATATCGAAACTGTCCACCGTTACTCCAGTAAAGATGATTTTTTCCCATTAAACATTGTGCCCTGTTTAATGGACATAAGCACCCTAATTGCGTAACACACAATCAATCTCAATATGAATAGTTTTAAAGGATATTGCTAATTCATTGCTTATGTTCGAAAAATTTGGTAGCTTAACAACGTAAATAACGCATTGAATGTTGCTGAACTGTCAAAATGAAAGTCATTGCTACTGATATTGTGTTACGCAATTACCCCGCTGGGCACAAGTTCTGGGCAAATATCAAATCTGCCCGGGCAACGGTAACTTTGCCCACCTTGTCTCTAACGCCCGTAAAATTCTATGTATGTCATACTTATGTCGCTAAATCCACAAGCATATCTAAGCCAGTATTTACAAGGCAGCTTAAAGACAGTTAAGCATGTATTTATGAATACTTCTAAGGATTATGAGTATTTATGAATCAGTTTATAACCAATTGGGAGTATCTATGGCGTATGGAGAGCCGTGGTGGCGCAGTGGTACCTAACGGCCGCGACTTACAAGTTGTAGGTCGTAGGTTCGAACCCAGACAGGTGCTTTACTTTGTGTGAATTATTTCATCACCACTGCTCTCAAAAACGGTGAAGGAAAACATCGTGAGGAAGCCGGCATGTCCTAGAACCAAAAATTCGAAGACATGTGACATCTACCAACCCGCACTGGGCCCGCGTGGTAGATCATGGCCCACTCCCTCGCACAGAGAGGAGGCCTGTGTCCCAGCAGTGGGAACATTATAGGCTGATTATGTATGTTATGTATGGCGTATAAAATAACAATGTTGCAGGGTTAAGTGCAATGGTATTGTGTCCGCGTATGCTATGACATGATTTGGAGGATATTTGCGATAAGTACTGTATTTTACTTGAAGATTGTGTAGTAAATGACGAAGCTTATAAAGCCTATTTAATTTTATGCTTAGTCAAAACACGTGTCAGTTTTTTTTAATATTTTTATCGACTCATGAGATTTTGCAGCTGTTTTACTGATCAGAGGGGCAATTCTCGTAATTTTAAGAACGTTCACAGTCTGATCTCAGTCTTAATCTGTAAAAAAATACTTGTAATTTTTTCTCTACATTTTGACATTTGTTTGTCGCCGAGATGAGACTGCGACTACATTTAGAACGTTTTAAATTACGAGAATTTGGCCTCTGATCTGTTTCAGTCTGTCAAAAATACCTCTAATTTCCCTACATTTTTGACAACTTTTTGACATTGATTGTCGCTGAGATGAGATTGCGACTAGTTTTTGAAAGTTTTTAGTTACGGGAATAGGTCTTCAGATATTTGACGGGGCTGAAAACTTAAACCCTGACTTAGTGGCAATAAAGGTCTCTTTACATTATTACACATTTTTTATGTTCCTCGTACAACTCTCCTGTCGAAGGTGTGCTGGAAGATTTTTTTTTGTTGAAATAAGCAGCTGGTAACGTTGAAAGAAAATATCGTGGTGAGGTTGTTCTAGAACCAAAAAATTCGAAGACTTGTGACAGCTACCAAGACGCACTGGGCCCCGCGTGCTGAATTACAGCCGGGTCCCTCTCATAGAGAGGAGGCCTTTGTCCCAGCAGTGGGAACATTATAGGCTGATTCATTAAGCAGTACCTTTGTGCTGTTTATGTATCTTTCTTCATTAAATATCATTAGTATTCATTATGATTCTTGATTTTAGCACGTTTATTTTCCGATCGGAACGATCCAAAAAAGAAAGTATTACAAATACTTAATCTTAATCATTATGTTGAACGAACGCCTGTAATCATTCACTCCTTTAAATCAGTTCAATGTTGAAGAATCGCCCAATAAACCCAGCAATTGCTTGTTTACGATTAATTTTGTTAATCCAATATATTTGCGCTGATATTATAAGTATCTATATATAGAGCAAAGAAGTCTGTTGACGTATGGAAGCAATAACAGCGATAATAAACTCCGGAGGAACGAATGTTTTCCTCCGTGGATTGTAGCAACGTGGACAAGAGTTCATTAAAATATTTTTAGAAAAGATTTCAAGTTTCCGTGAAAATAATTCTATGTATACTCAAAGTTTATTTCAACTATGTTATCTTCCACAGCTATATCTTCGAGGTTTCCTGAAATAAGGGACTTTTAATGTGTATTTTGCCACTACTTTTCCCCATCATCGTAATTTGATTAGGTACAGTAAAAGTATTTAGTAATACAATTTTTTAATCTGTATGTATATAGAACCTGGGAATATGGTTTTCTCAATATAAAGTTACGTTGTTAAAAAAAACTGGAAACAAGCCCAAAAACCTAACAAAAAACCACGTTCCCATGGCCACTCTCGTACTTTTGGCTAAAGTAAACAGCATTCCCTATCCATCCTTACCATATTCCGCGACTTTACTCTCAGAATATTACGCGCGTCTCCCTCATTACCAACCAAATCATTACTGGGTGAAATCGTATGGAATCACAGAGGGATTGTTCACACCCCCATTCGAAAAACAACCCTAACTTCAGTAGGTAGAGTTCAATTTTCCATGGCTATGGTACTAAATTATGATCCACGGTGATATGTCATCCGCGCAGTATGAAAAATATGAGATGTATTGAAAATGAAATCTCTTCGATATTCGCTAAGAGGTTTTTAATATCACTTCGGAACATAAAAAGTTTCGTTTGTTATTTATTTTTATTCGAATGCTGGCTCTGATTGAGGGAGGATTGTTAGAGAGGAATGTAAATGGGATTTGTCAGAATGGGTCATTAAGTGCTGTTATTTCATGGGAGCAGTGGTGGGTCAGTGGTCCCGAACTGAGTTGTAGATCGTCAGTTTGAACCCAGCAGGCACTTAGTGTATTTAATTTTATCACAACTGTTCTCAAAACGGCGAAGGAAAACGTCGTGAGAAACCATGCATGTCCTAGAACTAAAAAAAAAATTATTACACTAACCCACACTGGGCCGAGTTGTGGATTATGGCCCACTCCCACTCACAGAGAGAAGGCCTGTGTCCCAGCAGTGGGAACATTATAGACTGATTATGCTACTCTTTTGCTGCAACGGCTATCAGTCCCGATGACTACGGTCTACGATTTGATGAAGGGTACCTTGTTCATGAGATATGTCCCCCAGTAGTGGTAGATCTTCATCCCGAAGTACCTAATAAGAGGCTGTCCATTTATTACGTAAGACGTTCATTTAAGGGGAAGAGGTCCAAACAAGTCTTCTTTTTTTTACATGGGGGTGGAAGGGGTCTAGACTATTCTTACGAAAGATCACAATAGTAAGCAAAATTATGTTTTATAAATTTTTGCTACTTTTTCTTTGCAATTTTGATAGATCTTACGTAATATTCAAAGGGAGGGAGGGGGTTCATTCGGGTATTTTTTTTTTTTTACGTATGGGAGGGGGTGTCAGAAATTGGTTGAAATTGTCTTACGTAATAAATGAACAGCTGTCCTCTCAGACACCATCTTAAAGATGATGTCTGAGAGGACATGAAAGATACAGGGCCTACCTATCATTGTAGTGAAGTAGAAGTGAAATATTATATAATGGTTCAATGGAGTCCAGTTTTACCTGAGACAGAGGTGTAGCGGTATCTACAACGCCACATGCTAACTAAGCATCATACTGACGTCACGCAAAATCCTGCATCTCGCAAGCAGAGTTTACCGCGCAACTAGCATATAAACCACGGCCCGACCCATGTCGGGCCGTGGTTTATATGCTATCATTGGGCAGTTGCCCGACAGACACAACACCCGTCTTGTCGGAGGATCCTCCCTATTCTATGGAAGATGAGTGAACTTTACACCCTGTTCTTCATACCGCTATAAAGGCCAGTCATATATATTGGCAGCTGGATGTATTTGTTAATAGAGCATTTAGTTGATTACGCTCAAGGAAATTTTAGTTCTTTCGTTTTACTAAGGATTTCCATATCTCTACGCAATCTAGGTCTTAAAAATCATTCAACTAAAATTTTTCAGAAAATCTAAACAAAAATCAAAGCTGAAGATGTGCTTACATTGTATAAAACTATCCTGAAAACATACACGTTCCCTAATCCCTTACGATCGAAACATTTATAGCATCCACCTTCCTACTATAGGTACGTATGCGACCCCATATACGCCAATAGTAGCAAAGATGAGTATATCACGATTTTTCTTAACGTAACCCGCCTACATACGTCACCCCCTCTTTCCTGCCCCGTTTCACACATTCTTGTTAAATATATACCAAAAAAACAAAAGGTTATAACCACCATTGTCTGTTACTCAAAATTGTACTTTGTCTTGTTGTATGTAAACTTCTAATTTTAGTGTCTTGTATTTGGTAGTTAAGATATTCTCCCGTGGAGATAATTTCGTGAGATCGGCTGTCGATATGCCCCAAGATTTTTACGATTCGTCGTAAATTTTTGTTAGTATCGTATTCCTACGGTCACGTTTGTTTACAACTTGCGTAAGCTTGTGGGATACGAATGGTGACTTATGGATAATGGAGGCCATTGTAGTTTTTCGAGCGGAGAAAATTAAGCGCTGTGATGTGTTGTGTCCGGATAAAGCCTGTTGTTATTGTTGACGATGGTTCACCATGACTTGGGTAATGTTACATGGGGGCCAATAGACGGTAACTGTTGCTAGTTTATCCTTATGGAATCCATATCGTCGCAATACACGTGGCTGTCATTACTATTTCAGACTGGTTTCAACTTTGCGTTGTCTGGTATTCCAATGACCAAAAGGCCAATTCTCGTAGTTTAAAACGTTAAAAATTTCGTTGCAGTCTCATCTCGGCGACAAACAAATGTCAAAAACTTGTCAGAATGTAGGGAAAGATTTAGACCACAGCCCAGTTACTGGGTAATATGATACCCCTTCGACCGGTTGTCAGACTTTTTCGATAATCTGTCAAAAATACCTCTAATTTCCCTACATTTTTGACAAGTTTTTGACATTGATTGTCGCTGAGATGAGTAACGACTAGATTTTGAACGTTTTAAATTACGAGAATTAGCCTCTAGATGTTCTTATACATTTTAGATTTAAAATACCTTTAGCAATAACCTTTCCCTCCAAACTTAAACCTCTGATACACCGATAATAACCATAAAAATACTTTTTGGACAACGATATCTCAGATCACAAGTCGAAAATTTAAGATGGTGGCCAAAAAAGTTTATTTATAACGGTTAATTGATGTCTCGCATACAAGCTGCCGATAAACTGCCATGTTTTTACCATTATTGATGATCATTAACTCTCAAATTGCTATTTAGCATCGTTAATAAGTATGGCCGACTAAATTAACGCAGTTAAGCGTTCGGTTACTTCGCTTGGGCGGAGAAATTTCACTTTTATTGCAGCTAGCTTTAGCTTGCGGTGGTACCCTCTACGTGTTTGAGTTACGATATTTTGTGCTACATATTTTGTAGAACTCAAAGGTTTATCTCAAAATTAATATTTCATAGAAGAAAATGATTAATGAGAAAGTCGTTTCTTTAAAATTCAGGCATTTATCACACTCAGACTTAATATTATAAAGGCGAAAGTTTGTGAGTGTGTGTGTTTATATGTTTGTTACTTCTTCACGCTCAAGTGGCGGGACCAATTTTGATTAAATTTTGTATGGAGGTAGCTTACACCCTGGATTAACATATAGGCTACTTTTTATCCCGATATACCCACGGGATTGACATTTACGCGGGTGAAACCGCGGGGCGCAGCTAGTTATAATATAAATAAAAAAGTCTTTATTACCTTAACATGAATCTTATCATGAAAACCTATCTTTAAAAAAACTTTTTAAAGATAGGTTTTCTTTATATTTGGTTAAGGCGTTTGGGTACCTATATAGGTTTACGTTTGGATATAGGCTTACGTTTTCCGTTGTCTTTACCGCCATTTTTTTTTATCTCGTCTGCCCAAAGTTCTCATTTATTGGTCCATCGTTATATTTGGAAAGAATTTAAATTCGTTTTTTTTTTGGAGTAGGTACTTACTACGTTCAGATAGACACTAATTTTTTATTATATTTTATATTATGAGCCAGTTAGGATGCAAGCATTTCGGCGCAGGAACAATGTTGTAAACATTGTCAAATTAGCCAGGAATTTGATTCTTACGGTGTTATCACAGCCAAAGTTACTCCAATGCCAAGGTAGACAGAGATAACAACCATTTTAGTATTCATGCTAAATGTTGTCATGTTGGTTCTCCTAACGAGTTTCGATGGGACTTCAGTTTATTTCATATCAACCATCTACTATAATCTACATGCACTATCACGCATAAATAACTCCTGTCATATAAGGAGTCAAGGACTCAATAATTTACAAAAAGATTATATTTATCGATCATAACCGCACCAGTTATTTTTATAGTTACCGTGAATCGCTCCCGAGGAAGTTATAAATCGAGAAAACGTTCAGAAATGTGGTAAAAGAGCTTTATGGACAAATAGCTGATGACTCAATTTGTAGGTGGGTATAATAATATTAAAACGTAAGGTGTAATCAAGTTTTGAATGGAGAGGACAGATGAAATAAATGATGATGATATGTACAAACGTATAAAAAGACCTAATCAAAAAGTCACTGTTTTTAATTATTTATTTATTTATAACCAACTTTTATGTACAGTTTGCACCACGCATACTATTTATCGGTCAATACTAGTAATTGCACATACAAACATAAAATTAGGTTAAATAACGTAACACTAGACAAGAAAAAATTAAATTGAAAACAAAATTAAACAAAATTAGACAAAATTAGATAAAATTAGACAAAATTAGATAGAATTGAGATAACATTGGAATAACATTATTAATAACAAGATACAATTTAAATTATTTACTCCAAGGAGATTTACTAGGAGTCATAAACTTTTTATGACTTTGTACTTTCATTAGATGACTTATTTTTTGACATTAATGAGGTTCCATTAAGACTAGTTTAGCTAGTACATTTTAGGATATTTCAAATTAAAAAGTATAATGGTCAAGTATAAAAATAAGTAAAAGGAAGGTAAACTATAAGGGAAAATAGCATAAGTATTTGAAAATGTAGTTGCCCAAAAACTTGAGGGGCAAATTCTCGTATTTTTAATTAAGAATATTCACAGTCTGATCTAAGTCTCAATCTGTCAAAAATACCTCTACTTTCAATACATTTTTGACATTGATTGTCGCTGAGATGAGATTGCGACTACATTTTGAACGTTTTTAATTACGGGTATTGGCTTTGGAATCTATTTTGTGTAGTTCAAACCTAGATAGGTACTACATAACCACAACGGTTGCCATATTGTTTTATTAGAAACCTACACACTACAACCTCAAGTTCTGAGGTGAGCTGCACGATTTTTGACAAATGCGTGCACTGACTGGACAGGTCCGCTCAATCTGTGTGGTTCTTTCCTTAAAAGACTATTTCAGACACCAATCTACATGGTCTTCATATGATCCGACCAAGATTTTGTCTGGACTTTAAAAGAGACTGTGACCTCTGAGTTTCTTTCAGCCTTTCTTCTCAGAGTAGTCAGATAGGAAACGCCGACCTAATCTAGCTTAAAAAAAATATGATTGACGTGTAAAAGTGTTTGTACAAACCTACTTACAGAAAATAAGTAATTTATCATTACAATTATTAAAATTATGTTCGAAAACAAAGACATTAAGTAACTTCTAAAAATAAAACCACGATTTCTCTAAAGGGCTGTCACATTTATAAACTTGAACTTTGAATGCCGCGACCCCATTAGCTTTATAGCTGATAAAACAGCTTATTATTCAGTTAAATATTACTAGTCAGTTAAATAAATAGCTAACTTGTATTATGAGTTTGTGAGAAAAATTTTTGTACACTTAATGTATGAAGCTATGCGTTTTTGTTGCGATTTATAGCAGTATTTAAAAAAAAATATTGCTGAATGGGCCCGCTCTTGACCTCGATCACGCCTGATGGAAAGCGATGGATGAGGAGGCTTTAAAACTCACATTAAACGTACACTTTGTAAACAAGCATACTATAAATTAGAAGATTATATCCGAGATAAGAACGCTTGGAAACATGCTGGTCCTGCTCCATAGGACAATCTACAGTCTAGACAAAATCAAACTGGTTGCTAATTTAATTGTAAATTTTTTTATTCTTTTTTTTACATTTATTACTCATACCCTGACTTATTACTTGTATTTTGTTTTTTAATTAAAATCGTTTTGCTTGTACCATGTTTGTAAATATGTGAGCACCACGTATCTATCAGATAATTAATTTATATGTCATGGTTTCGTTTTTAATTCTTTTACCTATTGTGGTATAGTAATTTTATTGTAGGTGCACCGTCCTCACATGTTATTATATAATTAATGTACCCATGCAAAATATTGTACCTAAACATTTTAAAAGAGTAACGGTGGAGTTTCTTGCCCGTTCTTCTCCATACGAAAACTACCTTTTGGAATGGGCGACTAGAATCAATTCTATTTTACGATAATTTTTGACGTTCAAAAGTGCCTTTTATGTGCCTATTTGAAATAAATGCTTTGACTTTGGCTTCTTCATGCATCTCAAAAGTAATCGGCTAATGATTATATTTGTATAAGCTTTCAAAACTCAAGATAATAACATAACATATCATAACGCCTTGTTACCCCAAAGGATTAGGCAGAGGTGTCTCACATTTCACCAGTTATGTTTATGGGGCCAGCCTATTACCATCAACCGGGCAAAAATCCAGATTCCGAGCTGCTACTAAGAAATTCCAGGTGGAAAACCCAATAACACCTTGCCCGGCCTGGGAATCGAACCCATGACCGAGCTCAGCAGTTCCGGTTGCTACCCAGATAGGCACTTTACTTTGTATAAATTATTTCATCTCCACTAATACCAGAACGGTGAAGGAAAACATGGAAAGCGTGGTGGCGTGGTGTGTACTTACATGGAAAGCATGTTCTAGAGAACATGCCGGTTTCCTCACGATGTTTTCTTTGAACCTTACATTGGAAGACATGTGACATCTGCCAACCCGCACTAGGCTTGCACTAGGCTAGGATTACGACCTTGCCCTCTTAAAGAGAGGAGGCCTGTGTCCCAGCAGTGGGAACATTATAGTCTGGTTATGCTATGCTTATGCTAAGTTTCCATCGCTTCTCCAAGAAACTTTAAAGACATAATTATTATCGCTTAACATAGTCTAGCATTTGGTGTAGCAAGCAGTGTTGTGTATTTAGCACCTAAGTTGCGCCAACGACTAATAAAAGAGAAACTTTACTAGTAAAATTTGCATTATATCGCCTTCTATGATAATTCTAATGTTCATAAAGGTCATAAACACCGGTCAGTACATAAAGATTTCCCAGGACCTCTTAGGGTCGCATTGACCCAGGTGAAGTCTTTTTACAAACGTTTTCTATTCATTAAAGTCTATTTATAACCTTGCTCGACATATTTAATGACAGCCGTTTTTTGATCTTAACTTTGAAATGTAGATAGTCCTTTTTTTTCATGTTCCTACAAGATCAAATTAAATTAGCTAGCAAACCTTCGCAGACGAGATGAGTATCGATATTTAAACACGATAAAACAAAAAAAATAATAATTTGATGACTTTTCTTGTAGGGTTATCGACCGCAGTTAGTGTAGTCACTTGAAACACCAGTTTTTTTTTTAATATACTTCACAGAAGTACCGATATCAAAACAGGATAGGTAAAACCAAAGAAAACGGATTTTCGCAAGTAACAACACTCGCAGCGGTCGTTGACCCAAAAAAAAACATCAAATATTTTTTTTATTTTTATAACCGACTTTTTTTTTGACCGATTTTTTTATTAACCGACTTCAAAAAAAGAGGCTCTGTATTCGACCCGTATCTATGTATGTATGTATGTTTGTATGTCCGCGATTTTCTCAGTTAGTGCACGCATTTCTCAAAAACTAATGAACCAATTTTGATAATTCTTTTACTAATGTAATCTACATACTTTCAGGAAGGTTTTAGTAAATAATATATTATTAAATTATTCTTATGTACGAAGATATATACATTTAAATGTACTGCATTTCCGGCATTTCTATGCGAATTTTGATAATTCTTCTAGTCGGTGTCTTCAATTCTTCAATACACTAGTGTTAATTGAATTTTTGTGGGGTAGGTACAACTAAAAAGTGAATAAAAACTTTTTTACAAAAAAAAAACAACCGACTTCAAAAACGAAAATGCGGAAATCAACGACACCGACTTCCGAAATTAAAGTTATTTATGATTTTGTAGTGTTTTTTTTTTGAAGTCGGTTGTATCATATTTAGATATCGATAACCAACCACATCTGCAGAGTTCTGCGAGCTAATTTAATTTGTCAATGTAGGTATATGATATTACGTCACAATCATGTTTGTCGTATAAAATTTATAAAAATTCGCTTGTTGTACGTACATATGCTGTCAATTAAAAAGCTTGTTATGACTGTATCCAGTTACTTGCAAGTATTAACAATATTTTTACTTGGGTGGACTGCAATGGCCTTTTTGTCGTTGCAACTTAATAAGGGCAAAGAATTATATGTACGCATAATAAATTGGTATTTAACTGTGTAAAAACTTTGAAGGGTGGGTAATAAATGTTTGTGTTATTAGCAGGGTTAAGTTCGTATGCCCCGCGGCGCCGCCCGTTTCTTTGGAGTAAGATATTGACTGCACATTTGCGATGGCGATTATATTTTTTAAATTGTAATTGATTGTTAACAACATTGTAAATAACAGTTGCTGTGTTTTTGCAAATTAACTTCTGCATTCCACGATTTGGTCGTTAGGTTCCTGTTATGGGTAATTCGCCACAAATATGGTTGAGAGCAGTGGTGGCCAAGTGGTTACGGCCGCGACTTACGAGTTGTAGGTCGTAGGTTCGAACCCAGACAGGCGCTTTACTTTGTGTAAATTATTTCATCACCACTGCTCTCAAAACGGTGAAGGAAAACATCGTGAGGAAACCGGCATGTCCTAGAACCAAAAAATTCGAAGACATGTGACATCTACCAACCCGCACTGGGCCCGCGTGGTGGATTACGGCCCATTCCCTCTCACAGAGAGGAGGCCTGTGTCCCAGCAGTGGGAACATTATAGGCTGATTATGTGTATGTGTATGGTTGAAGATAATTTCGGAATCGGCTCTTTGGATGATTAAAATATTAGTCTGTTTTGATACGTAATTGTATGGTTAAATAGGTCATAGATAAGTTTGTTGTCCTTTACCCCAAACAGTAAACGAATACAAATCTAAAATCACACTATCACACTAATATTACGAGTATAAAGGCGAAAGCTTGTGAGTGCGTGTGTTTATATGTTTGTTACTTCTCCACGCATAAACAGCTGAACGGATTTAGATGAAATTTGGCACACAGATAGTTTATAACCAGGATTAACACATAGGCTACTTTTTATCCCAATATTCCCATGGAATCGACACTTAAGCGGGTGAAACCGCGGGGCGCAGTATAATTATAATAATTATTATAAAGAGAAAACATTTGATTTTTTGTATGTTTGTTTGTTACACTTTCAAGCTAAAACGTCTGAACTGATTTGGATGAAATTTGGCATGTGGGTAGACCATAAACTAGGACATAGGGTGCTTGTTTAGGTACGCGGGGCGCAGCTAGAAAAAATATAATTTTATTGTGGCTTACATTAGATTAGATTGCTAAAGCTTGTAAAACCTCTTTTAAAATTTCCTTAGGTACACCATAAGTACATATCACAGGATAGAATAGATAGATACCTACTTATCCGTATATTTCCTTCGAAGGTATTAACGTAAGAATAAGAAAAATACCTTGAAGGGTGTGAAGCCCCGCCCTCACGTTACGTTGACATGTGGGGCCACCCTTTCTTTCATTCGTGGATTTTTTACCAATTTTCCTTTCTTACTCCTTACGAATGTGCCTTAAGTATTCTGAAGGGCGTGGAGACGTTTTGAAGGAATTTATTTAAGTACCTACACGTGAGAGGTAGTGATATAGTTTTGTAGAGATATAGGGGGTGTGACAAACACATGGAGTGAAAGGTATTGTGTGTTCAGGAGTTAATATGCTTGTGTTAAAGACAAAGACTGAATGATTTTTTTCCAGAGCCTTACAATGAACATTGAAGTGGTATTTAGTATCGAATTTTAACATGAAATCTGTATTATTTATGACTTTTTTCACCCATTAAAAATTAGATGATTATGTTCGTGTCGTGTTTATCCTTTTAGAAACCCCTTTATTCCTGGGCCAATTTGAATTGATTTTTATAACTTTTTAGAGTTTGATGTAAAAGGCACTTACGTTCTTTAAGTTATTTTTATATGACCAAAGAATTAAAATAAATGTGAGGCGGCATTTCCATATTTTTAAAAATGGTCGCCTTCTAATCCTAGTCCTAATCTGTCAAAAATGTTATAGGATTTTTGAATTGTCTCTGAGATGAGATTGCCACTACATTTTCAAAGTTTTTGACGAATGGTTTTGGGCTTCTGTTGACAAATGAGCTAGAAAGTGATCTTTTAAAGGTTCCACGTTTTTCTTTATAGGTTGGAGCCCTTATAAAGCACAAAACTAACATAAAATCTACTTAGGCACAAATAAAGACCTAAACTGATTTACCGAAGATGCTATAATGCATTTTATTCGAAATAGAAAATCAGTGGCTGCAAATATTCATTCAATAAACATTTCCGTACTATTTTCTGAACGACGCCATTTTAAATCGATGGAAAAGCCGCGTCGTGTCGGAAATTACGTAAACCTTATTTTATGACAAAATGTTCGGTAAAATGTTTATTTTCGATTCGCAAGCAACAGTGGGAGGTTCGACGGGTTTCCGTTATTTCTATTTAAAGGCTAAAGTTGTAATTGTCTGTTTAGCGTTCAATTATTGAATTGGATGTGCTATTTAACTGTGATGGGATCGACAGCTTGTGTTAAATATAAAACTGCAAGCGTAACTAAATACTTTAAGTGTTTCATTAGCCTTAAATTATTGAGTTATAGATTGCCTCTACTAGCTGGCAATAAATCATAAATTCTGTTAATTTTTTGTACTCATTTGGTGCCCGTCTGGACTCTCCAAAACAGGGTCAAGAGTGGAAAAACACGTGTTTTCATAAACCGTCACATTTTGTTTTATTTTAACTATCAGTGTCGTGTTTGAAATAAGTTTATTCTGCAAAAACACCTTGACCAATATATGACGAAGAAAGTGACGATGAAGTAAGCGATGAAGAAATTTTCTCTTGTATGTGTATACAACGTGTTTTTTTATATTCCATAATTGTAGGGCTAGGTAGGGTAAGGTTGCGATTATTGGACCACTTAACTTTGAGCGGTTATAGCACCTGAAGTATGACATTTAAGGGAATAGTGATTATTAAATTTTATAGGTCTTATACATATGTCCTCGTAGGTGTGTTTTCGGATTTTTTGTTTGAAGCATAAAGGAACAAAACAGAAAAAACTGATCTTGTGATGGTTTCCTTATTTGGACCTCAGTCTCTTTGATTGGACCTCCTAGTTGCTATGATTGGACTTAGGAAATTTTGTCTGTTGGTCCATTCAAGGTGCCCAAGGAAATTGAAATAAAATAAAATGTAATACAAAATTAAACACAGTCTTTATTATTAATAAGAATCACGAAGAATCACAACGTCTTAATTTAAAAATCCATAGTACCACTTTTTACCAGCTAATTGTTTTTCTTTATTAAATCTGTGCTTCAAACCGTTTTTCTCAGCTATTTTGAAAGCCAGACTTCTTACATCACCTGGTGTTATACCATACAAACAGCGTTCCAACTCTGAAATATGCTCGACTATTTTTTTTTTCTATATCGGGTGTGAGATCTCCCGTGGAACCTATTATTTGTTTTTCCCTTTTAGCTTTTAAATTTTTGTCATCCAATCTTCGTTTTAATGTCGCTTTTGGTACACCATATATCCTGCTTGCTCCGTTTAATCCGACCTCTTTTTTACTCAAAGCTAGTAACGCTAATCTCGCACTTCCTTCATTCCAGTCATAATACTGGCCTCGTTTTGCCATGCTAAAACAAAAAAATATATATTAAAACCGAAATTTTAGAAGTTGCCTTCATTGGACCGGTCCAATCAAGGAGCCTTGCACTGGTCCATTGATGGCAATTTGCTGCTATCACAATAAAATATAAATTAAAAAAAAACTATTAATCTTTTGTACCATTTGGTTGGTAAATTAGCTGAATAAATAGATATGTTATGCTACTAGAAATAATCATATTGAAAAACTGAATAAATCTGTACTTACATGGTAAAGTATGTCGCGCAAATATTATATCGGGAGCTCTTAAAACACACCGACGCGCGTTCTTCCCGAACGAAGCTCACGGCGACACTTGCGGTTGAGGGGGTGGGTGCGGGGTCAAATACGCAGCGTTTCGTCATAACGGACAAATATTATTACAATTAGTTTCCGAGAAATCAAAGCGGTCCAATCAAGGCGCTGGTCCAATGGTCGCAACCTTACCCTAATAGGTAATACGGGCCAGTGCCCGCAACTCCACGTCAATGCGCGTATTTTGCGCAGAATTCTAATTCTAGGGTTATATTCTATAAGTAAAAATAACACAAAAAGTCCTAGAATATGTGGTCCAAAAATGAATAGTTTCGAAGATATCATGTATCTAAGTTTCATTGATTAATACGAGTAATGATCATTTTCATTCAAACCAATCATTCATATTTAAAACTAAGAAAACGTGAAGTTGTCATAATTTCACGTAAGGGTGTTTTACATTAAGAATCGTGACTCGAATTATGTATTTTGTATGAAAAACGAAACAAAAAAATATAATTGAAAAATAAAAATTCCTATTAAGCCAGTGGATTCTTTGATATGGTGTTATTCATACAATAGAACTATGGGATTTAAAAAAAAATACCATGTATCCAAACTGTGTCTTTAACTTTTGTAATTGGTTTTAAACAGTTTTAATTAAAGAACCAACATAGAAACAAATAATGCTGTATTTACAAATAATTGTTTGTTACATTTAGTTCTGTATTTTATGTCGCTTCCTGTAATTTCTGTAGTGTATAGGAACGTTTCAAGTCTAAATAAATAAACAAATGACACAGTGATAGATTCTCCTTTAACTTCAATGTTTTGTTTCAATAAGTCCTCATCATCATCATCATTTATTGTCCTGCTCTTATCCCAATTTATTTGCGGTCGGCGCAACACGTTTTTTTCTTCCATACTTCTCTATTTTTCTCGGTAGTCACCCCCTTTCTAACCATGTCATCATTCACGCAGTCCATCTATCTTTTCTTTGGTCTTCCCCTACCAACATTTCGTTTCAATAAGTATCGAGATTTATTTTCACAATGTTGCAATATGTCGCCTTTATCAAAGGACGGATGTGGGAATCAATTCTCTTATACCTATCCCTTTAATTGCATTACCATTTAGCCTCCATGCCAGGTAGGCCTCACAATATAAAGTAACCTTCCAATAAAGACTGTTATACACCGGTAACATCGTGTTTCTTAATGGCTGCGCTTGCACCGCTCCGCTTGACACTATTCCGGCCCACGCGCAACAGATGTACTGCGCCGTGCCCCATTCAAACGACTGGCATAGCAACTCTCTAAAAATAATGTTATTCTAACCTCAAAACTGATGGTTGCTTTGATATTATGGATTGAATACGAAAGTTGACATTTGGAATTTGATTTATGAGAAAAATGTGTCGATAAATATTTTGTGTATTCACTTACAAATACAAGGCGGAGATGACAACAAATTTAACTGCTGCCGTTTTATTTAAATTAACTTTTTATAATAATTTTAATGTAATTCTTAGTCTACATAAAATTCAATCAAATATATCTAATAGTTTCGTCACTACAGCTAGTCAAAGATTGACAAAGCCCATATTCGGCCCATCACTACTATTTAGTTTGTTTGAAAAAATCACTTTTTTATTTCGAGTCTAGGATTTTTTTGAAGATATAGAAAACAGAGAAATGCAGACACAGGTGCACTCACTTTTCCTTCACTCTCATATTCCTCACGGACGGCAATTCGATTCGACCGGAGAGAGGTCAGGCGCCGGACCGGGGGTATCCGGGCTGTTACTGAGAACCCAATAGCTTAAAAGTTAAGTTCAGTTATTAGGTAAACTTAATCGAATGAAAGTAATCACTTAGTAGAGCCATCAGACATGACGTGTCTCATGCCGTGGTGTGACATGAATTTATCACAACACTTGCTTCTCAAAACAAAAGGGCTTGTGACTAAGTAATAACAGCCGCACGGGTCAATCGCTACTCGGGTACTTGGTTAAGCTACGCTTGCCGCTGTTGATTCGTGGATGGGTGACCATCTTTACATACGAAGCCCCCTACCGAGCATCGGAAAGCACGTTAAGCCGTTGGTCCCGACTGTGATTCATGAATCTTTGACAGTCGTTATGGGTCGTCAGGTGGTCTGACAACCAGTCTAAGCAAGGGGTATTGTATAACCCACTGGTTTTGGAGGTCAGATACGCAGTCGCGTCGTGTAAAATACTGGTATTCAGCTGCATCCAGTTAGACTGGAAGCCGACCCCAACATAGTTGGGAAAAGGCTAGGCAGATGATGATGACTTGCATCTCAAAACTATTTAATCAGTTACTCTTTTATATCTCCTAGTGTTGAACAAGCGTATACTTTGTAACTAACATAAATATGTTTATTTTTAAACTCGTATATCAGCTGGGTTCTAGAAAATATTTAACACATCCATTAGGATGTCACCAGTAGCATAAACATGTCTTCCTTTTAGTAAACGGAAGTCTGTAACAACATTATGTGATTTGGACATGGTTATTTGACAGGTCCTTTAGTCCATTAGTGTCATTCTGTAAAGGTCACTTCGAATGTGACATCGAACTTCACTAAAATGATCGCACACAGTTAATTTGTAAACGTAAACTTGTTTCCGAAGTAAATCATCGCGCATTACACCTTGATGCCGTTCGGATTAAATATGAATTTACATGTTTACTGAATCTGATTTTTTTTTCTCTTTCTTTTTTTGTTAGCTGTGTTGTGTTGTTCACACTCTTTCTTTCTTTCTAATCTGTTTTTAGAAGTGATGACTGGTAATTGGCTGTCAGGCTCACACGCTATTTTTTATTCTGTTTGTTTTAGCTGTAAAAGTCATCCATAGTAAATAAATAAATAATAAAAGGTAAGATAAGGTAGACTGGTAGAAAATGCCCAAGGTATTAAGTCCGCGTTTGTACAGTTTTTACTTGTGCATAAACTTTTAATAAATAAAATAAATAATGTTTCTGGATCTACACAGTGGTATTCTGTAAGAAAAATTCTGTTTTTGAGTAAAAAGACATGACATTAGCAACTGAAGAGCGCTCCGTCTCTGAATATCATATTCTCAAATCACCATAATCGTAAATCATCACACTATCAAAAACATCATATTATCAGAATATCATGATCTCAAAACACCACATTCGCGAAACACAACATTCTTATGATACCACATTCAAAGTACAGTCCTCAACATTATAGAATAGACATAAAGTAGAAGAAGAATAATATTTTGATTTAAAAGAGTGTACACTATTATTATAAATTCACTGCCATTAAATAATTGTTTAGATATTTTGAATCATACAATCTTCTGAATCATATAGGGAAGACAATTTACTGCATCACTGTACAATAACGTCGTCAGTTGGAGCACGGGACCCGATCACGGAACCGTAGTCTCCGTGCTTCACCCAGGTGGAGAAACTAGGTGAAGCACGGGTCCGACCCCGAGCTTCTTGCCCGTTCTTCTCCATAGGACCCTACTACGCTTAGGAATGGACAACTAGCTTCATCTTTCTGGCTGACAGACTCCTTGACAATTAAAAAAAAAAGAAAAGTATTGGTTGGTTGGTATTGATTGGTTGTTATTAGATTTTACTAATGCTTTATGTTTGAGTTATGTTAAAAATCTTTCATCATAAGGATAATCGGAATTCGACTCGTATCGCCAATATTTATGTGTGTTTGTCTATGTGCACGTCAGTACCTATTATTTCCGCGATCTTTCTAAAAACTTAGGTGCAAACGCTCCTCGACAAAGCTCAAGTATTTCTAAGCGATTATCACGTACTATGTGGGTGCGTCGCGACTGCCTCCACCGGGCTTATCGTAGTGTTGTGACATTCACACTAATGTTGTCAACTATTAGTGTTGTTACACAATACTAAATAAATCTCTTGTCGTTGGGATAATAAATATCTACGGTTGTTGTTGAGTTTTAGTCTTTAGATAGATAAGGGCCCTATCAGAATACCAGCGCTGCGACATTTATTTTTTAAATGTCGCAGCATCATGCTAAGATATGAGCCTTTTGGCCTCGTATAGGAGTTTCTGTTTCATTTTTCTTTTTGTTACTTTTTTTTTTATATAACTTGTTTTTTTATTTTTTACTGTGTTTAGTTTAGTTTGTGATCTTCCTGTACGACTCGCAATAAATAAATAAATAAAATACTTTTCTTCTTTCTATAAGAATCTATCTGTAAGACTTGAGGGGTTCTGTAGACAGTATTTTCAAGTCACATTTTGCATGAACGAAAAAGTTGCTGTATATTATTTGCTTGGAAACTCAAGGCATATGAAAACATAGGAGTAACTCCCTGTTAAAATTAAAATATTGGGACGTAAAAACAGGTTGAGCTTTTTTCAACCATTTGGAGAAGAATGGAGAAATGGGATGAACATGTTGGATAACCTCTCAATCTCAAAAAATCTTAATGAACGGATAAGAGATGCCTCTCTGATCGTCTCATGTCTGCATACACGGGGTGCCTTAGCACCTTAACATTCACTCGATTCATTTAGGCTATACTACACCTATTGAACAAATCTTACCCCACCACGGACAATTCAAAATACCGGGACACAATTGATTTCCTAACAAGATAAGAAGTACCACTTCACTCTACTTTGAGTATCAGAATCAGATCTAAAAGCCAGCCTGCGCCCGCGACGACAATGAGGCGGTTTCCAACAACATGTTCAACTATTATCGTTATGTGGGTGTGACTGCATCCAACATCAACACGCTTATCTTGTCGCGTTAACACCAACGTTATCTGTTACATAATGTTGATCGTTTTCTTTATGTTTTGGCTTTGTTTGTTGTTATTAGTATGGTACTGCGCTAACGCATACCAACTCTAATATATTGTATATACAGGCTGTAACAAGACCTTTTAGGAAGCCGTCATCTACGCATTCTGAAGGCCAATTCTCGTAATTAAAAACGTTCAAAATCTAGTCGCAGTCTCATCTCGGCGACAAACAAATGTCAAAAGCTTGTCAAAATGTATGGAAATTAGAGGTATTTCTTTGTTTATTAAAACTTTATGCACAAGTAAAAACTGTACAAAGGCGGACTTAATGCCTTGGGCATTTTCTACCAGTCTACCTTAGGGTGATGCAGAGACAATACACAGTAGATGCAATAACAAAAAAATAAAAATAAGAAAAATTTATAACTAAGATATATGAATAGATATAAGAATAAATACATATATACATACATAGGAACAACTATATATATAAACAAAATACTATTTTTGACAGATCGAGACTGAGACCAGACTGTGAATTTTCTTAAAATTACGAGAATTGCCGCTCTGTTATTCTGTACATCAAATTAAGTAACTTTGTGAAAAAATAATTGCTGGGAAACGAGATTAATTTTTTTGTGTGAAAATTCGGCGCTTGCAGCGGTACCTACAGAGATCGTGGGAGCATTTCAAGCTCGAACATTTAAAACTTGTTTTCGTAATAAAAAAAAAAAACATTTTTGCACTGCTCTCAAAACGATGAGGAAAACATCGTAAGAGCGGTATCCATCACATCCGATCCGAATCCGAGAAATGCCTTCGGATTGAAGTCGGATCTTCAATTCGGATTCGGATCGGGTGTATTGCTGAACCGCTCTAAGGAAACTGCCATGTTCTAGGACCAAAAAATCGAAGACATGTGTCATCTACCAACCCGCACTGGGCCCGCGTGGTGGATTACGACACACTCCCTTTTACCAAGAGGAGGCCTGTAAAAAATAACCTACGAACGAGTTTTCATAGACATCACGATGATATGATCAAATCACTTAACCTGAACTCTTCACTTAGACAGTGTTTGTAAACCCAGTAACATTTAAAAAGGTTTGTTTCCAACTATCTAAGTATGTTCTTCGTACAACGGTACAACAGCATTTTGAAACTTCAACACTCAAGCATCATCAAGTGCCTGTTAACACTTGGTATAAGAAGATAATATATTATTATTTGGTACTTATCGCATCAGACATAATGTTTTAAGGTGCGCACTAACACCTATCGCTCGCTAGCACGCCAGATTTTCTAACCGCGCCGCGTTTTCGTTGCGTTCTCACGTGTCCGCGTTTTCTTAGCAAAAGGTTGATTGCATGGTCAAAGCTTCTGTTATTTCAGCTAAGTTTTATTAACTCAGTTCGTAACATAGCTTAATTAAAATCGATAGACGCATTTCATTACCAAGGGGTATCGTATTACCCAGTAACTGGGTTGTGGATGTCAGATAGGCCCGCAGTCGCTCCATGTAAAATATTGGTATTCAGCTGCATCCGGTTAGACTGGAAGCCGACCTTAACATAGTTGGGAAAAGGCTAGGCAGACGATGAGACACATTTCATCACGCCTGTTTTGCCCGAGGGGATAGACAGAGGTTTACCTTCATACTTAGTAGCTACACCCACATTTCGACAGTAACAGGGGGCGAGCCTATTTCCATCAACCGGGCATAAATCTAGACTGTGGGCTGCTTCTGAGAAATTCCTGATAGAAAAATCCGATCCGATAATACTGCTCAGCGTTAGCGCTTGTGAACACAAGACCAACGAGGAAGTCTAGAAAAAAAAGTTTGTTGTGTAACGCTCGCACCCGCGTCTGTCTGGCGTTTGGTGCGCGTAATTAGTACCAGCCTTAACTTCGATAATGTATGGATTTATGAGATGGCATGGCTTACAGAGACTGACAACAACCAGCTAATATCATTTATGAAGAGAAACAAAACAAATAATAGTAAATGTTTACCTGTCAGCCAAAGTAAATATTATTTCATGTTTTATTCGAATAAGGCTCATATTGAGTGCTATGGGAAATTCTCTATTTGATATCTTTAATGTTTTGAAATTCGCAAACAGCGGCAATGTTTACATATATTTATTATGATTAATAAATCATCGTTTTTATTGACTGAAGTGCTTATGAAAATTAAGATTAAATATTGGGTTTTTCGATTGAATAAACAGTGTTTAAGAAAAGTGTGGGTGTTATCAATTGAACTATAATAGAAGTTTAATAAAAATGAGATTTTTTGTGAATAGAAATAAGCCCTTGTGTGGGAATAAATCTGCAAACAATACTTGGGCAACAAATGGTGTTAAAAGTGCCTAGGTTCTTATGTATACCTAAGCATGTCTTTTCAAGGAGGACATAGGATTGAACAGATTACTGGCAAAGCGTTTTAAGGGCAGTAACTTCGTGTTGACTTTGTATAGAGCTTCTAGGCATAGTAACAATGCTTGCTCTGCACTGCAGAATTTGCCTACACTAAGGCTAAATGTATTCAAAACAGTCTCCGACATCTTCAAACATCACCTGGCTAGCCTTTTCGCAACCATGTATGTTGGTATCGGCTTCCAGTCTAACCGAATGCAGCTGAATACCAGTATTTAACATGGAGCGGCTGCCTATCTGACCTCTACAACCCAGTTACTGGGTAACACGATACCCCGAGGTAAGACTGGACTGACTTTCGGGCTTCTGACGACCCGTAACGACTGACCAAGATCCGCGAATGTCAGCCGGGACCAACGGCTTAACGTGCTTTCGGAGGCACAGTCTTGGTATGTAAAGATGGTCACTCATCCACGGACCAACCGCGGCAAGCATAGCTTAACCTGGTTAATCGACTCGTGCGACTGTTATTACTTAGTCACAGGCCCCTCCCTCTGACATCTTCAAACGATTGAGAGTAAACGACAATGCCAGGATTTGTATGAACTCTGGTCCCACCCTCCAATATCTACGTGTAATACATCCTTAGATAGGTATTTTTGAGCTGAATTAAAGTTACTATCCAAATCTTAGTCCGTTCAGAGTTATGCATTATTAAACATGTCAGTTTAACAATAGCCAAAAATAATGCTTTTCCCTAATAATTAATATTAATAATAATTTTCGTGTTTTGTATTGTGATTTATTTTAATGTGTTCGTCCTTATCAAACTTAATGTACCTAGGTACCTATATGTTAAGTGAATGATGTGGTCTCCTATAATTGGAATCGCACACTTGTATTTGTCCCTGTTCATGTTAACATGCATGTGTGTAGCCTCTGTTGGCGATCCAATAAATAAATAATACATTGCACTTTTTGAATTATTACTAGTATGATCTACCTATGTCGATGTTCTTGCTCAATCGACCAGCTTATGACTTTTGTTCAGCTTAAAAATACCTTTCCAACGATGTATTACTTGTAGGTATTGGAGAGTGGGACCAAAATTTGAATCATCCTTTGAACGATCGATGTTTTAAATTAGTTTAGCGCTAATGTTTTTAGTGACCTGTATTTGTAAGTAGGCCTAAGTACTGTTAACATTAGAAAACGATTCTTAGTTACATTACGGCAACATTTATCTAACCCGAAACTGACTGCTTCGACATTCAAAACCTCATAATAATTCATCTCACGCGCACAAATCTGACACAAACATAATATTTTAATGGCGTTGAAGCACCTAGTGTATTCGGGACACGGTAACGAGTTGCCGACGCCTACGCTTCCCGACGCCTAGCGCCTCCATTCACGATAAATCACATACCTACCGTGAGAAGTACGTGAGAACCGATAGTACCACCTTAAGATATACTTGAATAATCATTGCCAACTAAAATCAACCTTATTATTTTCGAAATAAAGTTGTAAGTGATCTGTCGTTGGTTCTGTAGTTGTAAACATATATTTGGTGAATTGATGTCGTCAGATACCCACATAACTGTTGTTCTAAAATATTAACGTTGTCTTTTTTTTAATGTTTTCATTATAACCCGATATATTTTGTGACTTATGACGTTAGACTGCAAACTGGCTAGGATTGGCCATTTACCTACAAAGCTTTTTTATAAAAATGATGTATTTGATGAATAGTAGCCCGAAAGTCTGACAACCAGTCTTACCAAGGGGTATCGTATTACCCAGTAACTGGGTTGTGGAGTTCAAATAGGCAGTCGCTCCATGTAAGATACTGGTATTCAGCTGCATACGGTTAGACTGGAAGCCGACCCCAACATAGTTGGAAAAAGGCTAGGCAGATGATGATGTATTTAATGAATGATAAACCTCTAGTTAAGGCGGAGGTTTCAGAAAACGGTCAAACCGTTGGTTTTTTTAAAGCAGTGTATCTCTTAAACCGTAAATAATTTTGACTAAAAACAAAAATATGATATTTTCAAGTTTTATTTTAATACAGTGATGGAACTCAAATCATAATTAAATATACATTAATGCATCAAAAAAATGTTCAAATTCACCTCTTAACTGTCTTTAAAAGCATTTGTTTATCCATTCATAAACAATTTTAATTATAATTAAAAATATACCATTAAATTTCTGATGCCAAACTGCATTCAGTGATGGATTATTTATTATTAAATAGTTTTTGTAAATAGATAATTGCTTCATATTTGCAATAAATTACCAGGGTAGTGTCATCGCGCTTCTCTTTCATTTCTATGCAGTCCGACAGTGACCGCGCTTTAGGTCATCTAGTAGCCTTAAAACGATTCATAAAGTCATTCCTGCATATTTGCTCTAGCTAGAATAAGCTAAGTACTAAAATTAATTAAAGAAGAATAAAAGCTCTAGATTGCAAACTACACTATTGTGTATATTAGGTACACGTATGTGCGAGAATCGAACCCACGAGGATAACACAGTACAAAATCAAACCCACAATGATTAGGGTTTAAGACAAGACCAACCTACCTAACATCAAAGCCAAATCTATAAATACCCACATCTATTTTCGAGACTTCAAATTTAAAAGTCCCTCAGCAAAGTCTATCAGTGTCTCCGTCATTCTCAAGAGTTCTCTGGTGTTCTTCACATTCTCCAGTACTCTCGGCGGTACTTCGCGGTACTAGGTGGTACTTCAGGTGACGGATGCGGTACTTCGCCAAGAGATCGGTAGATAGTGCATGCTTCCAATTTTCTGGGCACACTTGAGCTCGCCGGTGACGTGAAATTTTAAGCATGTTTAGAAGTTAAATTGGATTTTTAGAGTTAGGTGGGAAATACGGAAATTGTGTGATGGGTTAGGCTTATTGGAATATATACGGATTTTTAACAAATGTCGGACTTAAGGTATTTCGAACTGTATTGTCGAAATGAAGACGTGTCGGAGTTCCATAGTGTTGAAATAAAATCTTGACGTATTACAGTTTGTCGAAATTCAGTTGGTAAGTAAGTCATTATCAACGGGATGAAACATTGACTAAATATTTTTTTTTTAATTAACTAAATAATCCACCTTATTAATTTAGGGGGACTATGTCACCCGGGCTATAATTACGAATCTATTGATACCTTATTCATCAAAATTGGTTCAGTATTTTAGGCGTTACGGTAGAACACAAGTAATTACAAACATACAAAGACTGCCTTGAATAACAAAAGATAGTAAAACATACATTATACGTACGTAAGTAAAGAATTTTATGAATTGAAAACAAATTTATTATTAATTTACGATCCATAATATTTCAAAAACTTTAAATAAATAATAAAATAATGCTGTAACATTAAGTATTTGATTACAAGAAAACTTCGTCGTCGTGAAAGTTGAACCGTAAAATTGTTTCTAAACGTAACTGTAAAACTACTAAGATAAATGGCTAGTTCTACAAATTGAGGAATTATGGTTGGCTCAGGTCGTAGAATAATATATATTAACTATTTGTGTTAAGTGACACTATGAAATAAAAGTTTATATTGGTTTCTAATGGGACACTAAAAATTATCTCTCTCAAGCAAATATTTATACATACGACAAAACATAAAAATGGGCGAAATTCTCACTTCCCTGTGGGGCGACATTCCAAAATCCGAAATATAAGTCCATGTATTAAGGTTTAAAAAGCAGTTTAATAGAATAGTTTTATTATAAGATAATAATCATATACATATGGTTTCCCTAAAATGCTAAAACAATTTTACGGTCTCTTATGTTTTCCGAATTTTGTCGATTTAACAAAGGCGACACGTATTTAGTATCACTTCCACGTCACCTAAAAGTTTGCTAAAATCACCTTGAAATTGAATAGTAGGTAAGTAATGTTGCCACTCGGGCAATAGAAAGAAAGGGATGACGACAGCATAGTAACGGCTATGTTTTGTTTCACTCTAGCAGCGATCGGTCGTATCCGTGCGTTTAGTGGATACAGTTTCTTGGCGTTCGGGTCAGACAAATTCTCACTCACATGTTACGTATTTACATTTCAATTATAAAGTATTTTTTAACTTTAGTATATTGCAAGTATTTCTTTTAGTTGCACGGAAAATTTAGGGAAATTTTAATTCTAATAAAATAAAGCAATCTTCCAGATTAAGGGATAAAACATTCAAAACATCACTTCCCTGTAGACAGGGAAGTGAGAACACTCCAGGGAAGTGATAAAAGGCAAGCCTTTTATCACTTCCGTTCCGTTTATTTCGTGCTAACAGCCACAGAACAAGTTATGTGGCTGTTAGCACGAAATAAACTGTGCACTGCGTTATTACAAGCCTTTATTTAACTTGCCGTGTGTGTTAATTTGTTAGTTAGTATGTATGGGTCAAATCTTGCAAGTCAAATTTGACCAACTTCCCAGGGTCCAATCGAGTTAAAAATTTTATACACCTGTTTAGGTCAGGATGTTACGGTACGATTGAGCTGGTCTGATGGTGGAGACGTAACATTTTACAAAGACTTAGACAAAATAAAAAAATAAAATTTCAAGGAAGAGAAGATTAAAATTCTGCAAGATAAAATAAACAAATACATACAATCGATTGCATATAATTTCTGTGAGGTCCAGGATAGTGGTTGTTACTTTTTGTAGTAGTCGGAAAAATGTTGATTATTCTTTGTCTTTAGAAGATTTATGTTGTCTTAAAATTTCGTTTAATAAAGAAAACTTAATATTCTTCATAATTATTTCTCTATGACAACAGCATTATCTTGTCTAAATTCTCACTTCCCTGGTTGGTATTACAGTACCTACATATTTAATTTTTTTTTGGCATATAAATTGTTCTATTTATTTGATAAATATCACATTTACTAGTAGGTATTTACTACAAAGTTTACTGTCAAGTCGATTTTAAGATCAAACAATCTTTTATAGTCACTTTCCTGTATCTACTCTTCTGCAAATTGAAAAACGCCTATAACTTCTAAATTAATCATTATTTTCTCTGACCCTTTCATTTCTAGAATACTATATCATATTTTATTAGAATAGTTAACTTTAAAACTATTTACATTAAAAAAAACGATGGGCCGAAAATAATTCAATTTTATTCCCTTGTCTGTAGAACTAGCCAAATATGAATCACACTACTTTGTTTAGCATATTCAAAACATATTTTAATTGTGGTCTATATTTTTTTAGAAAATAAATTATAAATATTATGCACAACTGGCGAAGTGTGTGTGTGTGTACCATAGATATAACTGTTTTTTACATTTTTTGTGGTGTGTACTATGGTACACTTCTGCATAGACCTTCGGAGAACAAAGGCGTGATATTATGTAGAATATAATATAACCCTCCTTTTTGTTTCGCCGTAATCGGATAAAAAGTAAGTACTGTTTTAAACCAAAAACAAACAGCATTATTCTCATGTATTTGCGAAATAAAAAATATACACTTAAAAATATTGAGGTTTTATTTTTTTTAATATCAACCCTTAGTGAGTCATCGACACCTTCCAAAATTTACAAACTAAGCAATTTAACCTTCGAAAATTAACCACATATTCTGTCCTCAAATTCTTTGTTACAAAAATGTTGACGAAAACGTCGTCAAATTAAAATCACTTGGGCTCAGCAAACAAGTAGGCTGGAAGCGAGATTGGTCATTCCTCAATGCGGTGTCACGACCGTGCCTGACTCTGCACTTATCGCGAGAACACCCCCTACCTCTGTACCGACCCACCGACCCGGGTAGTGAGGGATGAAGGAAATTACGCGGCAAATGGTGTTTTAATTGAGTCTCATGTGAATTACGGAAATTTATCGAATTATAGTAGTTCCCAGAGCAATGGTACCAGCCCCGACATAGGAGTTGTAGGTCATGGCAGAACCTTGGCAGGCGCTTTTGACCAATGCTCTCAAAACGGTGAAGGAAACCGGCCTGTCCTAGAACCAAAAAATCGAAGACATCTGACATTTATCAACCCGCACTTGGCCCGCGTGGTCTCACAAAAAGGCCTGTCCTAGCAGTGGGAACATTATAGGCGGATTATACTTATGCTATGGTAGTGTAGCGGTATCTACAACGCCACATGCGAACAACGCGTCATGCTGACGTCGCGCAAAATGCTGCATCTCGCAAGCAGAGTTTACCGCGCAACTAGCATAGGTAAAACGTCCCGACATGAATCATCGGGCAGTTGCCCGCCAGACACAACACCCATCTGGTCGGAGGATCCTCCCTTTTCTATAGAGTATGAGTGAACTTTACACCCTGTTCCTCATATCTCTCATTCCTTCGATGGAAGATGCTGGATGGTCGTCTTTCGGCTGATATGATGAAGATGATAAATTCTTTACATGCAGTCAACCTTTCTACCGCCATAACGGTCTTGCTAATATTTTTACCACGGCATTGCATGAACTATTCCATTCCAAGTTCTAGATGAAAAGATAAATACTTTATTTTTACGATCAATCTTTCTTAACCAAAGTAAAATATAAAATGGACGAAGTGTCAATCTTTTCTTTAGGAAAAAAACTTCCTTAATGACTTTACTAATAGAGCCATAATAAGATGAATATTTAAAAACAAATAATATAAAAATAATTTGGTACTGTAGAGATTCTGACCTCCTTGCGAGACACACCGGTAATATTTGAAGGCATATTCTATTCGAACGCTTAAGCATGTGCATAAAGAGAGTCGTAGGTTTGACGTGTAATGAATAAGTCGAGATAATTATAATGATAATAATTATATAAATGAAATAGATAATTGAATTGAATGAATTAGATAATTATATGAATGAAATTACTCCTTAAATAATTATCCTATGAAAACGAATAGGAGTTTCATTCAGTAAAATAGTCCCCCCGTAGCGTAGGTGTTACAGTACTATGGTTCTACAACATCATATAAACGTTTTGTTACACAGATAAAAGAAGTACGATGAACGTTACAAGAAAACAATTTTCATAACGTTGCAGATCATTGTACTCACAATTTTCTCACCGACAAACAACATCAATCATTTCAAAATTTTTACAATGCCGAAATCACATCCAATTCGCTCGTCGTTCGCGAAACATCCCCACCTGGGGGTGAACCCCTTTATCCCACCGCCCGTTGTGATACACGGGAGTACTTCACGATTTTTCTGCTCATCCAGTGAATTTTAGAAGAATCTTACTCATAATCCGTCTGTTCCGGCCGGATTCGCGGGGGATTTGAAAGGGAATTACTTTTAATGGTAATTTTTGTAGGTGTCATGCAAAACATTGGTTATTTTTCTTTGAAAATGTATGGTGTACAAAGATCCGTAGTTCCGAAAAAAAAAGTTACTTAAAGTTTTTTTTTTTTTTAATATGGTCAAAACACTACTTTCTATCAAACATTACGGACCTGGATATTGTGACAGCACTCATTATTTCTTGCATGAATTTCATATATTTTGCTGAAGTGGGACAGAGCGGGTATCATTATATTGAAAAGCATCAATGCCGCTTTAGACGTATTATTTTATGATAATCCATATCCATACTAGTCCATACTAGTATTATAAATTCGAAAGTAACTCTGTCTGTCTGTCTGTCTGTATGTTACCTTTTCACGCCTAAACCGCTGAACCGATTTAGATGAAATTTGGTATAGAGATAGTTTGAGTCCCGGGAAAGGACATAGGATACTTTTTATCCCGATTATCCCACGGGATCGAGACTTAGGGCGCAGCTAGTATGGTATGAATGAACATGTTGTGCGACCAAACCACCCTCAGATTCACAATGTTTTGACTGGCTTATAACATAATCAGCCTATAATGTTCCCACTGCTGGTATACAGGCCTCCTCTTTGTGAGAGGGAGCGGGGCCATAATCCGCCACGCGGGCCCAGTGTTTGTTGGCCTGACTACGAATAATTTACATATTTTTAACCGACATCAAAAAAGGAGGTTCTTGATTCGACCCGTATGTATGTACATATGTTTGTATGTCCGCGATTTTCTCAAAAACTAATGAACCAATTTTTTTATAATTCTTTCACTATTGGGATCTACATACTTTCAGGAAGGTATATAATACGTTAGGTAATTATCCTTATGTACGAATTTATATACATAAATGTACTGCATCTCCGGCATTTCTAAGCGAATTTTGATGATTCTTCTAGTCGGTGTCTTCAATTCTTCAATGCACTAGTGTTAATTGAATGTTTGTGGGATAGGTACAACTAAAAAGTGAAAAATAAAAACTTTTTTACAAAAAAAACAACCGACTTCAAAAAAAACTACAAAGTGAAAAATAATTTTAATTTCCGAAGTCGGTGTCAAAAAACGAAAATGCGGAACCAACGACACCGACTTCCGAAAATAAAATTATTTTTCCTTTGTAGTTTTTTTTGAAGTCGGTTGTTTTTTGTTACAGAGAATATACCTATGTAGCGTGCGTCACGTACATAAGTATTCCAACACATAATATAATAAAAGCCTTACCACACAACCAGTCTGTTTGCTTTCAACCGTATCACTGGGCAGACTAAACGATTTTTAATGCAAGAAAACCAACATAAAAATCACTAGAAAACTGTTTAGGGCGTTGTGAATTTTTAAAGAGGTGCAAATGAGAGGGTTCGGTTACCGGCCCGACGAGAAAGCAAGCAATACATCCAACCTTTTGTTTTTGACTACCCTCCAAAATAACCATCCTAACTTGACCCCACACTTTTCCGAAAACTCCCGAATTTTTCCGAAGTCCGCTCCGTCTGGCAGGTCATTTAAAATTGGGCGCACGGGGAGTGGTATAGAAATAACTTAAAAAGAAAAATTATGCTGCGAAAAAGAAAATGTGAATGTTGAATGAGAAAATGGTGGGAGCTGTGATGCTGGTCCTAGGTAGCCACTGAGAGTGTGGACTTGATCTGAGTCAGGCAAAACTGTGAATATACAGGATGTTACGGAAAGGGTATATCAATACAAACGGGTTGAAGAGTGTATCTGGTCTAGAATCTCTGTACAAAATTTCAGCTCAAAAGCATTAACTTTGAAAATGCTTAATATTTTTTTGTTTCGACATCACGGCGCTGCACTGGCGCGCGGCGGCGTGATGTGCGTTGTTACGTTGTTTTTTTTGCACCTACAACGGGTTGGTTTAGTAAAGTAGCATTTACCTGAAAACATAAGTAGTATATTACGAGGTTTCCGAGTAACACATTTCATTGTAGTTTTACAATCGGCTTCCTCACAGTAAAACAATTTTCTTAATCCTAAAACATATTGAATTGTAATTAGTTGCGTTTGTTTACATTCCAAATGTCATTCAGTCAAACGTCAGTTTCTATCTGTCAAAGGCGACATCTGGTGGTCGCCGATTCACAGTTGTAGTTTAAATCGATATTTTAACATATTGATTGCTAACCATCGAAATAATATCGTATGGAGCAATCCTCAATTATTTTCAGCTTTTAGTCAAAAAAAAAAGTCATAATAAACTAAATAACCGTAAACGAAAATCATTCATTTTTTCAATATAGACTTCTTTCTAGAAACTTCGTGTCAAGTTAATATATTTTTTATCTGTGAATTGTCTTTGACGTAATGTGACAAGCTAATACTTTCTTAATTTGCCAAATTAAGTTTCGAGGAGATTTTCCACGATCCCGACAAGTTCTAGTATTGGGAATGACAAATAATTTGTTTGTTGGTCTGGATCATGAAGATTCTTATTGTTTCAGCGAATAAACGTCATGTTGTGCAGTTGTTAGTGATTTTCTAGAATTTAAGTATCTCGGTGTATTATTTATCTTCAGTGATTTAATATTATTTTACCCGTAATCGGGGAGATTTTTGGAATGCTCCGACTAATTCCGGTTTGTGAGCCAGTGACAGCATCATGGGACTCACTTGGCATCTTGAAGCCCTACGACACGTTGAGTGATTCCACTAAACTTGTTACACGTTCTAAAAGGTAAGGATTTGGTTGTAATAGTCTTTGGAAGTGGTCTGTGAGCCCTTCCCTGGTTGTTAGAAAGGGTATTGTCGTGATCCATGGATATTTATTGCAGGATTCCAAATTGCGCATACGCAGGCAGCTTTCCAGCCGGTGAAGAATCTTGCAGTCAAGTGCTTTCTCCCTACGACAACCGTGAGTATTTCACCCGCTGACTATTTGCAACTCATCCCTATTGTCCGACCACTCAAGATTAGGCAAACCGAAGTCGTAGCTCTTTATGGTGTCATTGTAAAAAGGCCTCGTTAACCGGCTAATGTTTTAGCCTTTTAGATTTCCAAGCTCAGTCACCTCCAGGAAGGTGAATTAGTTTCTCTTTATATTATTAGGCCTCCGTATTGTCGATTCCAGGAGAGGCACCTCGAGCGATTCGTCTCGCCGCCAGGACCTAGAGGATCGTCTGGGGCCTGGACGCGAGACCCGTTCCTCGAGCACAGCGAAGCCTCGTGTGGAGACGACTGCGGCCGGCATAGTCCGTCTAGCGTTAGCGCTCAGGCGGGACGGTTTTTTCTTTTACCTACTTTAACTTTTTATTATACCTTATTACGGTTCCCGTAGGAACCAGTTGATTGTCTGGGTCCGGTTTTCGATACTGGAAACCGGCTTGCATCACAATTTAATTTGTGGATCTCGGGTTCGACATCCTACCCCGTCCGGAATAGTATTGGACACCTTCGTCGGCTCCGGGATCCGGGACTCTCAAAGTCCCTGGCGCCCATTTAATAGATTTTAAATTAATCAATAACTGGAAGGTTACTTTCTCCTTTGTTTTGTAATAATTGTAAACTTTTAACTTGAACTCATTTTAAAACGGAACAGTACCGGGTTTATCTCCAACCCCCCACGACCTTCGCTCTCTATTTTCTATTATTAGCTGGCTGGCAACAATTTGTTATTAGTGAACTCATTTTGTTATATTAGTTTACAGTTTTTTAATAAACAGTGTTTGAGATAGCTGTTGTTTCATATTACCATACCCACTAGTTTGTCACTACAGATAAAAAATCTTAATTGTAACAGCGTGTACTATGCGCACAGACACACTACAGATAATGGATAATGACCCTCGTAGTGCGGTGACACGTTTGTTATGATTTCAATTTAATAAACAATAGAAATAAAAAAAAAATTAAGCATTTTCAAAGTTACTGCTTTTGAGCTGAAATTTTTTACAAAGATTCTAGACCAGACACACTTTTCAACCCGTTTGTATTTATATACCCTTTCTGTAACACCCTGTATACTGATTTGGTTGTGTCTACAAGTAGGTATTCCATACTCCCCTAGTAAACTCCCTACCATTTTTAACCGAATTCATGAAAAGGTGAAGGTTATGCATTCGGCCAGTTTAGTACAGTCACCAGCAAAAGTAGATGATGAAAATCAGAAATTCAATGAAATACTAATGAACGGAGTTCGCGTCATACGAGTATATGGCAGCTGTACTAGTAGTAAATGTTTGGTATAATTTACAATCACATACTTTTGAATCACTTCGACGCCACACAGTTCTACTGTTGCTGAATATATGGCAGCTGTACTAGTACAGCTGCCATAATTATATTCGTGATCAGTTTTGACTCCAAAAGTTATAAACTCAATTCATCATCTACTTTCGCTGTTGACTGTACCTATTAGAGAGCCGGATATCTATGGTGACATAATATTATTGTAAAAGTAATATTGTCTGCCTGTTACTTTCCACGCCATAACGGCTGATCGGATTTCGAGGTTTGGCACACTGACAATTTGGCAGACCAAGACCTGAGTTAGGACAAAGGATACTTTTTATCCCTGTAGTATGTTTCCGTGGGATAATTCCTAACCTCTACGCGGGTGGAGCCGTGGATAAAAGCTAATGTGCCTCGAGGTGATATGACAGATTTCTAAACCATACCAAATGTGAATTCATTATCCCAGTTGATTTTTACGAATTACCTCTGACAGCAACGTCGTAATTCACAAAAATCAATTAGAAACCACTTTTACTTTCACCCAACAAAGTAACCCAGCAACCGTGCTTTTATTTATAACAATTAAGCAACTGAAGTCGTGAGACACAATTAGTATTTAATACAACAGAAGACAACGCCAGAACATATTTTATTAGCCAATAGATCACGACTCCAAATGTAACCGTGCTAAGCCATCTAATTTATTGAATCGAATGTTTATCCAATTATCGATTTAACAACAATGGAATCGATATAATCGCTCGATATAGATCGTTATCAATTATATCGGATAAGGTATGTTCGTGATCGCCCATTGTTTAGTTCTTGGCGATTCCGAGATATAATTGTAACGATAAGTATCGAGCTTATGACAATAGAATAGAAATAGCACTTCGTAAGGCCGTATTTTTGTATTGTTACACTTTTTTTTCTAGATTGAATGGTTTCCGTCATGCCTTAGGCTGATTTAAAGTTGCCGCAGACAGTCGCGATGCCACTCCGGTAGAACGATTTCCGTGAAGTTTTCATAGAAATTGTTCGACCAGAGTCGCGTCGCGCCTGCTTGCGGGAGCCTTTACAGGGTGTACCATCATTTTGTTCTAAGATACCTATAGAAACACGCTTGCTCATTGTCTTTTAAACAAGGCGACAGTTCTATCTCCTATCTTGTATAAGGTTTGTCGGCCATTTTCAGGGCTTGTTACTTCATGGCGAGAGATCGTTAACCTTCGAGATGGGTCTTATGAAACGTTCATTAAATGAGCTGACCTGTTGAAGAGTAGTATGATTTGTGAAAGACTATTACGGGCTTTATTGCAATTTGGTGGTTTTTTCTAGCAAACTATGTACAGCAGTTGAATATAGAATAAATTAATTAGTCAGGTCAGCGGCATAATGAAATGGCGTAAAACACAATATTGTCAGCATTAAAAATATTGCCAAATTAGCCGGGAATTTGATTCGTAGCAGTTGCGGAACGCTACTTCAATGGTCAATGACTCAATCTACAGTTGTGTCTAATTTGTTGCATATAATCAAAACTCGTGGGCAGGGCACAGTGCTCGCAGAAGATGGCCGATGGGGTCGAAAGGTTCTGGAGTGGCGACCGCGTACCGGAAGACGTAGCGTTGGAAGGCCTCCAACAAGGTGGACCAACGACCTTGTGAAGGCCACAGGAACTCGTTGGATGCGAGAAATACAGAACCGGTCGAAATAGAGGTGCTTGAGGGATGAATCAAAACTCAAAATTAAATGTCATTTACCTATTCAAATTAGGCCGAGGATCAGCACTTTTTAAACGTAAAAATTACAAAGACAGTTCCCCAAAACGCCCGCTCTTCACTTTCTGGTGGTTTAGCTGGGAAGGAGTGGCGCAACAAACGCAACAGCAGTAATCTATCCATACGTTCAAATCAACTGCCTAGCCTTTTTCCAACTATGTTGGGGTCGGCTTCCAGTGTAACCGGATGCAGCTGAATACCAGTATTTTACATGGAGCGACTGCCTATCTGACCTCCACAACCTAGTTACTGGGTAATACGATACCCCTTGGTAAGACTGGTTGTCAGACTTTCGGGCTTCTGACTACCCGTAACGACTGTCAAAGATCCACGAATGACAGCCGGGACCAACGGCTTAACGTGCTTTCCGAGGCACGGAGGGGTCTCAGTATCCATACGTTCAAATGTGAACGTCTTTTGAGTGATAGATTATGCATAATTAGCCTATAATGTCCCCACTGCTGGGACTGAGGCCTCCCCTCTTCGAGAGGGAGTAATCTGTAATCTATTAAGCGGGCCCAGTGCGGGTTGGTAGATGTCACATGTCTTCGAATTTTTGGTTATAGGACATGCCGGTTTCCTCACGATGTTTTCCTTCACCGTTTTTGAGAGTGATGAAATTTTTTTATAATAAAAAGTAAAGCGCCTGCCTGACTTCGAACCCACGACCTACAACTCGTGAGTCGGAGCCGTTACCACTGGGTCACCACTGCTCACTGATAACTTATGACTGATTTCAAATCCACGATATAACATGTACAGACGCCAGCACATCAAGCTACTACAATCTGTCAAGTTTCTTTAATAGATTTTCAACTTTATCGCTAAAGCATAAGGTTCAAAGTTGATTGGGAAAATTTGACAGTTTCGGGTAGCTTGTTGTAAAAATCCGTCTTCGTCCCAAGTTTTCGTGCTCTCCACAGCTTTTTGGCTCAAAAACCGTTGTCTGAGCATGCATCCACTCATGTTGGTACCGCGACTGGGTGTCTTGAGGGTAACACTTATTTTCTTATTGTGCAGCTTCTAAATGGAATGGAACCTTCTGTAGCATGCATGTTGAGGGTTTTGAGTGACGCTTCTTTTTTTTGGAAGTCTGTGTTGGTACCCTTATGTGTTTGAAAGAAAAAGGTGTGGAAACCCCTTTCTTTGGCTGGGGTAAAAAATTTAATGCTGTAGCGTGTTTCCAAAATTTCAGAAAAATAATTAAACACATATAATGTTAAATATATTGTATTGTATTTGAACTAGTTTGTAAGATTGCTAATAAAGGCTATTTGAATTTGAATCACATCTGTATTCACCGAAGGGCAAGGTAGAGGGTGTAAAGCAAACCCACATTTCTCCAGATATTTTGTACCTATATCTCTTACGTGCCTCGGAAAGCATGTTAAGCCGTTGGTCCCGGCTGTCATTCATGGATCTTTGACAGTCGTTACGGGTAGTCAGTAGCCCGAAAGTCTGACAACCAGTATTACCAAGGGGTATCGTATTACCCAGTAACTGGGTTGTGGAGGTTAGATGGGTAGTCGCTCCATGTAAAATACTGGTATATATTCAGTTGCATCCGGTTAGACTTAAAGCCGACCCCAACATAGTTGGGAAAAGGCTAGGCAGATGATGATGATCCCTTATGTCTAGGACACAATTCAGACTTGGAGCTATCGAGACAATTCAATAAAGTAGTAAACTGAAAGGCTTGTCTTCTATGATATATAAAAGAATTACTTACGTATTAGTTACGGTTGCGAATCATATTTCAACAACCTGCAAATTACAAAAAAATAAATAAATAAAGGAAATTTTAATTTCGCGGGCCTCCACCGGTCGCTTTCACCTTAACATTGAAACAAGTATATTTATTTTACGAACAAAACGGTATGCTAGAAAATCTAAACTAAACAACATCGGCTATCTCTGCCAATTTATCGAAATTTACGTCAAGTTTACCTAAAACGTAACTTTACCTAAGCCCCTACGCTGCCCATCACATTAACTATCCCAGACAAAGGGGCTCCTGCCATTGGGTTCCAGCACTGGACACTTCCTCCATTATTATCGCCAAATAACATTCGAATATCGCATTAAATTCCTTTTAAATCTACTTTATAACGTCCTTATATCACACAATATGACCACATTTCACTCAAGTAAGGTTTAGTTGGGAATAAAGGTTCATGCACATACATCAGTCACGTCACTGATCAGCCACGTCCAAAAATTTGGTCTAGTGGTAGTCGGAGGGGCTCGTGGCAAAGTGGAGGACTCGTGGTTGAGAAACAGCTTGTGGATTGATCGATCAAAGTTGGTCCCGGCTGACATGTAGATCTTAGGCAGTCATGCTAGCGAAGGAGGTGGCGGGATGGCTGAGGGAGAGAGCCTCACGTACCAGCCGCCGCGGGAATCGCTCCGGACGTCGAGAGCCGCGTGACGACTCCCGGCCACCGTAGGCGCGGGCCTGCGGACGGAGAGTAATGGGTAGCTCACCGTCCGATCAGGACCAGGCCCGTGCCGGACGGCGCGTATGTGTTCCACGCCTCAAACAGATGTCAGCAAAAAGGAAGTGGCCTGCCAGGGCTGAAGCCTGCCGGAGATGCGGGATTGTCCGAAAGGGTTACCGGTACCCCGGAACATAGAGGGCTAAGGAAGGAACACGGATGGGTTTTAGTCAATAAGAGTCTGACACTCCCTTCCGCTCCACCCAGAGCGGGAGGCGTCTTTTGATGATTTCCCATCCATAAAAAAAGGCAGTCTTTACGAATAGTCAGAACTCCGAAAGTCGCACAGCTAGGGATATTGTATTACCCAGTGACTGGGTTCTGGAGATCAGATAAGGAGGACTTAGCTACATCCGGTTAGAGTTGAAACCTAAACCCAATATAGTTGGAAAAAGGATAGACAGTTGAAGATGGGACGTCATAAGACATCGACCCCACACGTCAGTCAGCGGCCAAGTTGAAACTTGAAACGTGTATTATTGCGAATTAACTAAACCGACCAGGCGACCACCTACACAAACAGTACATCACGACCCTAAAGTTGACGTGTCTGATCGGCGACTTGACGGTGACGTCATTGATGAGTGTGTTTGTGAAGTGGACACAGTCGGCACATATATTCCGAAAGCCTAACACGAGGCTACATGCGTAGATAACTATCTCTTTTAAGGGGCTTACAGGACCTAAACGCAATAAACGCAAGTTTTAGAAACAATAAAAGTATATGATCGACTACAGTAAACAAAATCAAAAAATATATTATATTCTTCAGGATATATGCTAGGTAGATAGTGTGTTGAAGACATAATACAACTTATTTGGTACTATAGAAAAAAATCATGAAGATACCTCTAAAAACTTTCTTTTTACAATAAAAACCATACTGATATACATACAATCATTATGATTTTTTGTCAGATTATACTACAAGCAACATACTAAAACTCTAGTGTTTTAAATTTTTAGTCCAAACAATAGATTTTTATATATAGATAATTGCTTCAAATTTTGCAATAAATTACCAGCGTTGTACCATCGCGCATCTCTTTCTTTTCTATGCAGTCCAACAGTGATCGTGTTTTAGGTCATGTAGTCCTCTTAAGGCGACAGGTCTAAACAATGTAACTTAAAACGCTACGGAGAGTTATTAGAAAACAAATTCTGTTTGTAACATACATAGTGTTAAGGAGTTTGTTCAATAGACGCCACAATGCTTGATAGAGACGAGCTGAAGAGCAATTCCTGTCATTAAAAACGCTCAAAAACTAGTCGCAATCTCACCTCAGCGACAATCAATGTCAAAAACTCAAACTCAAAGCGTTTATTTCAATTAAACCATGTACAGGCAATTTTGAATTGTCAAAATTAAATAGTCGGTCAGTTAGTCAGAAAGTTGAAGCTAGTTGCCCATTCCAAAACGTAGATTTCTATGGAGAAGTACGGGCAAGAAACTCCATGGACACAAGGATATTACAAAATCCTGGGTATATTATTCGTGTTGCTTCTATATGTGAGAACAATGTAAAAAAAAAACAAACAAATGAAGAAACAATTCAAAATATAAGATTAAAAATAAGCCTTGGCAGTTAAGAGATGACCAGTCTCAACCGACGGTGCCCGTTCACGAACAAGACGCGAACGAACTTTAAAAAATGTAGGGAATTAGCATCGATCACTAAAAAATTAGAGGTATTTTTGACAGATTGAGACTGTGATCAGACTGTGAACGTTCTTAAAATTACGGGAACTACCACTCAGTTTTTCTTCATCACCTTTTAGAGTCCACTATCGGGGCAAGAGGCACAAGCAAAGGATTCACTTCTGATCCATTTATTGGGACGAACATCCTTCATTCTCCATAGAAAAGGGAGGATCCTCCAGCCAGACGGGTGTTGTGTCTGGTGGGCTAGGTACTTCCCAACGATTTGTGTTGGGACGTTGTATTTATATGCTAGCTGTGCGGTAAAGTGTGCTTGCGCTATGCAGGATTTTGCGTAACGTCAGTGTGATATTGTAGTTCGCATGACGTGGCGATGTAGATCACACCTGTTCAAAATGAAAGGCCAACTTAGCCCAGTGCAAACTCGCCTTAACAAACCGCTTGTGTGCTTAGCGTTCACCAGTAAAAGCAATATGTTGTCACGGCTAAAACAGTTGACTGAACAAGGACATAACGCTGTTGCAAATGCCCACTGTCACTTTGAAAATTTTACTGCTAATACGATGGGCTTACCTGGCCAGGCATGGCGCACATAATTGGCCATACATTTTCGATGAGATATCATAGTTTAGTGGTTTTTGTCTTAGACTTGTTTGAATTTAATATAGATAATCCTTTGTCTTATTAACGAGCGTTAAGATGAAGAGTTATTTGTTTTTGATAATGGAAGTCAGGCTTGTCTAAATATGACTTATAGAGTACTAGCTGCACCCCGCGGTTTTACCCGCATAAGTCTCTATCCATAGGAATACCAGGATAAAAAGAGTCCTATGTCCAGGTCATGGTCTACACTTGTGCCAAATTTCATCGAAATCCGTTTAGCCGTCAAAGCGTAATAAAAAATGTACTTACAAAAAATCAAATCTTTTCTCGTGGCGGTGGACATCCATGAGGATTTACCAAACCGGAACAAAAAAAAAACGGATAAAACAAAGATGTAGCGATTAACATAAGGGGTATTATAATTATAATTTATCCTGCGTTCGCGATTTATTTGCCAAAAATGTAAACAAATATGAATTAATGGAAGAATAACTTAAATTCTTCACAATAAAGTTCAGTTTACGCTACAACTTCAAACATTTTTAAAACTTTTTTCAATAGTTCTGGTCACTCTGAAATCAACTTAATTTTCATTGAAATAAAGTTGATATTTGTACAGTCTAGGGGGATATGTGAAAACGCTGGCAATACTAATGCATGCGAGTATTTAGGAACTTTATATTCAAATTAATCCAAACATCAAAATAAAAAAAGTAATTTTTTCAATCAAACTAAATAGTAGTGTTCGACCCACTGAGTTTTTCCAATCTTTGACTAACTATAGTGACCAAACTTTCGGATATACATACCTATTTGATTGAATTTTCGTATGCAGACTGGGAACGTCATTAGATAAACTCAGTTTAATTTATTGTTGTCTGCACCTTGTATAAAACCTCTGCATAACCCTTACAGGTGCTTTCCAAATCTAAAGATACGATTATCGCAATTCAAGCCACAAAAAGGGTAGAAAATTCAACAAACCCCATTACTGTACACATGTTAAATTCACAAGAGGTTCATTAGCACCACCCGGGAATCGAAGCCGGTACAATGACGCCGCGGGTGTCGCGAGAGCCTATTGTGCGACGTATCGTTGGTCTATCGATTTGTTTGTACTCAATGAAGTTCATCTTCAGGCACGTTGGGGTAGGCAGATTTTAAAGTGGTGTCAATAAATTGAAATGGCTCTTGAAGGGATAGGATTTCTAGTATAAGGGTCAATTTAAATTAGCTTATTAGAGGGGCTTGTGGCTAAGTGATAACAGCCACGCGGGTTGATCGATCAGGTTAAGCTACGCTTGCCGCGGTTGATCCTTGGATGGGTGACCATCTTTACATATCAAGATACCTCCGTGCTTCGGAAAGCACGTTAAGCCGTTGGTCCAGGCTTTCAATCGCGGATCTTTGGCAGCCGTTACGGGTAGTCAGAAGCCTGAAAGTCTGACGACCAGTCTTACCAAGGGGTATCGTATAGGGGGAAGTCCCGTAGTGGCGGACACTTAAGGTTTTTTAGAAATAAAATAAAAAATATTTTACGGAATGTTTATTTATTTATGATTTACAATAGATAACAAAGTTAGAAATCAAATTAAACTAAAAAAAACAAAACCTCTGCTTAAAAATAATTAACACCATTAATCAAACTTTGGTAACAAAAAATGAAATTTATAAAAGTGGCACCTAGTACCGGACAGATATTTGTACCATACCAAAAGCACTGGACATGTCAGAGTAGCCTGCATCGATCACATATTTAGCCATCTTCAGACTCTGGGACGTCTGCATATGCTTCATGTGCCCACCCAAGACAGGATGAGCACTGAATCCAGTCTTCCTCAATGTCTTCTAAGCAAACCACGCAAATTGTTGTGTTTGTGTAAGATGTTTACTTGAAAATTGTTGTGTTTGTGTTAGATGTTTGATTCAGTTAAAGGTTCCACTTTAATTCCATTTTTTTTCTTTGGGCTCCACGTCTTTCGCTTCTTTTCTTTTGTCTACGCTCTTCCCTTTGGTTTTAATTCCTAAGCGGCATACACCTGTTAGATAAATCTTTGACGTGATCCACCATAGCTTGTTCATACTCTGCTGAGAAGGTGCTAGTGAACCTACACAACTTTGGTTTCATCGTTACTTCTTTTCCTCGATTTAGCGCCTTCATTTTGTCATGTACATTGCTTTTAGGAATATTGTATCGCATTGCAGCTTGTCTTACACTCAGTTCTTTGGACAAAATTTTATCGATAGCAGTTTGTAAGCTGTGTGGCTCCCACGATCCTTTCTTTTTCTTCTCTTCCATTTCAATTCTAATCATTCTTCTATGTTCTAAAACAAAATTAAACAATTAGAATAAATAACGTTAATTCTCACGAGAAATATCAATATGTTTACTGTCCGGTGCTAAGGGATGACTTAGTGTCCGGTATTAAGGGACAGATGGTGTCGTACATTAGGTGGTACCTACCAAAATTAGTTAAAAAATCTAATAATATTCTATCAGTTTACGGATAACAATCAAGTACTACTTTTATTTTTGAATACCATTAAAATGAATACATCGTAATACATTAGAATTACTTACATCGATTTTTACGTGACGCCGTGATTTCTCGCCAAAAGCAGCAAACTCCCGCTCCAGCCGTGGCCTTGCGCGTCACAGGCGAGTCGCGGCGCGTGATCCTGTTGCTGTGTGCCCCCCGTGCCCCTTTCACTTGTACTTTGAAACGAACAGGTTTATAATTGCTTGAATAGTACGAGTGTCCGGCGGTAGGTGCCGTCCGGCGTTACGGGACTTCCCCCTACCCCTTGGTAAAACATAGGGACACAGTATAATATCCTTCTTATTTTGTTTATGAAATATCTTTTAAATTGGTCCAATATTGGGAGAAGAAAATAGACGAGAGCAAAACCTCGAATTATGACTTTTTACTTAGGCTTTTTCAAAAGGGCTCTCCGACCGCATTTCCTCTTAAGAAGAGGCTAGAATGATAACTGGAAGTAGAAACCGTTCATAAAGACGGCCTATTATGCAGGGAAACGGCTTGATATTATGCATCCGAAGCTTGACGGGCCAATTTATTTATTTATTTATTCATTTATTTCAGGCGACGCAGGCCCATAGATAAATACCTTAACCTAAACATACATATTTTTATTATCAAAACTCAAAAACTCAAACTCAAAGCATTTATTTCAATTAAACCAATTACAGGCACTTTTGAATTGTCAAGGGGTCGGTCAGTCAGAAAGATGAAGCTAGTTGCCCATTCCAAAGCGTAGGTACCTATGGAGAAGAACGGGCAAGAAACTCCATGGACACTCTTTTAAATCAAAATAATATGGTTACAAAGTCTTGGTTACATCATTCACGTTAAAAATTATACATGTGAGAACGATGCAGAACGTTAAAAGCGTCCATAATGAAAAGATGAGAAAAAACAACAATTCAAATATTAAATTAAAATAAAATAAGCCATGGCAGCAAAGAGATGACCAGTCCCTACTGACGGCGCCCGTTCACGAACATGACGCATGTATTAGCACCATTCAGCTCAACCATTTTGAAGGGAGCTAAATGATCCAACACATGCGCCGCCATCAGCGAGACATTTGAGTGAGCATGACATACTCTCAGCCGCCAGGGCACATTCAGTCAATGAAAGACGTACCCAGTAAATGGTAGCTTTATAGTATGTACATAGTACTCAACATGTGCTATGCAATTATACAATACTAGGAGATTGAATTTATACAATGCAAAGATAGACTTACAATCTTCAGCAGCTCCAACAGCATTTTTAAGTGTTAATCAAATAGTTGTGGTTGTGGAGCAGGACCAGCATTGAGCCAGGCATTTTTATCAGAGATGTAATCCCCTAACTTATAATATGCCTGTCTGCATAGTGTGCGTTTAATACAAGACTTGAATTTTGTCTCATTCAGTTGAAGAATGTGGGGAGGTATTTTATTATAACATTTTAAACAGTACCCCATAAAAGATGAGTCTACTTTAGCTAGTCTAAATCCTGGTTGAACTAATAGGTCCCTATTTCTAGTACTATAATTATGTCTTTCACCTCTTTTACTAAAAAGATGTAAATTTTTCCTTACATACATGATATTTTCGTAGATATATTGACAAGGTACCGTCATGATGTTAATTTCTTTAAACCGTTCCCTTAGAGAATCGCGCCTGCGGTGATTATAAATGGCTCTGATAGCTCTTTTCTGCAGAATAAAAATAGAATCGATGTCTGCAGCCCGTCCCCAAAGTAAAATACCGTAAGACATGATACTATGAAAGTAACTAAAATAGACCAGTCTCGCGGTATCTACATCAGTAAACTGACGGATTTTTCTGACAGCATAAGCAGCTGAACTTAGCCGTCCTGCAAGAGATGTTAAATGAGGACCCCATTGTAGCCTTGAGTCGAGCGTGATCCCTAGGAAAACAGTTGTATCGACGAATTCTAGTTTCTCTTGATTCAATATTATCTCGCAATCACTACCTTTGACATTTGGTAAAGAAAATCTTATGCACTTAGTTTTTTTTCCATTTAATACTAAATTATTAGCAGTGAACCAATTTTGGACCTGCAGTAGGGCGTTATTTACGTCGTCAAAATTTATAGCACGTCTATTTACCTTAAAAATTAAAGAAGTGTCATCAGCAAATAACACCATTTGTGGTTGGTTTTTTAATAAATGGAGTAGATCATTTATATACACTAAAAAGAGGAAAGGACCCAAAATCGAGCCTTGTGGCACACCCATTTTTACTGTTAAGCCATGTGAATTGACACCATTTATTTGAACTTGCTGTTGTCTATCATTTAAATAAGAACTAACTAAACTGAGCGCAAGTTTTCCAAGTCCGTAATGCTCAAGTTTCAAAAGCAAGGTTTCGTGATCGACGCAATCAAATGCCTTGGAGAGGTCACAAAAGATTCCTATGGCGTCTTGGGCCTCTTCCCACGCGTTAAAAATGTGTTGTAATAAGGTTACACCGGCGTCGGTCGTACAACGTCCTTTGGTAAAACCATACTGTTGATCGTGAAGGATTTTGTTCGTGTTAAAATGATTGAGCACTTGATTAAGCATTATCTTTTCAAACACCTTGCTGAAAACCGGCAACACGGATACGGGTCTATAATTATTAGTGTCTTTACTGTCCCCGGATTTGTAAAGTGGTATTACCTTACTGTATTTCATTAAATCGGGGAAGACTCCTTGATCAACACACGAATTAAATACTAAGGCTAAGTAAGGCGCAATAGTCTCAATTATGGAGGTACATACTTTAATAGACATTCCCCAAAGATCTTCGGTCAATTTGATCTTAATTTGCTTAAAAGCTTTTATTACTACTGCAGGGTTGATATGTTTAAATTGAAATTCAACCGGGCAGGCTTGAACGTTCGCTCTTAATAAATCAATTGATACGCCGGGTGAGGAATTTAAGGCTTCCGTCGTTTTTGATGGTATATTAGTAAAGAAATTTACAAATTCTTGAGCTACTTCTAAGTTAGAGCTTATGGCACCACGTGAAGTCTCCAACGTGTAATCTGTGTTTCGTTTTTTATTCCTACTAGTTTCGTTATTTATAATTTTCCAAACCGTTTTTATTCTATTTTCTGCCGATTTGATTTTGTTGCTAATGTACCGGGCTTTGGCTATTTTGCAAGTATTTCTAAAAATTTTGGAATATGTAGCAACATACTTGCTGAAAGTATCAGTATTAATGTAGGGCTTAAGGCCATACAGCTCGAACAGTCTCTCCCTACTTATCCTAATACCTCTAGTTGCCCAGTCACTAAATATAAAATTAGGGCAAATGTTTTTTGTTTTCTTTTCAAAAGTTTTATTGAATTGAGTCTGCACTACTGAAAAGAAATCCTCGTACAATTTATTTGCGTCATCCATATCATGGCCCAGATCATTTAACTTATTATTTAGAGTACTATTGAATCTTTTTAGTTTACCAGTCGTTATCGGTCTAAATTGTATTTGCACTTTTTGCAAGCCTATTTTGGAGGCCTATGTCCAGCAGTGGACGTCTTTCGGCTGAAATGATGATGACTTTTTGCAAAGGTGTTTTAAACTTAAAAGTTACCGTTTGTCCACTATGATCAGACGGCAGATAATTTACGATGGCTTTATCTAAATAATCACAATCGCAAAAAACATTATCGATACAAGTAGCAGAAGTTGGAGTTACTCTAGTCGGTTCTGTAAAAACATTGGATAAATTGAACGATTTGAAAAGGCTTAATAATCTACTGCTGTTTGAATTATTTTCCGAAATATTAATATTAAAATCACCACAAATAATTGCAGCTTTGTTATTGGATGCAAGTTTCACTAGAACATCCTCCATTATTGACTCAAATACAGAAAAGTTCTGATAATTAGGGGGTCTGTAAACGCACACTACAACATGCTTATCTAGCTCAACACAAGACAGTTCGATGCAATGTTCAATTGATAAATCCACTATGTCATTTCGTTGCTTGAATTTTAAACAATTTTTTATTAAGATTAAAGAACCTCCACGCAGCATAGATTTACGGTTAAAACAACTGCCTACACTATAGTTCTCATAATTAATTAACATTTGGTAATCCTTTAACCAATGTTCAGTAAAACAAACAATGTCAAACTTTGTTTTTTCTAAAAACATTTCAATTTCTAATAATTTGGAGGAAATGCCTTGAATATTTTGATGAAATAACTTCAAGGTATTCTGCTGATCTCCTTTTTGATATTTAATTATTTTAGAGCAAGAAGATACCTTGTTGCTGTTAGGTATTAGAATATTATTACTGGTACCTTCTGTTGTCTTACAAACTAGTTTAAATGATTATCCGGAGTTAATCCCAAGACTTCAATGTCATCACCAGGCAGTGAGCTCATAGTGCGTGAGGGAAATGGAACCTCCTTCGTACAATTTGTATACATATTTATAGCATTTGAGCTACATTCATTTAGGCAAACCACCTTATTATTAGTATTATTACTAATTGTTGTGGTGTTAATAATACAAGACTTCGACATAATACTTATGTCTGTGTTTATATAAAAAGCTAATAGCCTTGCTATTGTGTGTCTAAAACTAACAGGCAGATACACAGTACCTCTAGTCGACTTTAAAGTTTCTACAAAACTGTTAGTGTCAAAATAGACAAGCTTGTCACTGTAATGACTAACTAAAAAGTGCATTTGCTTATTAAGCATATGAATATAATTGTTTTGTCTATTTGTCAATTTTTTAAAATATGGGAAAGCACACAATATTATTTTATTACAATTTAACTTTAACAACTCAGTTACACAGTCAGTTATTTCATATTTTTTGACTTTAGAACTGTTACCTACAAATACAGTAATGTTGGTTTTAGGGTTAAATACATTTCCTGTTATTGATGCCATTATTTCTTTGTAGGTTGACCCTGGCATACAATTGTTTTGAGTAGAATAACTCAGGTTGTTACTAATTAATTTACCTAATCCTCTTCCTATACTATCTGAGAACATAACTGAATTATAACAATCATGACTACTGAACGATGGACAACTACTAACCTCAAGCTGTACCACTGGGGATAGATCGATGATGAGAGATAGATTATAAAACTAGTACATCACTTCACTAGCTAGTTCTTGTACTGCTCTGTGGTACTTGTCCGCGGAAGCGACGGAACACCACGTCCTGTGGCCAGAAGTCTTCTTCCATGACGACGGGCAGATAACAATTTGGTACGCGCACCACGAACGCCTTGAAGTTGACGTTGCGGTGCGACTCCAGTAACTGCACCCTCGGCGTGTACCTCGTCTTCTGGTGCACGTACTCCACGATGTCCTCCGCCTTAGTGGTGTAGTGTAGGCGGGAGATGTACACCGGTGTGTTCGGCTTTGCGGCACGCAAGCTGACTTCGGGATCCGTAGGAGCTTTGCCGCAGCGGTTCTTGTTCGGTCGCGATCGGCGCTTCCTCCTTTGCACCGTCACGAAACCCTCATCATCAGCCTTATTCGGTGCCTTTTTTGGCATAGGCTTCGTACTTAGAGTACCTGGGGCACTCGCGGTGACGCTAGCGAATTCTTTTTGTAAGGGCTTCGCCAGGGCTGCAGAAACTGGCAGCGGGACGGGGCTCGGGGCTCGGGCGGCGCTGCGTGGAGGAGCCGCGATGACGGGCGCTGAATGGGTGTAGGATATTACAAAGACATTGCAGGCGCCAATAACAATGATTCAATATCAGGTTACGGAGGATGATGGAGCTAATTGATACTAAGATATCTATAACATAGCCGTAGTATGTATTTTGGTCTAGGTATACATAGATAACTTGAATACAACGCAAATTTTATACCATGTACCATATTACCTATGTTCAACAAATAAAATACTTTGACTTTGATATATTTGATGATGGCCGATAGTTTTTTTTTTACCATATGCTAACCATAATTATATGTTATGGTATTCATTATAGTGTCAGGTTGTATGTTGAACAATAGTAGATTGTACAACTAAGGCATAAAAGAAGCTATTTTACCCCGAGACGTTTATATCCACCCGAGCCGCAGGCGAGTGTGGATAGTTAAGTCGAGGGGTAATATGGCTCGTTTATGCCTGAGTTATACACTCTGCTTTTCACTTCGATTGCGAGAAAATGAAACAGGCATAAAGTACACAATTACACAAGCACATAATTAATCAAAAATGTTGCATCCATAGCTAATTCCCGCCACCACAGATAATACCGCCACGAAACTTTTTAAAAGTTTTTTTTTTTAATTTTCAACATTTGTCATTCGACATGGGTACTTCATACTGCCAAAAAATGAAAACGTTTCTTTGCGTTTTTAAATAATAAATGACAACTATTTTACCTGATTTTATTAAATTAACGATAGAAAACACGGAAGTGGTATAAATTAAAGAAAATGAAATAAATCACGACTTTAATCTGCGAAGTTTTATTGTGCGTGTGGCTGTTGGGCCTGATTACTTTAGTCTTAGAAAAAAAAATTACTTTATGCACTAGAACATAAAAAGCGATTTTATGTCGCCTAAGCACAACATAAAGACGGACTTTTAGAGCATGAGAAGTGAAAAATATGTTTATATAACCCTATTGATTGATATTTCATTAAATAAAGTATGTTGGGGTAATATCGGCACTGATATAAGACCGTATGAATCAAATTCCCACCTATTGTGACAATATTTTTAATGCAATAATAAACATTGGTGTTCTCCATTTTAATTTTTTTTTGGCTACGACGAAGATCAGAGTAAAATTTAATTTTGCAGGCAAATAATTTGATTCCTACCGTCTTACCCCAGCAACGATCTTACCCCAACATACCTTAGTCATTCAATAGGGGTTTATGAACTTCTAAGTTCATCTTCTCTTAGTTCAGTGCTGCTGTATTGATGATTTTAATTATTATAATTCTGTAAATACATACTTGTTACGATCGCAAATCATATTTTGTATAATAATAATAATATGTACAACCTGACACTGCCTTGCAAATTGCAAAAAAACGATAGAACATTTTAATTTCGTGGGCTACCCTGTCCCATCTCCTTTATAGTGCCTAGAAGATGAATATTGTAGAAAAAATAAAAAAAAAAGAATTTCAGAAATTTAAAACATACTTGATGACCAATAAACACGGTCACTCATATCAGATAATATTTTGTGGCTCTCGTTAAAGCAAAATCAATACATCGCAATTTAATTACCCAACATATTAATTAATATTTATTTAATTTGTCGCTTTCTATTTCATTGTGGTACATGCTGTAACGAGAGAAATAAAACATGCTTTTATTTTCATAAATTAATTATGAATACTCGGAATAGCAATGGTTTATCTTTATACCAATAGGCAATAATAAAGCTAAAGAGTTTGTTTGTCTTAAAAAATCTGCTATTCCCTACATTTATGTTCGCGTAACTCGTCAAAATGTAGGGAACAGCTGATTTTTTTTTCGCGATTTCATGTTTGGTCCCATAGTAAATGACAACTTTAGAGGAAAACGGTGATTAAAATTTCACCCTGTATATACTAAGTACCAAGTATTATAACCAAGTATATGGTATAGCTCAGAGTGGTGATTTAATGTTCAAGAGAGTTCCATAGTAAGTGGATACTGCACCCATTGGTCAGAAATCACAATGAGAATAAGTGTCCATTGACTTTTCAAAGAATGTTTTTACTATTTTTCTCAAAGATCTCTTTGTTTGTTACAGAGTTCAAGAACCGCCACGTCACGAAGACTAAGGAAAGAAGACTAGAAAAAGCCTTGTCTGCAATTTCAATTCTCTTCATTCATTTTCTACAATCACACACGGTACCCTTAGAAGAACAACAACGAATAAAACATTAATCTCATTATAATTATTAACATTCTAGTGATTTTTTTTTTGAAGTTTTATGTAAATATATGCTCAATATGCTCACATTATTTTTTTTATTTTAATAAGTGAATTGTTTTTGATTTTATGTATTTTATAGCATGACTCATAATGCGAAGCATTAGAGAGTAGGTACTTTACGATTGAAAAAAAATTTTTGCCTCCTTTCTGCAATTGTTTATATTGTTATACTCCTGCTAGTACACAGAACCTACTTAATCTATGTACCATTGTATACATAATTTAATGGAGATTAATTCTGTTCTTTCAAAAATACATCAAAATATTTCTAAAAAAATCCGTCTATCAAGTGTAAAACCTGAAACCATTGTAGATTGCGAAAAATATTTTTTTTTTAAGAGATTCGTTTCACCCATAGGAGCCCTATTAAAATGTCTCTTATTCAAAGTAGTTTAACTATAATTAATAAAAAACTAACTAATATAATATCTATATCTGCGGTTTTTTATTTTCTCTTTTACTTACACACGCTGTCTACCTACATTTCTTTATCGACTATCCTATTGCAATTATGCTGGAAGAGATTTCTTTAGAAATAAGCATGTATCGAAATAATAACTTTATTACACAAACGTAAGGTGGTAAAAAGCAATCAAATTGTTAAATAATAACAAATGAATACAGACATTACCAAAGGCTGTAAAACAACATCTGGCCCAGTTATTAATAAACGAATTAGTTGTTAAAACAAAATAAAGTTTTCGTTCATAAATGTGTACTTTTATTTCCTTTAAATGATCGGTTTGTTGACACCCCAAGGCAAGTTCAAATTGATTGAGTGAAATCATTAAAAACTGAGAAATACAGATATTTCGCGTGATCAATGACAAATAATTGGATAACTACACATGAACATTAATTGTGGGGAAATTATCCGTTATTGTGGAGCCACTAAACTAGCAGGGAATCCTCGAAAGCGGTAAGCGTAAGCGGATTGAAGTTGTAAAGCTTTGGTTTTCTAAGAAAGCGGTGAACACACAATAACGGCTGTCAAAATACACAGTGTTTTTTGTCACCTTAATGTCAAATACTGATGAAAATGACAAATGTTCATGACGGACATTATAATATGACGAAGCCGCTTTCCTAGGAAACCCTAGCATGAGATTTGATCGATCGAAATGCGAACATTAGGGCTGTTTGAATTCATAGACACGAGGTCTTCATTACTCTTAAAAGCCCTGAAAAGCTGTTATGAACTCATCACGAATTCTACATTTTACCTTATTTTAGAGGATTGTTACCCAAACTTAAATACTTAGCTTTACTAATAATAAAGCTGAAAAGTTTGTTTGTTTGTTTGAACTCACTAATATCTGGAACTACAAGTCGAATTAAAAAATATTTTTATATTTTATAGCCCAATTCTCGAGAAAGGCTCTAGGCTCATATCAGCGATAATCGCTGATCTACTGGCCACACTAAAAGGCAATATTGAGACGTAGCTTTAAACATAGGTTGCAATTGGTTGCAAAAGGAACCAGTCGCAGGTTCACATATAAACAGTCGATCGTGTACAATTACAACTGGGAATAAAGATGGTCAATCTTTTTGAAAGAGTGCGATTGTTAAGACCAGGAGTAGTTCAGAATGGAGTGTTAAGAATTTAAGATGCATAATCAGCCTATAATGCTCCCACTGCTGGGACACAGGCCTCTCTCTGTGAGAGGGATTTTAATTTATTGTATTTCTTTTAATGCCAAATGTGCCCGCTCTTGACCTCGATCACGCCTGATGGAAAGCGATGGATGAGGTCTATGATGGAATGAGCGTGCCCAGAAGATGACTAAGGCACTGGAACTCCCACGCATCGACGAAACACAGCAGGCTTGACGCTGGACTCTGGTGGGAGGGTGGTCGCAAACCAGACGGGTGTTAGTCCTGCCACAGCAAGGGAAGAATTGGCTAGTTAAATAAGGCGTTAGGTGTGACTGCACAGGATTGTATTTTTTTTTTAATTATTATTTTTTAACATGCATTTGTTCGTTTTATAGAAAGAATAAGGAGAGACCGAGGAAAGGCCTTTGCCCGGTAATGGGACACAACAGGCTTATACCTTAAATAATAATAATAAATAACACAAATGGAGGCTAAATGTTTCGTTGATATATTATTTTTCGTTATGCATTTGACACTACATAATGAGAATGGTAGATGTCCCCATATATTTTTGCTGTATTCTCCGTATACTTTTGACCTGGATGCGAATACCGTGACATATTTATATTATGTCATATTATGTAGTGATGTGGATGAAACATTTTCTGATTGCCGTTACGTCATACAGTTTTAATATGTCTAGAATACAACAGCCTCACCAGAATGCAATACTTCAATATCTTTACACGTGTGCTCCATTTCTTCCTACTCCGTGACAGTAACACTTATTGGTAAATGGTACTCTCGATCCGTTTTTCTGGATGTTGTTGATGCACAATAATGATAAGAAATTGAAGGTTTTAGTGGGAGGGCGTTATAATTGAAAGGAAGATTGAATGTGGTGTGCAGACAAGTAACCTTTTCCCACACTCGACTTTATAATAGGTATGTAGCTATAGATATTATTGTCTTTGACTATACAGGGTGGCAGAAAAATCGACGGTTATCAAAAAAAAAAAAAAAATCTGTTGTTTCATAGAAAACGCGGCAATTTTCTTTTTTAATAACGGGTCGGTGTCGTTGGTTCCGCATATTCGTTTTTTGACACCGACTTCTGAAATTAAAATTATTTGTCATTTTGTAGTGTTTTTTTTTGAAGTCGGTTGTTTTTTTTTTGATTTTTTTTTTATTTTTCACTCTTTATTTGTACCTACCCAACAGAAATTCAATTAACACTAGTGCATTGAAGAACTGAAGACAATGTCTAGAAGAATCATCAAAATTCGCATAGAAATGCCGAATATGCAGTAGTACATAAGAATAATTACGTAATCAATTATATATTAAAACCTTCCTGAAAGTATGTAGATCACAATAATGAAAGAATTATCAAAATCGGTTGGTTAGTTTTTGAGAAAATCGCGCACATACAAACATACGGGTCGAATACAGAACCTCCTTTTTTGAAGTCGGTTAAAAAACAAAAAAAAGTTAAAAACTGAACGGGGTCTCCGTACAATAAAAGTGTTCTTTTTCGGCGTTTTTGTCTTGTGGTACGGAATCCTGCGTGGTTCGACTCGCACTTGACCGCTTTGTTTAATCCATAACCTAAAGACATTCAGAAGCATATAAACTGACTATAAGCAGAAATAATTTCATAAGCATTCTCTTCCTATTTCATATTTACATTAAAGTTGTTGAGGAACTCGTTGGATGCGAGAAGCACAAAACCGGTCGACGTGGAGGTGCTTGGGGGAGGCCTATGTCCAGCAGTGGACGTCTTTCGGCTGAGATGATGATGATGATGATGTTGAGTAAGTAAAACCAGAACTTATATTGCATCACCACTGCATATTAAATATAATCTCTTCCAGCAAACGTTTGCTTGGAACGCTAAAAACTGTTTTTTGAGAGCAGTGGTGGCACGGATTTACGAGTTTTAGGTTGTGGGTTCGAACCCCGACAGGCGCTTTATTTTGTGTAAACAATTTTATCACCACTGCTCTCAAAATGGTGAAGGAAAACAACGTGAGGAAACCGGCATGTCCTGGAACCAATAATTCGAAGACACGTGACATCCAGTGAAACTTGCACTGGGCCCGCGTGGATTACAGCCCACTCCCTCTCGAAGAGAGGAGACCCGAGTACTAGCAGTGGGTACATTTTATAGGCTGATTATTCTAACTATAAATTACGACTTCTGCTGTGTACTCATTAACACAATCATTTTGCTACATCTAGACCCAGATAGTCCAGTATATTTTTAACTGTAGTATGATGGGAGATTTACATAATATAAATGGTCTCATCTGAGCATATATGCTCAGTGATGGCCGTTTTGCGTGGGTGTGACGTATATTTTCCCCCAACCTGTTATTTTATTTTTGTGTAGTTGTTCTTTTTAAACGGTTTTATTTAGCTTGCCCTGTTTGTTATTTACTCAGGTTACGCTACGCCTCACGATTACGTGTTTTCTTTCTTTCTTTTAAATTCATTGAAATTGACTCCCACGTTATAAGCACGGACACCAATAATCGATTCGAACATTAGGATCGCCTTTTGAATGGATTGATCAATGGCCAAGTCTACATTAGTGGTTAGAATAATAGATGTAACGTGGCACAGAAAGTTGGGAGTCACATTGCATTTCTATCAAAAAAAATAAAAAATAAGGACAGTCTCCTAAGGGCTAATTTTACCAGTCTGATATTTTTTATCTGTGGAATAAAATTGACGTCTGACAGTAATTATAGTCTGAATAAAATGGAAAAAAAATTAAAAAAATTCCCAGGATAAAACGTATTCCAGGTATGAAAGTTTGGTGAAATTCGCACTAAGACAGTTTTCCTGTAGCTACAATGATAAAGGTACCTGCTCTTACTGCCCTTCTCAAAAATCCACCTTATATACATATATGTCGCATCTGGTCTTTCATTTGACTATTCGGAACGCCAGAGCCATTTGGTGGCGCTTGACAGAGTCTAGCCTGAGTTCGTAGGAGTCGAGAAGAGCGAGCAGCGAGGTGGAGAAGCTCTCTTGGATATTGGACATCGTACGAACAACATGTGCTCAGAAATTGTCCCGCGTTCCGTATCTGGTTGTGTCGTGTACCTACAGTGTGCGATTCGCTGGTGTGATTAATTTGTTCGTGTAATTATAATCTGATTTGAACTGCAAACGGTTTTTCTATTGCGCAATAACCAACACTACCTACAGTACGCCCACAGTAATTAAAATATGGCTGATAATAACGAGACACACATACCTTCACCGCCATATACATTATACTATCGTTTATGTGTGTACCATCCGTTGCATACCTACCTACTATCCGTTTTCCAACCAGTCAGTCTGTCCGCTTCACCAAAAGGATCGAGCTCCTTTTGTTGATCCAGATCGTTTGGTAGACTAGTCGAGCGATCTTTAGCAAAATGAACGCCTGGTTTAGTCATCCATGATTTCTAGGGAGTGATTGAGTTTACTCGGAGTAACTGGAACCTGACCTCTGTAGTACCCTACTCTTTGTCATGATGTTGACAGATTCTGTACCTATGTACCTAGGTCCAGTATCAAAATTGGATGGTTCAGGTTGAATATGGGACAGGAACTCGTTGGATGCGAGAAGCACAAAACCGGTCGAAGTGGAGGTGCTTGGGGGAGGCCTATGTCCAGCAGTGGACGTCTTTCGGCTGAAATGATGATGATGATGGGACCGTGATGTTTTGAAGGTAGTTTTGTTGGTGTTTTTGTATTTTTTTTGACCTAAACACAACTTTTCTTCTGAAGTCAGTTTTGTCTTTTGAAAGTCATTTACAATCTTAGTTTTGTCATTCTACTAGTATAATGTAGTTATGAGCAAAAGTAGGTATAAAGGTACGAGTTCGTAGCCGACTTCAGACAGCAGCAGCAGACGACGTGTCGCTACGACACTACTGGTTTGTATGTATTTCTATGGAATACCTTCCGCAGCTACCGCAGACGTCGCGCGTCGTGTCACCCGACCGCAGATCAGTAGTGCCACCGAGGCTGGAGTGACAGCACTTTGAATCTTTCTCAAAAAATGAGTTTTCTGATTCCGAGGAACAAAAACTGATAAAACAGGTGGCCCAATATCCTCCATTGTACGATGCATCTCACAAAAACTGTATAAACGGTGTCGTAAAAGATAATATTTGAAAAAACTAACTGAAATACGGCGCTGCCGTCAGCTGCTGCAGCTATCTGCAGTAGGGTTCGGAATCATGACTGCAGCGCCATGACGCTGCGACGTCGTGTCGCAACTTGACGTCGTCTGCTGCTGCTGTCTGCAGTCAGCTACGAACTCGTACCTTTATAATGTACCTACCGGTACACGATGCCATTGATGCTAATGATTTTGCCCAAACAATCGTTGCTATATCGAGATCATTTGAGGGCGTTTGCAGATGCTGGCAGATCTATAGTGGTTTCATAGCTAAACCTTATTTTAAATCAAAATACGTAAATACAGGCACTTAAAAAAAAAGCGAAATAAGCATCCCTGTACTGTACCTATTAAGATAACTTATAATTACACATGCGTACAGGCAACGTATCATACTAGCAGGCATTTATCTCAAGAATTATGTCCGCCATTACATTTTATAACTTACCTACTACTGAACTTACCTTTTTTATGTTGCCTACCTCAATGATTGACATTGTAAATTATTAAAATTGGCCCATAAATAAATACTTGACGCAAATTTTTATAACAAACATGGTTTCTCATTAACAAGACCGAATAGACAGGAACAGAAAATCCTAATTAAATAAAAATCGGCTAAGTGCGATTCGGACTTGTCGACGAAGGGTTCCGTACCACAAGGTAAAAAACACAATAAAACACGTTTCTTGTATGGATTCCCCCTTTAATTATATTTAGATAAATATATAGATACCGATAGACATTCTCGAATAAAATTTAATTTTAATAATAGAAAAAAAAAAACAGCTCATTTATCAAATTAAATATCAGTCGACAACATCCATCGGTTTCTTACTAAACTTCAACTGTATCCGACGATCCTGCATACTTATCTCTTTTGTTGACTGTACATAAATGGTTAAATAAATAAACAAACTCTGCAAAGTTCACAACATCTTCCATCTTTATCTCGCGTCGTTCCTACATCGTCTGTGCTTATGAAATCATTTTCCTCGTCACCAACCTCATAAGTACCAGTAAACCTATTCAGGTTTCACGTTAAAGCCACAGAATTTAGTCCGGAGACATAATTGTGTGGATAATAACGTCACTCGTAGCTCTGATTATTTCTACGAATAGTGTCGGGACTGTTCGCAGAAGCTATGTTGTAAGGCTTGGTTTAGACGGCCCCATTAGTGCGTTGCGCTGCGTTGCGTCGGCGCAGCGCAAGATTTCGATTCGACAACGCAACGGAGAAGTGTGGCATGTTTTAAAATTTATATGTAAAATGACGCGATGCGATGACGCAACGCACTAAACAAAAAAAAAACAAGACTTAGGACTATGTCAGTAGCTTAGTTTATGCTATTTTAGTAACTTATGACACATAGGTAACCTTAAATCACTACTCACGTACTGTTACTGTCAAATGTCAATTCAAACGTCAATTTTAATCCTCTAAAAAAGTTATCGGCGATGGAAAAATCAGACCATTGTTTTTTGTTTACTTTTGATAATCAAAATATATTATGATACAATAGCTTTAAGTTTTCGCATTCGCTAGAACATGTAGTAAACGTTTATCTATTCTATCAAGTTTTTGTTTATTTTAACCCCAAAGAACTACTTACCTCGTTCTAAAAACTACATACTTCTTTAACTGACGTTTTCCTATCCACTTGTAGTAGCAATCAATTAGAGATAGCAAACTCCTCTCGCAATTACTTATGCATTATCCCTGAATTTATCTGCTAAAATTAAGTATCCTAAATAAAATTCGCAATGAAAAGCTTAAGCTTGATGCATCTTTATCAACATCTAGCGATCACCCATCCATAACTTCACCGCTGATCGTGCTGCAAAGCGTGCTGCACTTACAGTAATTTTATCTCACGAAGCGACACGCACTTTATTTGTGGTAACCATCTGTAAAACATGCTGTGAATGTGTGTGTGAAGACGAGTACCTAGGTAGGTACCGAGAGCTTCTTTTCTTACGCACACATTCACATGGTGTTTGTACACTTGTTAACCACAAGTAAAGCGCGCTTAGCTTCGTGAGATAAAAATACTGTACCGATGACATCGTGTACACTAACCTTAACACTAAGAGATCAACATCTAGCGATCACCAATCATCCAGCTTCACCGCTGAGCAGCAAAACGTGCTGTGCTTACCGATGACATCGTGTACACTAACCTTAACACTATGAGATCGAGATAGGACGCATTAACGTTTTTCACAGAAGCCAGTGTGGCAGAAAAATAAAATGAATGATGGTGAAACTATAATTGTATACTGAGATCGTAAGTGAAATATGTACGAGCGTAATATATCTAGTGCCTTTATTATAAACCGTTATTTCTAGCTAAGCAACTTCGTAAATGGGACGTTTCTTAGGAAGGAAGGTAATGTAGTTGGTTACTTGTCTAGATCTTTTAATGAAACAGGTTTTTGACTAGCAGTGGTCTGACTGTTTGCACTGACAGTTAGATACTCTTTTTTGCTATTACGAGTAAATATAAAAAATTCTGGTAATATTTTCTGGTTTATAACATTTAACTGACTCGTTAGTTCAGAGCCCTGATTCACAACCATACGACAGGCTATCGTATCGAAAACATGACATTTCGATAACCTGATTTGACTTCCCCTCAACAGCAAATAGCTGTTGGAAGAATAGCGGGCGTCTATTTGATTTAAACTGACAACATTTACGGGTTTTAGACTTGTGAACAGCGTTGAGAAGACTCCTACGATAACAATGAATAATGTTCGATACGATACGGAAGCATATCGAGTGTTTGTGAATAAGGGGGCTGTTGTGGCTTTAGGCCATCTGAGGAATTCATGGTTGGACACAAACAGCAAAAAAGTTTACCTAAATAAGTTGGCTCAAAGCTATGCAAACTATTCATTGAAATTAAAGAAGATACGAGTGTTTGTTTTAATTTAACGAAAATAATAAACGAGTGAAAGCACGTTAAGCCGTTGGTCCCGGCTGTCATTCGTGGATCATTGACAGTCGTTAAGGCTCGTCAGAAGCCCGAAAATTTGACAACCAGTTAAGACTGTTTGATTGTTTGGTAAGCCAAGGGGTATCGTATTACCCAGTAATTGGGTTGTGGAGTTCAGATAGGTAGTCACTCCATATAAAATACTGGTATTAACCTGCATCCGGTTAGACTGGAAGCCGACCCTAACATAGTTGGGAAAGGGCTAGGTAGATGAGGCAATTAATAAATTAGTCAATAATTGAAATATAATAATGTTGTATGTTAATTTTTTACATTATCGATAAAAATGTATTGCCTTCAGGCAGAATTTTTCGAACACCTGATGAATTATTCATCACTTCGTTAAATTTAAACAAAGTCTAACCATAACCATAAAGCTAGGTATTACAATTGACTTAATATGTATATTACTAACGGCTATTACCCATATCTTGCCTCCTTTAACCGTACCTTCCAACATTCCTATCACTTCATCCAAAAAAAGTTCACAATAAAACCTTCATTTCCAATTTCCATATACTCAAATGACTTCCGAGATTGATATCAAACATTTCCATTTAAATAGCAATATTGCCCTTAAAACAAATCTTCGTAAACATAAAAGAAACTTCGAAAGAAATTCTGGGCTTGGCACCGTTGCGGAACCTAAATTGCCACTTGTATTTGCAAGACACTTTCCAATTAACTGTCCAAAGGGCCAGTTATTTGCCAAAGGAATTTATCCTTTACCTGTCAAAACTTAGAATTGGAAATTGCTTGTGTATTAAATGTCTACATCGTCAGCACAACACTATAGTCTTTTCCCACGACGGTCAACCATGTGTGGCTGTTGTCATCGAAGAATTTCTAATCAATTTTCTATCTTATGCTGCATTTTACTAAGTTGAAAATTGATTGTGTGTAGGAAAAACCTGAGTCGTTACCACACTGGTCGTTTCCCGAAAGCAGTAGAGAAGTTCTAGGGCCCTTGTATGGATGTATGTAATTAATGGTTTGCACTGTTCTGCTATGGCATTTCATGCTTGGCTTGATGAGAAGTCTTCTATGGAAACTGTCACTTCTTATTACTAAAAAGTTGTTAAGTGCTTTGTTCGTGAACGTGAGCGTTAAGAGCATACTTATTTGTAAACTAGCTGTAAACTTATGGCTGGTTTGTAAAAGATGGATTTGTTCTAGGGTTCCGCAGTTCGTCGAATAGGGACCGTTATGATTTACGCCACAGATTGCTGCAAACTGTTTTATTTGCTTACTGTACCAGTACATATTCTAAAAGCTTAAAATTGTTTATGTTAATGGAAACGTGTTTTTCACTCACAGATTCTGCCTTTTCACCAAACCTACCAAAATTCTGCAGAATCGATGCACAGTGTATGCAAGATCAGTTTGCACTTATTTTGACGTGTGCCTATATAAGATCAGTAAAATGGATACCAAATTATCAGCAATTTGCCTAAACAGCCTACTTTTAGGGGCTAGAAAGGTGCACGAATCCTTCAGCGGGATTGTCCGAAAGGGTTACCGCTATCCCGGAACATAAAGGGCTAAGGGAGGAACATAGGCGGGTTCTGTTACCTCTTCACGCTTAAACCGCTAAACCGATTTAGATAAAATTTGGTATGAAGATAGTTTGAGTCCCGGGAAAAGACATGAGATAGTTTTTATTCTGATATTCCCACGGGATCGACACTTATGTTGGTAAAACTGCGGGGCGCAGCTAGTATATATAATTATAAATGTGAAACTAAGTTGGTTTCTTTGTTATGCTTTCACGCTAAAACGGCTGAAGAGATTTGGATGAAACTAGGCACATGGGTAGACATGATCTGTGTTAGGGCACAGGCTACTTTTCATCCTGGATCGCAGATGAAATCGCGAGCAACAGCTAGCAGACTATGTGAACGAAAAAACTAATTAGAGAGGTCCGTTATTAATTTTCTGGGACTCATCATCAGCCTAGACTTTTCCCAACTATATTGTGGTCGGCTTCCAGTAAAACCGGGTGCAGCAGAATAACAGTATTTACCATGGTGCAACTGCCTATCTTACCTCCACAACCCAGTCACTGGGTATCACGATGCCTCTTGGTGGACTGGTTGTCAGAATTTCGGTGATTATTTTCAATTATATTATTACTAGGAGCGCCCCGCGGTTTCACCCGCATAAGTCGCGATCCCGTGAAAATATCGAGATAAAAAGTATTCTATGTATTAATCCAGGTTATAAACTATATGTGTGCCAAATTGTATCCAAATCCGTTCAGTAGTTTTTGCGTGAAAGAGTAACAAACATTCATCCATCCATCCTCACAGACTTTCGCATTTATAATATTAATAGGAGTAGGATAGTAGGATTTTCCGCTAGGCAGCAGTCTCCACACGCTGGATGCCTGAGGATGGACGGTGCCGCCGTGGCCAGCCCAGGAAGAGGTGGCGAGAAGACCTAGACGTACCGCAAGGGTTGGTTCGAGGTGGCTCTAAAAAAGGATGCCTGGGAGGAATTGGGGTAGGCCTTTGCTCATTAGTGGGACAGCGCAGGATAACTCAAAAAAAAATTGAGACTACGGAACCGCGTTAAATGCGTTTGCAACATACTCTTGCCAAGTTTTTATCTCTCACCAATGGACTTGCGCATTTAGTAAGACCACCCAGTTATTAATAGGCAAGTAACTAAGTATATAAATGTGGAAAAGGATCGTCTCCATAATACGTCCACATTTTACTGCGTTTGTATTCACTGTGGACGATTTATGAATTAATTTGCGAACGGGAATGTTGGATACTGATGTCTATTCTGTAATGGACTTCAAATATTTTGATCTTTTACTTGTATTTAGCATTAACTTAATAAATTGACAGAAAAAAAGGGAATGCCTCAATGGGTTTTATGTAAAGTCTATTCAAACTTATGTTTCAAATTAAGATTATTTCAAGTTAAATCAATATCAACTTTATTTTAATGGAAGCTAAGTTGATTTTAGAGTGACTAGGACTATTGAAAAAGTTATAAAAATATTTGAAGTTGTAGCGTAAACTGAACTTTGTTTTGTAGGATTTATAGTCATTTTTTCATAAACTCATATTTGTTTACATTTTTGGCAAAGAAACCGCGAATGCAGTATAGTTCATTAATTAACTTCGCCTGTGTTTAAGGAAATGAGGATTTTCTGTGAGAGATTTCACATACAATGCATTTTTTTTTTCAAATTAAGGAACTATATATTAACAAAAATGCCTATTATCAAGCTCATTCCTAAACAGAGTGATCGTACGGAAAGGATGTCAATGGGACCGTCCGTCAGTCCGCCAGTCTGTCTAGAAGCTGCATAACATGAACCGTAATAGGTAGAACAAATAATACAAATAAGTTAAAATTAAAGGGTCCATTCAAGACACGTGTCTTTTTCGGCATTTTTGCCCTTGTGGTACGAAACCCTTAATATGCGAGTCCGACTCACACTTGGCCGCTTTTTAATTTAATGTAGATAATTAACTGATGGTCAAAATGATTATTTAGTGAAAGTTTCAACTTATCAACCCACGTAACTTATCCATCTTTTTCCAAATACCTGTGAAAATCGAAAAAAAACACCTTCAGTGATACAGTCACACGCAAAATAACGTACGCTTAAGTTGCCGTAATGATTATTTAGTGAAAGTTTAAACTTATCAACCCACGTAACTTATCCATCTTTTTCCAAATACCTGTGAAAATCGAAAAAAAAACACCTTCAGTGATACAGTCACACGCAAAATAACGTACGCTTAAGTTGCCGTTATCGACATTAGAGACCGAGGGGAGTTGAAACAATTTTAACATTTTGTTTCATAAACCAAATACTAAAGACAGAAATCGTATGATATTAGTACCAATCGATAGGTCATTCTTTACACTTGCGAATGACTAACTTAAAGAAATTGTAAGCGTTAAATAATGTGGTGAAAAATCGACTTAACCGTAACAAGTCAACTTGTTTCAACTCCCCTCATACCGAGGTAAGATGAAACAGGGGTCGAGGAGAGTTGAAACATATGATTATTGAGTAGTATTAAGGGTCGTAAAATAAAAATGATGATATAATTTAAAGGTTTTTAATAAAATAAAACTTTTCAAGTACGAAACAAACTTTTTTAAATGGTATTTTGTACTGATATATCAGTTAAGTAGTTAACTACAGGTCAAATACAAATAATCAACTCCTAAAGTAATTAAAAGTACCTACTATAACATCCTATTCGTAACATTTATATTAAACAGTCAGATAAACAAAATGTTTTACATTTATATAAAATAATTATTAACTCTCAGTCGTTTCTTAAGTATTACAATCAGTCTTAATAAATATTTCTTCAAATATTTAAGTTACAATAATCTCACAAATGTCAAAATATTATGAAAATAAAAAACATCAATCTGACAAGCAGTTGTGGCAAACATAAGAAAGTTCCCCACCAGTGCAAGCTTCATGAGCCCAGTGTTTACATTCCAGACATTGCACCCATTTTTCTTTGGCTCTGCTATTTGAAAATGGCTCAAAACAACAAAGGCAAAAGGATTCTTCTTCTTCTGTACTGTCTTCGTTTCCTCTTTGTTTCTTGACAACCTTGATCTTTTTAGTTTTAGTGCCTGGTTTTGATCTTTTTCTTGTTTTTGTTTCTTCAAAATTAGGTTTTTTTACCTTTTTCTTAGCCGTTCTAGCTGCTTCGATTGCAGCTAGTTCATCTTTTACGGGAGTATCGGTTAAGATAGCGGATTTCACTTTGCGTCTATTTGTTTGATTTCCTTTTCTTGGTGGAGCCTTTGGCAAGGGTCTAAGAGTTTCAGGTGAGAATGGAATTACTGTCATACTAACTGAAGTATCTCGTGATGTAGATGCTACAGGTATTATATGAGAGGTAATGACTGTTGAGGGAACAACGTATTCAGTGGTTGAAGGCATCATGATAGTATTAAGCATGACCTCAGATATCGCCAGATCAGGTGGATTCTTGTCAGGGCTTTCTGCAGACTTCGGTACGTCTTCTGTTTCGTTGTTGATTTGAGGAGGAGTAGCCGGTAAATTTAAAATTGATGGACTTGGTGTTCGAGAGTCACGAAAAATACTATTTGCAAGGGGATGTTCATCACTTGTGCTAGAAGTAGGACATGGCGCGGGTTCTTCACTTCTTGAAATTCCCACCAAGTTAGAGCTGGATGGATCAGTTCTAACGGATGTTGCCAAAGGTCGATCAGTGATTTGACTCGGAAGATAATCAGCGTCCTGGAATATTTCAGTGTTAACTGGCCAAAGTCCGGTATGGATGAATCCAGAAGATATATTGCGCGGTGTGACGGCTATATCAAACGATGTTTTCACTACCCCTGGAATATCATAGATGGTCATTACTTTTCCTGGATTAGACCGCATCCAATTGTCGCAAGCAGTGTTAACTGCTTTTTTCACTGGCCCAAAAACGGCTCTATCCATTGGCTGCAATTTATGGGTGCAGTGAGGTGGAAAAGTCAATAAAATTATGCCATTTTCCTTGCAGAACTCGATATTTTTAACTGCTGTGTGTGAAGCGTGGTTATCTAATAACAATAGTGCTTTATTTTCTTTTGATGGCCTAATTTGGTCTTTGAAAAATTTAAGAAATATATGGAAGTCTTCTTCTTGCATCCACCCTGACCCATTCGCAGTGCCAATTGATCCAGTAGGTCCATCGCGTATAAAGTGATCATTAAATCTTTTCCGCGGAAAGATGAACATCGGGGGTATGTGATTCCCAAGGGCATTTCCTGCTAGTGCTATAGTAACCAATGTTCCCCTCTCTGCGGAAGTCATGGCACTCACTTGTTTCTGTCCTCGTCGAGCAATGACGCGGTCTGGTTTCTGAACAGTTGTGATGCCAGATTCGTCAACGTTCCATATATCCTTTCCTTGCAATTTGTGTTTGTCAACAACTGCGGTATAATTTTGAAAAAAAAAGTTCAACGTTTGTTCTATTAAAACTGGTAGCTCGAGCGATACTTGTAGGTTGAGGTAGTCTCAGAGAAAGAACAGGATGACGTTTCATAAAAGATCGAAGCCAAACCTCTCCAGCCATTTCATGCTCAGTCCAGGAAGATGGAATTTTTTTATTATATTCTACAGCCAACCTATAGGCAAAAGTTCTGGTTTCCTTAGTTCTTAGACCAAAGTTAGCAGCAGCACAGTTTAAAAGATAGTTACAGAGTACCTTCTCCTCTGAAGTTGTAAAAACAGTCTTTTCAGGATATCCCACCGTTGGAGCAGTCGCCGTTTTGTTTGTTTCATAAGCAGTTTTTTTTTTAATATACCTGTAGAGGGAGGTATGGTTCAGGTTGAAACTTGAAGCCGCGTCACGGAGACTTTTCTGTCGCAAAGTTACTTCTTCTGCTGCGAGATCATACATTTCGCGACTCACCAAACCTCTGTCAGTTTTTCTTTTGTAATCAGTAGGCATACTAAAACAAAATAAACAATTTAAACCAATCAAAAAAATTGTGCCCATTATTTATTGACTGCTTTCTGATATAAAATTGAAAACGAGGAGAGTTGAAACAGCCTGTTTCAAATCTCCTCAGTAAGAAAAAACCTCCCAATTTTAGTTAAATGCAGAATCAAGATGCAAATACACAGAAATTAATTGGACCAAATATATATAATAAATCTTTAGTTAATGATCTTTCGAAACATATATAACTTAAGCCATAATACAAAACCTTTATCAAAATATAGGCATCGTAAAAAAACGTTAAAAACTTACTTTTCACGATTTTTGTCACATGGGACGCAGAACTCCACAACCGCACGTCTTACGTCCCCGACGCGTACTGACATGTCAGCGGGCGGAGGGAAGGGATTGAAAAGCGACGTTGCCAACTCGCTAACGATTTTAAGTTCCGAGATATTGGTACTGTTTCAAATCACCTTTGTTTCAAATCCCCTCGGTCTCCCTACAATATTTAAAACGGTTCACCAACAAAAAAACATTAAAAACACCAGCCAAAAAACAGCCCAAATCCGCCAATCAATCAGCTATAAACCCCAGTACACAAAAGTTCAATCAATTGATAGTTTAAAACCTATAAGTGTTATTAAATACTTCTTGCGCTGCCCATCCGTCGTGTTCTGACGCTATAATCCTTTGTTATTGAGTGCGCACCCGCCGATACTTTGATTGATAAACAGTGTGTACTAAGGCTTAGGGTAGTTCTTATGGTGTATTAGTGTTGCGCTGAGCTTTTAGATGCTTAGTGATGGGCATGAGATTGGGTTGGAACTCTTTTGTTGACCTTACTTTGACAAAAATCGATATAAAAATTTATATCGATTTTTGTCGTCATTCTAGTGATGGAAGTTGTCGATATTCAATAAAGTAGTTATCTAAGAAGTTTGTAATTTCCAGATCTACCAGTGAGTGGGCTTTGATGGTCTTTTGTTAATCCATACTAATATTATAAATGCGAAAGTGTGTCTATCTGTCTGTTACCTCTTCACGCTTAAACCGCTGAACCGATTTAGATGAAATTTGGTATAGAGAAAGTTTGAGTCCCGGGAAAGGATATAGGATAGTTTTCATACCGATATTCTCACGGGAATGACACTTATGCGGGTGAAACCGCGGGGCGCTGCTAGTATTACATAATTGTTGGGAGCAGTGGTGGCCCAGTGGTATCGGCCCCAACTTATAAGTTGCAGGTCGTGAGTTCGAACCCAGGCATACATTGTGTATTTAATTTCATCACGACTGCTCTCAAAACGGTAATGGTGGTGATGTCCTAGAACCAAAAAAATCGAAGAAATTTGTGACATCCACCAACCCGCACTGGGCTCGCGTAGTATATTATGGCCATATTATGGCCCACTCCCTCTTACAGAGAGGAGGCCTGTGTCCCAGCAGTAGGAACATTATTGGCTGATTATGTTGTACTTATATAATTTTGAACAGACAAACGAGAGAAGCAGGATCATGTTTCCAAAATATACAAGTACATGTTCTCTTTGCGTTTCACTAAATTAATGTGATTTAAAACCTATCCCTAAAGCAGAAAGATGTGCGTGTTTCGTTAATTGACTTTAAGGAAACCACATATTTTTACCGACTTCACAAAAAGGAGGAGGTACTATGTTCGGCTGTTTGTATGTTTTTTATTATTATTTTGTATGTTTGTTCATCGAATACTCCGCCGATTGTCGATAGATTTTCAAAATTCTTTTTTTGTTCGAAAGTAGATAGTTCTGTGGTGGTCCCATTGTCACCAAGTTAGGATCTGATGATGGAATCTTAGAGAAATCGAGGGCAACCCTCAAATTTTATAGGCTCACTTATTGTTTTTCGCATATTTTATGAAGTATCTTGTTTATTTGCGTATGGTTGTCACCATCTCAGGTAGCTGGGCTGATGATGGAAGGTACAACTCCTTAACAGTAAGAAGTTACTCAAACAGGCAAGGACTGTTTTAGTAAATTGTTTTGATGTTTGATAGGGCATTTGTCACATTTGGTCTCATGATCATCAAGTCATGACCTGATGCTGCAGTCAGGATAGTCTGCAGAGTACCTAACTCCTCGACAACTAACAGCAGATATATCGTGTTTAGGCTCATTGAAAAGGGCTCGATGTGTGGATAAACGTACTGTTAATGAGGAACACCGAAGTACATAGAGACCTGATGCTGAAGTCAGGAGCATCAGAAAAAGTACAAACCTTGAAATAACAGCACCGTAGTCGTGTTTGGGCTCATTTTAAACAGGACTAAATTTTAAGTTCAATGCAATGTTGACATAAGTCTGGCCTGATGCTGCAGCCAGGATTATCAGCTTCTAGTCTAAAAACATCAGGTCAGGATTTGATGATGGGGTCCTGGAGAAATCGAAGGAACTCTTCAAATATTATAGGCACACCTATAGCGATTTGGGTATTTTTTATAGTAACTCGTGCACTTGCTCTCGGAAAGCACCATTTGGTGAAGTGGAACTGATGATGAAGACCACAGATGGCCACCGGAACCACTCAATAATATCTAAGTATTTCACGGGTTGCGATTCGATTACTTTAATATGGTTGCTAAGCAATTCATGCTCGTCACAATGTGAACGGTGATATGGAGCTGATGGTGGACCTGGAGAACTCCTCAACAATTAACTTCCCTGCATAGGGAAAAGCAATATTTTGTTTGTAAAAGACGATGATCACTAGGCTATTGTAACTTAGATAAATTATAAGCAGACCCACTAAAAAGCGTGAAATAAAAACTTTTTAAGAAAAAAAAAAACCGACTTCCAAAAAAACACTACAAAGTGAAAAATAACTTTAATTTCGGAAGTCGGTGGCAAAAAACTAAAATAAAGATCCAAAGACACCGACTTCCGAAATTAAAGTTATTTTTCACTTTGTAGTGTTTTTTTGGAAGTCGGTTTTTTTTTTTTCTTAAAAAGTTTTTTAGCAATGTTCATAATCTCAGATAATTTACATTCCATCGCCACTTTATCAGTTATCTACTTTATTTAAATGTATTCTAAGTTGATTTTTGAGTGACCATTTGTAACAAAAAGGTCCTAATAAGTTTTTCTTTGCAGTGGAATTTGATCTTTGTTATGTATGACATTCAGTTTGTTGTTCCATAACTTGAAAATTATCTCAAATTCTTAATTCAAATATAGTTTCTATTACACAGCCGGAAGGCATCGGTCACAAACTCATTCAAATTTGGAACGCCATGTAAACGTTGCACGGTAGGTGCATACCAGCATACTATAAAAAAGTACAGTTACATAGAAAACGTATAACAGTTTATATTAAAATATGCAAGTTAATGTAATTCTAATGAAGCGGTCGCATCAATATAACGGCTACACCCGGCTCCGCCCGCTATTTATAAACGTGTTTAGTAATAAAGTGATATGAAATAATCAACGGAATAGTTAGATGCTATCACTTTTGCTACATGCCTTCGGGTACAGTTGCGGATAGAAAGGGACTACTTTTGACTGAAATGCATTATGATTCCGCTGTCACTGAAATGTTGATGAAGTCGAATAAAAATCGACCAAGTGCAAAGGGTTCCGTGCCACAAGGCAACATACGCCGAAAAAAAACACGTTCTTGTAATAAAAATAAATAACAGAAGTTGTATAAATAATCAGCGTATAATGTTCACACTGCTGGCACTCAGTCTTCCTCTCTTCGAGACGGAGGGGTCTGTAATGATGTACCACGCGGGCGCAGTACGGGTTGGTAGATATCACATGTTTTCGAATTTTCGGTTCTAGTACGTGCCGGTTTCCTCACGATGTTTTCCTTCATCGTTTTGAGAGCAGTAGTGATGAAATTATTTTCACAAAGTAAAGCGCCTGCCTATCATCATCATCAGCCTATAGCAGTCCATTGCTGGACATTCTCCTATTGCACGCCATTCAACTCGATTTTCGGCAACTCTCATCCAGCCGCTACCAGCCATCCTGCGAAAGTTCATCAGACCAGTCTTTTATATTGACGCAGACATCGAGATGGAAACTTTTTTTTAACAGAATACAGCAGAGAGGAGGTGTTATAGAATCACTTTGCTCTTTGTGCTAATTTCTGATGTATCGATATCCTAAACATCGTCGCTGTCAAACCAAAATCTGCTATGTGCCGTTTTTTGAGATTTCAAGATTTTGACAAAATCTTCATCTTCTTCTTTTTCTTCTTATCTTTGGTCAAAATCTTGAAATCTCAAAAAACGGCACATAGCAGATTTTGGTTTGACAACGACGACATATTGTTATTTTCAAAAGGAAAGCTCCTGTGTTCGAACCAATGACCTACAAGTTATAAGTCGAGGCCGTTACCAATGGGCTACCGCTGCTCTATACATAAAACATAGGTAAAATGTCAATATTATCAACAAAACTAGAAATCTTAAAATCGAAGCACATTTCACAAGCATACTTACCACACCAGATTTATAGTCCACAAATCAATAAATAACTAACAATCCTTCCACTTCTCCACGCACCTGTACCCAAGCAAGGTAGCGGATTTAACGCTAGCCGTCTCACATTCTGAATTTATTAGTGATGTCAAAACATTATGTAGTCAACAATTTATCGACACTTGCCTCTAGGGCGAACACTGAAAAATCGACTACTGCATACGTCCACGAGCATAGGGATTGCGTTTCGAATATAAATAAGTATCGATATTCGATATATTAACGGTGTTTATAGTATTTATGTAATAGTTTAGCACGGAAGTTAGTGATGTACGGTATTGGATGGAGCTGGTTAGAGGTAAATGTATGGGAGTATCGAGTTTGTTTGTGGGCTGCTAGTGAGGGGAATGAGTTGTGGCCGACGGGTGATGGGACTGTAGCTTGTTAGTACTTGTAGTTAAGTTGTGATTTGTGTTAAGGTGCTCAGAATACTGATTTATAATACATGAAGTCCACCTTAGTTATGTAGTTATTAATCTTGTCAATGTAAAGACAGGGAAATTAATTGTTCCAATTCAAAGTGTCCGTATTTTTAAATCACAGCTGTCATTTTTGACAGTTATATGAAATGGCTATAACACAGCAAAATGGGCGTTTGCTTAACAAATAATTTCGCTGACTGTGCAGGTCAATGACCAACGCATTTTACGAGGAGGTACTCGTAAAATGCGTTGGTCATTGACCTGCGGGGTAATTGCGTAACACACTAACAGTAGGAATGGCTTCCATTTTGACAGTTCAACAATATTCATTGCGTTATTTACGTTGTTGAGCTAACACATTTTTCGAACATAATATGAAGCAATGGATTAGCAATATCCTTCAAAATAATTCAGATTGTAATCGATAGTGTGTTACGCAATTAGGGCCTCCATAAAATAAAGCCTGCGTTTTCATACAAAACCCTACAATTTTCATTTCATTGTTTCACCTATGAACTTTACCTTTGCAGCCATACCATAAAATTTAAACATAAAATCCATAATGAAGCGCAGTCAGTAAATAAATGCACGTAAAACGCGGAGATGCCCATTAACCCGAATTCGCTGAGCTGATGAAATCGAGAATAAAAATCGGGACAATGCTCGGTGGAACTGTACAATAATGATGAATGACTCGCTATAGCTATACACTGGCTATAGCATCGCGGTCACAGTGTGAGCGGGGAGGGTAGAGGACGCGATTTATCCATGAAAGAATCGGGACAATGCTCGGTGAAACTGTACAATAATGATGAATGACTCGCAACAGCTACAGACTGACTATAGGATCGTGGTCACAGTGTGAGCGGGGAGGGTAAGGATGAAGCGATTTACTAAATACTGATGATAAAAAATCGGAATAATGACTAATGACTCGCTACAGTTAAACCGGCTGTAGCGTTGCGGTCACACTATGAGTGAGGAAGGTAAAGAAGCGTTTTAACTATAATAACAGTAATAATCGGAACAATGCTCGGTGGAACTGTACAATAATGACGAATGACTCGCTGCAGCTACGAAATGAGTGAAGGTCGCGTTGGTAACGTAAACGAGGAAGGTAGAGGAAGCGTTTTACCCATACTTATAGTAAAAATCGGGACAATGCTCGGTGGAACTGTACAATAATGATGAATGACTCGCTACAGCTACAGACTGGTTGTAGGGCAGCGGGCACAGTGTGAGCGGAAAAGGTAGAGGAAGCGATTTATCTATGTAAAAATCCGGACAAAGATCGGTACTGTACAATAATGATGATAATTTGCTACAGCTAAGGACTGGCTAGGGACACGGTTCTAGTGTGCGCGGTGGAAGTAGAGGAAGCGATTTACTTATAGTAAAAATCGGGACAGTTCTCGATGGAGCTGTACAATAATAATGAATGACTGAATACACTAATAATCTAGGTGTCGCAGTCGTATTGTGAGCGAGAGGGAACTCTCCCCGCTCACGCTACCACAGAGGGAGCGATTATGCATTTTTTATGATGAATGTAAAACAAGTTGTTAATAACCTATTGTTAATTGTGGGAAAAGAAAGCATGGAACTGAGGTTATCAGGCCAGCATTAATTGGGTATCCTCAACGCTTGTAAAAACCTTTAATCTCTCAGGGTGGTTTATATAAATTTACATTGTAAGTGTTGGTCCAGTACCTAAAATAGGTACAGACGAAAAAAAATTGGAAAGTTATCAGTTAATGCAGGCAACATAAAAACTGCCAAAACAACCCAAGAGTGGGCTTCAGCGTCCATAGTAATGGCCTGAGAAAATGAGCAGCAATCACCTAGAAACTTTTGTTTAGGACTAGAACGCTTGCTTTCGATCCCCAAAGGAAAGGAAATGTGGCTGTACTATCTAAATACCTCTGCTTACCTCCTGGAGAATTTAGGCTTGATATTGCGTACAAAAAATACGCAACTAATTCAGAGCCATGTCATAAAAAATGGCATCCAATTTAGAACTCTTGTTCAATCAAAAATATTCAATGGAATCGCTGCCACTCGCACCTCGCCCACTCCTACGCAAAATAAATGCAACTCAAATGCATTTTCACATTACCGATCTGATATTGTTATCACAGTAGCTGTTTGACTAATGATAGCCTAAAATCTACCATCATATCTTCACGCTGAGCCGAAGTAGGGCAGGCAGGCTTAATTACAAACGGATGTCGTTAGTCAAACACCGTTGGGGTATTATTGAAATAAAAAGTTGCAGAAGGCCCATTGAGAATCCTTCGCACGGGTTGGCGGGAAGCTTCACAAAAGAAACAAATGAGTGTAGTTTCGCTGTTCATCTTTGAAGAGATCTTTATGTTAGACTAGCTTTGGCCCGCAGCTTAACCCGTGTGCTAAAGCTAGATGAGGTCGGCGTTTCCTATCTGACTACTCTGAGAAGAAAGGCCGAAACAAACTTAGCGGTCACAGTCTCTTTTAAAGACCTGTCCAGTCAGTGCACGCATTTGTCAAAAATCGTGCAGCTCAACTCAAAACTTGAGGAGCTCCTAACTCAGGACATAGTCTACCTGTGTGCCAAATTTCATCGATATCCGTTCACGTTGAAGCAGGCAACACCCGCAGACACAGTAACTTTCGCATTTATAGATTTCCACCGGTTTTAGGGCACCACCGAGAACTAAGTATCTTAACCCCCCCCCCCCCCCCCAAATTTAGAATCTCCGCCGTTTTTTCGTCAGTTAAAAATGATTTGGCTTCAGACATGGTCAGAAGAAGAAACTGGGAAAAGTCTGTTATTCAAATAAGTAGTTAACTTCGACTGGTTTCAGCCTAATGATGATCGGTTACTGCCGTTAGTTAGTCAGCTCCCATAATTATTTTTGAGATATTAGTTCTGAAGTAAGCAAGTTTCTTATCCGACATGGTCTTCGTCTCGTGGTATGCACCTCATCATTACTGAAGGTCGGCTCGGCAGTTAGTTTTCTGATCCTATCCAGTCATTCCCTGAGGTTATAGGTACACACGCCAGCACGTTAAGCTACTACAATCTGTCAAATTATTTTAATAGATTTTCAACTTTATTGCTAAATTATAAGGTTCAAAATTGATTGGGAAAATTTGACAGTTTCGGGTAGTTTGTGCTGGCGTCTGTACCAATACGTTATCTGTCTGAGGATAAAACTTTTTAAGAAAAAAAAAAAACCGACTTCCAAAAAAACACTACAAAGTGAAAAATAACTTTAATTTCGGAAGTCGGTGTCTTTGGATCTGTATTTTAGTTTTTTGCCACCGACTTCCGAAATTAAAGTTATTTTTCATTTTGTAGTGTTTTTTTGGAAGTCGGTTTTTTTTTTCTTAAAAAGTTTTTATTTCACGCTTTTTAGTGGGTCTGCTTATAATTAATCTAAGTTACAATAGCCTAGTGATCATCGCCTTTTACAAACAAAATATTGCTTTTCCCGATGTAGGGAAGTTAATTGTTGAGGAGTTCTCCAGGTCCACCATCAGCTCCATATCACCATTCACATTGTGACGAGCATGAATTCCTTAGCAACCATATTAAAGTAATCGAATCGCAACCCGTGAAATACTTAGATATTATTGAGTAGTTCCGGTGGCCATCTGAAAGAAGAAAGAAAGAAAATACGTTTATTTGCGGTGAAAATGACGCAAAAAGAACAAAAACACAAAAAATAAAATAAAAAGGTAGGTAAACATGCGTCACATCCACGCAAAACGGCTATCGCTCAGCATTATGCTGCGACCCTATGCAGGACAGAGCCCCAGCGCTGGTTTTCAGCGACAGCCGGCGCTGACGTAATGACGTCGTCCGGTGCAGCAAACAATTATTAAAATACAGCGTACTTAAAGAAAAATAATCGGTTAAAACTTAAAAGTGATAGAATATTATACTAAACAGGAAATAGACATAGGTACAGTACACGCTATGAGAATGTCATCCTCAATAAACGTTTTACACATTATGAAGTGGCAACATTTCGAAGCGTCCTTATGAATTTGACGTAAAATGTGTACCCAACGTGCACCAAAGTAATTATGTATGATGTAAGAAATTACAAAATGGCCAAAATGATGTAATGTGATGTATTAGTATTATGCAATAGTTATGTGTCACTGTTGTGAATGTTTTATGCGTTTGTGAGTGAATGTGCAAGATGAGATGGACCCAATAAACGGACAAAACAAATCCTTGGAAACTGGAGGATGACCCGACATGCCATTGAACGCGAATTGCACGCACACGAATTGCCATTGAACGCGAACCCAGTGAGAGGCCCATCTGTGGTCTTCATCATCAGTTCCACTTCACCAAATGGTGCTTTCCGAGAGCAAGTGCACGAGTTACTATAAAAAATACCCAAATCGCTATAGGTGTGCCTATAATATTTGATCATCAAATCCTGACCTGATGTTTTTAGACTAGAAGCTGATAATCCTGGCTGCAGCATCAGGCCAGACTTATGTCAACATTGCATTGAACTTAAAATTTAGTCCTGTTTAAAATGAGCCCAAACACGACTACGGTGCTGTTATTTCAAGGTTTGTACTTTTTCTGATGCTCCTGGCTTCAGCATCAGGTCTCTATGTACTTCGGTGTTCCTCATTAACAGTACGTTTATCCACACATCGTGCCCTTTTCAATGAGCCTAAACACGATATATCTGCTGTTAGTTGTCGAGGAGTTAGGTACTCTGCAGACTATCCTGACTGCAGCATCAGGTCATGACTTGATGATCATGAGACCAAATGTGACAAATGCCCTATCAAACATCAAAACAATTTACTAAAACAGTCCTTGCCTGTTTGAGTAACTTCTTACTGTTAAGGAGTTGTACCTTCTATCATCAGCCCAGCTACCTGAGATGGTGACAACCATACGCAAATAAACAAGATACTTCATAAAATATGCGAAAAACAATAAGTGAGCCTATAAAATTTGAGGGTTGCCCTCGATTTCTCTAAGATCCCATCATCAGATCCTAACTTGGTGACAATAGGACCACCTCAGAACTATCTACTTTCGAACAAAAAAATAATTTTGAAAATCTATTGACAATTGGCGGAGTATTCGATGAACAAACATACAAAATAAAAATAATAATAATAAAAAAAACATACAAACAGCCGAACATAGTACCTCCTCCTTTTTGTGAAGTCGGTAAAAATGTGACAGCGTTTCTTTACTTATGTTTATTGTACCAAGTGGTCTTACTGAATTAATTTTCTTACAAGCTTACAAAGAGTAAGTACACATTTATTACTGAACCATTTATAATTTGTTGCGTTTACTTTATGCTTCGAACGGGTTATTAATAAAATCGTAATGATGTGTTTATATTTCCTGGCTTTTATGTTAGTGTTTTGTAGAATTAATTGTTCTGTTGCAAGTGGCAAATGGAAGGAGTTTTAGCCGGCATTTGTTTTGTGAGTTTCTTTTTGTGAAGCTTAAATGCGTAATTAAAAAGTGAATGGGTTTTTTAACGATGTTGCGTTTTACGTAAAGTGGTTAGTTTGAATTCTAATTTTGCATTTAAATTAGCAACATAACCTTTGTCTTCTAACTAATGTTTTAGCGTGTGGGCTTCAAGATTTCCTTAACAAAGGTCTCTACTTCATTATAGAAAATCATTTATTACTCTTTAACAACCACTCTGAAGCTTTATTTTATTACATAATTTACGCGACGTTTTAATTTCAGCACCGAAATAAAAAAGCTCGTGGCATTAACTACAGTATCGCATACAAAAGCGAAACTATAAATCTACCAAAATCCACGCGACAAACTCTCACAAAATAAATCAGGCCACATTTTTATTCAAAAACAGAGAACGCATTCGAAATAAAAACTAAAGCTACAAAAAATAAACTATTTTAAAAACTTTTTAAAGCAATGATCATAACTGTACCCTTTACTGTACAACCAATTCAAATCGAATGCGTTCGCATCAGAATCGACTATTTCAAATTCGATTCCTAGTTCGAAAATAGAGCTGTCGCGAATGAATCATCGAGTAAAATGAGGGGTTAAAACAAATAAAAACTCGTTGGCTGTGTGGCAAATAAATGTATAGTGTAATTCGAGACTATGGGACGGTTCTCTAGTTACTTATCGGGACCACAGCCCGGGGGCATGCCTCCATAGGCTTTAGGTTACGAAGTTTTGGTGTTCTTTTGTTTTAAGGTTATTTTAGGAGATTTTCTGTGAATGGAATTTGATAGGAGATAGATTTGGGCTTTATGAGGCGACAGATGGGTTATAAAATTGGACGTGTTCATAGTTTTCGTCTCTGCTTTTGATAAAGAAAACATTTTTTGTTACTCAGTTTTAGTACCTAACCTAGGTACCTAACTGGATAGATCATCATCATTATTTCAGCCGAAAGACGTCCACTGCTGGACATAGGCCTTTCCCAAGCACCGCCATTTGGACCGGTTCTATGCTTACTGAATAGATGTTACCATTTAAATTAGAAGGCCAATTCTCGTACTTAACCGGTCAAGGGGCGCGCGTCGCCCATTGGCGACGAAACAATAGAAAATCAATCGTATCTCATTAGCGGAGCTTGACAGATTAAAAACGTTCAATATCTAGTCGCAATCTCATCTCAGCGACAGTTAATGTCGAAAACTTGCAGGATTTCTCGTGTTCTTTATCTGTCGTAGAGGTATTTTTGACAGATTGAGACTAAAATCAGACTGTGAACGTTCTTAAAATTACAAGAATTGCCCTTCTGATAAAAAAAAACAATACCAATTCAAACCTAAACAAAACTCATTCGTACCAATTCTTAATTTAAAATACCCACCAGACAATACCCCATTCTAATTTCAAAAAAGGTCCCGTCACAAATATAAATGCAGTATACGCAAAAATACCTTACGATTAGTCCCAGACACGTTAAAGGTCGTTAGTATTTACACCGGCGATAGGGACATGGCCTGACAGGGGCAGGACCGCACCCGAATTACCTTCGCCAGCGAGTATGATTGAAAGCGAAAGGTGAGACGCAACGCACAGGGGGATAGAGTTACATTTGTCTGCAGTATATGGTGGGATTTCAGAATAAATTTATTTTATTGAAGTGAAAACTTCTTTAGGCGCGTTGGGCATTTTTTTGGAATGGGAAAATACGCGCTACTGTTACCGTAACCGACAACGCTTCGGATGTGTTCGGCTGTCCTCGGGATGTACTCGGTTTTAATGTATATCCGATGTCAGTGAGTGATGGCAAAGTATTCTGTTTGAGTTTTATTTTCACTTCTGTCGGCACTCCCGGAGGCCACTGTTTTTTTTATTGCTGAATGGGCCCGCTCTTGACCTCGATCACGCCTGATGGAAAGAGATAGATGAGGTATATGATGGAACGAGCATGCCCAGAAGATGCCTAAGGCACTGGAACTCCCACGTATCGACGAAACACAGCAGGCTGCTTGACGCCAGACTCCGGTGGGAGGGTGGCCGCAAACCAGGCGGGCGGGCGTTAGCCCTACCACCGCAAGGGAAGAATTGGCTATTCAAATAAGGTGTTGGGTATGGTCCAGGATGCGCTGAGCGCTCGGTTCAGTTGAGTAACTGGTGGAACAAACTGCGCTAATGCTTCATGCATCCCAAAACGAACCAATGAAATAACAAAAGAACTTTTCTTTTGTTATTTCATTGGTTGAAAACTTGAATGCCTCGTTGGTCTAATGTTCGCAAGCGCAACTGCTAAATATGAGGTCCCGGGTTCGACCCCAAGGTCGAATAGTGTTACTAGCCGTCTGAGGTCTAGATTTATGCTCGATTGATGGCAATCGCCTCCTATTAAATGAGAGCATCATAACTATGGAAAGAAAGAAAGAAAAATGTAGTATCTAGTGTAGTAGTATGTAGTGTGTGTAGTTGTGTAGTATTATAGTTTTTTTTTTTAATGGGCGAATGGGTTTGAGTGAATAGGTATTTCTTGTTACGTTATGTTAATGCAATGCATGATTTTATTCTGAAAGAATACAAAATAATTTTTCACAGAAAGTTGTCTTGCAGCAAATGATGATCATGTCCAATCCACCAGCCATCGCCAGCCATCATCATGACCAGCTCCAATTTCAATGTCCAACCAATCCAATTTTGTTGCATACAATCAAACTAACACTCTCATGTGTTGAACTAAATATTGTCCTCTCAAACGCATCGACAGTATTCTCACATTACACATACATTAAGAAAATGCAGTGTCCTACCAAAATGAAGAACTCCGGCTAACTCTAGAGTTCTCAATGAATTCTTTCTCCAAAACACGGCCATTTTCTTTTTCACCGAAAAATCATCTGATTTCCACTCATATACTACGTAATCCAAAATAATCCGTCGGGCACGTCGGTGCTTGCACGCTGCCCGCGCTCACTGCACTAATCGATTTTACGTCTATTTCAATTAGCCGCGTTATACTAAGCTGTACAGCCTATTAACTATAAGTACATCGCACTTAATTATTTTAGCTTACTTAGCATCTATAGGTCTATGATGTGCTGTTTAGATTATGTGATGAATAGTCTATGGAAGGTTGATTAATGTGGCATTTGATTTTATAGTATGAAGTTTGATGTAAGTTTCGACATGATTGGATAAAAAGATAAGATGGGCGGGCTGTGGTTTCACGATTACTGTACCGAATATTTTGAGGTTATTAGAAAGGACGGGCGATTATTGCAGAAAAAGTGGGATAAAGTATACGCACTGTAGAGAAGTAGGTAATAAATATTTTTCATTTAACTGATGCTTTTCATATAATATAAAACCACGCCTGTAATCTCCAAAAGGTAAGAAGGGCAATAGGCTCGTCCTCTATTACATGGGTATATCCTGTAGTACTGCTGGCTGGGTGAGCGTGAGTGCTGACGCTTGGCCCCGGGGATGAGGCGAGACGGGTGCCGCAAGCGGCGGCGTCTTTAAATCGATTTGATTTTCCCATCACTAAATAGTGCTTGTGACGTCATAGTAGGTTGTCACAAAATGGCACGCTTGGTTTTCATGTTTGCGTTATCTAGGTTTATTTATATCTGTGCTTTTGACAGACTTGTCAGTGGCAGCAACCCAGAAGCAACCTTATTAGTATGAAAATAAAGATCATTGTCATTTGGACAGTGATGCAAAATCAGAAAAGACTTTGAAACGACTGTATCATCACGAACATTTAAAACTGACGAATTTTTTACAGACATCCAAATTTCAAACTCTAAGAAAGTCCAAACCGAAAATTCCAATAACACTTTTCGCAACTTAAAAACAAACGATTTCCCTTTTACGATGCGCGTACGACTGTAACTAGACCAATGAGGTTAGATGACATCCATGATAGTTACTTATCTATGGTAAGATCTAGCTATGTGTGTGTACCCAGATAGTGTGAAGGTTATCAGGAACAAGAATCTCTGTACGAACTTTAATAACTTATGTGTATGGAAAATATGATGCTGTTCAGCACTGAATTCTGGTAAGGAGGTTATATTTACACGTCAGGTTAGTTAGGTGGATATTTCCTATAGTATATTATGGTATAGTCGGTAACTGCCAGCGTAGGGCTAAGGTCTTTTCTCACACGTATCTATTGAGAAGTGGAGCATTGATTACCATGCTTGCATTTACCGTACTGGTTCTATATTAACTTTGGTTATCCAAAAATAAAAGCATCAGTACGGCGCGTTGGGGTAATTGCGTAACGCACTAATAGTAGTAATGGCTTCTATTTTAACAGTTCAACAACTTTCATTGCGTTATTTTCGTGGATGAGCAAACAAATTTTTGGAACATAAGAAGCAATGGATTAGCTATATCCATCAAAATGGTTCAGAATGTGATTAAAAGTGCAACGCAATTACGGTGCTGGTAAAATAAAGATAGGTTTGGGATGCATGAAGAAGCCTCCTCGTGTAGCGTAGTTTGTTCCGCCAGCTACTCAACTGAACCGAGCTCTCGGCGCATCCTGGACAGACCAATTGAACTGGACTTGAATTAGATTGGCCAATTCTTCCCTTGCGGTGGTAGGGCTAACGCCCGCCTGGTTTGCGACCACCCCCCACCGGAGTCCGGCGTCAAGCAGCCTGCTGTGTTTCGTCGATGCATGGGAGTTCCAGTGCCTTAGGCATCTTCTGGGCAGGCTCGTTCCATCATAGACCTCATCCATCGCTTTCCATCAGGCGTGATCGAGGTCAAGAGCGAAAAAAGATAACTTCGTCAAACAAAGATATCCGGTCAATAACGGGCATTTTTATGCTCTCAATGAACTGTCTAATAATTTATTTATAGCTCAGATAAAAAGGCCAGGTTTCATTCAAAGGAGTTACAAGGACAGCCTTCATTATGCTCCACTGCCCCCTACATTATTGCAGTCTCGAAACTTGATACTGGATACGAGGGAAAAAGGACCCTAATTTCTACATTCTTGGTCCTTTGGGTGTGAAGAGACAGTTGGTCCTAAAGGTGTGAACAGGCGTTAAGGATGCTCTTACACTGGTGTAACGAAATATTGGACATCCATTCAGTTTATCGCTGTGTGGTTCCCGGTAAAATTTTCGACGTTCTCTCTTTTTTGTTCTTCTTTTCGTGTCGTATATTCCAAAAGTAATAAGAGAGCTCCCATTCACTATTACCATTTCAAATTTACTTACATAAAAAAAAAACAAAAAACTTGGCTACTCCATAAAAATTTTACTGTTATTCGTATTCGTTTACTATTATTAGTATTCGAAGGGCAAGACGGTGGTCTACCTATAGTACACCCACATTTCCCCATTTATTTTAAAGCGAGCCATTTTTGGGGCTATTTTATTATTATTCTTCGAATTATTTTTTTGGCCTTAAATTATGTACAGTCAACAAAAGAGAATAAAAAAAATATTTTATTAATAGAAAAAAACAGCTCAATTATCAAAATAAATTTCAGTCGACAACATCCATCGGTTCCTTACTAAACTGCAACTATATCCGACGATCCTGCATACTTATCTGTTCTGCTGACTGTACCAAACTACCTACCCATATTAAATTCAAGTTCTTTCATCCACCGATGTCTTATACAGATATGTCTAAAGTGGTCATGCCATATCAACGGCACGTCACTGCATATTATTATAATTTTATTAAACACTATTCCGATCTTCAGCGTTCACTTGCTAAACAAGGCTCTCTGCTGATTGGAATTCTGCTCATCTCCGAAGAAAAAGAGCGTGAAGGCGGGAATGTGAACTTTGAAAAAAATTGCCTACATGTACATATAATTATAACAATTAAAATTGATGGTACTTTCATGGCCATTGGTCTTTAGGCAAGCAATTAATTTATGGACAAAAAGTTGCATGGAGGTGTTATGGTCACACGCGTCTTGGTTCCTGTATCTCACCGACCAAGGTGTCAGGTTTTTGTCGCTTCGAGTTATTTTTGTCGTAAGGTATCGGTATGGCTTGAAGTGTCTCATGATCCATATTTTTATTGTTATAAGACAGCTGTGGCCGGTTCTAGAGTTCTTGTGAATATTAATTTTAAAACTGCATCAAAGTTTTTTACCGATTTGAATCAGTTAAGTTGGAAAATAATTTCTACATAAAAGGAAAAAATATTGGACTCTTATCGGCTGTCATTCGTGGATCTTTGACAGTCGTTACGGGTCGTCAGAAGCCCAAAAATCTGAAAACCAGGCTTATCAAGGGGTATCGTATTACCCAGTAAATTGGGTTGTGGAGGTCAGATAGGCAGTCGCTCTATGTAAAATACTGGTAATCAGCTGCATCCGGTTAGACTGGAAGCCGACCCCAACATAACTAGGAAAAAGCTAGGCAGATGATGATTGGACTATTCTCAATTGCAAAGAGAATTTAAAAAAAGGAACTGTAACCGTTTTTTTATATTTCGTTCAAACTCCCCAAAATGGCCGCACCGTTTGGCAGCTGATATACGAATAAGTCTTTTAAAAACATTTTCTGACCACCACAAAAATGTAAAGCCATGTAAAGATTCACAAATTTGTCAAATTAAAGTGTTCGCGGAGATTTCTCGCGGTGTCTTTAGAGGCAGCAAAAACGTCGGGTTGCTCACAGAAATATTTACCAAGAACTTACATTCTGTGCAATTTGTAAGCGGGCAACACTCACGCCGTCGTGGGTAATTTGATGATTTTTTAAGATGTCGGCTAAGTGTTTGTCGCATTTTATGGGAACTTCTAAACATAAAGCTCTTCTTTGTAGTGTTAAAACATAAAGGTTGAGGTACAATGGGCTTATGTAGACATAATAATTTTACACCTTACATAATTAGACAGCTATCGCTGCTTCGTTCGTCTAGTCGCCTAGTGGTTGCAAGTACTGCTGCTGACCATGATGTCTTGGGTTCGGTACCCATGTCAGCCAAAGTGTTATTGTGTTTTTCTATCAAGAATTTCTCAGTAGCAGCCTGGAGTCTGGATTTCGTTTCTGGTTGATGGCAGTAGGCTCGCCTCCTTTTACATGGAACGTAAACATAACTGGCTAAAATTGGGTGTACTACAAGCACATCTCTGTCTAACCCTCCGGATATTACAGGCGTAATATAATATTAAAGAAAGAATTAAAGGAAGAAAGAAAGAAAGAAAAGAAAGAAATAAATGATGATAAATGATTTATTTTCTTGAAGTAGGTTTGTACAAACACTTTTACACGTCAATCATATTTTTTTTTTTAAATAGATGAGGTCGGCGTTTCCTATCTGACAACTCATAATCATAAAGTTACATATCTGACTAATGAAGAAAGAAAATAAGTTTACTTGACCCAGGTTAAGTTATATTATGTTAGACAGGTATCGTGATGTCTGGATGCATTTCTAATCTGATAAGATGAAGCAGTAAGAGACCGTCATCTGAAACCATAAATTCATAACAGCGGGGTGATTGCGTAACACACTATGAGTAGCATTGGCTTTCATTTTGACAGTTCAACAACATTCATTGCGTTATTTACGTTGCTGAGCAGATACATTTTTCGAACAAATGAAGCAATGGATTGGCAATATCCTTCAAAATGATTCAGATTAAGCTTGATATAGTGTGTTACGCAATTAGGGCGCAGATCAATGTTTAACGTTTACCATTTAACCATGGCGATCCCAAAAGGAAGACAGATACCTACATAATAAAATAATGCCGAAAGATAAAGTAACCTTGCAGTACCGCATTTATTCTCATATTAAATCTATGTTCTAGCATTCGCAGAATGCATTCTCTTCAAAATAATATTTTCCAACTTCGTTTCAATGCCAAGAAGCGAATGACTGACCATGAATTCTATTTCTTGATACACAAACAAAACTGTTTTAATTGCAGTAAGTAGGTAAGTGGTTTTTAGATTTTTCATCATTATATCAGTAGCATTTATCTTCTTTTTACCCGACTACGGCGAAGCAAAAGGAGGGTTATGATTTTGACCGGTATGTATGTATGTATGTTCATCTGTTCCCTCATAACTTCTAAACTCTTTGTCATAATCAGACAAATGAGGTATCGTTAAAAGCGTCTTGATCGTCGACTGGTTATAGGCTATGTGACGTCACATTTAATTAAATATGGCGCCCTCTAGCGGACATAAAGTCATGATATCAATTTTTTTTTATCATGCCGTGTGGGGTATCAAATGAAAGGGCTTAATTAGCACATTTCAAAAATATAAATATTACTGAAATAAGCTCCAAAACAATGAAATAAAAATAAGTTTAAAAACTAAAACCCGACTACTGAAAAGGATGAAACAAGAAAGTACCTTCCCGTGGTCGCATGCCGCTGTACTAGCATACATTAAGCTACGGTAGCATGCGATCACGGGAAGGTACTTTCTTGTTTCATCCTTTTCAGTAGTCGGGTTTTAGTTTTTAAACTTATTCTTTCTACTACCTTGTTGATCGTCCGAAGCGCTACCGCTGATTATCCCGGGTTCGATTCCCGGGTCGGGTAAAGTGTTATTGGGTGTGTCCATCTGGAATTTCTCAGTCGCAGCCGGGAGTCTGGATTTATTCCCGGTTGATGGCAATAGACTCGCCACCTCTTACATGTAACTTACTCGCGAAATGTAGTAATTGTGCCTCATGTCTGTGAGACGATCCAGTGCGGGTTGATGGATATCACATGTCTTCGATTTTGTGTTCTAGGACTTACTTGCTTGCACCGCACGGATCGATCGTTGGTTAAGGGATGATTCTCATTAGGTACACCGTGCATGATCCGGCCCGGATGGCCCGGACGGGACACGGATCATGCACGGTGTAATATAAACTGCTATATACAAAATATATGTAACGTTTCAAATCCGTGCCCCGTCCGGGCCACGTACACGGCCCGCTCGCGCTCTAATGAGAATCATCCCTTAGTTACGCTTGCCGGTCCGTGGATGAATGACCATCCTTCCACCCATCTCTCCATTCATCCATCCATTTTTATCATCCCCCCGTGCCTCGGAAAGTACGAGTACGTTATGCCGTTGGTTGTTGGTTAATTGCCAAAGATTTACGAATGACAGCCGGGAGCTATCATTCGTAGATCTTTGGCAGTCGTTACGGGTCGTGTCATATTATCCAGTAACTGGGTTGTGGAGGTCAAATAGGCAGTAACTTTATGTAAAATACTGGTATTCAGCTGCAACTGGTTAGACTGGAAGCCGACACCAACAAAGTTGGGAAAAGGCTAGGCAGATGATGAATGACGGCTAATAGAGAAGTAGGAAGACAAAGACAGGTTGCTTCGAGCCCAAATAAATTGGGTTGAGGACAGGAGAATAATGATGATGGGTTAACACATACCATTTACAAATGTGCACTCTTTCCTGTCACCATTTTTAGGGTTCTGTAGCCAAATGGCAAAAAACGGAACCCTTATGGATTCGTCATGTCTTTCTGTCTATCCGTCCATATGTCACAGCCACTTTTTTCCGAAACTATAAGAACTATACTGTTGAAACTTGGTAAATAGATGTATTCTGTGAACCGCATTAAGATTTTCATACAAAAATAGAAAAAAACAATAAATTTTGGGGGTTCCCCATACTTAGAACTGAAACTCAAAAATGTTTTTTTCGTCAAACCCATACGTGTCTATGGATAGGTCTTCAAAATTTATATTGAGGTTTCTAATATCATTTTTTTCTTAAACTGAATAGTTTGCGCGAGAGACTCTTCCAAAGTGGTAAAATGTGTACCCCCCCCCCCCGTGTAACTTCTAAAATAAGAGAATGATAAAACTAAAAAAAAATTATGATGTACATTACCATGTAAACTTCCACCGAAAATTGGTTTGAACGAGATCTAGTAAGTAGTTTTTTTTAATACGTCATAAATCGTAAACCGTACGGAACCGTTCGTGTGCGAGTCCGACTCGAACTTGGCTGGTTTTTTTTCAGTATTTACTGTTATTCCAAAGTGTTAAAAGTGCAGTTGAGGAATGAAACAAATTTTGCCACATAAGGACCCCAAAAACCATAAAAATTCCGTTCCACAAACTGGGCAAATGTTAACACAATGTCGGAAAAGAAATTATTGTTTAACACAATGTTTACTTAACATCAGAATGCCTATAAATTATGTTTTCTTTCTTCCTTTGTCACTTGATATTTCGTAAAACATACTAATTACTGCACTTTAAGAATTATTTGCACAAAAAGTTTAGTCTAACAGTTCGTCTAATTAACTCGGTAATCATAATCAGCCTATAATGTTCCCACTGCTGGGACACAGGCCTGCTCATTTTGAGAGAGAGTGGGCTTTAATCCACCACGTGGCCCAATGCATGTTAGTAGATGCAGCCCACATGTTATTGAAGTTTTTTTAGTTCTAGGACATGCCGGTTTCCTCACAATGTTTTCCTTCACTGTCTGACTGCGTAGAAAACAAAGAATGACACAACGCTGGTAATTTATTTCAAAATATGAAACAATTATCTATTTACAAAAAATCTATTGTTTGGACAAAAAAATTAAAACACTAGTACTTTAGTATGTTGCTTGTAGAATAATCTGACAGAATAATTGTATGTATTATGGTTTTTAGAGGAATCTTCATGATTTTTTTTCTATCGTGCCAAATTAGTTGTATTATGTTTTCAACACACTATCTAACTAGCATATATCCTAAAGAATATCATATATTTTACTGATTTTATTTACTGTAGTCGATCATATACTTTTAGGCATTATAAAACTTGCATTATTTGCGTTTAGGTCCTGTAGCCTGTAGTAGTATTTTGGTGCTTTACTTCTTTTTTAATCGTGTGTTTCGTGTATTTCCTGCTCGGTGTCCTGCACCTTAATTGCGAAACGCCCTTTCAATCACAATCCGAGAGTTATGAAGGATATTGCTCATCCATTGCTTCATAGGTTCGAAAAATTCGTCTGCTAAACAACGTTAATAACGCAATGAACGTAGGTGAACTGTCAAAATGAAACCCATCGCGATCAGTTGGCATTTCTAACCTAACCTAATAATTAAAAGCTCACACGCGTTAATTGTTAATGTTTCAGCCTTTAGCAACAAATCGACCATTAAATATTTTTCACCCGACAAAAATGAGGGCAGTACGCAAATATATTTTTACACAGTCATTTTTGGATTTATTCCAAGAGCACTTTGCATTTTTATGCCCGTTTTATAGCTATATAATTTATACGAGATTTATTCGATGTGAATGCACTTAGCGTTTGCACATTGTTGAGTTATTGTGACAAATGTATGAAAAATAAACCTTAAAAAATAACCAAAATAGCTTAATTTTATTTATTTATTTAGGATCTCTAAAAAAAGATGTACTGGGTAGAATTTTCGAAGCGTACCTACCTGAAGGGAAAGTACTCTAAATACTGAAGTCAGAAAATTTTACTCACAGGAATCATTCCTTTATTTTTAAAAACAAACAAAACTGTATTGAAAGATTTTTGAAAATACGCTTGCTACACTCGGGAATCGAACCGACTAAAATCCGAAAAAATAGCATCCTGTACTTTTATGGCACCAATCGATAGGCAGTCGGGGGACCTCTTAGAATAGTTCCACAGAACGGTCCCCGACTTCCATATGAATTTATCTGTTTTATTCTCGTTACTTACATAAATTCTTTTAGTCGGGGTTTGTAAATTTGTTTTATCCTTTTCCAATTACATTTAACCGCCTTGGGTTTTTTCAAAAATTTTAATGTTTTTATACTCCTATTGCAACGTGTCTATGAAGAACATTTTAATCCCAACAATTTAACAACACAGCCAAACACTGCAAATTAATCTTTATGCATTTAAATACCTGGAATTCCATGCAAAGAGCTTTCAGACAGGCAATGATGTATTACATTTATTTAAATACTGCACAAACATACCCTGCAGGGAACCTAGCAACCAATAAAGACATTAAAACCATGCTAATCGCATTTTAAACACTTTTAAATGGGTTTCATGACCTAAACAAGCGGTCAAGTGCGAGTCGAACTCGCACTCGAAGGATTCTGTTCCACCGTACAATATTTAACATATTTGTTTTTATACTTTCTTAAAAAAAAAAACACGTATTTTTGTCCATACTTCTTTAATTTTGATTTGGGGAGGTTTTTGCCCAGCAATGGGACAGCATAGGCTAACAAAAAAAAAGTGGCACTCCGGGAGTGCCGACAGAAGTGAAAACTTGAACAATTACGTGTGTATTTTTTGAATCGTCATATAAACAAAACACAAACAGAATACTTTGCCGTCATTCACTGACATATCGGAGATACATAAAAAACCGAGTAGGTACATCCCGAGGACAGCCAAGGACATCCGAAGCGGTGTCGGTTACGGTAACAGTGGCGCGAATTCAATGGTTTTTCCCATCTCAAAAAATGCCCCACGCGCCTAAAGAAGTTTTCACTTGAAAAAGGAAATTCGACATTGGTAAGTGTGCATACACACGAGGGATACGCGTTGGCGACAACGTGTCGCTCGTGTCTTTGAGTACGGTGCTCAAATATAGCAGCAATATACAGGATGAAATTGAATTCATGGGCAGTAGCGTGCATTGGTTTTCAGAATAGGTAGGCACTAGGCCAGGTCTAGTCTAGACAAACGCGGTCATTCATCAGAAAAAAAAAGTGAGGTCAAAAGTGTGGTTATTTGAGTAGGCATGCCTACTTTAAGGGTGATAAATTGCGAAGATCGAACGTCATGGTATTACGCGTGAGACGTACGTATTTTTAATTTTGTCGTATTAACTTGAACGAGTAAAGACCAATGACAATGTGCGAATAGTACGGGAGCCGAGTAGGCCGTCTGGCGACTGCCTACTGCCGCGCGTATTTGTATGAAGATTTTGTTTTTTGTTAGCTATGATAATTTAGTCAGTTTCTTAATTGTGGGGCACACTCACTAAAATGTAATTGACAGACTTATGTTGATATATCGAGGTAGGCACTGCTTATATGCCTATTTGCAATGCACGCCACTGTTCATGGGCATCCTTTTGAGGGGTCATTGCAATCATCATTTTGAACAACTTTTACTATGGGACCAAACCTGAAATCGTAAAAAAAACCAGCTCTTCCCTACATTTTGACGAGTTATGTGAACATAAATGGAAGGAACAGCAGATTTTTTTTTTCGCGTGTTTAGGTTTAGTCCCAGAGTAAAAGTTGTTCATAATGATGATTACAATGACCCTTTAAAAGGATGCCCATGAATTCAATATCACCCTGTAGAGTGGCATGTTGTCGACGGTTCCCTCTGTCGCGACGCGTGGCGCTCGTGTACACTACTAGGGTCCCGTTGGTATCCTTTGGTCACGGAACCCTAAAAAGGAAGATCAACAACGTATTACTTAAAAGAAAATAATCGGCTAGACTCTAAACACCATGAGTGGTACCCATCAAAAATCGATTATTTACAACAAATTGCGATTTAACAACCAGTCTGAAGAGTTACGATTCGACGAAAGTGTTAAGTGTGTGTGCGAACTGCGACCGGCGAATATCCTTTGTTGTTGTTTATGACTTTGTGGGCAATTTTCAAAGTAAATCATCAAAATGTGGACTGGATTGTGGGTCTTCTTGCAGGAATTGAGAGATCTTTTTAATCTTTAAGAAGTTGGCTGTTATTAGACCTGCGGAGTAATTGCTGAACACACAGTAAAGCAATGTCTTTCATTTTGACAGTTCTATTGAACTGAACGTTACTTACGTTGTTGAGAAGACGAATTTTTCAAACATACGAAGCAATGGATTTGCAATTTATTTTAAAATCTGTCGGATTATGATTGAAAGTGTGTAACACTTACACTATTAGGGTGCTGGGTCGATTTGGAGATCTTTGACAATTTGAGCTTGATTCACATACTAAGGCCATTTGTAGCACAAATCACTGGATGCATGTAACGCTAAACGAATTTAAAACATCATTCTATTTCTGTCAGTCGTTTGAAGATTTCAGAGACGGAATGATGTTTTAAGCTGCAATGACAATGTTGATAATTGAAAACTCAAGATGAGAACTAGCGCCATTGCTCTGCATTTCGAATGGAACTGTAAAGACTGACTAGTATAATAGGGTAGTTTCCTGGGTAAAAAAATAATAATTCTAATTAGTCCGTCAGTTAGATTATCGGAAAATAATGGACCCTTATTTTTTCTTTTGTCAATCAAACAAAAAATGACAAAGATAAAGCGCGTCAAAATTTGGGAGTGGGGGGTCGTGATGTCACGCCGTGCTAAAAAGTGTCGCACGGCGTGACGTCACGACCCCCCACTCCCAAATTTTGACGCGCTTTATCTTTGTCATTTTTTGTTTGATTGACAAAAGAAAAAATAAGGGTCCATTATTTTTCGATAATCTAACTGACGGACTAATTAGAATTTTTTAGGAAACTAGCCTATTATATTTTAATTTTTATATAACGTTTTTAATCACTACAGCCCGTACAAAAAGACTAAACCGTATAATCGTCATTCACCTAATTACGTACCTTTTTACAATTCTCGACAGACCAGTACGACACATACGAGTCTTATTAGAAACAAAACCACCATAGAGCCGACTTGTCACAACAAGTTTTTGAATAAAAAACGCCCCACATACAAGTATGAATATTATTTTTAAACATTTTATTTTTATTCCGATTAATCGAATGCTCGTTAATTAACGGGATCGATTACATTTATTCGAAATGTCACCGGTACGACATGGCGATGTAATTAGCGAGATAATTAGTAACAGATGTTTTCTTTGAGAATATTTCAAGACCTTTGTGTTAATATTAGGTCCTTACATATGAAATTGGCGTTTTGTATGGAAGGAACAAAAAGTCGAATATTTTTTAATATAATATATTTAATTAATCAAAGTATGAACCATTGTTTTCAATGCACTTTTGCCATCTTATAGGTAGTTCATTGATCCCTTTACTAAAAAAACCAGTCGGACGGGAATCAATAAAATCTTTGAAGGCGATTTGGACTGCCCCATCGGAGTTGAATTTTTTCCCTTGCAAAAAGTTATCCAAATTGCGAAAAAAATGGTAATCTGTTGGAGCAAGGTCCGGGGAGTACGGAGGATGTCTAAGACATTCCAATTCAAGCTCTTCTAATTTGGTAGCCGTCTGTTGCGCAGTGTGTGGTCTGGCGTTGTCGTGAAGCAGCAGTGGCGTGGAGCGATTGACCAGCCTTGGTTGTTTAGCCGCTAGCTTTTCCATCATGGTTTGTAATTGCTGACAATAGACATCAGCTGTAATAGTCTGGCCAGATTTGAGAAAACTGTAATGAACAATACCGGCACTAGTCCACCAAACGCTTACAAGTAACTTTTTTGGGGTTAATTTTCGCTTGGGGCAGGATTTGGCTGGCTGGCCAGGATCCAACCATTGCGCTGAGCGCTTCCGATTATCGTAAAGAATCCATTTTTCATCACAGGTAATGATTCGGTTTAAAATACCTTCATTGTTGTGCCGGTTCAGTAATGTAACGCAGCAGTCGACGCGCGTTTGCCGGTTTGCTTCAGTCAATTCGTGAGGTACCCACCTTTCAAGCTTTTTAATCTTCCCAATTTGCTTCAAGTGAATTAAAACAGTTTTATCACTAACATCGAAGCCTGCAGCTAACTCGGACGTGGTTTGCGATGGGTCCGCTTCCACAATAGCCTTCAATTCTCCATTATCAACTTGGGTCTCAGGCCGTCCACGGGGCTTGTTCTGCAGGTCGAAATTTCCAGAACGAAAACGTTGGAACCAAAAACGAACTGTGTTTTCTTTTGCAACATGACCGCCATACACATCATTCACCCTTCGAGTCGTTTCCGCAGCACTAGTGCCACGGCGGAACTCGTACTCGTAAATAATGCGATATTTTAAATTTTCCATTTTGTAAAATGAGTGACGCAAACAGAAAAAACAGAAGAAAAAAAACAAATGAATGACGGTCATCGAAGCACAAATACATGAGTAAATAGCTGTACAAATTTGAATTTGGAATTCCTTACCAAAGAGGAGAAATTCGTGATTAAAGTGGCCAGTACGAAAAACGCCAATTTCATATGTAAGGACCTAATATTCATAGTAGCCTGTAAGAAGTTTTTAATGTAATTTATACGGGGTTATTGTTAGTTTTTGTGGGACATTTTTACAGCACTGTGGCTCTTTGATTGTAGTTTTAATTAATGAAACGGTTGACGAATTGGGTATTTTTTTTATTTTAGTGGCTGTAAAAGTTCCGTTTAATTTCGTTAATTAGATTTTGTACTTACAGCTGCTAAAGCGGTTTTTTTAAAGAATCGTTTTTTAATGTTTATTTTATACCTACCTATTTAGTTTTGCCCAGTGTGATTGAAATCTAAAAAGTAGTGTTTTAAAAAAGAAAAATAAGTCAGGGGACATAGTCTTTGACAATAGGGTCTCCCCCTGTAATATGGGACTTAATATGAGTAGGTAGTTAGGTACGGATGCCAGCACATTAAGCTACCCGAAACTGTCAAATGTTCCCAATCAACTTTCAACCTTATGGTTTCGCAATAAAGTTGAAAATCTATTAAAGAAATTTGACAGATTGTAGTAGCTCGGTGTGCTGGCGTCTGCACATAATTTGAAGACAAAAACATAATTCGAAGAATAAAATAGCCCCGTAGAAATGTAATATATCTGTGAATAGCCCCAAATATGGCTCGCCCCTTATTACATGGGGCTTTAACATAACTGGCGAAATGTTGGTATACCATAGGTGCACCTCCGCTTATCCCTTTTGTGAACACAGGTGTGATGTAACGTTTTTTTTTTTTTAAATTATAAAGTAAGTACTTTTTAGGGTTCCGTACCTTAAAAGGAAAAATGGAACCCTTATAAGATCACTTTGTTGTCCGTCTGTCTGTCTATCAGTCAAGACTCTTTTTTTCAGGAACGTGTGGATTATCAAACTGAAATTAATATCAAATACTCAGGGCTGCAATCCCTTGAAGCAGTGCAAAAATCAAACTTTTAAGTCAACGCAATCAAAAGATACGAGCGTTTATGCCGCATATTTTGACACTCGCAAGCGAATCAAACCTATAGAGTAATTCTCGTTGACCTAGAATCATGAAATTTGGCAAGAACAATGTCATGTAGCACAAGTAAAGGAAAACATCCGAAAACCGTAAAGCAGTTACATACCTAAAAATTTGTACGGAACCCTCGGTGCGCGACTCGGACTCGTAGGTACTTGACCGGTTATTTTAACAAATAACGGTAATGTTCACCTCCAACGGTTTACACTATTATTATTAAACTAGTCTAGAAAATACAATGAGGAAAAAGAACAAAAAACCATCGCAAATTTTTTCCTCCTTCCATTTTCTCTGGTCTCGCAATACTCTATTTAAGATTTTCAAAGAAATCATACAGTTATATCGCAACGTGCAAGCAATCAAATAGGCAGATGTACATTCTGAGAAATCTACTCAATTTCTCTTCGACGTATCAACGAAGGAAATGGATTCTAGGACACAAAATTACGATTTATCTATACATATAATACAATAGTAACAAAGAATTTTTGTCCGTTTGTCTGTTTGGATGTATGTTCCGGATTGGCGCAAAAACGGCATATAACCTGGATTTTCACATAGGGTACTTTTAATCCAGGTAGTATTTTCTCGTAGGATAATTCCCAATATCTACGCGGGCGAAGCCTCGGGCAAAAGTTAGTTACATATAAAACAGTGAACCACATTACATTGAACATAAAATTGCTGAACTCGATTTATCTACAATAAACAAAAGAATATAGAATCTAAGAATTTACTACAACGATCTTTATTGCGCATTCGCAGTTAATAATGTTCTATGACTTTTTCTAGATAGGTACTTTTTCTGCGCAGATCAAGGGATCTTCAGGTAATGTTGCCACGATAAAGTAAGATCAGGTAGTCCATTTTATCATCATCATCAGCCTATAGAAGTCGACTGTTCGACATTAGATTCTCCAATCGCACGTCATTCAACTCGATTTTCTAGTAGTCTATTTATACTTTACTAGATGACACTTTAATGATGACCTGGCGAAGTTCGTACAAAATTTCGATTTCTGTTCTTTGGGTTTTTCCTAATTTTCTTTTTTTCTAAACCACCCCAGAATTGAGGTGAACAAAATAAAAAAAAAACAAATCGGTCCAATCATTTTCGATTTTTTGCGGGATTAACGCCAGGCAATTCATTTTAATATAGATGTTATAAGAAGTCTAATATTCAGAAAACTAATAAATGGTCATAACTTAGACTTACGGTACCATCGACTAGTCATCATCATCATCATTTCAGCCGAAAGACGTCCACTGCTGGACATAGGCCTCGCCCAAGCACCTCCACTTCGACCGGTTTTGTGCTTCTCGCATCCAACGAGTTCCTGCGGCCTTCACAAGGTCGTCGGTCCATCTTGTGGGAGGCCTTCCAACGCTACGTCTTCCGGTACGCGGTCACCACTCCAGAACCTTTCGGCCCCATCGGCCATCTGTTCTGTCGAATTTCGTTCGACTAGTCAGTCATTCTCAATCCGTTTAAGTGCTTCTTGTTAATTCTTTACCGACTTCAAAAAGGAGGAGGTTCTCAATTCGACTGTATGTTTTTTTTGTATGTTTGTTACGCGATATCTCCGGCAATTGTAAATCGATTTCAAAATTATTATTTTTTAATGCACACGTTTGGGATACCAATGATGATGAAAATATATTTCAGAACACTGAATATTACAACGCATGGTACAAAATGACCGATGCTGGCCACACTTCTACAACCTCTGACGATTTAGCGATGATGGACGAAATACCCACTTTGATAGACGATACACAAATGAAAGCAAATACACTTTGAAGAGTGGCAACGTCGCGTAGAGCAGATATTTTTATGGCCAACAGTTATTTCTTCCGGCCTAGATGATCGTGCGCGTGATTTGTGCGCAATGACAGCCATGACATAAGAATCCTGATGTGGCGCCATGTTTTTTGCATTTGTTTTTTTTTATTTAAGTCTTTGGTCTTGTCATTGACCGAGGGGAGATCTGAAAATAGGTTGTAACTAGGCTTCTTCAGGATTTCGTTGGTGTGATTACCAAACCGCTAAAATACTAATAGAATGTGGTGAAGGGCGGGGGTCTGCTTTGTATAATTTTGACGTTCAAAAGTTCTCAGCCTAGTTTGAAAACAATTGAAAAAGTTTAAAGTTTACTTTATTTAGGGCTAATTTTACAATAGTCTGATATATTATATCTGAAAAATAATTATGAGAGTTTGACGTAATTTCTATACGAAAGCTGTCACACCGCAATATTTATACCGCAGATAAAAATTATCTGACTATTGAAAAATCAGGCTTTATTACGTAGTCAATGTACTGATGATGATAACTAATTAGTGTTAAAACTATAGTGTCTTCGGCCAGCTGGGCCCGGTCGCTTCTGGACCCGCGGATCCCGCGGGATTGGTTAATTGGACCCACATTCAAACTAAAAAAAAACATATATTGTTTAAAGCTACCCGTGGATACAGTCGAGACAATAACAGTTTTACTTAATGCGATCAAAACTAAATGTCTTAAGTTCTCATTACAATTTTACTTTCTGTTATCTTTTTATTCCTTTCAATGTCTCAAAATAGGATTCATAACTTGATCCTAAAAAAAACTTTTTTACAAAAAAAAATAACTTTAATTTCGGAAATCGGTGTCGTTGGTTCCGCATTTTCGTTTTTTGACACCGACTTCCGAAATTAAAGTTATTTGTCACTTTGTATTGTTTTTTTTTTTTGAAGTCAGTTGTTTTTTTTTGTAAAAAAGTTTTTATTTTTCACTTTTTAGTTGTACCCCACACAAATTCAATTAACACTAGTGAATTGAAGAATTGAAGACACCAACTAGAAGAATCATCAAAATTCGCATAGAAATGCCGGAGATGCAGTACATTTATGCATATAACTTCGTACATTATAATAATTACCTAATGTGTTATATACTAAAACCTTCCTGAAAGTATGTAGATCACATTAGTGAAAGAATTATCGAAATTGAAAATCGTGGACATACAAACATACATACATACATACGGGTCGAATACAGAACCGCCTTTTTTGAAGACGGTTAAAAACCTGGATAATTTCGTAAAGAATGTAATTTTTTTATCATTTATAAGCGTCTGCTCCCTAATCAACTTTCAAGTTTTACAAACAATACTAGGAATTACACGATCTAACCAGATGCCTCTAACTCAAACCACGCCATATTTTTACGAGACCCTACTACTCTAAATTTAATTATAATTAGTATAGCAGTGACGTTGGAAGGTCGCGACAATTGCGCCGGCGCCGGTCGGTTGATGTCACTTGGTAATTATGCCACCGAGCCCGACAGATTAATTGTAAGGGCTGACGGACACGGTGCGATGATACGATGTGTACCTGATGGAAAAATTGTGGTGAAATGGAGACTTGGTGACGTTCAAATTGGTCTGTTGATCAAGATAGGAGTTAAACTAGTTGAGGTGATGAAGGTAATTCATGAGTTTCTAAGCGATTTTTGTAGGTCTGGTCTAATGGACACCAAGATAAATTAATGGCTTTATTTTAAATTTTATTTTGTTTACTTTAGTTGTCATCCTCTATAATTGTCCACTTTCACGCTAATCTAGGCGTAAAATAACAAAGAAAATAATACTTAACGTTATTTTATCCTTATTAACTTTGCAGTAAGAGTGCAGTTTGGGGCTGAAACACTAGCGCCATGGTCAACTCTTGACTTTTTTTTATTTTTTGGCCAAAAAATCAGCATTGCCATACAACGTGTTAATGCTGCCAGCTCTTTGGGTACTTTTCCTATTGACAGCGATGCGGACGAATTTTTTGTTGCTCTATGATGGTTTTCCCTCCTTTTATAATATTACTTTTAGTCTGTTAGCTTATATATTATATAAATCACGGATATCTATGATGTAAATATTATGGTCTTTAAATAAAACTTGTAAAATAATAATTAATACGAAATAAACTCGGCTGTAATGCTATGCAACAAAATTAAATCTAAAAAACCAATATGCTGTGTTGATAAAGGTTAAACAAGTACAGACGCCAGCACATCAAGCTACCCGAGACTAAAAAATTCCCAATCAACTTTGAATCGTATGCTTTAGCGATAAAGTTGAAAATCTATTAAAGAAATTTGACAGATTGTAGTAGCTTGATGTGATGGCGTCTGTACCTATGAACGGTTCCATTCTTTCCTTAACCCTTCGTATGCTTAAACGTGGATCCACTCAAGACACAATGGCTTTTTAATTGTGTCTGTAATTATGACACTCAACCGGTTAAGTCATAGACACTCTCAAACGAAAATCTTTGACTAGGTAGACTAATATTTCAGCTAACTAAATCTAGACAAAGCAATAACCAACGATCCGACCAATAGAAATGTCTTTCTTATAAGTATAGGTAATATGCTCCGACCGATAAAGCCATCCTCAATCCTTGAAATAAATGACACAGTATTATTTACCGTCACATACTCAGTCCACTGAACGTCAGCCCTGAGTTTCTCTGAAGTGAATTGTACTAATCCATCCAGTGTTGACGACCTCGCACAAATTGCACCAAGCTAAATGAGCAGTTGTTACTGAAATACAAACTTAAATCTGCCATCCTCGAACTCTTTACCGCACCAATTTCAACCTTAACCGTCCAACTATAGAGAAGACTGATGGTAATTTTAGGGATGTCTGATGGTAAAGGTAACTTGGTCCTGTTTTACGCGGGGCATGGTGTCAGTAGCACCAAATAGGTTTATGTTGATGCGATGTCAAATGACAGGAGCTGGTATTCAAATGGAAGACTTTGTAATGAGGATGGGAGTTATGGCTATCATCCGGTTTAGCTTAAGGAAAAGAGTTCTCGTAAATATGGAAAACAAGCTAGTGTTGTCTGTGACTTTAGAGTAATCAACGATCGACGAGGGTAACCCGCGACAGTAATTATATTTCTTACGTTTTTTGCAATTTTCAGATTACAATATGTTGATCTAAAGGGGACGGACCCGTGCTTCACCTAGTTTCTCCACCTGGGTGAAGCACGGAGACTACGGTTCCGTGATCGAGTCCCGTGCTCCAACTGATGATCAAGTACAGTCAAGCAATTAAGAAAAACACATAATTTAATAAGATGAGGTCCCGAGATGTGTCAAAGATAACGTAGAGATACGGCGATGGGGTTATTATTATTATTCAGTTGCATCCGGTTAGACTGGAAGCCGACCCCAACATAGTTGGGAAGAGACTAAACAGAAGAAATTGAATAAAAGAAAATAATCATTTTAATTAAACTAATTATACAAACTCACACACAAACACACCCTCATACGTACATACATGACATATTATAAATTCACTGCCGTTAAATGATTGTTTAGATCTTTTGAATCATACTCGTTTAGGGAAGAAAATTTACTGCATCACTGTACAATATTAACGTCATCAGTGGGAGCACGGGACCCGATCACGGGACCGTAGTCTCCGTGCTCCACCCAGGTGGAGAAACTAGGTGAAGCACGGGTGCGTCCCCCGCTCTAAATATGATTCGCAATCGTATATATAAAACAAAGTCGGGATAGTTACACCATTCATAACTCAAGAACGGCTGGACCGATTTTTATGATCTTTTATTTGTTGGATTTGTTTTCGCCCCGAATAGCAGAATAAATATTTAAACATTGGAAAAATAACAAACAAAAAAATCTGAGGCGGTACGAAGTTCGCCGGGTCAGCTAATAATTAATATTTTTTTTAATTATCACTGCAACTCTCTTATTTCATATTACCCTATTGAATAACTATTTCATGGAATCATGACATTTGAGGCCAAGTCTAACATAAGGCTAGCATTAATGGTTATAATTCTGCTAAGTAGATTTGCTGCACTTTTAATATCACCTGAATATCAACAACAACAACACCTCCAAAGTAAAATTGACATAATTAACTTTGACAGAATATGTTCGTAGTATCTATACTTATTTTATATAATATATATATATATAATAATAATATTCCACAACTATCACACAACGCCATCTAGTCCCAAGCTAAGCAGAGCTTGTGTTATGGGTACTAGACAACTGATAAACATACTTATATATATCTAAATACATACATATTATAGATAAATTACACCCAGACACAGAACAAATGATCGTGCTCATCACACAAACATTTGTCCTGGGTGGGAATCGAACCCACGACCTCCGGCATAGCAGTCAGGGTCACTAACCACTAGACCATCAGGCCTGTCTATATCTATAAATCAACACATGCATAATCCATACTAATATTATAAACTCGCTTTTCGTGTCTGTGTGACCGCGCTGTTTTAAACTACGAAACAGATTTTGATGCGGTTTACACCACCATTTAGAGAATTTATTCAGGAAAGTGCATAATACATAATTATATCAAATAAAGCTGAGATAGTGACAGGGGCAGTGAAACGTAACACATGTTGAAGCAATCTGTACTGTACCCGGCAAAATACTGTACCTAAGGTCCGGCCGCGCTAAATTTGCCAAAGATGTAAACAACAATGGCCGCTCGAAATTGAATACAATTGATATACAAGAACATTTATTTTAAGTAACGTTTTTTTTTCGTCTAAATCTCCGAGCTAACTAAATGAAAACAAACATTACTTTTTATTAAATTTCGAGCGGCCATTGTTGTTTACATCTTTGGCTTTAGCGCGGCCGCACCATAGTTCATCTACTAAATCGTATCGTATCGTTCCTAGTTCGTATATTGTTGAAATGCGACCAATTTGTCTAACTCCTTTACATTCAAACACATATCTATGCCTGCTACAATGGGGCTGTCAGTCATCTCCTTTGAAATAAATGTCTTACTAATTGAGCAAAAAGTTATGTTATTCGTTCCCTAATAAGTAGGTACTAAGTTGTCCCATAATACCAATCTAACATTAAAATTAGTGACAGCTATCAATCGATCATAAATACTTAATTGATCATAAGTGAAAAGTTATCGGTAATTTCAATAGCATTGTTATTCATTGGCGGGTCGTGTGTTCGTCAAGACATGTCGATAAAATGGAAAAGCAAAAAGTTGGCTTGAGGCTAACAAATTTTATTCTATGGGTGTTATTAAATTTCAAAACCTAATTATCATTTCAATTTATCGATAGCATTTTTAGGGTTCCGTATCCAAAGAGGGATAAACGGGCAACTAAGCCTATGGCGTCTTTCTGTCCGTACGTCCGTCACATTAGGTATTATACTGTTTAATTCTACGAGGAGAGCAGTGGTCCAGTCGGGGGTTGCGGAAGGATCGTACGTTCCCGCGACCCCCGGCGTGGGTGTGAGATGGAACACCGGGGTAGTTTTTAGTCAGTAAGAATCTGACAGACCCGACATCCATGAGGATTGTCCACACAGGAAAAAAAAAAGGAAAGCAGCGGTGTCCCAGTGGTAACGGCTGCGACTTCCGAGTTGTAGGTAGTGGGTACCTGGTTGTAGGTGCTTGTACCCAGGCAGAGACTTTACTTTGTGTGCAATAATAATAATAATAATATCTTTATTTAATCTGACTACATTGGTGCACTGGTTAGTACACAAACAAACTTATCAACTATGTGTTAGTATCTATTAACTAAGTAGGTAATTTAATATTTCATCCCTGCCACACGAGCAACCGGACAGAGTGTCTCACTACCGGCGTATCGTGCTGTTCAGCTAGGGTTTTCAAGATACTGTTGCGGCTAGCTCTTATTCTGCCTATTAAGGATGCGGTCTTTTTCCTCATAACAGCATAAAAGTCGTCAGTTCGTGCTGCAGCAAACATGCTTGACGCACTGCAGAACCTGGGCAACCCCAACAGCACCCTGAAGTCATTATTATATTGCACACGCAGAGCATCTAGCGCCCTCCGCGTATAGCTGACCCACAAACCGCAATATTTTAGCGGTCCATATCTCAAACCCCGTAATAGGTAGACAGTTCATATTTTTGCAGAACGTGTATTTCCATTTCCGTGATTGCCGCTATCATCATCATCAGCCAATAGCAGTCTACTGCTGGACATAGGCCTCTCCTATTGCACGCCATTAAATTCGATTTTCGGCAACTCTTATCCAGCTGCTACCAGCCATCCTGCGAAGATCGTCGCTCCAGCTAGCCTGAGGGCGTCCCACCTTACGTTCACCGATTTGCGGTAGCCACTCAAGAAGACGTTTAACCCTACGGTCATCGGTTCTACGGCTAATATGGCCGGCCCATTGCCACTTCAACTTGCTTATTCGTGAGCTATGTCGACAGCAACAAATAATATAAAGTTAATAAAAGTTACAGACCATTCAAGAAACGTGTTTTTTTTCGGTGTTTTTTGCCTTGTAGTACTGAACCCTTTGTGTGCAAGTCTGACTTGCACTTGGCCGGTTTTTTTAAATTTCATATCGGGCCTGGGGCCTCGGTTTCATAACAGTGTGGGTTCGATTCGGGTCTTAGTAATGTGTAGATAATTGACGCCGGTGGTCGGTCATTACAGGCCCATAGAATTGGTGATTGTACACTTGCTTCGTGTAATGAATAGATGCGGTACGGCGCTCCCAGGTTTGACGTGGAGCTGATGTAGAATGGATGAGGTGTTTTAATGTTTTTGTATAGTTAGCGCCACGAAAGATGAGACTTGACCCCCCTCCCGCGCTCTTTCCGCCGCCCCTATGACGTCCGGTCCCGTCCCGCGCTCAGACCTCATACCGCTAAAAATACCCTTAATCGTGTACTGCGCATGTCAAACCACGTGGTGTGTCAAGTCTCATCTTTCGTGGTGCTATTTATATAGCTTGCGCTGTCTCTTCCCTTGGCAAAGGCCTTCCTACACTCACTTTTGATATTCAATACAGATTTGATTTTTATATACTTCTTGGCCGCGTTCTTCATTACTGAAGATTGTGGCCCTGAAAGGCGTTCGTGGTTTTAAGTACGACGTTCTTCCACTTTGTGCAGTTCTCGGCTTCTCTCAAGAAGACTCTATTAAAGTCCAGTGAGGGCGGTCACTTGGGCTGACCAGCAGTTAGATGGCCGACCGCGAGGACTTTTCCAGATATACAAGACGCCGCAAAATAAAGGAAACTTTTGTCTCACATGCCACCGAGCGTTCTGTACCTAGAAATTTTTATTTTCAAAGATTTCTAACCTCACCGTTTAACGCGCGTCGCGCAGTCTCGGCGGACGCGCACCTCTCTGAGGGAGCCTTAACTAAGCTGGTTTGTTTAGAAGTTACCTACACAAATGCAATGTCCAATGTAGGTATAGGTACTTGAAAACTCAAGGGCTTATCGTAATTTATTTATTTATTGAGGACTTCCAACAAAAGATGTCCAAAAAAACACAATTTATAGAGATTAAGTTTTAGTCTAGTGCACTTCTTGAACTCCTGTACTTATTTCTACGTAAAAAAATCCCGACATATCCAAACATCGCACATCCACGGTGCGCTTGCGCAGAATCCGTTCATTGCGCAAGTACTTATTTATTACGCGACGTATGACAGCTGGCCACAGAATCCTCACTTAATAACTAGTAACCGGGATCATAATCAATTCGATTCACCGTTTTACAGTGGCTCATAAGTACCTACCGCATTTTATTTATGAGAACAACATAACACATAATACCTGCTATCATCAAAGGCAGAGCTGAACTTATAGCACACTCACTTCACCAGTTATGTTTAAGTGACATGTGACAGCTAGCGAGCCTGTTGCCATCAACCGGGAACAAATCCAGACTCCCGCCTGCTATTGAGAAATTCCTGATGGATGAACCCAATAACACTATGTACGATTTGGGAGACGAACTAGTACCTCATGCTCAGCAATACTCAATATCTTTATTGCTTTACCATAATGTGTACTTAGGTGGTAACTATATAATTTAGATCATTATGGACCTTGTAGGGCACAGCAAAAAGGGTAGGAGAGAGGAAGCCCTGTTTTTTTAGACAATTAAGTTGTTTTGTGGGAACAAGTTTTAACTTACTTAATTATAATCAGTGTCAGGAGATCACGAATAATATATTAACCATTTCGCTTATCTATTATTTTATCTGCAAGATGTATTTAAATGTTTTGGATTATTTTATATACCTGTATTATTATTTTATGTATTATAATTGTTTTTCTTTGGATAATTATTATTGCTATATTATTTAATATCTTGTTATTGCTATTTTATATAATTATTATTTATTTTTGTTATATTATTTATTAAATATTACTATTATATATTATTTTAGCAGTAGCACTTACGAAATCCTACAGCTAATAAAGGCTATATGGTGAGTTATACCTTCAGATCCATCTGGTGTGACCAAAATCAGTGGAAACAATAAAAAAAAAAAAAAGGGCTCGTCGAGCTTCATTACCTCGACGGTTTTCTGGTGGTCGCCATTGTCTATTCTGGCTTTCAGGAGTTGCAGTGATTGAGTGTGCCGTGGTAAAAGGAATTGCCAAGTCTGGAGGATATTGTAAAACATTTTAACAGAGTAACGGTGGAGTTTCCTGCCCATTCTCCTCTACACGAAAACTATCTTTTGGAAGGGGCGACTAGAATCAATTCTATTTTAAGGTAATTTTTGACGTTTAAAAGTGCCTTTTATGTGCCTATTTGAAATAAATGATTTGACTTTGGAGGTGTCTACCTTCATAGCTATCCTGGGTGCTTACTCTTGAATTTAATTCCGATAGATCGACATTAGAATTGTGACGTTTCGTAATTTTGAGTTCGGTTTAATTAAACTAAAAGGTAAAATTGGGTGTCCATTTTGGTGAACTAAGTGGAAATTAGGGCCGGGCTCCAAAATCAATCATCCAATTTTACCTTTTAGTTTAATTAAACCGAACTCAAAAGTACGAAACGTCATAATTCTAATGTCGATCTATCGGAATTAAATTCAATAGTAAGCAGTAGCTTAGGCCATAATCACAACTCATAGCCAACATTTCATTCATTCTCAGATAGCCAAAGAGACACAATGCTGTAGTCCTTACATAAATTATCTCTTAATTACGACATCCTGTAACTGTGTCTCAGTAAATTATCTAAATCACAGCCACAGGAGACAACTAGTCAACAAGAATATGCCACGATAAAGAACTCACACAATGAACCCTCTAGGCTAAGAAGTAAGGACCTGACAAATAACTCCAACGAAAACATGAAAACAAAATTGCCGATATAAATCAAAGGAACGTTTAAGCAACAGTAATTTATTTCTCAATCAAATCCTTGGTACTATAGAAGAAAACTCACCAATCACTCTAAAAGCATGCTGCAATAAGTCATAGTAAAAACTGGATAATTCATTTAATAGCTCATGTCTATTCCGAATAATCAGTCAGGTACAATGGACAAAGTTGACGCTTGGGCAATTCATCACTCTTCAGTTTGACAGCTAAATTACAGGGCAAAGTAACGTCAGCAAGAGTTGGCAAGTTTGCCCGGAAAGGCTAAGTTTTTGTGCACTTAGATATTTTAGGTGTTGAATAGCTTGTCTAGTCCTATTCGGATATATTATGGGAGACTATAACAAGTTGATAATTGCTAATAAATAATACAGAGGTTGATAGAAAGTATGAGATACAAAGTAAAAGTTTTTTTTTGAGAATTGCTGTCTATTGTAAGTAGATTTGCACCTTTCACTAGGTAACCTAAAAAAGTATTAATTTTTTTTTTTTGGGTTTTGATTACTAGTTTGCCCTTGTAGTTCCCATGAACCCGATCAAAAGGTCAATTCTCGTAATTTAAAACGTTCAAAATCTAGTCGCAGTCTTATCTCAGCGACAAACAAAATGTCAAAAACTTGTCAAAATGTAGGGAAATTGTAGGTATTTTTAACAGACTGAGACTGAGATCAGACTGTGAACGTTCTTAAAATTACGAGAATTGCCTCTCAGGTCATTTGTTAGGGTTTTCATTTATGAAAAAACTAGTGTCAAAAGTCGTCTGAATTTCATACGTAGTGACATAATATTTTGTTCTTTTTCTGCAGTTGTAGGCACATAACTAATTATTTAAAAAATACATCAAAAAGGAGTAATATTCTCCCATATGCCTTTGTTTGTCACCTACGCATGTTTTGCAAAAACACAAAGTAATTTACTTGAAGGCGCGTCCCTGGCGCCATCTAGTAGTAGAGATTGAAAACCCTATTTTGACATTGATTGTGTGATTTATCGAATGACATTGAGCGGACGAGAGTGACAATTGTGTTGTCACTCTGGCGGAACGTCATAAACGTCAATCAACCACCGTACTCGTGCACTTTGGATCGAACGATAGCGTGGACTAGACGTTTACGACGGATCGCTTACGTCCCAAGTTTAAATCCATTTTCATCTGTGTTAAATTGAGTGATTATTGTAATTTAAGTTGTGGATCGTGATTATAAGGCTGCTGATCGAAGACCTGTCTACTTATTTCTAAAATACCTCGTGCGATTACCCACTTTAAGATGAGTGATTCTGATATAGGTACCCACGTGCCTTTATCAGAAGTGGGATGCGAAAAACAGTTGGATAAAGATACTCAGCCCCATAATCAACCTAGCAATAGTGGATTACTCACCAATATGGAAGCCCTGCTAACCCGTTTGTTAGCAATGCCGCAGCAAACATCGCAGCCTGTAGCAAACACTAACGCGGTTCAGTTGATCAAGTTCGACCCAGATGACGAAGATGCTGATGTTAAGGGCTGGTGCCGTGTTTCCGAGTTGATCATTAACAGCAAGAATTTGAGTGGCGTGGAACTTTTGGTTGCTCTGACAACTGCACTTAAAGGACGAGCGGCATCTGTTCTGACTAAGTTGCGTTTGGAAGACTTAACCTGGGAAGTTGTGAAGCAAACATTGCTGGCGAAATTTGCAGAGCCCAAATTGATACAGGACCATTTCGATGAAGTGTTGCGCTTCCAGATCGGAACAAAGGAGACTGCTAGCGAATCGGCTATGCGTTTATGGGCACTAATCGAGCGAATCCCTAAAGTTGAGATGTCAGAAGAGGCAATCACTGGTTTCGTTATTTCTGTTCTGAGCTCGAAAGACCACATGATTCGTCGTGAACTGAACTCCTATGCTATCACAACGCGTGCTCAACTCTTTCGAACACTTGGTGGGGTTTCTTTAAAGCGTCGTACTGAAGATAATGATGGTAATGACAATAAGGCAAAAAGACCTCGCCTGTCGGACTCGAAGTTCAATGGAAAATGTCATCGGTGTGGAGTTCCTGGACACAAAATAGCAGAGTGTAAAAGGCGACGTGACGGCTCAACTAATCGAGCTGATGGTTCCAACACGGATCAGGTCAAGGACAAGTCGGCACCAATCACCTGTTTCACGTGCGGGAAACCTGGCCACGTATCTACGTCGTGCCCTGAGAAGAGAGGCGGCGCAGCGGTCAGGGAGGTCAACACTTGCGAGCACAAGACTTCGAGAGGTAAACTGAAGACGGCATCTGGTGAGCATATCTGTTTCCTTTTTGATAGTGGCTCCTCTTGTTCTTTGATTAAGGAATCTATGTCTTCGGATTTTCCTGGCATCGAACGCAATAGCACCGTTTATTTGACTGGCATTGGGGGAGACGATATTGAGTGTAATAGGCAAATTTCTAGCACTGTCCAAATTAATAATCTTTGCTTGACTCTCTTGTTTCATATCGTTCCAGACAACTGCATTTCAGAAAACGTTATTGTAGGTAGGGACGTACTGGAAAATGGAGTGCGTGTTGAGATTGATAACGAAAATCTTCTCATATCCACTAATGAGAAAATAAATTTTTGCGAAAGTGTACAAGGTATTGACGTCGCGGCTGTAGATACAGATTTAGTCGGGGACGGGAAGGAAGCCTTACTGCGTATTTTGTTGAAGTATACTGAACACTTTATAAATGGTACTCCAACTAAACGTGTTAATACGGGTGTAATGAAAATTGAACTTATTGACCCTAATAAAATAGTCCAACGGCGACCATATCGTTTATCTCCCATCGAAAAACAGGTGGTGAGGGACAAGGTTCAGGAGCTATTGAAAGCTGGCGTTATTAGAGAGAGTTCCTCGCCGTTTGCTAGTCCGATTCTCCTAGTGAAGAAAAAGGACGACACGGATAGAATGTGTGTCGACTACAGAGAACTCAACTCAAACACGCGACCTGAGCACTATCCCCTACCACTTATAGACGATCAAATAGACCAGCTCACCGGAGCTTATTACTTTTCGTCTTTAGACATGGCCTCTGGTTTCCACCAGATTTTGATCCACCCAGAATCCGTAGAAAAGACGGCTTTTGTGACGCCCGAGGGGCAATACGAATATGTTGCAATGCCATTTGGTTTACGCAATGCGCCGTCGGTATATCAGAGGTGCATTAATAATGCACTTAAATATTTGAAAGATGGACCCCTGGTGTACATGGACGATGTCCTCTGCCATTCCTCTGACGTCACAGAGGGTCTGCGACGGTTAGACCAATGCCTGGAAGCTCTGACGAAAGCTGGGTTTTCGTTGAATTTACGTAAGTGCAAATTTCTTAAAACCAAAGTTAACTATCTAGGTTATGCTATCCAAGCCGGCGAGGTTAGACCTAACTCCCTTAAAATTCAGGCTCTGGCCAATGCTCCTCCCCCGAAGACAGCGACTCAAGTTCGCCAATTTCTTGGCCTATCTTCGTATTTTAGGAAATTTATCCCTAGTTATACTCAGATAGTTGGTCCGCTGTACCCTCTTACAAAGTTAAAAGGAGGCATTAAGTGGACGGAAAAACATGAAGAGATCAGACAAAATGTTATTCGTGTTCTCACGTCAGAGCCGGTTTTGACAATTTTTGACCAAAAACTGCCGGTAGAGCTTCACTGTGACGCCAGTTCGGAGGGATACGGGGCTATAGTTATCCAAAGAAAAAACAATATGCCACACGTAGTGGCTTATTTTAGTCGCCGCACGACTGAGGTAGAGTCTCGTTATCATTCATATGAACTAGAGACTCTGGCAGTCGTGCGAGCGGTCGAACACTTCCGTCACTATTTGCACGGCCGGAAGTTCACAGTGTATACCGACTGTAACTCGTTGAAGGCGTCTAAATCAAAGGTCGATTTGACACCCCGCATTCATAGGTGGTGGGCCATGCTTCAAGCGTACGATTTCGATATTGTTTATCGTGAAGGAAAAAGCATGGAACACGCTGATTATCTATCGCGAAATCACCTACCTGAGACCGCAACTGTGGAAAATTGTTCAGATAAGTTTGAAACCTCTCCTAGTTCTACTGCTGCAAAGAAAATAGTTAAATTCGTAGAGTTGCATGCTGGTTGGTTGTCTGTCGAGCAAAAGCGTGACGCTGAAATCCAAGACATTATAAAGAAATTTTCGGACGGTGATTTACCAGAGAATGTAGCACAAACTTATGACGTAAGGAATGGTGTTCTTTACCGGAAAATTAACCGCAATAAAACTGTTTCTTGGTTACCTATAGTACCCCGCTCATTAGTATGGACTCTGATCAGTCACATTCATTCGGAAATTCAACATTTAGGCCCCGATAAGACTCTCGACAAAATTTACGATCTATATTGGTTCCCCGAGATGTCGAAAAGTGTTCGCCGGTTTGTCGACTCATGCATAATATGTAAAGCCTCGAAAGGTCCCTCAGGTGCCCAACCAGTTAGACTACACCCCATTCCTAAAGAGCCAACCCCTTGGCACACGCTCCACATAGATTTTACTGGAAAATTGACAGGTAAGAGTGATCAAAAAGAGTACTGTTCTGTCATCATTGATTCGTTTACCAAGTACGTCCTGTTAGAACACACCACCTCTTTAGATGCGGCCAGTGCCATTATGGCACTGAAGAAAGCTGTTTGTTTGTTCGGGGCTCCTAAACGAATTGTGGCTGATCAGGGTCGCTGCTATATTAGCAGTGAATTCAAGAAGTTTTGTGCGGAACATCACATTGATCTTCACTTCATCGCCACTGGCTCAAGTAGAGCAAACGGTCAGGTCGAACGGGTAATGCGAACCCTAAAATCTTTACTTACAATCATTGAAAATGATCCGCACAAGAATTGGCGCGATGAGTTAGGCAATGTGCAACTTGCTCTAAATAGTACAAGGTCTACTGTCACGAAATATACCCCGACTGAATTAATGTTTGGAGTTCAATCGTACTCGTTAGGAATTTCTAAGCTTTCAACTGCAGATGGTCCACACGAGCGCTTAAATTTAGAAGCGATTCGCCTAAATGCTTCCAAGAATATAGAGAAAGCTGCTAACGCTGAGACTATTCGTTTTAATCGCGGAAGAGCTAAAGTAAAGCCATTCAATAAAGGTGATTACGTTTTCGTAAAAAGTTCGGAACGCAATCAAACGAAACTTGACCGAAAGTTTAGAGGACCTTTCGTGATCACCAATGTTCTGGAAAATGACCGCTATGAATTAAAAAGTGTAGATGGTCCTTGCCGTACGTTGAAGTATTCGCACGAAAATTTGCGTTTGGTGCCAGGAGGTCACGAGGGCTTAATGGAATTAGCTGAAGGCATTATGAATGACGAGGAAGCCGTGAAGGCGGTAGATATGCAGTCAGAAAGCATTATTGATGCCGATTTTGAGACTATGTCGGCTCGCAGTGTTGACACCTTGACTGCAGATTCCGCTACTCTGACTGCATCGTCTGAAACGCTTACGGCCCCTTCTGAAACAGCTAGTGCTGATTCGGAAGATGAGGGACCTATGACCTTTGACGTAGAAGTAGACGTCCACCGAGCATAATGTTCAGAACCTAAGGTACATTAGATTATGTGATGTGATTACGTGTGGGTGTTGTTGTCCGGTTTTGCCAGTTGGTTGGTAACTCGAAAGGACGCAAACCCAAAGACGAGATGTTGTCCGGTCCTGACTAGAGTGCTAGCGGGTTCGTAGGGACGCATGCGTCTGTGTGTCACGAATGGATTGTATTGTCCGGGCTTAGCGGTGCTGGTCGAAGGGACGTACGAATCCAGTTCGTTGACGTGAGTGATGGCTAGTCGAAGGGACGATGCTGTCCGGTATTGCACTTGGGGCAAGTCGTAAGGACGCATTTGTCCGGGCTACGCATCATGAGTGAGCCGATGGCTAGTCGAAGGGACGGTGTTGTCCGGTCTTGCACTTGGGGCAAGTCGAAGGGACGCATTTGTCCGGGCTACGCATCGTATGAGGAAAAAGAGCGGTGCAAGTTGCGAGAGTGAGTTCGAAATAGGCTGTGGCCTAAAGTAAGACGCACTGGCTCATGTCAGGGTGGACGAGCATGGCGGCTCGACTACAGTATGGTACCTTTTTGTTGCAGGAATACATATTCGCCCGAGGACGGGCGATTGTCAGTCCGGCCGTGAAGGCGCGTCCCTGGCGCCATCTAGTAGTAGAGATTGAAAACCCTATTTTGACATTGATTGTGTGATTTATCGAATGACATTGAGCGGACGAGAGTGACAATTGTGTTGTCACTCTGGCGGAACGTCATAAACGTCAATCAACCACCGTACTCGTGCACTTTGGATCGAACGATAGCGTGGACTAGACGTTTACGACGGATCGCTTACGTCCCAAGTTTAAATCCATTTTCATCTGTGTTAAATTGAGTGATTATTGTAATTTAAGTTGTGGATCGTGATTATAAGGCTGCTGATCGAAGACCTGTCTACTTATTTCTAAAATACCTCGTGCGATTACCCACTTTAAGATGAGTGATTCTGATATAGGTACCCACGTGCCTTTATACTTTTATATTTTACATTACACTAAGCAAAATACCCACACGGGTATGTCAATTAGTAAAATCAATGTCAATTCTCTATTAATAACTATTACGCTATTCATGTACGCTATCATAGATATGGATAGACCGGTGTATCTATATCTGTGTGTGCTATTCATTCATCTATGTGGAGCCCTGACACAGCCCGAAGGCGTTGCAGCAGATCCCGTAGAAGATGGCGGGACGTGCTGGAAAAAACAAACGACTAGTGGTCTACATAAGCCCTGGATCTAAAAAGCTGGAATCCATAGAGAAAAGCCTTTGCTTAGCAGTGAGATGATGCAGGCTAAAATAGTAACAGTAACGCTATTCATGACTATAATCACATTATCACACTAATCACACTTCACACTAATATTATAAAGGCGAAAGTTTGTGAGTGTGTGCGTGTGTGTGTGTGTTTATATGTTTGTTACCTCTTCACGCCTAAACCACTGAACCGATTTAGATGAAATTTGGTATAGAAATAGTTTAAGTCCCGGAAAAGGGCATAGGATAGTTTTTATCGCGATATTCCCACGGGATCGAAACTTATGCAGGTGAAACCGCGGGGCGCAGCTAGTATTATACATTCGAAAGCAACTCTGTCTGTATGTTACCTTTTCACGCCTAAACCGCTGAACGGATTTAGATGAAATTTGGTATAGAGATAGCTTGAGTTTCGGGAAAGGATATAGAATACTTTTTATCCCGATATTCCCACGGGATCGAGACTTATGCGGGTGAAACCGGCTTTATCAAAAATATCAAACCGGAACAACCGTGTGCACAATTGATTTGATAGACGATTTTAAAGACATGTGACATCTTCCGATCATTGTTTAATAAAGACATTATCAGATAAGTGCTTACGCTTTATGAAAACAATGTAAGTTTATGTTGAAACTCGCGGTTTCACCCGCATAATTTTCGATCCGAACTCAAACTCAAAGCATTTATTTCAAATAAACCAATATTACTTTTGAATTGTCAAGGATCCCGTGGGAATATCGGGATAAAAGTATCCTATGTGTTAATCCTGGTTATAAAATATCTATGTGCCAAATTTCATACAAATCTGCTCAGTCGTTTGTGCGTGAAGAAGTAACAAACATACAAATTCACTCACAAACTTTTGTCTTTATAATATTAGTGTGATTAGTGTGGCAACTCAAGGTCTGCCAACGAGCAATGGAGCGCAGTATACTAGGCGTTAAATTAACGGATCGTGTTCGAAACACAATACTGCGCTCCAAAACGAAGATAGTTGACGTGGCTCAAAAGGCTGCTCAACTTAAATGGGACTGGGCAGGACATGTCTGCCGCATGCCGGACAAACTGTGGGCCCAAATAGCGCAGAATTGGTGCCCTGAGACAGTGAGGCGGGGTCGCGGCAGACCACGTAGGAGATGGCGGGACGAGCTGGATAGGTTCCGTCAAAATTGGAGGGAGGACGCGCGGACTCGCGAAAAATGGAAGGAGTGGAGGGAGGCCTTTGCCCAGGAGTGGGACAGCGCAGGCTAGATTAAAAAAAAAAAGTGTGGCAATGACATTTTCGTTGTCTAATAATTAACAATGACTTGCTTGTGTATTTATGAAGCGAGAATATAATAGGGCAACCAGGTGACCCGTTCTTCGTGTCGCTGGCATGACGTTTCTCAGATCTTGTTGGCTAACTTTGCCACTTCCTCTGCGTCATCAGTGGCAGTGCAGAGATCACTTTGACTACAAAATTTTGGTTTTAGTCAGGTGGTAATAGAAAAAGTCAATCAGGTTCGTTGACAACCAGCCTTCCAAGGAGTATCGCGCTACGCAGTGAATGATTTGTGGAGGTCAGATAGACAGTCGCGCCATGTAAAATACTGGTACCTACTCAGGTGCATCCAGTTAGACTGGAAGCCGACCAAAAAAATGCTAGCCCCACTGCTCTTGTAGTGTACAAAATCTTACGAGAAAGTCAATCCCAATTATAATTGTCGTAGCTGATAATATTTGCCGACCCTACTTTAAAACAGAGCAAGATTTATGAAGCCAAATGCTTTATTTGCTCAAATTCCTCGCAAAGCACAAAAACTTGGACTGCACAATATGCTATGTTATTCATTTATTATTGAACCTTTAGGCGCTGTGCAGCGAGTGGACTGTATGGGGGCTGCTTTGTTTAATTAAAACACTTTTATATATTTGTGATGGGACTCGGACTCATAATACCCAGGTTTTGCGGAGCCTAAACCGGCATAGTGACATCTACAACTTGATCTTAACGACTGGTTCTGACGACTGTTTCTAACTATTGGTTCTTGACTACTGGTTTTTGACTACTGGTTTAGACGACTGGTCTTTGACTACTGGTTTAGACGACTGGTCTTTGACTACTGGTTTAGACGACTGGTCTTTGACTACTGGTTTAGACGACTGGTCTTTGACTACTGGTTTAGACGACTGGTCTTTGACTACTGGTTGGTCCACTGGCCGACGTACCCTCTTTTATAGCACGCCAAACTAGTCTGGCCAGCGGACCATTTCGATTTCCACAAGATTTTGGCGGCAAACTCGCGTCGAAGCTTATCTTGTCTGTGATTGGCTATTATGAGTCTCCGCCCCTTTTTTATTCATTTATGTACATATCAATCAGTTACATTTATTTGGTTATTCACATAATCAAGACATCTATATTGCACGACCCCCGGTACATCTAATGCTTGCGTGCGACGGTCAGGGCTCCTGCCACGGCGTGTTTTTTGTTAACGGTGAATCTATAAATATAACCCACGCGCGCGAACCGGGAGCTACCATTTCTAACCCGACCGTCGCAGCAACAACATCCCAGAAGTCAATGCCCCAATGTAGCAACTATTGTGTATTTAGGTGCTGTCGTGCACAGGCGCGATTGGTCCAATTCGCGATTGGTCCAATTCACCTTTTCGCGATTGGTCCAATTCGCGATTGGTCCAATTCGCGATTGGTCCAATTCGCGGTTGGTCCAATTCGCGATTGGTCCAATTCGCGATTGGTCCAATATAAAGCATTACCAAAATTAAACAAAATAGCACATTTTTATGTACAGGGTTTAAGCTACCCGGCGGTCAGGGCTCCAGATAGAGGAACCTCCTAACAATTTGGGCCGTGTCCAGAAGTACTGCTTTCTGAATCAAGCCCTCGATCCAGCTGCCCAACAAGAACCTCCTCAGGTGTTGGTCAATGTTCTTGGCTATTAACCCATTGGCTGTCACGACTATCAGCACAATGATCGCTGAGTCCACATCACACATGTCGACAACCTCGCGAGTCAAGTCAAGATACTTGATTAGTTTATCTTTCTCGGCTTTCATGAGGTTCTCATCATGCGGGACGGTTATGTCAACAATCATTGCGTGCCACTCTGATCGATCCACCACCACTATATCAGGCTTATTGGCAACAACAGTCCTGTCAGTGACGATGGATCGATCCCAGTACAATGTGATATTTTCATTTTCGAGATCTGGGTCGGGCACATACCTGTAATGCGGCACCTCAGATTCCACAAGGCTGTATTTCAGAGCAAGCTTCTGATGGATTATCCTGGCTACAAGGTTATGTCTATGCAAGTACTCTCCGTTAGCTAGACGAGAACACCCGGAGATAATATGCCTGATTGATTTTCCTGGCCGGTGGCATGCCCGATAGATGTCAAATGATGAACAATTATCGGACTAAACTCCGACAATAAAAGTCCGATAATTGTTCATCATCATAAATTCGTCCATAATTGTAAAGACAAAACCTTCGGTTTCTCCAAAGACGTCACCGAAACGCAGCCAGGCTACGGATGCTAGTACATCTACATCGGGTCCATTTTGGGACCGAAAAAAACATCCGTGAAGCTCCTTACTCTGCCATACCTCCATGCGATCATTAATGTCAAGCACTACTGGCTTGCGCCAGTTCTCTTTAGCCAAGGAGAGCGGGGTGAGGCCCTTGTCCACCGCGGCCACATCTCGATGCATCCCCACGCCGGTTTCTAGGATATATTCACTGAGACTGCACACCTCGCGATTGTGGTGGGTGTTAGCGTTTAAAAAGCCTCGACCTCTACACTTTTGCATTCGATTTGCAGTCAGTAGCGTACGGACCCTCTTATCCAGGGCATCGGTTTCGGTCTGAGTCCATTTGAATATGCCGAAAGCGTACATCAAACCGGCATGACCCAACCGTTGGAGCCGCGCACCTTGTTTCAGCCTGATAGAAGACTATTATTAAGTCTATTTTCAGGAGACCAAAGAAGCGCTCCTTTGACGATTGCTTCATGTCCGTAACATTGATGCCCAACGCTTCCGACATACCCAAATACTTATAGGTTTCGGATGCGGAGAGAGCTCAAAAGTTTGTGGAATCCGAGAGTTGGGTTCCCAGGGATCTACAATCTCTCCTCTCTTTACATGCATGACTGCACATTTGTCCACACCAAATTCCATCCTGATGGCGCTACTCAAAGTTTCAGTTACTTTCAATAGCTCCATCAGTTGCAAATTATTGGGGGCAAAGAGTTTTAGGTCATCCATGTAGAGGAGGTGAGATATAACCTGACCACCTCTCCTCAACCGATAGCCTAGACCTGAATCCTCTAGCAGTGTGCAAATTTATTATAATATTATCATTGATAGAATCTTATAAATCGTATACATACATATACAATATATTGTATAATTTCGGAAACATTGTCCATTTTGGACCAACTGCGAATTGGACCAAACGTGAATTGGACCAACTGCGAATTGGACCAACTGCGAATTGGACCAATCGCGAATTGGACCAATCGCGAATTGGACCAACTGCGAATTGGACATATTTTTGAACATTGGACCAATATTCAATGCGGTTTAATTTCTTGCAAGCAAGTAAAGTCAATAAATTGATATAATGGACGCTAGTCCATGATATCAATATGACAGAGTAGGAAGACCAAAGGATGAGGATGCACTGTGTAATGGATGATATGGCTAGAAAGGGGATGACTACCGAGAAGACGATAGTCATCCCTAATAGAGAAGTATGGAAGAAAAAGACATGTCGCGCCGACACTAAATAAGTTGGTACAGGAGAATGATGATTAAAAGCTCCCTCATTTCGAAGCAGTCAGGTTATAAAGGAGACATTTCCCAAGCAAAAGATGGCAGATTTGATCGTAGACTGATGATGAAAGAAAATAGAAAATTTATGGTCCAAAACTGCCAGAAGGTACTCTGTGAGCAAGTATGTTGATTACGGCGCGTACGTGTTCCACGCGCACCTCAAAGAGATATCAGCAAAAAGGAAGGGGCCTGCCAGGGCCGAAGCCTGCCGGGGGTGCGGGATTGTTCGAAAGAGTTACCGCTACCCCGGAACATAAAGGGCTAAGGAAGGAACACGGATGGGTTTTAGTCAGTAAGAGTCTGACACTCCCGGCCGCTCCACCCAGAGCGGGAGGGGTCATTTGATGATTTCCCATCCATAAAAAAAAAAGTATTTTGATTAAACCTCGTTTCTACTCTGTATGAAACGTCTGTGTCAAAAAAGCAAGCAACCAATGCTTGCTTTCTTGCTTGTTCCCAAAGGTTCATTAGAAAATCAGCATCAGACAGCATCTGTCTGGCATTAATGCTGAAATGGGCCTTATTGGCGCAGCCGTGAGGTACACAATTTTGTTGTTAATCTGTCGAGCTCCGCTAATGAGACACAATTGATTTTCTATTGTTTCGTCGCCAATATGCGACGCGCGGTGCTTGTCCGGTTAAATCATTACGCTTTTTTTTCATCAATTATTCTATGTTTGACGAACTGTTGCCAAATAAATGTTATTCTGTCTTTCCTTGTAGTGAGACAGGCCAGTTAAGCTTAAATGTGTGCATAAACTCTTGTAAAAAGAATAGAAAGTTACTCTGCATTCTTCAAGGCGTAAGATTAGAGTCACAATAATTACTATGAAGTGCCAAAGTACCACATAAAATGACGTTTGGCATTCATCTAAAAGATCAAAGTGTTTACAGCTGCACTATTTAATGACAAATAGCCATGCCAACAACTATGTCACAAAAAAGTTAAAAAGCACCTATAGCACTATGCACTAGGTTAGGCTATGGACTGAGACGTTGCCTGAGGTAGCAGCGCGGTGCGGGAGGGGTGTGGTGACGTGATGCGAGAGCTCAGTGATTAGACCACTTGTGACAACTATCATTCCTCCCGCGCCGCGCAGCTACCTCAGGCAACGTGTCAGTTAAACGGTCGGTCTATACAAGGATTGGTGCCCGAATGACATTGACAGGGGGGCGTTGTTGGTAAACATTTGTGAAATTGTCACAGTAATTGCATTGAAAAAAAAACGATGGCGGCGTTAGTACCGATTTTAACCACGCGCCAAAAGAACCTTGTAGCGTTGTAGATGGACTGACGGCCTTAAAAAGGCGACTGCGACAGACTGGATGCGGATTGCGAAGATTCGGGTGTTTTGGAGCAACTTGGCCACTATCCACCGCCGGTCATAAGGTACAGACGCCACAGCCTGCACATCGAGTTACTGCAATCTGTCAAATTTCTTTAATAGATTTTCAACTTTATCGCTAAATTATAAGGTTCAAAGTTGATTGGGAAAATTTGATAGTTTTGGGTAGCTTGATATGTTGGCGTCTGTACTCCTATCCTTATGTCCAGTAGTAGACTGCGATAGGCTGAATACAAGGGCAACCTAAAGGGCTTTGAAGGTCCGTGGCATACATATACCCGTCCGCCATTTTGATTTTGTTTGAAATAATTACCTACGTCCTACTCTGAAAGTTTAAAAGTAATCAATCATCTTTGCAACAAAACATAAGCAAATTCAATAAATATAGATGTCACGTGAATCGTGATCAACTTTGAACGTTAATCTCGGAAACGTGACACTTTACGGTTTGGTCCTATTATATTTTGCGTTTGCATCGATGTCAGCTATCGATTTATATAGGTTTCATAAGTGGTCGCCATTTTGAAACAAAATCAAAATGGCGCGACAGATAATGCCAGGCTTCATACAAAAATCTTTAATCCCCTTTTGCTAATGTGCACGGAGCACCTCTTCTGCTTGTTTTGATAACTGAGTCATGTTCGTAACATAACATTATCATTCCTCCTCGAATCAGTACCTAATTGAAAAAATAATCGACTTTTAAAAGTACCTTATTACTAGTTATTACTGGAATCTCGACTACTGTGTCAATAATTTTAGGATTAGCAACTTTATTATTAATCATGTTTTTTTGAACGCATCACAAAATGAATTAAGAAAACTGTGTTCTATTTTCAAAACCACTGAGTGTATTTTCGGTTTGTAAGTACGAAGAGCGATACTGAATCATTCTGTAATATCCTACAACTGAAAATGCACTTAGGCTGGAAGATATAGAGTTGATTTTATCTTGTTTTATGTTTCTTAGTTTGATTTCTTGGGCGTAGTCTGCAACATTGTTGCAAATTGCAGTTTCAATTAGGTACTGTGTTATTAAGCCAATTATACATGAAGTAAAAACTATTGAAAAGTAAGTGTTTATCGTCGGCTGATCCTCAGACACGACGTGTTACAAAGGTATTTCTTTATTTTTTTATGCAATTTCACGGTCAGAGCGATAAAGTTTTTATATAAGTTTTTGAATGGAATTTACTGCGTTGAACTAACATTTTAATACAGTGTGCAATCTACTTTATTTTATAATTCACCGTCTTAGCAATACGATTTGGAAAACGACGAAAAATTGTGTACGATAAAGGGATTGAAATTTTTAACTTGAATCTGGCATACCTACTATCCGCCATTTAGATTTTCTTTTCAAAATGGCGGCCACGCACCAAACCTATATAAATCGATAGCTGACATCAATGCAAACAGAAAACATAATATAACAATAATAATAACATTTATTTCAGACAATGTCCATATTACACAACACACACATTTTAAAAAACAAGAAATTCACATCATAAATAAAACAAACAAAACAAAAACAACGCACACAAAATAAAAAGCAGTTAAAAACAGTTCAGGACACATTACACACATTAGGACCGGGAGGAACTGTCCACTGGCGCACTGGCTGAAATGTATCCAGTGGTGCAGCAGTGGAGAGTCCCACCTGTCCGCGAACACACTTATTATACTGTTGCTACTGGACCTGACACGACTCAGCAGCGACGCACACTGCTTCCTTATAAGAGCATGAAACCTATCAGTGTGCGCTTCTGCGAACATAGTCGAAGCACTGCAGAATCGAGGCAGCCCCAGTAGCCCCCCTAAACGCGTTGTTGTATTGCACACGTAGGGCATTGTATGACCCAAGTGTGTAATTAACCCACAGAACATGACCAACCCCTGTGAAGCGTCACGTTTCCGAGACATTAACGTTCTAAGTTGAACACATGTCATCCATATTTTTTTAACTTGCTTAGGTTTCATACGTGACCACCAATTTGAAAAAAAGAAAACAAAATGGCTGACAGTAGGTAAGCCAACCATCAAAGCCTCGGTCAAATACTCGGTCAACAAGAGCAAACCAACTTTTTCTGAACTGAACCTTTTCCGAAAAAGTTTTCCATGAAATCAGCCAACCATACACCCAAGGATTTCTCGTAATAACTTTCAAAACTTCCGAATTTCTAAATCCCAGCTCAGCAACAATCTATTCCGACCACCACTTAATCCAGGATAAACAAAATAACTAATAACAGTATGCATAGAAACAAACATAACTGTAGCAACGACCATCAACACTGCTTGTACCCAATCCGACAGCCGATTTATTTGACCGACATGACAAATGTATCCTTGCTATCCCTGCTAAATTGATCAGTACTTTGTTTCATATACAACCAAATTAATTTGCCTTTACATCACTTAGAAAACAAACGAAAACTAACCTTAAAGTTTCTGACATAAGATGTGTCAATTATTTTGGGATGTTTCAGGTTAAGTTGGTTGGTACAGATCACGATGCATCATATTGCAAGTTTTGGCATGTTTGATTTCTTTGTAATCTATGCCAGAAACTGGTTTGAAATATAGCTAAGTGTGGATAAGTCTAAATTGATTATGGGGATTGTTAAGTAGACAGAATTGACAGTTATGTATCATCTATGCTGTTTATTCCAGTATAATAGAATGGACGAGGAAGATTACAAGTAACTTTTAGGACTAGAACTTGAAATGCTGGCGTAGAATTAAAGACATGCTATACAGAACCAAATTATGGTAAAGGAAAACATCGTGAGGAAACCGGCACGTCCTAGAACCAAAAATTCGAAGACATGGCATGTGATATCTATCAACCACCCGCGCCCGCGTGGTAGATTATTGCCCACTCCACGACCGACTACACCGAGCGGTCTGTGTCCCAGCAATGGGAACACTATTGACTGATTCTTATGCTATACAGAACGAAAAGGCAAGGTAGGTAAAACTTATGCAGTGACTGAATGGCGTCCAAGAATTGGAAGACGAAGTGTCTGTCGTCCGGCGGCAAGATGGGCGGACGACATTGTTGTCATCGCGGGTAGAACCTGGATGAGGCTGGCACTGGAGCGTGGAGATTGGCACCAGAAAAGAGAGGCCTATGCTCAGATGAAACGTGGTCGCTCACAATGGGCTTTATTAAAAGTCATCCAAAGGGCAATGGAGAGGGCTACACTTGGAATTTTCCTGCGTGATCGAATCAGAAATGAGGAGATCCGCAGGAGAACCAAGGTAACCGACATAGCCCGAAGAATTGCCAAACTTAAGTGGCAGTGGGCAGGGCACATTGCTCGCAGAACAGATGGCCGATGAGGCTGAAAGGTTCTGGATCGGCGACCGCGTACCGGAAAACGTAGCGTTGGAAGGCCTTCCACAAGGTGGACCAACGACCTTGTGAAGGCCGCAGGAACCCGTTGGATGCGAGAAGCACAGAACCGGTCGAAGTGGAGGTGCTTGGGGGAGGCCTTAGTCCAGCAGTAGACGTCTATCGGCTGAAATGATGTTGCTCAGATGATGATGGTGATGATGATACAGAAGCGACATTAAACAATAAATTTGTGTTAAAGATGATATGGCTAGAAGGGGGGTGACTACAGAGATGACGACTAACAGCGAAATATTGAAGGAGAAGACATGTCACTCCGACACTAAAATCTCCTGTTCCTTATATCCCTAATGATGTATCTCCACTGGTAGGGATACTTGGAGATTTTTTCCAATTGTCGCTGCCGGTAGGAATATACGGAACCTTGTGCTCCATAGATACTAGGAAAAAATCTCCAAGTATCCCTACCAGTGGAGATATATCAGTAGGGATATAAGGAACAGGGGAAATAAATTGGGATAAGGGCATGAGAATGATGATGAATGGTCCGTAACACACTATCAGTAGCAATGGCTTTCATTTTGACAGTTCAACAACATTCATTGCGTTATTTACGTTGTTGAGCAGACAAATTTTTGAAACATTATGAAGCAATGGATTAGCAATATCCTTCAAAATGATTCAGATTGATAGTGTGTTACGCAGTTGGGGTGCTGGACAGAAATGATATGAGACAAATAGAGTAAACGCACCAGACATCGGTACCCTGGTGACCATACATGAAGAAGAAGACGACAAAATAAATAGAGATGCGAAGACGAAACAAACTGGACAGGACATCTATTGTGGAGTAGAGTTACATTGGATAGAGCTTAATGGAAAACTTGGAAGCCATCGTTTTTTTCGGAGATGCTTATTCAAATTAGGCTGAGAATCAGCACTTTTCGAACATCGAAATAACACAAAACAGACAAGACCACTTCCTAGTGCTTTCGCTGGGAAGAAGAAGTAGCGCAACAAACTCCTCAGCATCATAGCTATCTGTTCGGTTAGAAGACCTTGACAGTCCCATAAAACGTAGAAGGGTGAGTTGTTTTGTTGATCTTTTCATACCTCATCTAAAATATTTTCTTCTTCCTCCCAAACGGAGAGCAAGAAATATTCATGTCACATTTATACACCTTCATAACATACCAAACAAACTAATAAGACAAACTTATTAGCCAGATCATAATTCTAGTCAACTAGCCACTTAGAACGTTCATTTCATATATAATTATTTAATCTAGCAACAGTGTAGATCCTGGGTTGCCGACAAAAATAGCTAGGAGCAGTGACAAATAACAAGCTATAATTTAAGAGACGCTTGCGCAGTCTGGGTCTAAAACATAAAAGAAGACTTGACTGCGTTCGCAATTTTGCTTCCAAAAGTGTAAACATATATGTGTTTTTGGAAAAATAACTTTATTGCCCACATATACAGTTCAGTTTGCACTACAATTTTTAACACGATTATGACTTTTTCAATAGTTCTAGTCATTCTGAAATCAACTTAATTTACACATACATAAAGTTGATACAGTCAAACCTGGATAAGCGAGAGTTCAAGGGAGCACAATCTCATTCTCGCTTATAGAGGTCTCTCAGTAACCCGAGTTTCTCGCTAATGCAGGTATATGGGTAGCGTTTCTCTCTTATAGGGGTACGCAGCAATAACAAGTCACAGCAAGTACGAATGTAGTAAATATGATTATAAAATTATTAATACAAAAACAATGGTAGGAAGTTCCACGAAAGTTAAGAATGAGTCATAAAATAGCAGATGTTAAAAATTGTAAATAAAGCTCGACTGTCGCTTATAGAGGTGCAGATAAGTAGCAGTCTCACTTACGGAGGTCTATGAGGGAAAAACGACTCTCTCTTACAGAGGTTTCTGTTTCTCGCTAATAGAGGTTTTGGGAGCTTAAAATGACGGGTCCTGGCTATTACTCTCACTTATAGAGTTTTCTCACTTATCCAGTTCTCACTTATCCAGGTTTGACTGTATTTGTTTACTTAAGTGGAAATAAAATCAATTGAAAACAAGATGGAAAAATATGGAATTAATTGATGGTTGAATTAACAAGAACGACTTTGTGCTACTTACACGAAAATACGTAAACTGGTAAATAAGTAGACATTACGCTTTTAAAGTCCTCGAGCTAAAAGATTGTCATTAATTGTGACGAGAATGTCAGCCGTCGTATTTATTATTTACTAGCAGCGCCCAGCGGTTTCACTCGCATAAGTGTCGATTCCGTTGTAGTATCGGGATAAAAAGTATCCTATGTATTATTCTGATGTATAAGCTATATTACTGTAAAGTTTCATCAAAATCCGTTCAGTAGTTTTTGCGTGAAAGAGTAACAAACATCCATCCATTCATCCCCACAAACTTTCGCGTTTATAATAGTAGTACGATTACCTTCTCTGCCAGCGACTTCATTCGTGTGGATGTCGTAATACATCACAATATCACACTTATATTATAAAGGCGAAAGTTTCTGAGTGTGTGTGTGTTTATATGTTTGTTACTTCTACTAAGTTTCCCGTGGGAATATCGAGATTAAAACTATCCTGTGTCATTTCCCGGGATTCAAACTATCTTTATAGCAAATTTCATCTAAATCGGTTCAGCGGTTTAAGCGTGAAGAGGTAACAGATAGATAGACAGACACTTTTTGGCGTTTATAATATAAAGCATGGATGTATTATGATGTCTAGCTAGAGGATATATTATTTTAATATCTCAATTAATGGCTTTGCTCATTTGTCAAGCAATGATTACGTACCTATACCAATATTTTCCCTATCAACCTGCACGTAAAAATATGCACCGACTTGAGAACCTCCTCTTTTTTTTCGTCGGTTAATAATAGAGTACTTCTCAAGAGTAAACACATTTTAAAAATCAGTATGAATTACTGTACTTGAAACCAATATTTATATTTTATCTTTATTTATTGCTAATCCATTGCTTTATTTGTTCGAAAAATAAGTCTGCTCAACAATGCACATAACGTAATGAATGTTGCTGAACTGTCAAAATGAACGCTATTCCTACTGATGATGTGTTACGCAATTACCTTGCCAGTTCCGAAAAGTATTTTACTAACGTGAAGCTTGCCGTGTTGCCGATTGTCATCCATCCATATACTAATAAATATTAAACCGCTGAACCGATTTAGATGAAATTTGGTATAGAGATGGTTTTTAGAGAGAGTCCCAGGAAAGGACATAGGATAGATTTTATTCCGATATACCCAAGGGATCGACACTTATGCGGGTGAGGCGGGGCGCTGCTAGTAAGATATATTTTATGTTACAACAAGAATTTTCAGGCGGACGAAGTCGCGGGCAGAAGCTAGTCTTACATAAACCTGCCTTTATCTAACACGTAACGAAGCGTGTACTTTAACCTCTTAAACCAATTACACAGTGCCCATTTCACCACACCAAAGGCCCTCAATCACCCTAAAACTATTACGAAACAACAAAACTTCACGTACAGACGCCAGCACATCAACCTACTACAATCTGTCAAATTTATTTAATAGATTTTCAACTTTATCACTAACGAATAAGGTTCAAAGTTGATTGGGAAAATCTGACAGTTTCGGGTAGGTTGATGTGCTGGCGTCTGTACACACAGTTCATCCAAACAACAAACGTAACAATTGGTTCAATTGACGTAACAGAAAACAGCAGAATTAATTCGTTGTTCAAAAATAGTGCTAATCAATCTTAATTGAGACAGCCTATCAACAACGCGTAGGTACTTCCTGCAATAAATTGTTTAAGACAAGGCGCACACTATGCGACTTGCGACTGTGTCAGCTCGGGGGCTAGACGCAACGACCGACGGGCATAATAATAAAGCATAATTAGCCTATAGGTAATGTTCCCACTGCTGGAACACATGCCTTCTCTCGGCGAGAGGGAGTGGGCCGTAATCCACCACGCAAATCCAGTGCGGGTTAGTAGCCTAGATGTCACATGTCTTCCAACTTTTGGTTCAAGGGCATGTCGGTTTTCTTACGATGTTTTCCTTCACCGTTTTGAGAGCAGTGGTGGTGAAATAATTTTACACAAAGTAAAGCGCATGTCTGGGTTCGAATCTACGACTCAAGTCTACTCTCAAGTCGCGGCCGTTACCACAAGGCCACCACTGCTGGCGACAGGTTGCGGTCGAAAATTTTCATATATTTTGTTCAAAACTCTGCACACTTGGTGTCGAATTTGCAGTCACAACGATAGGCTAGGGGTGTCGTACAGTGCTCCCGTACACCCGACGACAGTCAGATTCGCTTCGCTTTCGCATGATAAGCACAGAGGCAAGTGCAACTAGAAGCTCAGTATTCACTCACAAGGTAAACAATACGACCGTCTCTTTCGAATAATCAAAGAAAATTATCGCTTCATGCACGACGTTTGTCACAACAGCTCTGCCTCTTGTCGACGCACAGTTTGCGCTGGCACTTAATCTGAAAAAGAACAAGGGCATCGTAAGTACTCGTTCTATAGAACAGATAACGAAGCATTGAAAATAATGACTTTAGATTTCGAGTTTTCACGGTTCACCATTTGACACCTTTATAAATACATGCACATTTCATCATTTTTAAGACTGTTAGCTTATATTTTATGCAGTTAAGGCAATTTCCCTAGATTCCCTGCTATCGTAAAACTTTCACCAAACGCGATCCCATTCATCTTCAAACTTATCTCCCTTGGGTCACAAACAAACGTCGCCACTTTTGGCTCCCCACCAGCACTTAGTACCTTTCTATGCCACTTATCTACGCCCTAAATGGATTTAAGTCGGGGTCAAGTGGACGCAAGCCATTACGACGATTAGTACTAGCGACGACGGGTCAAACTTTATTATAGGGGCCAGGAATTGGCCGTAACAGAGCTGCAAGTGCCCGTATCATTAAAAAAATCACTAAGAACGTCATCTTGTGTTTTATGGCTATATTTGGGTTGTCCAGTTTTGTGATGTTACTCTGATTATTGTGTTGGTTGTTGTTCTGTGTCTTTAGAGGCAGCAAATTGCGCCATGATCGCAAAAAGTAGATCTAGGTATGTGACAAAATGTCTTGAATTCAATCTCAAGCATTTATCTCAATTAAACCATTTACCGGAACTTTTTAACTGTCAAAACTAGTTGTCAATTCTAAAGCGTAATGGGCTCCTATAAATAAGAACGGGCAAAAATTTTATGGACACTCCGTGGAATGGGTAGGGTTTGTGTTTGTCATCCTTAGTATTTAAAATGATGAAAATATTATAGTTAAAATGTGTCACTGCCATTGCACTAGAACTTAGTCCTTTGATCTACCGGATCAAAGGACAAAAAACAAGGCAGAGAGGTTACTCTCAATATTTCTCGCTGTTATAAAACCTTGACAAACTAGGCTATAGGTATACAAATATTAAGTGCTAGCTCCGTTGTTCTCATATGGCCGCAAGGTCTTGAGTTTGATTCCCGGGTCCTGCAAAGCGTAATTGGGTTTTCCATAAGAATGTCTCAGTAGCACGCCGGAATTTTGGAAGTTGGTGGTATGAGGCCCACGTGCCTTGGAAAGCCGTAAAGCCGTTGGTCCTATGCCTGATCTCGCCCCGGTCGTGTCGGATGGCCGTCCCGTCGGACTTTGAGAGTGAATAAACAGAGAGTGCACCTGTGCTTGCGTACACACTTGTGCACTATAATATATTCTCCTGCGGCCTTGGCTGGCCGAAATTCGGTCGGATTATTACCTACGTAATAAAAAAAATGCATAAAGTACCCAGATATTAATGTTAAACGACTACTTAGTTAATAATTGTAAGCATATGTGCATATAAATAAGCCCTGTTGCAGAGTTTTACATAAAACAGAGTATAAAATTGAATTTCTCAATTTTGAAACTCAAGGTAATATGTAATTACAGTCGTTTAAGGCTCATTAAAGCGACTGGTGTCTTTTAATTGAATTTCTCCCTTGGTTATCACGTAGGTAAGTAAATTATGTAAATGACCAACTAATATTTTGTAATTTTATACCTATACTAGCTGCTCCCCGCGGCTTCACCCGCATAAGTTTCGATCCCGTGGGAATATCGGGATAAAAACTATCATATTTCCCGGGACTCAAACTATCATCTAAATCGGTTCAGCGGATTAAGCGTGAAGAGGTAACAGACGGACAGACAGACTTTCGCATTTATAATATCAGTAGGTATGGATGAATTTGTAGCAAGATTCAAACCTCTGATTGAAGCCATCGGCCGGCTTCAATCGAAGTACTGAATGTAAAGAAAGATATTTTTTAATTTAAGTATTTCTTGTGAAAATATAAAGAGATTTCTGTGCCATAGGTTTTATACCCGGTTTTTGTCCAGACAGTAAAAAAAAGTTAGTCGGAAACATCAAAATAATAAAAACACTTAACAATTGTTTCTATTTTAGTATTCACAAATTAATACGTTTTAAGTAGGCGAAGCTTTCTAGATTTTCATCAGCTTATTTAATTTATTGTTTAAACACATACTTATCAATGATTTATTTGAAACATAGAAAAATAAAATTGATTCTATTAATTGGGATAGAACTTAGATTTTATCTCGTACATCTGGATATAATTTATAGATTCGAAGTAATAAATTAAACACTTGGAAATTATTAACACTTTTTGAGGTCAACTGATGCATATCTAGGTGGTGGAAGGCATAATAAAGTATTTTTTATTATACTTATTCTTCATTAGAGAGTGATGAACATAGAGCCTTCCTTGCACCTGCAACCTTCATATAAGTAGAAGCGCTTTGTAGCTTGACCACTAAGGATTCACACTAATACCAGCCGAAACCAACGGCTTAACGGGCTTTCTGAGCCACGGAGGAGTCTTGGTATGTAAAAGTGGTCACCCATCCACAGGCCAACCGCGGCAAGCGTAGCTTAACCTGATCGATCGACCCTTAGCTTCACCTCCCTCGAAGTGATCGTACATACTGAATGGAATATCAATTGCCACATTATTAAGCTCTTCAAAACAATACTGGCTAACGAAGTACTGCGTAGATGAGGAAGGATAGCGTTTAGTAGTCAAGAATGACCTTTGTAACACATAACTCATGGTGGTCATTGTAATGAGCTTTCGTACGATCGCGATAAGATAAGCAGGGAGGCTTGGTTCGGATGTGTGCTGTAGTGGAAGCTATGCTGAGATATACCGTCTGGCTTTTCTTATCGTCTGGACAAAAACAGGGTACAAAAGGTGAATGGAGTCTACTCCGATCACCAAAAAAAAAAGACGGGTTGCACTCCGGGAGTGCCGGCAGAAGTGAAAACTTGAATATTAACGTTGAAATAAATCAACTATTAATTGAATTAATATAACTCATTTTCTTTCGCTATTTCTTTGTCACTTTTTTCATTAATAGATGCACTTTATTCAATTTCCATATTTTAAACACTTTATATACACGAATTTTACGAATACACAGCAGTGTGGCCACTACACAGACGGTCGAGCCATGAGCTGTCACCATCCATGGATGCGCGTGTCACGCTGTAATATAAACACACACGAACATTCGCGCAAGCGCCCTGCGCAGCCTAAACGAAACAGCAGGCATACATTTTCGCCGCGCCGTAGAAAGAGAGGGGGATACTTCCTCTCCTACGCCGCGCCGGCTGTCTACTCTCCATCCGTCTTACGAATTTTCGATCAGGCCACGTGTCCTGACGCGAGCTTAACATCTTTTACTCATTACAAAAAAAAAGTGTACAACGCCGCTAAAGAAGTTTTCACTTCAAAATTAAAAAAATAAGCTCTTTTTACATTGAATCCTTAGATTGAAGCCGTCCGATGGATTCAATCAAACTGCCCACGTTTGGCAATTCTTCGGGCTAGGTCGGTTACCTTGGTTCTCCTGCGGATCTCTTCATTTCTGATTCGATCACGCAGGGAAACTCAGTAATATTTATGAGCCGTAACTAGTCTGTGGGAGTAATCCTATTACCATCAACCGGTTATTAATTCAGACTATTTTCTCAGACAGAGGATTTTCCGCACCGCAATTAATTCGAGCTATAGGGTGCCACACAGGCGGTGCGGTACCGCAGTAGAACGCTGTTTACCGTGGTGCGCGCCGCAGCGCATCACCCCTCCCCGCCTCGTCTCGCAAATCACAAACGCATCGTGTGACACGGCATAGTGATTTGTATGTAGGACGACGTTGCGGCACCGCTCCGGCGCCGCACCGCACCATTAACGCATCGTGTGGCCTCACTTTAGCGTGATAAATGTCAGAAGTTGGCCGTAACATCCCAGCGCTGCTTTGCTGGATTCGTTTTCTCCTTTACCGATCATTTTTCTCCTGACAGTTCAATGTGTTTATTTGTATGTATCTATGTATTAGTATTTATTCTTGTATTTTATTGTCATTTCCTAGCTATTTATCCTGTATGTTGCACCTGCCATGTTTTGTCTCTGCATCACCCTAAGGTTGACTGGTAGAAAATGCCTTAGGCATTAAGTCCGCCTTTGTACAGTATTTTATTTTACTTGTGCATAAAGTTTTAATAAATAAATAAAATGTTATTTTAACAGCCACAGAAAGGACATTGGATTTCGGCTTTGATAAAGTTTAAAAGTGCTTATGATAAAATAAGTACTTACTCTATAATATAGACGAAAAACTCTTTTCTATTTTTTCAAAGTCAAAGGTGCCACTTACTTGTTACTACGACGAAATATCCATTAAAATTAATGTAGACTAAACGAGAGGTTTTAGTCAAGAAAGAAAAACACTAGAGGAACACTTTCTACTAAGAACCTATCCCCTTTTCACAGAAATTACATTCATTTTGAAACCCATTTCCAATTTCCATATCCCGCAGTACACATCACACCTAAGGCCTGGTACTCACTTGCGATTAATCATAAAGCCCCGCCCAGACGCGACGACAGCGTCGCGTGACCACACCGTGCCCACTCCGCAATCACCCGGACACTTAGATATCGGACACTTGGTTTTAGCATCTGCTGTTAAAAGTCCAGTCCATACCCACCCTTATTCCTCCACACGTAGATTGAAAATCGTTTGTAGTGACGAATTAATGTGTGTTTAATATATAATTGTTAAGTAAATCTGTTTGGCTAGATAGTTTTGACTTCCGTGAAGATCTAGGTAGAAAGGTAGGTAATACATCAGCTGCCTGTCTTCCTGGGCAGGTTGTTAGTACTGAGAAATGAGTTATTCTTGCCTGTAGGTGATTGAGTAACAAATGGTTGTAATTTGTTGTTTTCTCGGAAAAGTTGTTGCTTGTGGTGCAATTACCTCGTTGTTTTCTTCTTGGGTTAATGGAGGTCTAACTCTCACGTAAACTTATTGGTTAATTTGAGGTAGGGTCGACTTTTGAGTAGCAAAATCAATACTTGAATTAGATTTTAAATTCTTGATAATTACCTGTTGTTCTATTATTCAATATATTATACAATAGCAGCGCCCCGCGGTTTCAACCGCATAAGTTTTCCGTTGGAATATGAATAAAAACTATTCTATGTCCTTTCCCGGGACTCCAACTATCTCTATACCAAATTTCATCTAAATCGGTTCAGCGGTTTAAGCGTGAAGAGGTAACAGACAGACACACTTTCGTATTTATAATATTATTATATATCTAGTATGGATTGGGATGTTAAATAGCAGGCTACCTCTTATATTTGAGTGCTATCATACTGGGCCTAGTGGTAACGGCCGCGACTTACGAGTTGTCGGTCGTAGGTTAGAACTCCGACAGGCACTTTACTTTGTGTAAATTATTTCATCACTACTACTCTCAAAGCGGTGAAGCAAAACATCGTGAGGAAACCGGCATGTCCTAAAACCGGCGGGTGAAACCGCGGGGAACTGCTAGTCACTGATTATAATCCTATCGTTTCCTTTTAACAAAGCCCAAAGTTACGACCAACACTTTTAATGTACAGCGGCGGAAAATGGCGGTCGATCACTTGTCACTCTTATGCCTTGCCCTTCAACCTACGGTTGAAAAGTGGTTCACGACCAGCAGGGCCGTCTTTACCCGGGGATGCAAGGGGTACGTGGCACCCGGGCGCAAGGTCTTCGGGGGCGCAAGCCAATCTTTATAGCTACGCGTACCATGCGTAAACATGGTAAACATCTCGAAATTGAAATGAATGAAAAACTACTTGCGATTAACTGTGCCTCAAGTCAAGACAGATTAACTTTGGCTATAGTATACCTACCTATCGAATAGAAAATTGATTACAAAACAGACGATGTCATAAAAAAGATTGCCGAGTTTAAAGCCGGAAAAATTAAATTTGATGTTTGAAAATGTACCTAATTTTATTGTAGAGTAAGTATCAAATAAAAAATAAAACACAAAAATTGGGGCACAAGCTAATATTTGCACCCCGAAGCCCAAAATGGTTAAAACGGCCCTGACCACCAGTGTCCGCGATGGTACAGACGCCAGCACATCAACCTACCCGAAACCGTCACATTTTCCCAATCAACTCTGAACCTTATGCTTTAGTGATAAAGTTGAAAATCTATTAAAGAAATTTGACAGATTGTAGTAGGTTGATGTGCTGGCGTCTGTACATGTTTTCTTTAAACGAAACCCAAACACATCAAATGTACAATAAGTACCTATCATTTTTAATATCCAATCATCATTACAATCACAGAAACAAAGCTGTAAAGGATACGCAGTTAAAAACTCACAATTCGTATATATTAATTTCAAAAGTTAGTATAATAATGCGACATGCACGGTGTATTAGTGTTGCGACTGGCGACAAAAAGCGTCAAGACATTTTATGTCTTGTCGTTAGTGTACATCTGCCCTAATTGTATTTGAGTTTAGGCTTTTTAGCATTTAATGAGGCAGGTGTGATTTTTAATACGATTTTTGAATTTCTCTTTGTTCTGGTGAAAGTAAAGAGTTAAATATTTTTGTTTTCATATTGATTTTAAAACTGTGCAGCTGTTTATATTTAGTAGGTTGACGTTAATTTTTTAGAGAGGAAATTTAGAAATGATGATCTACTGACTGAATCTACAGACAGACAGACTCCCTCTCAATGAGAGAAGGCCTATGTCCCAGCAGTGGGAACATTATTTATTTATTTATTTAAAATTTCGTAAATAACACCTTAACAGCTATAACGCCAATGCAATGTTACTACTACAAAGATACAAATACATCTAACTTACTCATAAATACAATTTAAAATACGATAAAAAATACAAATAGAATACAATTAAAAATACAATTTAAAATACAATTAAGAACACAATTTAAAATAAAATTAATAATATATATTTTTTTTTAATTTATAGTCTGATTATGTATGATCTACAGACTGTACTTCGGAGAGTGTTCGCAGGAGCTCTACGACTTGATCCCACCATCGCCCTTTTGCCACCGGACAACCAGACGTACTGCAGCGTACCATCCGCACTTGGTTGATATCCTGACCTTTCGTACTCAGCGCTTCTCCTCCACGTTTATTATGCGCACAGCCAAAGTGTGGAACTCTCTGCCGGAATCTGTGTTCCCTCCCACATTTAACCCGTCTGCCTTCAAATCAAGAGTGAACAGGCATCTTCTGGGCACGCTCGTTCCATCATAGACCTCATCCATCGCTTTCCATCAGGCGTGATCGGTGTCAAAAGCGGGCCCATTTAGTAATAAAAAAAGAAATGTATGAATTCTGGCCGAAAATAAATTGATTCAATACTCATTCTATCTGAACACTAAAAAGCTTTTTTTAATGCGGTTTAATTTTTATCAAAACAAATCTTTTCTTCGTAGAATAACTTTCGTCTACCAAACACAGAGATGTTTAACGATCTCTTTAACAACGCCTCTGACATAGGTCAGAAAACCAAAAGAAGAAAAGCGAAATTAACATATTATTATCTTCTCTCAGCCAACCCTAGACTAATTTCTAAAGTACCTTTTACTTAAATAAAACACAAAATACACAACAATACACACAATCCATTTATCCATTTGAATACATCACGCGAGAGTCGGAAAACATGACTCTACTCCACAAATTAGAAAACGAAATTAACTGCAAATATACCAAAAAACATGCACTTGACACCACCCCTATTATTCAACTCCTAAAGTCGAATATTGTGCAAATGGTGTGCAAAGATAAGTTGGTAAAACCAAGTCATGCATTAGAGTAATTGCATGCGGCTCCCATCGCTATATTATTAAAAAAACATTAGGCGATGTCATATTAATTACTTTATAAGAAACTTCAGTTAAATTACAATTGAAGCGGGTTTTATATACGTTTGTTAAAACTCATAATTGTATTGTTTTTAGATTCAAAAGTAATTAGGCGTTATTAAATTTATTTGATATGTTTCTTTTGAGTAATGCTGTTATAATTGGTACTAGGGTTTGGTTTAGCTAAGTGCGATGTTTGAGTGTGATTTAGTAGGAACTTTAAAATTACAAGGCACTTAAATAGAACTGGCGAAATGGATTCAGAAACAGTTATCCGCCATTTCTCCGATGAACGGTTCGCCGACAGAACGATCCATTTTTTAGAATTTCGTCGATTGAACCTTTCACCGACGAACGATTCACCGACACAACTAGAGCGGCTCTGCATTTCATCAGATCCGAATCCGAGAAATGCTGGTCCGAAGTGACCATAGTCCTATTTGTATGAGGGGTGGAGCACTAGATCCGAACTCTATCCGTCCGAATTTAGAATGTATTTCCAAATCGGATTGAAGTCGGATCTTTAATTCGGATTCGGATCGGATGTAGTGCGACCGCTCTTAGTCAATCATCGCGTTTACATCGAGGTATATAAGATTTATAAATGCTACATGTAGTATTGTTTTCATTAATTACCCCTCCGTGCCTCGGAATTGCTCGGAAAGCACGTTAAGCCGTTGGTCCCGGCTGTCATTTGTGGATCTTTGACAGTCGTTACGTGTCGTCAGAAGCACGAAAGTCTGACAACCAGTTTGACCAAGGGGTATCGTATTACCCAGTAACTGGGTTATGGAGCTCCGATAGGCAGTCACTCCATGTAATGTACTGGTATTCAGCTACATCCGGTTAGACTGGAAGCCGATCCCAACATAGTTGGGAAAAGGCTGGGCACATGATGAGTACGGCCAGCATCAAAAGTTGATTAACACTTCAGTTTTTTTAATCTTAGTTATTGAGCAAAAAATTTGTTCAAAATTGCAGCAGAAGAAATTTTTTTAGAATATAATTATACTCTTGTCTATTATGTGAAAAGCTAAAAATCAGTTTATTGAAAAAAGTTGTTGTCAATTTAACAACATGTAAAAATGATAGTGTTAATCGACTTTTGATGCTGACTGTACCTAAAAAAAGTTGTGAAGACAAGGTAGGTACACCTTTGCCTACCCCTGCAGGCGTGATGTTATGTTGTATGTGTGTGTGTGTGTGTCAGTGTTCTAATTCCAATGCTAAACTTAGTTTTGCCAATTAATTAAGGTAGTGTCGGCCTCTGTACATTTGTGTGCTTAAATAAATAGTGTCAACGGCTGTAGATACCTACAGGGCATTCGCCGTATCCTCGACAAATCTAAAATGTTCACTAATCGTTTGGTTGAAGAAAATTTGTAAATCTAAATCATTTTAAAGTCAAAATTATTCTAACTCAGATCAAATAAAAAACCAAGACAGAAGGCTGTCAACAGTAAATTGAGGCCGGTTTTGGAAACATGTGTGCACTAAGTGAGGTTTAGTTTCATTGTAAATGGTTGTAAACGTGTGGATGTGAGCGTGTATGCACAGAGCGGAGGTGTAGTTATGGCATGCTTCACTGTATTGTTCGCAGCGCTATGTCTTGACTTTTTTATTTGGTTTGAGAACTCTAATGACAAATTCGAGTACCTAACGCAATATATAGAATTTCATGAAAAAACTGTAGGTAGGTACCATTCTATACCTACTAAATGATGCCAATAGAAACTAACACAAAGAACATAAGTTTCTATAAGTCCGCCCTTAAAACAGTCTCGTCAAATGTTTTAGTCTCTAATTATAGAAGCAAAATGTGCCGGTATTCTTGTCACTGTCGAGTTTACTACAAGAACAGTACAGTTTCAAGTATTGTATACAGATGCGACTTCTGTTCTCTGCCATCGTTTTATGCCTACACTTAACAACGGGTGTAAAAATAGTCACTTATACTCCTCGTCACTGTGATTTTTTTTTGTAGGGATCCCTAACTGGATAAAGTTCTATAGCGGCATGAGGAACAGGGCGTAAAGTTCATTCATACTCCATAGAAAAGGGAGGACCCTCCAACCGTTCCTGGCGGGCAACTGACCAATGATTCATGTCGGGCCGTTGTATCTATGTTAGTTGCGCGGTAAACTCTGCTTGCGAGATGCAGGATTTTGCGTGACGCCATTTTGACGCGTTGTTCACATGTGGCGTTCCGCGTTGTAGATACTGCTGTTGTTCCAATTTTTTTTTAACAAAATAGGGGTATTTAACGTTTAATTTAATAACCTAACTTTAACTCCAGGTGACGTATTCTCTATGACAATGAATGAAACCGCGCGAATTGAACGCGGAAATGGCGTAATTAGCTAAGGAATTGACGTGGTTTCGAAGTAAGAAATCATAAGCTGGATCCACACCAGACGATCCAGTGCGCTCAGATAGTGCGCGGCAGCTCCACATCGACCACGCATTGTACTTGGCGCGCGCGTTTGGTGCGCACTGAATCGTTTGTTGTGCATCCAGCTATTGAGTGGTCATAGTGAATTAGGGCCCTGTACCGTTACATCCATCCATAAGCGCAATGTTTTGCATGTGTTACATTGCGAGCTGCCGGTGCGATTTTTCACACCAACAATTATGAGTCGTTTCCCAGCCATAATTTTTGCTCAATTTTATATGCAGAATGCGTAATTTACTGCTATGTGGTGGGTCATTTTACACCCTGGTTTCCACCAGAGATGTGCGAGGATGCGTAGCGAGGGATGTGTGTGAAACAAACCAATAACATCGCTTCATTTTCATAGCTTGAACTAAGTTAACGTTGTTATTAGTTAGTTGTACACACATTCCTCGCTACGCATTCTCGCTTATCTCTGGTGGAAACGCAGCCTAAATTAAATGAATATACGTTATTTTGGGAATAGATAAGAAAGAAAGAAAGAAAAATATTTTATTTTGGACACAGAAAATATAAATAGTAAAAATGAAGCATTTAAAACTAACACGGACTCGCGCACCGTGGGTTCCGTAAAAACCTGTTTAAAATATTTTTATTATATGATGTAGCTAAAAATTTACGGTTTTCGAAATTTTTCCTTTCTGTGCTATAAGACGTTGCTTCGTACCAAATTTCAAGATTCTGATTTCACGGGAAGTACCCTGTAGGTTTTGATTCCCTTGCGAGTGCCGAAAATTTGCGGCGTAAACGGCTGTATCTTTTGATTGCGCTAGCTTAGAAGTTTGATTTTTTCACAGCTCCAAGGGACAGTAGACTTAAGTATTTGGTGTAAATTTCAGCTTGATACCTCCACGCGTTCCTAAGAAAAAGGGTCTTGACAGACAGACAGACGGACGGACGAACAACAAAGTGATCTTACAAGGGTTCCGTTTTTTCCTTTCGAGGTACGGAACCCTAAAAAGACCTGTCATGTGCGAGGCCAAAAAGGCTCTTATCTCAGCATAATGCTGCGAAATTTAAAAAATAAATGCTGCAGCGCTGGTATTCTGATAGGGCCCGATACCTAACTAAATAATAAACACGTTCTGTAATGATAGAGGCAGAAACCTTACTCAAAAACTGTCACATCTGCACCACCACTACTCCCCATACACCACCACTAATTGTTGTTTGATTAATAATAATATAATATAATATATAATATATTCCACAACTATCACACAACGCCATCTAGTCCCAAGCTAAGCAGAGCTTGTGTTATGGGTACTAGACAACTGATAAACATACTTATATATTTCTAAATACATACATATTATAGATAAATTACACCCAGACACAGAACAAATGATCGTGCTCATCACACAAACATTTGTCCTGGGTGGGAATCGAACCCACGACCTCCGGCATAGCAGTCAGGGTCACTAACCACTAGACCATCAGGCCTGTCAAAACGAACGACTACGAAATTCAGCTTTTTAATTAAAACGGACGCGTGTCAGACAAACTCGAAACACGTCGTTCTGTCTAAATACACCTTTATTTTCGTTATAATTTCAAACACTTGAAATATCACTTTATTTTGAGATGGAGGTAATGCGAGACGGGTCTGTTTTTCGAATTTGAAGCTTTGATGGTATTTCTTTTGTGGGGCTCGTAGATCTAAGGTGAAGCTACGCTTACAGCGGTCGGTTCGTGGATGGGTCCATTACCTATCGAGACCACTCCGTGCCTCGAAAAGCACGTCCCGGCTATCATTCGTAGATCTTGTCAATCGTTACGGGTAGTCAGAAGCCCAAAAATCTGACATTCAGTCTTAGGAAAAGGTATCGTGTTATCCAGTAACTGGGCTGTGAAGGTCAGATAGGCTGTCGCTCCATGTGAAATAGTGGTATTTATTTATTTATTTTAGGATCTCCAACAAAAGATATACACAAAACATTATGTGGTTAATTGACAACAAAGTATTTGGTAGGTGTACTCTTTCAATTACAGGAGACCACAGCATGCACAATAAAATGAACAACTAAGCTAACAAAATATTAAATACCTAATACATAATAGAAGAAAACATTTTGACAGTAGAACATAAAAAACAATAAATTCTGTAAAAAATTGAAACATAGAAGAATAAAATAACTAACATTAACATAAAAAGAAAAAAAAAAAAGCATTCAAATAAAGTATTCAGCCGGATCCGGTTAGATTTAGTCAGAGTTGGGAAAGAACTAGGTAGATTGATTGGTGTACTTCTTAGTAGTTTTGGTTCGCTGATTTTAAAGATTTCGATTAAGAAATTAGGTACCTATATCATCCTTTTTTCGTTTTGGCACCTTCTCTATGAACACAGAAGAAACTCTACTTATACTATTTTTCTAAATGGTCTTGTATTCTAGTGTTCTTTTTACACCGACCAAACCTCAACTTGTAGACGATTTCATACAAATTCTTTTATTTCATTGATTCTGTATAGTTCCTCTCTGGTTTCTGGAGACAGGCTTTTAAAAATCAAAATCAAAAGTAATTTTAAATTAGCCTGAGACACAGCATTTTCAACGTCAAAATTACATAGGATAGTCCCCCAAAACACTCGTCCTTCACCACTTTCTAGTGTTTTAGCTAGAAGAAGAAGTGGCGCAACAAACTCCCCAGCAGCACAGCTGTCTTTTAAGTAAGAAGATGAAAAAATTTTTTTTTTTTTATGAATTGTAATTTCTTACATCATAATTTCTTTGGTGCACGTTGGGTACACTTACGTCAAATTCATAAGGACGCTTCGAAATGTTGCCACTACATAAAGCGTAAAACGTTTATTCAGGATGATATTCTCATAGCATTTACTGTACCTATGTCTATTTCCTGTTTAGTATAATTATTCTATCACTTTTAAATTCAATTATTTTTCTTTAAGTACACTGTTTTTTAATAATTGTTTGCTGCACCGGACGACGTCATTACGTCAGCGCCGGCTGTCGCTGAAAACCAGCGCTGGGGCTCTGTCTTGCATAGGGTCGCAGCATAATGCTGAGCGATAGCCGTTTTGCGTGGATGTGACGCATGTTTCCCCCAACCTTTTTATTTTATTTTTTGTGTTCATGTTCTCTTTTGCGTCATTTTCACCGCAAATAAACGTATTTTCTTTCTTTCTTTAAATACAATAGTCAAATTTTTCTGCTCCCATACGCCACAGCTTTCTCCACTTAAGTCGAAACTTTCCTTGTTTCACAGCTACTTAAAATCTTTATGTCCCAAGCACTTACTAACCACTAGCTACCAGGAAATACCTTTGACACGTCAATAAAATATGAAAATCCCATCAACAAACTGACCACGAATGGTTGGCGGTCGCGAAATAGCACTTTTCCAACTATAAACATGTTTATTATCATCATAGCTACCAGGTTTACTTGACCTCTCCCATAGTTCTTATGTTAAGGGATGTAGGTTTGGAATAGGCTGGTCGTATTAAATAATATCGGTGACATATGGGTGGACTTTTTAGTGTGCTGTTTAATAAGTTGGAGTTGTTACTACTGGTAGGTAGCTTAAGATGGGAATTTTATCTACGAAACGTAAAAATGCAGTAAAAGCAACCAGCTGTGATTGTTCCCGACATAGGATAGCTATTATATTATATTGTTCTTATACATTCGTCTATACTAATATTATAAAGAGGTAAAATTTGTTTGTAAGTTTGTATGTAGGGGGTAATCTCTGGAACTACCAGTCGGATTTGAAAAATTCTTCTTGCATTTGATAGCCCAATTCTTGAGGAAGGCTATAGGCTATTTAACATCACGCTATGTCCCTTAGGAGCCGAGCAAAAAGAAAAAAGCGCGGGCGGGTGATGCGATACGGCGGGGTGGCTCGGGGGAAACGAGAAATTTCACGCGAACGAAGTCGCGGGCTGAAGCTAGTCTTCAATAAATATGCAATGGAAGTATTTTATTTGACATCTACGAGTATTTTACTTTTCTACGAATGACAATATCATAGAGTAAAAACTTATCTATGACAATAGCTGATGAAGCCGACAATTAGGAAAAGTAGAATGAATAAGTAGGCGGAATCAGTAGATTGTTTTAGTAATCAAACTGGAGTTTGAAACAGGAGTTGTGTACAAATCAGTATCAATTAGGATCAGTTGTTAAGTACAAATCTTTGACAACACTATAAGACAAGATACAAGTTGAGCCTAGTTAAGGACCAATGTTATTTCCATATTGTAATTTGAATATGCAATAAACGATTTTTACTTCACTTTACTTTTTCTGACGACAAAGAATCAAATATCGCCAAAAAATTTAATTAAATTGTACACTGTGATCCATGTTCGATCCTCCTCGAATGAGAAGAGGTATTGTCCTGTTGTCGGAAAATTACAAGCAGTTTTTGTTCCTTTCGCCCATGTCCAGCTAATTTTATTATTCAATGGCGCCGATTCCCTTCTTCACAATCTATACTAAATTTAAGTTCAGTGCATCTTATTCTTTCTATTTCATTAAGAAACGGACAGAACATAAATATTAGTTTAGTCCTGTCACGTTAGTCAGCGCCTGACATAAATTGACGTATTTTTAGTAGCCAATTTTTTAATCACGTCTAAACTTGTCTATGGAGTATCTTGATTTGACAGGACTAAACTAATATTTATGTCCTGTCCTTTTCTTAATGAAATAGATGGAAAAAGATGCACTGAAATTAAATTTAGTTTAGTTTGTGAACAAGGGAATTAACGCCAATATCTCAGTAGAAGTTTTCATGACCACCCAAAACTGCAAATTCTAAACAATATTACGAACCGTCACAAAAAAAACCAGCAGCACATTCTCCAAGTCATAAAGTTCTGCACTAAATTGTTAATAGTGGTGTAAACGGCTCAGCCGTGATGGCGACTATTGTGCGGTTCACAGCCGTCGAGAACCGTTAATGACGTATTCAAACACCGGTATTTATGTTAGACCCACAGAATAGAAGCGTACAGAAGGCCGGCTCCATACAATGAGCGAAAACGCACGCATACAGAGACACGCGTCTACGTACAGCGAAACAAAGCGCATTCGTGACTGTCATTTGTTTGAGATCACTGTACAAATTTATATCTTCGTTAGTTTTCAACTTTTTTTCTTTATCAATTCGTAAATGATAATTATACATTAGGTAAATGAATAATCATAATACTTTTTGAAGCTACGGCACTGAGCAGACTATTGCATAGAAAACTATATTAAAATACTTGAAAACAAAGATCAAAATAGCATAAACCTTTAACCGATATCAAGTTGACGTCAACCTAAAACCTTAATGGCCTGGCCTTTTAATGAAATAAATATATTTTTTAAATTATCAGAGCTTGCCACGTGTCACATTTTTAATTCGGTCTGACATGTAAAGAAGATGGCTGAATGTCATTCTGCGGTATAGACATTTCGACGAAATATAAAATGCTGAGTCAGAAAAGCAGGTTCTAACGGGCAAAGAGCAGACAAAAATAGGCTTTAAGATGACAAACATATTTTGGATGTGGCTGTATTACGTGTCCGAGCGACTGTTTTCGCTCGTTGTATTAAGCTAACCTTCTTTATTTATTTATTCTGTGTAACACCGGTGACGGTGCCGCACTAGCGTAAATATGGGTGCGTGAATGTGGGCTGTTGTTATGTGGAGTGGAAGTGAGAATGGGTTTCGGGTTTATGGTAGAATTATGATTATGAGGACTGAAGTAGGATAGTTGAACATCTCAAGAAACAATCGAGGTATGAGTAAATGTCGAAATCATGGCGAACATCTCGCTTGAGCTGAACTAAAGAAGAGGTCAATGACAATGATAGATCCCTTGTCGATAATGCTTTCATGTTCTTGCATAAAAGAAAGAAAAAAGAAATGTATATTTGGCACAGTACCGTATTAAAGGAATACATTACAACTTTGCATGAACACATCTTCATAATTCTCCTGCCTTTATCCCAATTCATTTTGAGTTGGCGCAGCATGGTTTTTCTTCCATACTTCTCTATTAGTCGTTATCTCGGTAGTCACCCCCTTTTAAACCATATATCACTATTTACAAAGTTCATCCATCATTTCCTTGGTCTTTCCCTACTCTTATAGCCATCGATATTCATATTAAAAATTTTCCTCACGACATTTTCCTCATTCCTCCATAACACATGCCCATAACATGACAACCATTTCCACACAACTTTTTAGTTACCGGTGCCACTTTCAGACTTCTTCTTATGTACTCATTTATTATTCTATCCATTCGTGTAACTCTACACATCCCTCTTAGTATTGTCAGTTCAGTTGTATGCAATTGCCTTTCATTCATCCCATCCAAAATGTAACGAAAGACTATAAAAAACTCACGTTACGTTCTTGCTCAAATCAAAATCTAAAAATAACGACTCAATAATTCTCCATACACTGACAACTCGACCATCCCATCTTAGATACAACCTCCCATCATTCCTAAACAAGTACTCAGTCCTGCTCATACCATAACGACTTTCACATGGTGCAAACGATCCAATTTGCCACCAACTTGATGATGAACAACAGCTGTCACGATGAAGACATTTTGGTCAATGAACAATTGAATCCAAAGACGGTAGGCGTAAGATTGACAGCGCACCGGGACCGGTAGCCAGGGTTGGCAGGACACAATTTGTAGATTGGTTTCTGAATCATCATCATCAGCTTATAGCAGTCCACTGCTGGAGACATAGGCCTCTCCTACAAAATACAGTGTTTCTGAATACAGTGGGGTATTTATTGTTCTTTTCAGCGTAAAAGTGGCAAAAAGTTCAAATATCTTTGGCTCAAAATTCAGCTGCGTGAACTCCGCTCACTGACACAGTCATAAGATCATCATGTGCACAGGTGATGCGGCGCTGGATGGAGGCAGGTGATGACCAATGGGCCATTGTCCGTGGGAAGGTGCCGCATGCGCACTTGAGATCTGAGAGCCTTACGCTTGAGTACGCGTTACCGTGGCCGACTTGGAAATCTCTAAATATACTTCGAACCCAAGTCGGCCGGAGCAAAGTCAATCTCCACAGATGGGGGTTCACGAACGGCTCATATCTCAAGAATTTATATTAGCTATGAGGGTAGAATTGAATATTTGTGAAACTGAACAGCACCCTAATTATATATATAACACTGTCAATCACAATCTGAATCATTTCGAAGGATATTGCTAAACCATTGCTTCATATGATCGAAAATTTGTCTGCTCAACAACGTAGATAACGCAATGAATGTTGTTGAACTGTCAGAATGAAAGCCATTGCTAATGATAGTGTGTTACGCAATTACCCCGCAGGCGTACTAAAAGGAGCGACAATCTTCACTGGACGGCTGGAAACAGCTGGATGAGCGTAGCTGCAGATGTAGCTGAATGGCGAGCCGTTAGAGGGTTTGGGGGTTCCAGTGCCTAAGGTATCTTCTGGGCACGCTCGTTCCATCATAGACCTCATCCATCGCTTTTCATCAGGCGTGATCGAGGTCAAGAGTGGGCCATTTAGCAATAAAAAAAAATAAAAAAGGGCTAGTATGCAGCAAGGGAGTTCTGATAATGGTGATTGGTTATAAGCTGAAAGGGAAATGATATAGCGTGATAAAACGTGATTGTCATGTTGTTATCGGACATAATAATTTTAATGTCCCCCCAATAAGGTACTGCAGCAAGCAAACCATGGTGTAGATCAGTCTTTAAAAAAAACTGTCAATGCAATACCTTTCATTACAGCACTGGATTCCAAGATTCGCAGAATAAAAGCCACTTAGCCACAGACCACATAACGTCTCAAAGCCAACATAATTTTCCAACAGAACTTTGTCAAAGATTCCCACATAATACTCCTCCTTAATTTCCACAAACTCATTTGTCGAGTGGCAACCCTACCGCCGCGGGCCAACACGACTCCTTCCATTGTATGCTAATAGAGCTGTGATACGCATGCACATGCGCACACGCATCTAGGATTTTTTTAAGACGTGCTTTCTTAGAATTTTGGGACGTGCACCTTCGTAATGTTTATAGGCAATTCCGTATGAGATGATTAGTTTCTAGAAACGTGAACTTGAGAATCAGATAGGTAGGTAGGTTTCTTTGTTTTTTGTAATGTGGATTTAGATGGCGGATATGTGGAGTCGGGTAATTCAAAGCTGGTAATGCGTTTTGTGGCGTGAGTGCTGTGACTTGTGTTGGTTAGTTTGAGTTGTATTATTGTCATTTGTCATTAAGGGGACTACATGACCTAAAGCGCGGTCACTGTCGGACAGCATACAAAAAAAAGAGAAGCGCGATGACACAACGCTGGTAATTTATTGCAAAATATGAAGCAATTATCTATTTATGAAAAATCTATTGTTTGGACTAAAAATTTAAAACACTAGAGTTTTAGTAAGTATGTTGCTTGTAGAATAATCTGACAAAAAATCATAATTATTGTATGTATATTAGTATGGTTTTAATTGTAAAAAGAAAGTTTTAAGAGGTATCTTCATGATTTTTTTCTATCGTACCAAATAAGTTCTATTATGTTTTCAACACACTGTCTACCTAGCATATATTCTGAAGAATATCATATATTTTTTTGATTTTGTTTACTGATGTCGATCATATAGTTTTATTGTTTCTAAAACTTGCGTTTTTTTGCGTTTAGGTCCTGTAAGCCCCTTAATCATTATTTTGGAACGAAATTCCTTGCCGCAAATTTTACTCTGCACACGTGGCGAATGATATTGTTTTGTAAAGTTAATTACTTACTATTGCATAGAATCGAGTTCTTTTAACTGAACAGACAGCTGTGCTGCTGGGGAGTTTAGTGCGCCACTTCTTCTCAGCTAAAGCACTAGGAAGTGGTGAAGGGTGGCGTTTTAGGGGTTTAGGGGACTGTCTTATATCATTTTGACGTTCAAAAAGTGCGCGTCACCGTCACGATTGTTTTTTTCTACAATATAGTTTTATGATGAGACAGGAGCCCATGCTAAGCAAAAGCTGTGCTATACTTCTTCTTTGTGGTACCTACATACCAATCCATTGATAGATACTAATTAGTTGGCATTAAAGTTTTATTTTATTTTATTTGAAAGGTACACCAACGAACGTGTGTGTTTATATGTTTGTTACCTCTTCACGCTCAAACAGCTGGACCAATTTTTACAAAATTTTTGTATGGAGATAGCTGACACCTTGAATGAACATATAGGCTACTTTTTATCCCGATATTGCCACGGGATCGAAACTTATGCGGGTGAAACCGCGGGGCGCTGCAAGTAATTTTATAAAATGATAACGATGTTTGTAATTACCTCATTATCAAAATCAATATAGCCTTATCACAACAAGGTATGTTGAACTCCGCTGTCAGCCTAAAGTTTAAACAGATACCGCTGAATTTCAAAACACTAATACAAGTAAGTATAGGCAGCTGCATTAATATTTAGAAAAGGGGGTAAGTAACCCATTAACACAGACGTCTATTAATAAAAAGCTGCTTTGTAGATACGATTTTCCAGTACATTAAAACATTTCTTTATAATTTTTTTCCATACTATAATATTTTAATTTAATCGCAAGAGCGTTAAAACGAACCACTTTATATGCAACAAAACTAACATCTGCACGTCTTTAATATTTAAATACAGAGTAACTTGTCACGCCGTTATCTTTTAAACGACATTAGAAGTTATTATTAAAACAGAATTCCATACACTTATTTCGTATGTCTCGGGTACCTTAACAGGCTTTGACGGAGATAAGATATCAGCATGGAGAGTATTTAAAGACGTCTAGCTGATAGGAGAGAATACGAAAACTGTACAGAAGCGAAACTCATGTAAATTCACGGAAAATGGCTGCTTAGCATGGTCTTGACGCAGAACGTCACTTTCGCAAAACGTCATCGTGAAAAATTTGGTCACTTTCGCATAATGTCACTTTCGCAAAACGTCATTTTCGCACAATGTCATTTTCGCACAATGTCATTTTCTCAAAACGTCATTTTCTCAAAACGTCATTTTCTCACAATGTCACTTTCGCAAAACGTCATTTTCGCAGAATATCATTCAAGTAATTTTTTTCTCAGGAGAGTCCTAATATTAATACTGCAGAATCGGGTAAGTAATTTATTAAAAATATACAAAAAATCATCAGTCAAATTTTTTTTAATTACATAACTACTTTTATATGTAAAATTCATACTATATTTCCATACTAATATTCTACTAAATGCGAGAGTGCGTCTGTCTGTTACCTCTTCACGCTTAAACCGCTAAACCGATTTCTATCAAATTTGGTATAAAAATAGTTTGAGTCCCGGGAAAGGACATAGGATAGTTCTTATTCCGATATTCCCATGGGATCGACACTTATGCGGGTGAAACCGCGGGGCCCTGCTAGTTGACTATAAAGTTAAATTGTGCGTAAATTCTAATCACAACTGACATTCATTAACAGTCAAATGAAATGGACAGGTATAACACGTCAAATTGACGTAGATAATGTGTCGAACTGAAAGCCAAATCCCGTAATTAAAAACGTTGAAAATCTAGTCGCAATCGCATTTCAGCGACAAACAGTGTCAAAAACTTGTCCAAAATGTATTGAAATTACAAGTATTTTTGACAGATTGAGACTGAGATCAGACTGTGAACCTTTGAGAATTGCCCTCTGTTTAACAATTCATCATCGTCACGATCTTGTCATAATTCATTTTGCCAATTATTGTCCAACACAAAAATAGGTTTGTTTTTGAACTTAAGTATCTTCGCATTTGGCGCAGTAGTGTCCCTTCTATAGGTACATTCTTATTCTATAATTCTTAATGACATCTAGCTGATAACATGTAGGTACCTCAGGTTCAATTAGCAAGGGCTCGGAGCTAACAAGAGACGGTAACAAATTATTACCAGGAGAAACATTCTAGGGATTATGAAGGACCTTTTAACATGGTGACCATGTTGAGAATTTTGTGTGGACATGTTCACTTTAAAGCTGGGTGAACATCCTTGTATTATGAATTTGGTGAAACACTTTTATTTCTACATTTATGTCTGTAATTCAGGTGTACATATTAAAGAGTATTATTGAATATTCCAATTTATTAAGGTACTCAAAGACTGTCTAAATACCTACCTATGAAATTCGAATCGGTTTAGTGATGTTTTCAAGGTTAGTATGTTATGTAACCAAAAATATGACAGCGAAAAGTAATAGTATTTCCATCAAAATGTACGTCATGCCATGAATGAATGTGTCCCTGGGATAATTATTAGAAGACTAGCAGCACTTCACTCGCATAAGTTTCAATCCCGTGGGTATATAGGGAAAAAACTATCCTATGTCCTTTCCCGGGACTCAATCTATCTCTATACCAACTTTCATCTAAATCGGTTCAGCGGTTTAAGCGTGAAGAGGTTACAGACAGACAGACAGACATACACAATTTCGCATTTGTATATTATAGTATGGATAATAATTATCCTAGGAACTTATTCAACGATATGGCGTATATCGAGTACACATACACTGTCAACCAAAGTTTTATTTTAAAGGGTTTTACACCGAACCCTAAGTACCTTTAAGATTTCTTCAAGGAGGTATGTTCATCAGTAAGTACAAGTAGCTAAACAGAACTTAAATTACTAACGACTCCCATTCCAAACCTATTAAACAAAGAACATTTTCACCGCTACAAATATCAGTCAGCGTTACGTGTAAGAGCGCATTGGCCGCTCGTCGGCAACATTTTAAATTCTCTCATTATCATAATATAGCGATCAATATTCGATGTTTGCTTCGCCGAGTGAGAGCCTATCTACATGCTGATTGCATCCCGTCCATCGGTCCGTCCAATGTGTTACACTCTTTATTAGGGTGACCATAAGAACGTTTTTGTATCTAGGCTGTGTGTGTGAGTAGGTGTGCACGTGGGTTCTGTGAGATTTAGGTGATTTGGTCTCGTAGATTGATTAGATGGGTGTATTGGTTAGATAAGTGGGAAATACGAAAGTTCGAATGTCACAAACATAGAATGTATAAATGGAAATGCATAAATTGTTTGTGTTTGGAAAAATAGTGTTCGATTTTGCGTAGTACGTACGACTTTTTATTTAATTATAGAAATACAATAGTACATATTATCATCGACCGACGATTTCTGAAGAAAAATAAATGCGATCAAAAGATAAACTTGACAGTTTAAGACGTTGACAGCACCTTTGGAAAATAAAGTACAAAAATACCATTTTTTTTTCTTCTACACGTGTTATCGTAAGTTATGCGTTCGTTGTTTACGGAACCCTAAAAGAGAATCAAGCATAGTGCAGCACAGCTATTATTTTATACGAACTAAGCCCTTTTTTAGCATAACATAATTAAAACCGCCAATATAAGTTATGGAAGTGAAGTGTTTATATTAAAATCCTGACGTGCGTCTACAATGATGTTGCTTCGACATATTAATTAGTCAATAATTTGCAAAATGCTAATGTTATGGGAATTGGAATTCTAAAAACTTATTAAATATTTATGCCTTGGTAGATGTATGAGCTATTCTTGTATGGAATGACGAAGTGATATTAAGTTGTAATTTGTTTTATTTTTAAATGTAGATATAAATTATGGTGAACACGTAACAAAAAGTGGTATGCCTATCACATTTTTGTTGATGTCAATTTATGGGTGAATAAAATTTTCTACAGTTTAATTTGTCAAAAAAATAACACAAGAAAGCTACATAGGTATCATGTCAACATACCATACGAATGTATACTCGAATTTTATTAATTAAACCAATAAATTCGCATAAAAACGGGTAGTTAACCTTTGAATTATATACCAAAAACTTTGTCACAAGATTATGTAGAGTACCTAGTCACATATCTAGAGAATAATTTTCTCGCAAAGAATTACAGGTATCATTACGCAGTTAGCAAACAAGTATCACTGTAATTTATATCACTATCCGCTTCGTTCGAACCGGTTAATTACGAATTCTTATTCGGACCTGTCCGTACACTTTTCTGAATCATGGTTGCCCCGACGCACACTTTTGAATATCGCATTTGCCTAGTTGCTTTGCGTTTTATGTGTACCTAAGTACATTTGATATTATTATAAATTGTATTAATAAAACGCAGTACGTTGACCAGATATTGAAGCTTTGTAATTAACACAATATGTATTTTAAATTAAAATATCTGTATTCATATGCTTTTCGCTATAAATTTTTATGGAGTTGTTCGTTGAGATTTTTTTGTGTCTATACAGGGTGTTACAGAAAGGGTATATCAATACAAACGGGTTGAAGAGTGTATCTGGTCTAGAATCTCTGTACAAAATTTCAGCTCAAAAGCATTAACTTTGAAAATGCTTAATATTTTTTTATTTCGACATCACGGCGCTGCACTGGCGCGCGGCGGCGTGATGTGCCTGTACTAGGCGCACAGACACACTACAGATAATGGATAATGACCCTCGTAGTGCGGTGACACGTTTGTTTTGATTTTAATTTAATAAACTATCGAAATAAAAAAATATTAATCAATTACAAAGTTACTGCTTTTGAGCTGAAATTTTGTACAGAGATTCTAGACCAGATACACTCTTCAACCCGTTTGTATTGATATACCCTTTCCGTAACACCCTGTAGAATTAAAATTTATAGGTTATGACAGTATGTTTTTATTATAAGTATATACGAGTATTCTATTTTTTTTATAGAATAGTTACTTTTAATAGTGTACTTTTATGGGACGAAATAATAAAAATTATTGTTTTGTAGTTAGTTTTTAATGGTGTTCGGCATCGTGTTTAACAGTTTTATCTAACTTATTTGTTTGTACTTTTAATTTTTTGCAAGCAATTATTTTTTTACGATTTTGTATTATTTAATAGCTTTACCTATACCTACACCTTAAGTAAACTATGTTTTTAATATCCCCGTCATCATCTGCCTAGCCTTTTCCCAACTATATTGAGGTCGGCTTCCAGTCAAACCAGATGCAGCTGAATACCAGTATTTTACATGGAGCGACTGACTATCTGACCTCCACAACCCAGTAACAGAGTAATACGATACCCCTTTGGTAAGACTGGTTGTCAGACTTTTGGGCGTCTGACTACCCGTAACGACTCTCAAGGATTCACAAACGACAGCCGGGATCAACGGCTTAACGTGCTTTCCGAGGCACGGATGAATTGATATGTAAAGATGGTCACCCATTTACGGACCAACCGCGAAAAGCGTAGCTTAACCTGATCGATCGATCCGTGAGGCTGTTATTACTTGGCCATAAGCCCCTCTCTTTTTAATATCCCAGTATAAGTTTTAATTTAAAATAAATATGTATTGGACGTTGCATTTTTTATCTAAACCTATGAAATTATTTATTTGTGAATACATCGGCACCCCAAGTAACATACTTTTGATAACATGATTTTGATGGAAATTCCTAATCCATTACTTTATAGGTTTAAATTTTTTGTCTGCTTACCAACGTAAATAACGTAATGAATGTTGTAGAACTGTCAAAATTGACATCGTCAATGTAAGTGTGTTAACGCAAAAATCTTGCGGGAGTAAATAAGTGATATTATCAGTACCCCGATTACGATGGAAATTACTAATCCATTGCTCCTTAAAAGCTTTCCTGCTCAACAATGTAAATAACGCAATGAATGTTGTTGAACTGTCAAAATGAGGCATTGTCATTGTAAGTGATATGCAATAACCCCGCGGGAGTAAGTGATGTTTCTTATAATTCAAAATATGTACTCGTATGTATAATCAGCATGCGCAGAACTTTGGTAGGTACCAAATAGGAGTAATTTATTTTCTCTCAAAAAGGTACAATTTGATAAAAGCATCACGTTACATTTTAAAGTAACCTTTGTGAGAGCTGGAGTCTATACTGGGTTCGGGACCTGTATGACAGAAAAAAAATTGAATAGAAAAACTCTGAACCATTTAATTTTCCATATACATAGGACCCTCTTCTAAATATGAAGCTTGTCTTAACTAATACTAAATTATTTTATTATTATTATTTATTCATCAAGTAACATGGACTCATACAATTATTAGGCATACAAATAAACGAGCAAATACCCATTAAAACTACTGATATTTCTATTTGCACTAGACCACACAAGTAATTTCTATATGGACATCAAATCCAGTCCTACTCCTATTACGATCTAGGCATATTTTATATCTAGATTCTAGATATTTGTTTATTCAACGATCTAGACGGGTTTTCTAGCCGTTTTGAGATCTTGTTGACGCGATATCTGGAGTCTGAGTCATCTCTTATTAAGTATAGTGGTATACTATGTATATGCTTGTTATATTATTTATATTTTGTTGTAGGTACCTATGCCAACTGACTCTACGGGATTTTAGTTAGTTGGTCACCCTATGCTAAAATGTTGTTTGTAAAAAGTGTAAGTGTAACCTAAGCGTTACGAAAAGTCTGATCGGGCGAGGCGAACGGGAGTTGAGTGGGGGATATAAGCAAGAGAAAGCAGTGCGCGCGCACATTTTCTTTCTCTCTTCGTCTCATAGCGAAGTTTCGCTTCAGTCGTGTGGTCATAAGCACACACGGTTTTTTTTTATTTTGTTAGATTTAACTATAAATTTACAAACCTCAAAAATCTAACGGTTTATTTTAATTGATTATTACACAAAAAGCTAAAACTATATTACAACTCTATGACGCAATACTTATGACGTAAATACTTAATTTAAAGCTCACGTGACCATAATTAACGAGCCAACGAGGTCCGTCAAAATTAATAAGGGTAGTTTATATGCGCACTCTGTTAAAATGATTTACTCGTTTAATAAACTTAGTAGGTAGTAATTAGTAGAGATGCTACGAATATTCGGCTACTATTCGCGATTTGGCTTATTCGGCAACTTTTTATAATTATTATGTGGTATTCGGCCGAACACCGAATGTATAAATACTTTAATCACAATTTTTACATTTAATTACTAAAATCTATCAGTGGTAAGTTTGTGACGAATGAAAACAACTTTTTCAGCATTTGAAAGTAGCAAACGATTGCACTTTTCTTCATAAACTACATATAACTGCTTCCGGAAATAGCTTCTCACTATAAACTACTGCAGGAAGACGATAGAAAAATCTTAGCGAATTCTGTCAGGGATGGATACTATTTGCCTTGGCTGACCACTTGTATGGGTCTGCGTTCCATCTAAACGAGCAGTTTTCAAATAATGCGTGTCGTAAAACGATCTACTCGCAAATGAAACAAATACGCCTGCGGGGTCGCTATCATGCACACCGCAATGATACAGATTGTAACCTGTCATCCACGAAATGTACATATTTTGCCTAATATTCGGCGCTTCGACCGAGAGCGTGACCGAATATTCGGTATTCGGCAAAATCACTATTCGTGGCATCTCTAGTAATCAAAGCAGCCTAAATTAAGACGTTACACGAAGTGAGGTATTTAAAAAAAAAATGTCTATTGTTGGTCATTTATCTTTCGGATAGTGTTTGGGTCAGATATCTATTTAATTATTAGTGGGTAGACATCGTATTAATTATTATGGTAATATTTTAATTAAGTTACATGCGGTGCCGTTGTTTTGTGATGTAAAGGAAGATACGGTTTTAGTAAAAAATATTAAAATTAATATAATAATAAATAAGATGTCTTTTATTTAGATTTATAAATCTTACGAGATCTTTCTGCTTAAGGAGATTTTTCATTTCTACTTTTTCGAACCTATTTTCTGATTAAGGCATGTTTATTTTATTATATTCCGTTTCAAACTTACGATTTGGTCCTTCTATACAATGATGTTTTCGAACTATATTCAAAGTATAAATCATTCGAACGCCATACATGGATGAAATTGAGACATGACATGAGGATTTCTCAGAGAAAGAAAAAGGCCACAACACAACTCTGGCCTGGCCTTGGCGTCGTCCTGGCTTGGCTCTGACCAGGACCTGGTCTCGTCCTGACCTGGCCCTGGGCCTTAGCATCACAGTCACCATTGGTTACGTGCTCAGAAGAATTATTATTGCAACACTGCCACGTTGTAAAGCAATGCAAATTCTTTGACCAAAAAGCTATTTTTAGGTCTAGTATCGTCTCGTAATTCTAGATATCCGTCCAAAGCCAACGATGACTAGTCAAACAATATCTGTGATACCGATTCTCTGAGTCATCTCACCTAACTTATGATATTATTTAATTCAAAATGGTGAACTTAGCCTCAAGTGTAGTATTATGCGTGGGAGTCTAAAACATAATCATAAAGTCTAATTTTATTATTTCTTCTGAAGACTTGAAATGATTTTAAATGATCATTTTATGATTATCTGTGAATACGTAGCCTAATCTTTACCGGTTTGTCTGGGTGTGTGTCTGTAATATTATGTACAGATGGATACCTATATAAGATTAGACACTTTAAAACGTTGCGGGAGGACAGGATTTTGGACAGAGATTTTGAAATTGACAAAGTAGATAATTACCTTTTCTGATGTCATCAACTTTCGTAATGAGGAAAAGTCTATGTTCAGTAGTACATAAATATACTAAGGTATATTTATGTACTACTGAACATGGACTTTTCATAAGCACATAGAGTATTGGTGGCCCACTGGTATCCGTCCCGATTTACGAGTTGTATGTCGTAGGTTCGAACCCAGACAGGAGACAGTTTCGGGTAGCTTGATGTGCTGGCGTCTGTACTATACCTAATACCACTATAATACGAATCAAACATGAATTCCCATGCAAACAAAGCCGCAGGTGAAAACAATACATTATCATTTATCAACCATTCTTATAACTCAAAGAAATTGGTATCAACAGACAGCCTGCTGATCTAATCATTTTCTTACGTTTGAATTCAATTAAAATTATAATTATCGACGGCACAGAGAAGATAATACATTATTTCATATTCATATTATAATAATAAAAACGTCACATAAAGTATAATAACACATTATTTCTTAAGTTTTTAGGAAATGACATTTCGTAGTTTTAATTTATGTATCCTGAATCAATTTATTTTTAGACGCGCATTAATATGAATTATCTTGTTTTGTGAGAAAATTACAATGTTATTTTATCAACACAGTATACAAATACAAATAAAATTAGGTAGCGTAAATTAACAGGTAGTTTTTTTTTTTTAATATTGTATTCGCGTACCTTCAGCTTTTTTTAACCATGGTCTGAAAAGGCTTAGTGGAACTGGTGATACTTGGCTGAGAGGAAGCTGAACGTGCTCAAGGCAGCGCACGGGCAAGATGGTCAGGCGCGATCAGGAATACTGTTTGAGGCAGCATTTACCGAGCGGTTCACACTGCAGAAGACCGCGTAACTTGGAGACGCGTCGTACTTATGTGTTCGCGATCCTCGGCATTGAGGGAACGTTGAAGAAGAAGATTTTGTTTTTGTCTCTTCCGATAAGATTTGTACTATCATTTATTCCCTTTTTGACATCAGCCATTGAATTTCACCTTTTCTTTAAATACGCCATCTTCAACTCAATTAATCTTTATTACATATATAATACACATACAAGTGGTAAATATTTATCAACAGAAACAATTATGGACCCTGTCGGGTACAGCAAAATCTTCTTTCATATATTAGACGTTCTTTCGCTCATCCAACAAAACAATGCTCTTTAAAGACCAGGGTTGTAGTCAACGACACGTGTAGAGAATTGTCCAGTTTCATAATGTTTGAAGTGAATATTTGCGAACGGAGCCGGAAGGGGGGGCGACGACCTTGTATGTCAACAGACGAACCGTCAACGCGCCGGACAAACAGACATGTTGTGTGGGCTATGTTATGAGCGGAGGCGGGGTGAAGGTTTGGCACGAAACGGTAGAAACAGTTTGATAGTAGAAGTTATGCGACAGCTGCATGTCTTGCTGCTTGCTTTACAGTTTATTTGAAGAATAATTGACTAACTTATAGCGCATATTGCCAAGCCCGAGGGTTCCAACCCCAAACGGCTCGAAAATATAATTACCGAGAAGGTTATTATACTTTCGCTGCTTGAAGTTTTCCGCAGCCGCAGCAGCAGTGCCAGCATAGCACGACGAGCATGGAAGATTTATAGATGGTGCAAGAGTATCGACACACGTTGCGTCCACACTAAAGGCCTATCCACCTTCCATGGCAATAAAGTCATGACGTCCGATAACTTACTACGTACAAAAGAAAGCTTATTGGAAGTTAACAACGGCCGAGCTAGCGAGCGCGCGGACGTGTTGCTCGCGGGATAATTACTTTAAAAAAAAACTTTGATATTTACTTCCGGAAATAATTTCCTAAATGGATAAGAAATGTGACGGCTGTGATGATGGGATCATAGATTTGTTACATATGCAGTGTTCAAGAGACAAATGTAGGAAACTGTATCATCTGAAGTGTCTTGCCTTACCGGAGGTGCAGTTTAGAGCATTCACGCAGGACTACAAGAACAGATGGATATGTCCAGAATGTACATGCACTATTCCAAAGAAAGGTAATTCCGAAACACCGGTCCGAGGAAACACAGTGATGGACGAACATTATTCACCAAGTTATGTAAACACGGAGCGCGGCAGTCGTCGCAATCCAAAGGAAGTTACTGTGATTGATAACGGGAACCAAGTGCTCGATGAACTACGGGAGTTTCGCTTAGAGATTATAACTCGTCTGGATGAGCAAAGGAAGGAATTCATACTACTGCAAAATAATTTAGTTAACACAGAAACAGAATTAAGAGATCTAAAAAGCATATTGAAGGTAGTTCAAGAAAAAGCTAATAAAGTGGATATTTTAGAAAACAGAATTAAAGTACTATTAGAAAGAAATGAACAATTAGAAGCCAGTGTTAGTGCCAGAAATATTAAGAAGAAAAGTGAGACCGAAAGTGGATCTAAAATACCGGCAGTGTCATTTGCAAGCGTAGTTAAGGAAAGTCAAACGGAGGTAATTAGTAATTTTGTACCAACAAAGGAATGTGTGGCCACGAAATCTGCCAACAAAGTAATTACCGAAAAAAAACAAGAAACATTTATTGAAAAGAGTTTGAATAAATCAGATATTTTAATAGAAAAGGAGAATGAAAATCCGGAAAAAGAGGAGAGATGGACATTAGTAAATAGAAAAAAAAACAGATATCCAAATAGCGATGTGAGAAAAGGAGGTAGCACGGGTTCAACTGAAATTCAGGGAACTGAGAAAAATAAATATTTGCATGTATGGCGTCTGCGGAAGGAAACGACCGTGGAAAATTTGGAAAAACACGTGAGGAAGCTATATGGGGAGGCAATACCGGTTAAAATAGAGAAAATAAACCATAAGACCGAAAGAGACTATGCTTCCTTCATTATAGGAGTCCCGGAGAGCAAATATGAACTATTGTGTCAACCAGAAAGTTGGGCAGTAAATATTGAGTTTTGCGAATGGGTGTGGTTTCGGAGACAAACCAATAAACCAAAACCCCCGGAGTAAATCGGTGGAGATAGTTTACCAAAATGTAAGGGGTCTCCGCACTAAATTAGAGGAATTTTATATAGGAGTTTTGTCTTCAAGCGCAAACTTATTTGCTATAACAGAAACGGGATGCAATGAATCAATTCATGACGCAGAATTAATTCCACCTGGATACTCCATTATACGATGTGATCGAGCAGATGGGCGTAAACACGGAGGTGCGTGTCTCGTGGCCACACCGCGTTTTGAGCTGCGACGAGTGTCCTTACCTGGTGACGTCAACATCGATAATCAGGTGTTTGAACTAGTCTGTGCAACAGTGTACCAACGTAATAGATTACTGTTTTTGTTATGTGTTGTTTATATCCCACCTAACAGTAACGAAAGTGAATACATGGTATTATTTAGGATTATTGAAGAGTTGTGTAAATGTTATAATGACACGATAGTAATAGGTGACTTCAACTTGCATTCTTGTCCTGTAAACATAATCAATTATTTTCAATGTTTTCAAACTTATTGTGGATTCACTCAGAGTAACAAAGTAAACAATTGCAATGGTCGACAATTAGATCTAGTGTTGGGTACATTCGCGGAGGAAGGGAGTGTGAGCGTGCGTGCGGCGGAGGCGCCGCTTGTGCCGGTGGACGCGTATCACCCGCCGCTCGATGTGTCGGTGAGTCTGCGAGTGCGCCAGCGCCTTCGCGCGGGTTCATCAGCACCGAGAGCAGGTACACATGAACCTATAGGCTGGAATTTCAATAAAGCCGATTTTTTCTTATTGTATTCATCAATTGCGGCCGTAGATTGGGCTCCAATGTATGAGTTAGATTTGCAAATGAGTTTAAATTATTTTTACAATACTATTAATTCGATTTTTGATGACTGCGTTCCAAAGAAAAAGCGAAGTCGTGTAAGCTCAAGGTATATTTACCCTGAGTGGTACACTGTTGAAATAATTCGCAACATAAAATTAAAGGCTGTTCTACATAAACAGTACAAAACAACTAGGTTGATGGCTGATTACGAAGCGTTTGCTCAGTGTAGGACCATGGTTAAAAATTTGATTTTAGGCGCTAGGGAACAACATGAGCACCGTGTTGAAAACCAAATGCTGGAAGACCCGAAGTCGTTTTGGAATTATGCAAAATCTAGAAGAGGTAATAGAAGTCCGCGAAAGATTTTAAAGAATGGCGAGGTGTTGACGGACGAACAGTGTGTTCAGGAGTTTGCTGAGTACTTCTATTCGGTGTATAGTACAGAGCAGCCTAAGTTGGATGTCAGTGCGGCTATGACCGAAGCGGGCGGAGAGAACGGAGCGGCGCGGGTACATCTTGATCACTTACAACTGTCGGACGTATGTTGCGCGCTTCAACAGCTTAAACCGAAAAAGTCGTCTGGACCGGACGGCATTCCGCCTTACATCTTTAAGGATTGTCGGTCGGCGCTAGCCAAACCGCTGCAATACATTTATAATAAATGTCTGGATGGAGCTGTGTTTCCGGAGAAGTGGAAGATTACCCGCGTCGTACCGGTGCCAAAGGGAGGGTCAGGCATGACGGTGGATGGTTACAGGCCTGTCGCAGTGCTGTCGACTCCGGCGAAGGTTTTCGAAGCGGCTATTCAGAAGAGCATATTTCAACAGGTCAGTAGCCAGCTTTCAGACGTCCAGCACGGGTTTCGGCCGGCAAGAAGCACTACTAGCAATCTCCTGAACCACATGGCTAATCTTGTGCCAACAGTGGACAGTGGGGGCCAAACTGATGCCGCTTACTTCGATTTTAAAAAAGCATTCGATCTAGTAAATAATGATGTTTTGCTAAAAAAGTTAGCGGCCGTCGGTTTCACTCCACATCTACTAAAGTTTTTTGCAAGTTACTTAAGCGGTAGGCAACAGTACGTAGAATATGCGGGACACAAGTCAGAGCCATATTTTACCAGGTCGGGGGTGAGTCAGGGCAGTAATCTTGGGCCTTTGCAATTCATTCTTATGATTAATGATTTGCCAGAAGTTGTTAAAGACGCCAAATGTTTACTGTTTGCTGATGACCTCAAGCTGTCGCTGGAGATAAGTAAATTAGAGGACTGTGACAGGCTTCAAAAAGATATAGACAGAGTGGTGACCTGGAGCAAGGATAACAACTTGCAGTTCAACATCTCAAAGTGCGTAACAATCACTTTCTCTCGCGCGCGCACTCCTATTCTATATACTTACAATATAGACGGGTTGCCAATGGCTAGGGCTACAGAAGTTAGGGACTTAGGGGTTAAATTTAACACTGGGCTAACGTTTCGTGATCACGTCACAAGCTGCTGCAGAAAAGCTTACCGTAATTTGGGTTTTATGCTACGTATGGTGCGTGGTTTTAATAACATTAAAGCAGTTATCGCCTTATATAATGCTTTAGTTAGAAGCCAATTAGAATGTAATGCAGTCATTTGGGCTCCACATGAATCTAAATATAGGCTCATGCTGGAGAGAGTACAAAACAAGTTTGTGAGATACTTGTACTTGCGCTTGTATGGTGTATACCCATTTTATCCGCTTACGTACCCGACTTTATTTATTTTGGGTATGGTTGGATATAACGAACTGAGGGTCAGGAGGGATCTCGCACTCACCTCGTACATATTCAAAGTACTTAGAGGGAGGGTACATAATGCGGAAATATTGGGGCACATAGGTCTGTGTGTACCGGACAGGTACGTGTGGCGACGACGACAGCCACGGCTGTTGGCGGAGCCGCGCGCTCGGACCAATCTTTTAAGTGAGGCGCCACTGACGCGTGCACTCCGCACTCTCAACCTCATAGCTAGTGACACGGACCTATTCTGTTGTTCTCTGAGTGAGTTCACTAAGAATGCATTGTTTGTAATAAGTTACAAAATTTAATTATTTTAAGAAGTTAGTAAAAAGTTAGGATAACAGTTTAGATAAATGTACACTATCGCAATAGGTTTCCCTGTAAAGATAGATGTAAGTTGGGAAATAAATAAATAAAAAATAAATAAATTAATTGGATTTAGTCTAAGAATGGTCAAACAAAAAGGTGATCACTTACTTAAATTCTAACAGAAAATTCCACCAAGAATCTTGTTGTTTCTTTATATTCCTACAAGAATTAATTCATCCATCATTGACAGTTCATTTTATCTTGTATGAATGTACCACTACTTCACCATACCTTACGCAATAATGCGGTCGACGGCAGTGGAACCTTCGGGGCAATTGCGTAACACATTATTAATCGGAATTGGTTTCATTTTGACAGTTCAACAACATTCATTGCGTCATTTACGTGTTGAGCAGACACATTTTTCGAACTTATGAAGCAATGGATTAGCAATTTGCTTCAAAATGATTCAGATTTCCGATTGACAGTGTGTTACGCAATTAGGGTGCTGGTCTAGAAGTATTCCGATTGGAAATCGCTTCAACCTATCCCTTAAACCATCACCCGTAGCATCTTGTGGACAGTGCCAACACGATGTGTACATGGGTCTAAGACAACACTGACCGTTCTCACGACTTGTTCCGGAACGGGACGGACAATACAAATTAGGGACCGTACGTGCTGGAACGTGAACACAACGTGAAATCTTCTTTATCTCGTGTCGGCATGAGAGTGGCTCGTGCTGTGGTGAGAAGAGCCAGTTATTGGATAGATTAGTAGCAGTACATAGTACTTCTGTACCTTCGCACTCTTGAAGGTATCTGTATTAATAATTTATTTATTTGACGGACAACAAAAGGTCCACACTGACAAAGAAAAAAATACATAAAAGATGTTAGTAACAATATATCCTATGTTAGTACTTATATACTAGTATGTATTAGTATGTATTGTGCAATACATTTCATATTCCAAACAATGAAAGATAGGTCAAGCCACTATGTGTATAATACCAAAAATTTATAGAATTATTTTCATTAGGTATTAAATTATCTGAATCTTCAAACTGATAATAAGTAAAACTTATTAACAAATCTTTAAACCTAGTATATTTTGGAATTAATTATTTAAGAACTTAAGCTGATTAGATTTCTTAACAAGAATTCAAACGCGAATTCTGATCCAGTTATCAATTCCAACTCGACTTTTTAAAACTTCATACGATTGAAAAAAAAAAGAAAAATTTCTTTCAGTTATTTTCTTACTTTTTTCTATTCATCAAAGGCTTTTGCCATTAAACACTTAAAAGCCTAAGTGCAATCAGCTGGAAGGTATGAAGACAGACAGATGTATTGCTCTTTGAGTTACTTTTTAAACCTGGTTTTAGGGTTCCCAAGGGTTAGGTTGAACCTTAGTGCTCTTATATCCGCTTATAAGCAAGTAACACTATGATCAAATCTTGTAATTGTTTTATTCTAAAAATCATGACGAGAAACGTCAGAAGAATAATTATTGATTATCTACAAAAATTATTAAAGACTAGCTTCTGCCCGCGACTTCGTCCGCGTGAAATTTCACCCTCCCTCCATTCACCCTCTTAGGGTTGGAATTTCGAAAAACACTTTCTTAGTGGATACCTACTCTTCACAAAGAACACACCCTCCACGTAACCTACGACAAACTTATTATTTGCGGTTGGTACAGTAATCGGGTCTAGGTATCGAACCGCAAAATTAAGTTTGTTTTTTATTGTATATACTTTTCCGGGATAAAAAGTACCCAGTGTGGTGCCCAGGATATTAAAGAATAATCATACCAAGTTTCATCGTTATCGAACCGGTAGTTTTTGCGTGATGCCTGAACAAACAGACAGACAGACAGACAAATTTTTTTTATCACATTTTTGGGTTGGGTACGGTCTAGTAACACCCCCTGCCATTAATTTTTTTGATATTTTCAATGTACAGAATTTTCACTTCTACAGATTTATTATAAGTATAGATGCTGCTGTAAATCTAACTCATTACTACATATTAACGACTTCCATCAAATGTTCGACGTTGTGGCTCCATCGATTACTTTCATTCTCTTCTTTACATCTATCTGTCTATCGTTTTAGACTGTAATGTCCCACAGCTGGGCAAAGGCCTCCCTTTCCTATTTTTTCTGCTTATTCGTTATTAGGATATAAAAACAAAATCGGTTTATCCGTTCGGGAGCTACGATGCCACAGACAGACACACACACATAGACACGTCAAACTTATAACACCCCGTCGTTTTTGCGTCGAAGGTTAAAAATATTCATAAAGGAAAACTCTTATAGGTAACCATTCGACTTCTCTTTGAGATTCTTGAATATCTTACTGTAGTTAGTTGAAAAGGCTCAACAGGCAGGAAAAATTGTGTAGGGAACCATCCCCACTCAAATCTTCCTCGCCATCTTTTTTCTAGATCTCAAGACGAAGCGTCTCAAAGTAAAACTATGCTAAGAGGTCCAATCAAAATAACTATATCGCAGGCGATAATTGCACTTAGCAGGATGGGAATAAGTGCCGATCATCCGTGCTGGCTAAAATGCTGCTCGGCGGTATATCCTTTTTTGTTGAGGGTAATCTTCGACGCTGGGGCTGTAAATAAAACATAAAATGTGTTAGGTATTTGAGAACTTGGTCTAGAAATAGTAGTTGTTTTTTTTTCTTTAAACTACGGAAGGTATTAGGACTCCAGTCAGTCAACATAATCAGCCTATAATGTTCCCACTGCTGCGACACAGGCCTCCTTTCTGTGAGAGGGAGTGGGCCGTCATCCACCACGCGGCACCAGTGCGGGCTGGTAGATGTCACATGTCTTCGAATTTTTGATTCTAGGACATGCCGGTTTCCTCACGATGTTTTCCTTCACCGTTTTGAGAGCAGTGGTGATGAAATAGTTTACACGAAGCGCCCGTCTGGGTTCGAACCTACGACCTACAACTCGTAGGTCGCGGCCTTTACCACTGGGCCACCACTGCCAGTCGGTCTATTCTGTTCAAAACATACCATGAAAATGTTGGTTAAGTGAGTTGTCATTTCATATGGAGCGTCAAAGCCGAAAATAGTGTCAATCTCTATTGACACTATTTTCGGCTTTGACGTTCCATTGACCGAACGTACACTTTGACCAAACGCACCCTTGACCAACCGCCCCGATCTCTTTAATTTATCTATACAGGGTCACGTCTGTGAAGTTGACAGAGAAAACAAAAACTGATATTTCAAGTAATTACAGTCGTTGACCCCAAAAAAAAAAAAAAACAATGAACTGTTTTTAGTTTTATCGTATTTAGACCCATCATGTTTGGGGAGTTTTGCTACTTAATTTAATTTGGCCCTGTATATGTATTTATCTGATTAAGGGCTGGCTTTTCCAACATGTCTCATATGGACCCGTGAAATAAAATTGATATTTGATAATTATGATACTTTTTTTTCTTAATTAAATAAATCCTATTATCCCAATCCATATCCCATATTACTATGTATTACTATATGTATATATAATATAGTATATTATAAATAATATTATATTATTATCACACTAATATTATAAGGGCGAAAGTTTGTGAGTGTGTTTGTTTATACGTTTGTTATTTCTTCACGCTCAAACGGCTGGACCAATTTTGATAAAATTTTGTATGGAGTTAGCTGACACCACATAATAATTTATAGGCTACCGGATGAATATAATTTTACTTACTTATCTCTCTCAGAAAACATTATCACGAATCTGTGATATACGAGTAAGCCCAGGTACAGACGTCAGCACATCAAGCTACCCGAAACTGTCAAATTTTCCCAATCAATTTTGAACCTTATGCTTTAGTAATAACATTGAAAATATATTAACGAAATTTGACAGATTGTAGTAGCTTGATGTGCTGGCGTCTCTAGATACGTAGGGGCGATTTTTTTTATCGCGGATTGGATTTTTAACTTTTGGTGTTGAGCCGAGCATTACGAATCTAAAGCCTAGTTTTCACAGGCCCAGTAGCCGGCGGACGTAAAGAACAGTCACAGTCTGGCAGCTACTGGGTCCGTGAAAACAAAATTGAGCCAGTACTGACCGGTCAGTTGCTTTCGGTCAGCTACATCAAATTTTTTTTGTTTCTACTGCCTACTGAATTTCCCCCACTCGCACAAGGAGATCTACTGGGTCATCACTCGCTCCATACGAACGCAACTTATGGGTCTGAAACATCAGGCCAGAACTAGTAACACAGTAGCTGTGTACTGCTGTCTTCTATGCAGACCTAGTAGTGAGAACACGTGGGAAAAGTGACAGTACCGTTATAGAGGTATGAGGAACAGGGTGTAAAGTTCACTCAACCTCCATAGAAAAGGGAGGATCCTCCGGCCAGACGGGTGTTGTGTCTGGCGGACAATTGCCCAATGAGTCATGTCGGGCTGTTGTATCTGTGCTAGTTGCGCGGTAAACTCTGCTTGCGCGATGCAGGATTTGCGTGACGTCAGTATGACGCGTTGTTCGCATGTGGCGTTGTAGTTACCGCTACACCGTATAGACAGCAGACTGTACAGTTGCTGACTACTCGATGGTCAAAAACTGGGCCTGTTAAAACCAGGCCTAACAGAGAGCAACACAGCGCATCAAAAAATAATACACTGTTGGATTTTCAACCCTCGACGCTAAGCAGTACGTAGAAAATCCAGTGCGCGATAAGAAATCGCCCGTGGGAACACGGACGCCATTTTTTTTTCTCCGTGGTTGGAAAGTTACTTCAGTTTTATACGATTCAGATACGGTAATTGAACTTAAAGTCTCCTTAGGACGTTAGCAACAATGTTGTTAACTGCCTCTATCTGTAAGTTCTTAGTAGAGTTGGCAATTAAATCTAATATAGTAAATTGTGAGGTCTTTAGGTGGTCTAGAAAGCTGACTACTTTCATATTTATGAAGTTCTTTTTACGAAGCTCATAGAATGAAGTGGTTATAGACTTAAAATTAATTAATTTGCATTCTTCTGGGCACGTTTTTATATGACAGTGATGTGGACGAGCACTTCCATGCCCAAAAGACTTTTTGTTTGTATTTTTTTTTTGTATAGTTAGTTTTTTGGTCATTTAATTAGCTAGTGTAAATAGTTAGTAGTGTAATAATTGTATACAGGGTGAAATTAAATTCATGGGCATCTTTTTAAGAGGTCATTGTACTCACACACAAAAACTCCCCACAATTAGCTTTTAAGCCCCTTATGTTAGCATAAGAATTATTACACAGTTATTTTGTAAAACGTGTCAATCCTTAAAAGTCCACTGTCCTTCAAGATAAAGGATTTTCCTAGTTTGAAGGGCAGGGGTCTTCTCAAACGTAATAGCCATACCAATCCCTTTTTGAATGAACACTGATGTTTACCTAGGCTAAGTCTTTAAAAAAAAAATGAGCAACTTTTACTATGGAACTAAACCTAAAATCGCAAAAAATAAATCAGCTGTTCCTTGCATTTATGTTCACATAACTCGTCAAAATGTACGGAAGAACTGATTTTTTTTTCGCGATTTCAGGTTTGGTCCCATAGTAAAAGTTGTTCATAATGATGATTACAATGACCCCTTAAAAGGATGACCATGAATTCAATTACACCCTGTATTGGTAAGTACGCAATTTTATGTAGTTCTAAATAAATTAAAAGCGGATATCATCTTCCAATCCTATTTGTTTCTAATTTGTAATTTTTGCTATAATCACAGAATACTTAAAGTACTACGTACTATAATTAAAAATGACTTTCAATTTTTTTTTTTGGGAAACGTTTTGGATTTAATAACTCGTAACTAGACATGGAATGGTTTCAATTTAATGAGATAGTTTGTAGGTTATAGTTTTAAGAGTCATTCATTGAAGCCTAATCCATTACAAGAGGATTATAAAGCAGTAAAAAGTTCATTTCAGTTATTAACAACAAAGTTAACTTATTAGTAGATACGTTGACTTTTCCACATTTAAGTGTGTTAAATACGGTTTTGTCAATATTAGCAACATTGACAAAACCGTATTTAACACTTTGTCGGGCCGTAAACATCCAGACGTAATTACAATAAAACTTCTACTCTGTCTCGTTTAGTATCCTTAAACCGATTACGTAATCAGCCTATAATGTTCTCACTGCTGGGACACAGGCCTCCTCTCTTCTAGAGGGGGGAGTAAGCTATAATCTACCACGCGTGCCCAGTGCAGGTTGGTATACGTCACATATCTGTCTTCGAATTTTCGGTTCTGGGACATGCCGGTTTCCTCACGATTTTTTCCTTCACCATTTTGAGAGCAGTGGTGATTAAATAATTTACTCAAAGCAAAGCGCCCGACTGGGTTCGATCCTACGACCTTCAACTCGTAAGTCATGGTCGCTACCACTGGGCCACCACTGCTCATAAATTAATTCATCATCATCATTTTAGCCGAAAGACGTCCACTGCTGGACCTAGGCCTCCGCCAAGCACCTCCACTTCGACCGGTTCTGTGATTCCCGCATCCAGCGGGTTCCTGCGGCCTTCACAAGGTCGTCGGTCCACCTTGTGGCCGGCCTTCCAACAACGCTACGTCTTCCGGTACGCGGTCGCCATTTCAGAACCTTTCGGCCCCATCGGCCATCTGTTCTGCGAGCAATGTGCCCTGCCCACTGCCACTTAAGTTTCACAAATCGATTAAATGTCTCTAATTAATCAAGTACAAATACCTCGTATTTGTATCAATTTGGCACAAATTATCTGCCAGATGTCTGTGATAGGTACCTATTCCCTTCAGATTGTAATCCGGCGATGTTTTCCGCCCACAAGCCTCAACAACATCATAGATTAATGAGTATTGAGGTGGGGGACACTGTTGTTGGCACTGGATTATATGCCCTTCATGACTCTGTTAAGAATTGGTACCTAGAAAGTAAATGTTATGGAGAAACGGTAGAAGGAGCGTTGACAGACCAATGGCTAGTTAGGTGGCGGGTGGACGTCATGGATGACCCACATAAGATCGCGGGGAAGACCTGGATTGGACTCGCACAGACCAGGGAAGCGTAGCACAAAAGGGAGAAGCTCTATACTCAGGGGTGGAACAAGATTGCCAATGATGATGATGATGAAGTAGGTGTAAAATTTTTCAAACAAGACGAATAAAATTGATTTCAAGATTCTAAAAAGAGTAAGTACAGTGCTACAAAGATCTTTTGACGCTTGTGACATTGACAGAAAGGCGTTATTGGTAAACAGTTGTCAAATCGTTTCGTGATTTTTTATTGAAAATACAAAATGGCAGTGTCAGTTCCTACTTTGGTCACGAGCCAAAAGTTCCATTAGATAGATTTCCAGATTAGAACTCCATTAGAATTTGCGACTTGTTATGAAAGTCTATGTGCTGGTGACGTTTGGTACCAGATAAGATAACGCCATCCTCTTTTTCGTTCAGGATCTGCGAAAGGAGGTAATATAATAAGTCCATGGCGAAAGGTAACTAAGGATTTATGACAAAGGTAACGAATGCAAAGAATGTCATGCATGACCATTTGGCCTGTCGCGGGCATAAAGATCATTATGTTTAGCGTTTAACATTTTCAAGGCCATAAAAGGATCATAGGTATTTTTTCACCACAATACAAATAAAATCCGCAGGTCGGACTAAGAGTTATCGAGTTTTTTTTATCAGGAATTTCTCTGGATTTATGCCGTGTTCATGGCAGTAGGCTTGCCTTCAATTAGGTATAGACAGCGTCAGAGAAAAGTAACCCCCTTTGGTTACTTACCAAAGGGGACTCATTACCAAAGGGGGTTCCTTTTCTCTGACGCTGTCCGTACATGGGACTTAAAAATAACTGACGGAATATGGGTGTACAGACGCCAGCACATCAAGCTACTACAATCTGTCAAATTTCTTTAATAGATTTTCAACTTTATCGCTAAAGCATAAGGTTGAAAGTTGATTGGGAAAGTTTGACAGTTGCAGCTTGACGTGCTGGCGTCTGTACTATAGATACACTTCTGCCCAATCCTTCAGAGATTACAAGCGTGAAGTTATGTTACGTGTGAGTTAAAAATAATATAAATGAATACTTAGAACGACAACTGTCACCATCACCTCACACCAAATTGGGCCACATAGCTGAATGATATCACGTGGGTGTCTCCGACTGTTTACAACTTAAATATTGTGAATACATCAGTGTCTGACACTAACGAGTGACACAAAAGACACCGACACCCCGACACTACACTTAATTTAGAAAATAGCTAATTTAACAATGTTCCAATCGAAATATATAGACTATTGGATGCAATAAATTATAGTTATGGTGAATTTAAATTAATCTAAATATTTTTAAGGAAAGGCAATATTAATCTTCTGAGAATATTTCGTTGAAAATATTTGGGTGATCTTCATCTAATCTGTTCAAGTTATGGACTGTTCAAATTAATCTTAATTTTATGTTAAAAAAACCGGTCAAGAGCGAGTCGGACTCGCGCACCGAGGGTTCCATACGTAGGTATGTTAATAGCATACTTATAACGGTTTTTATTTTTTTGGATTTTTTCCTTTACTTGTGCTACATGACATTTCTTCTTACCAAATTTCATGATTCTGGGTCAATGGAAAGTACCCTATAGGTTTTGATTCCCTTGCGAGTGTCAAAATATGCAACATAAACGGAACAAAAACGCCCGTATCTTTTGAGTGCGTTCACTTAGAAGTTTGATTTTTTCACTGCTTCAAGGGATTTCAGCCCTGAGTATATTAATATTAATTTCAAAAAAAGTTCTTGACAGACGAACAGACAGACGGACAATGAAGTGTTCTTATAAGGGTTCCGTTTTTCCTTTTGAGATACGCAACCCTAAAAACAAGTTATTTGCCTAAAATACATCTGGTTGATGTATCAACAGGCAGGTCTTTACGTACCTACTTGCATATTGAAAAGGATTTATGACGTAAACCTGAATGTAAAACTTAAACTTCGCGGATTAAGTTCCAAGCATCCGAACAAAATTTTTTAAGTTGACACACCTTATGAAAATAAATAATTTGACCGAATATTATGAGAATTTGTGTCCGGTTCATGGCAATATTAATAGGCTCGTCCCTTATTACATGGAACTCAAACATACCTAACTGTCGAAATATGTGCGTACTATTAATAGGTACTATCGCGGACACTCTCGCCTGACCACCACTAAGTTCATTTTTGCTTGCACTCAAAAAATAGAAGCGCGCCAAGGTCAAATAGTACGTCCGTGAAATTCACAGAAGGAGTACACGTGATGCGTCACTAAGCTGTGCAATGCAGGGTGCAACTAATTGCGTTATCGCTTTGACGAAAACTTTAAGGGGGCGTGGCTTGGCGCCGCCGCAGGATTTACTCGAAAAAAATTTTAAGTGATCAGGCGGAAAAGTCCGCGATGGTACCTACACCTCTGATTAATACTTCGGGAAAATTGTTGGGTATAAAATTATGCATTTGTTATTACTACGTCTGATCATAGCTCAGCTATGAAAAGGTAAATGTTCTTTCTACAATCGATTTTAACTAAGTAAATAAATAAGAAGAAGGGATATCTAGGTATCGGCAAGCGTAGTGTAGGACGCCCCCCAGCTAGATGGACCGACGACCTAAAGAAGGTGGCTGGGACAGACTGGAGGCGGAAGGTGGAGGACAAGGTGTAGTGGCGCAGCCTGGGAGAGGCCTATGTCCAGCAGTGGACTGCGATAGGCTGAGTTAATTGATATCTAGGTACATCCCTTCTTGATAGAAATGCGCCTTTATGCGCTATTCTTCTATCTTGCTATCTTTTTTTTTTATTTGCTATTTTGAGGCTGTATCTGGGTGATTTCTTACTTTGACACTAGGCTAGAAGGCTTGACGGGGGTCAAGTTTTTTATCAACGTAGATCTCAGGCAATTTGTTTACGACAGTTCTTGAGAACTTACCATACATATCAACTCGAGACAACTCGGGTGCTCACAGGTAATCAGCTTAATGATTAATCTCGAGGGCATTGGGTCAAATGGCTTTGATTATAATGTCTTATTTGAAATAGATGTAATTTGATTTTTATAGGGCAATTGGCAATGGTATCGCCGAAATCGGAAGTCGGTGTCAAAAAACTAAAATGCGGAACCAAGGACACCGACTTCCGAAATTAAAGTTATTTATCACTTTGTAGTAGTGTTTTTTTTTTTAAGTCGGTTGTTAAATGGCGTGTCAGTATTGGCCAGTCTACATGACATGAGAAGGCGTATAAAAAATTGATATCTATTAGTGTTTTACCTCGTTAATTGTAATTTATATGTATTATTTAAATTCTGATTTATTTAAATGGGATAGTGATTAAGATAATGTGTATTAAATGTAAAATTGTATGCTGTCATTTTCTACTGGAGATGCGTGGGCTAATCGGTATCTAAGATATTTTAATGTATACAAAATGCCATAAAAAAAAACAAGATCGTTTTACTAAAAGTTTAGGAGATCAAATCCCAGCCTTAACCCTTTATTGCATCTTGATGGAAATTTCGATCAAACGGTTCACAGTTAATAAAGCACACAAATCAGTGGGAGGTTCACTGGTTAAAAAAAATTCTAAAGAAGATATTAAATCATGCAATGAAGGGTTAAGCCTTATTTTTACTAACACAAGTTTTTGCATCCAATTAAAATACCAAATTTTATGTATTTTCTACGCTCTTCCCTTTTATGGAAGCAGCCACACCTCTTGGACAAAATTGACCAAATTATTCGCAGCACTTTAACATCAATTCTAAATGTGGCCTTGGACGACCGAGCGTGGCTGCAAGCCACACTACCCATCCGCTTTGGTGGCCTCGGCGTCCGCAAAATTACCAGTATTAGCTTACCGGCGTTCCTGTCCTCTGTCCACAGCACCGAAAAGTTGACCGGGAAGATTTTAGCCCCCTCCCTGGTTGACTCTGAAGTGCCGTGCTTGGCCGACGCGGAGAACGCCTGGAAAATGGCTTGCCCGGATACAGATCGGCCCGCGAACCTATCTTCCCAGAGGCAGTGGGATGAGCCGCTCTGCAGGTTGGTACGGAATAATCTTATTAATACGTCCACCAATACTGCTGAGCGTGCCCGCCTACTGGCTGTGGGTGAGTGGGAGTCGGGTCTCTGGCTTCAGGCACTACCGTCACCCAACATAGGCACATTGCTGGGTGACACCACCTTCCGGCTCGCTACGCTCGTATGCGCGGCTCGTTTGCGTCTGGGCGCCCCTTGCGTGGCTCCGCATCGCTGCCAATGCGGTGAAGGTGTCGACTGCCTCGGACACCATGGCTTATCCTGCAGTAAAAGCGCAGGCCGGATAGCACGGCATGCCAGCATCAATGACATCATCCGTCGTGCTCTTGTCACCGCTGGGGTGCCAGCTGTTTTAGAACCCAATGGTTTGGCACGCGACGATGGTAAGAGACCAGACGGGATGACCATAATGCCTTGGAAGGTAGGTAGGCCTTTGGTGTGGGATGCAACGTGTGTCGACACCCTTGCGCCATCCCATCTTCCAAGCACGGTAAGCTGTGCTGGGGCGGCTGCTGCAGGTGCGGAAAACCTCAAAGGGCGCAAATACTCCAATCTCTTTGGAACTTACATATTTGAGCCGTTTGGGGTTGAAACACTAGGGCCATGGGGCCCGAGTGCCCACTTAGTATTCCAAGACATCGCCAAGCGGTTGGTCGACTCATCACGTGACCAGAGGGCTGGCCTATTTTTTGGCCAAAGAATCAGCATTGCCATACAACGTGGCAATGCTGCCAGCCTTTTGGGCACGTTTCCCGTTGACAGTGATGCGGACGAATTTTTTGATGCCCTTTGATTATTTTCCCTCCCTTTTTATATACTTGTACATATTATTATTTTAAGATTTCCGTGTTATTTCTTAAGAAATTTCTTAATAATATCATAGATAAAATGATTGTGTTACATTAAAATACTTCTAATTAAAATTTATTATTATTAAAATACTATGTTGCCTGAAATATGTAAATGTTATTATTATTATTTTATTAAAGTGTTACCACTGCAGTTTACTGTACTGTACTTTAACGTTAATATTTCAGACCAAAATGGCAAAACGCATATAAATTTTCATTTCTTGTCTAATCAGTTAAAAGCATATCGAAACATGTGAACTTTAAAACGTGTATACGGCTTAGGACAGTGAAATATTAGCCACACATTTATCTTTTGTGCATGGTTTATAAGGACAAACTATTTGTAAGGTTCGAACGTTTCAATGGTTTCGAATTGTTCATGTAGGTAAAACTTTGAATAGTTGTTTCAATCAATTATTAGTTGTATTTTGTCCTAAGGTATATGACCGACTTAGAGCAGTGGAGGCCCAGAGGTAACTGCCGGTTAATCGTACTTTGTTTAAATTAATTTATCACCACTGCTCTTAAAACGGTGAAGGAAAACATCGTGAAGAATCCGGCATGTCCTTGAACCAAAAGTTTCGAATGCATGTGACATCTAACAACCCGCTCTGGGCTCGCGTGGTGGATTACGGCCCACTCCCTCTCACAGAGAGGAGGCCTGTGTCCCAGCAGTGGGAAAATTATAGGCTGATTATGTTATATATTATCACCGTTAGACCTCAGGGAGTTTCCACTATGCGGGCCATTGGAACAGGAGAAAGTGTTAATAACTAAAAACTTATTTATTTTTAAAAAAGTAGCACTCCGGGAGTGCCAACAGAAGTGAAAACTTGAACAATTACCTACGTATATATTTTTTGAATCGTCATATAAACAAAACACAAACAGAATACTTTGCCATTACTCACTGACATATCGGAAATACATTAAAACCGATTACATCCTGAGGATAGCCGAACACATCCGAAGTGGTGACAGTTACGGTAACAGTGGCGCGAATTCAATGGTTTTTTCCCATCTCGAAAAATGCCCAACGCTATTAAAGAAGTCTCCACTTCAAATTAACCCAGATCCGTTTTGTGTGAGTTAAGCCTTGATTACATATTGTAATGGGTAAGTACAGAGGTGGAACTGCTCTCGGCCACCAGCTCGGTAGGTATGAAAGCAGTCTTCAGGAGGTAGCCTTTCTAAAAACCACCGGTTTCTGCCACTCATGAGAGGCATTTATGGAACATCCATACTAATAATATAAATGCGAAAGTGTGTCTGTCTGTCTGTTACTTCTTCACGCTTAAACCGCAGAACCGATTTAGATGAAATTTGGTATAGAGATAGTTTGAGTCCCGGGAAAGGACATAAGATAGTTTTTATCCCGATATTCCCACAGGATCGACACTTATGCGGGTGAAACTGCGGGGCGCTGCTAGTATTTCATAAAAATTAAATTAGTAATTAAGTTTACTAACATATGTAGCGTACCTAGGTAGATACAGATAGAATCCACGACGTTAGCATGCGCTGAGCAGAATTTTTCCCAAACTCATGACCTAAGGTCTAATGAGGTTTCAGTTTAACGTCTGTTTTTTCCTTACCGACCCTATCCCTAGTTTGTCCCACTCCACCGATACAATGAAATCTTGATCCTTACACTGTGATAGACAACTCAATGTGCTGTCTCTTGCATGTCCTACAATGTGAAATCACTTCAAATCGGCCATACACAGAACGGATTGTCTGTCCGCAAGTTTGTGTTTATGGTAATGTTTAAAAGTACAGTCACCAAAACATTTTTGCTGGTATAAGTAAACCTAGAAACAAACCTTCATAGCCTCAAAATAAAGTGACATTGGGCGGAGCACATAACTCATCATTCTCCTCCTCCTCAAGTCGTACTCCTCATTACTGAGGGTCGTGATCCTCCCTTAAAAACATTTTTTCCCTGACGATGTTTCGCCATCTCTGTCTATCCTTGGCCAAGTGAAGCGCATCATGAACTTTCGTGTTAAGAGAAGAGCTTATCTGGTCGGACCATCGCAAAGGGCTGCGACCTCTTGGACGTTTACCATCCACCTTGCCGGTAACCATCAGTTGTTCGAGGTTGTTGCCATCTTTCCTCGCTATATGGCCGAAAAATTCCAAAACTCTGCGGCGACAGGTAGTAGAGAGTCTGGTCTTTATTCTGAGCTCGCGTAGGATGGACTCGTTGGTGCGGAATGCACTAACTAACTTGGTAACTCATCATAATCAGCCTATAATGTTCCCACTGTTGGGACACAGGCCTCCTCTCTTCGAAGGAGTGGGCTATAATCTTCTACGCGGGCCCAGTGCGGGTTGGTACATGTCACATGTCTTCGAAATTTTGGTTCTAGGAAATGCCAGTTTCCTCACGATGTTTTCCTTCACCGTTTTGAGAGCAGAGGTGATGAACATAGTTCGCAGAACACAAATTATCATGGAAAAAGGGGCTGAAACATTCTCAAACGATCACGTATGCAAAGACTCAGTGTGGCTCGAGCTGGACCGAAGACCTATGGAATCAGATCTCTAGAATCCGCTCGTTGCGGAAAGCGATGGAACGGTTGTGGCTATGCTTGAGGTAAGCCTATGTCCAGTAGGTAAATCATCATCTGGTAGGCAAATTCGGCCTATTCGTTATCATCATCATCTGCCTAGCCTTTTCCCAACTATGTTGGAGTCAACTTCAAGCATAACCAGATGTAGCTGAGTACCAGTATTTTACATGGTGTGACTGCTTATCTGAGCTTCACAATCACAACCCAGTTACTTGGTACTACGATACCCCTTGGTAAGACTGGTTGCCAGACTTTTGGGCTTCTGACGACCCGTAACAACTGTCAAAGATCCACAAATGATACTTAGCCGGGACCATCGGCTTGACGTGTTTTGCGAGCCACGGAGGGATCTCGATATGTAAAGGATGGTTACCCATCCACGGACCAGCCGCGGCAAGCGTAGCTTAACCTGATCGATCGATCCGTGCGGCTATTACTTCTTAGCCTCAAGCCTCACTACCTGCAGGTAAATCATTTAAATCATTTTTCATCCGAAGGCTGCCAAAAGCCATGACCTACACAGTATAATACTCAGATTAGTCAGTACCTATACTTGTTTCTTTTGTTGACTGTACAAGACGTTTTGTTAGAATACATTGAGTACATGCTTAAAGGATTGACGTATTGAATAGCTTTCAGAGGCTGTTTGTTGGCTTAAATGGTCGGGTTGACGTTATTTGGAAAGTATGCCTCAAAACGGTCGAATAGGTACACTGTCTCGTGACTGATTTGTTAGATATACAAATCAAATCAAAATCCTTTATTTGCATTAAATGTGGTAGGTACAAAAGATGATACGTAAAATTGTAGTGCAAAGACACATTCCGCCATGTAATGATGGCATGCAAATATTTAATACATACATTTTTTGATGCCCTGATTATTTTCTCTTCCTTTTTAGGGTTCCGTAGCCAAATGGCAAAAAACGGAACCCTTATGGATTCGTCATGTCTGTCTGTCTGTCTGTCTGTCCGTCCGTCCGTATGTCACAGCCACTTTTTTCCGAAACTATAAGAACTATACTGTTGAAACTTGGTAAGTAGATGTATTCTGTGAACCGCAGTAAGATTTTTACACAAAAATAGAAAAAAAACAATAAATTTTGGGGTTCCCCATACTTACAACTGAAACTCCAAAAATTTTTTTTCATTAAACCTGTACGTGTGGGGTATCTATGGATAGGTCTTCAAAAATGATATTGAGGTTTCTAATATATTTTTTTTCTGAACTGAATAGTTTGCGCGAGAGACACTTCCAAAGTGGTAAAATGTGTGTCCCCCCCCCCTCTAACTTCTAAAATAAGAGAATGATAAAATTAAAAAAATATATATAATGTACATTACCATGTAAACTTCCACCGAAAATTGGTTTGAACGAGATCTAGTAAGTAGTTTTTTTTTAATACGTCATAAATCGAAAACCGCAATTTACCTTTCACAAAGTTACAACGAACTACAAGAACTTTTATATTATGTTACTTGCTGCTACGGAACCCTTCATGGGCGAGTCCGACTCGCACTTGGCCGGTTTTTATATACTTGTACATATTATTATTTTAAGATTATACAAAAAGTAAGTAACAACATACAGTAATATAATAATAACGTAGTTAATTAACTTAACAAAGGAACATAAATAATTGAAAAATTATTACAATGCATTTCTGAAGTGGTGGGACACAAAAGATTTTTTGTTCAGATATTCGACGACAGAATAAAAACTATGCGATATCAACCATTTTTTCAAAACCACACAGAATTTTTTTGTAAGGTAATTCCTATGCCTGGTTGTAAGAACCTAGATCCGCAATCACCATTAGGGACAAGAGTCTTTTACCTTCTGTTAGAGTGACAAGATATCGTCAAAAGCGAATGGATACTTTATTTAGTACTAGTTTTTGCCCGCGTCTTCGCCCAGGTGGATGTCCCAAAATCAGTATATACTTTCTGTGTGCCCAATTTTATCCAAATCCGTTCGGCCGTTTTTGCGCCAATCCGGAACATACATCAAGACGAATGGACAAACATTCAACGTTACTATTATATTCTACTAGTTGACCTCGCAAATGTAATTCTGCAAAAAAAAAAATTTGCTCACGACCTATTCTCAGACCTACCAAATATACACAAAAAAAATCATAAAAATCGGTCAAGCCGTTTCGGAGGAGTTCGATAACAAACACGCGAGATTTTTATATTATATAATTTTGGATGTACCGATCAGATAATTTTCTGCCGCAAAGCCAGTTTTGGTGTGTTCCGGTTCATCCTTGTCTTTAAAGTCTGAAGATTTTACCAACCAATCGACAAATCCCTAGATATTATAAGTATCCATACAGTTAATCCCCAGGTGTTCATGGATAGCAGTACCCAATTTCCACCCGGCCAGCCTATTTGCCGACAAATAATACAAATCAACAGCAGGTAAGTCAACAACTCCTACATCGAAGGTGTGTCTTGCTGAGATAATACCACAGAATACTTAAAGCACTACGTACAGAAAGGCCACTCCCTTCCCCGCACTAACATCAGTTACCGCACCTCACCCCGCACTTCGGCGTATTCGTCGCAGTTCTTTAACAAGAGCGCTCGCAAACTCAAGTACCTCACGCACACATTCATACGTATACAAACGTCATTTTTTAATGTAGTAGTAGTAGGTAATTATTTTGCGAGCGTTGTATGGAGTGTCCGGGGTGTGATAATACTTACATAAAATCAATTCATAGACTTTCCGTAACATTATCATTGTTGCACATTTACTCTAAGTAGCCTCATCAAACCTCAAAAACACGAGTATAGCCCTCAATAGCCTAATGAAACCCACGGGGCCCCCGCAGTGTGACCGATCCTTATTGGCAGACCACACGACAAGTTAAAGCTGTCCCGATCAACGTTCAAACTTTATGTTATTAGCCACCAACGCTTTTGTTCTAGAATTGCTGAAAGAGCATAAATATTGTTGTTGTGAAGACTTAGGTGAAGTGAGTTCGCAGTGAGCTGTCAATCCCTAGATTCCCTAGTGTTAGACACGCAAAATCCTGAATCTCGCAAGCAGAGTTTACCGCGCAACCAGCATATACAGGTTGAAATTGAAAACATGCGACAATTCGAAATGGGAGATTGTACTCATCATTATGAACAACTTTTACTATGGGATCAAACCTGAAATCGCGAAAAAAAAAAAATCAGCTGTTACCTACATTTTGAAGAGTTATGCGAACATAAATGTAGGGAACAGCTGATTTTTTTTTCGCGATATCGAAACCTGATCAGGTTTCGCGAAAGAAAAATCAGCTGTTCCCTACATTTTGAAGAGTTATGCGAACATAAATGTAGGGAACAGCTGATTTTTTTTTCGCGATATCAGGTTTGGTCCCATAGTAAAAGTTGTTCATAATGATGAGTACGATCTCCCATTTCGATTTGTCGCATGATTTCAATTACACCCTGTATACAACGGCCCGACATGAATCATCGGACAGTTGCCCGCCAGACACAACACCCGTCTGGTCGGAGGACCCTCCCTTTTCTATGGAGGATGAGTGAAATTTACACCCTGATCCTCATACCTCTATAAACGTAACTAATATAGGCTACCAATTTAAGTCTAGATTATAGAAAACTTGACTAAAGAACACCAACCAAATTAACTAAAACCAAAAATGGTGGATTGCAACAGACTCATTTAAAATTATATAAGTCTAGACTAGTGGCAATAGTAATAAGTCTAGACATAGTCGATTATGCAAAACCATTTACTTCACTCGTAGAGAATCTCTTACGAACTAGTTTGTCGATCCACACAGCATTATTTATTTCGTAATCAGCAATCGAGCTCACATTTCCACAAATAAGACTTTGTTATCTTCAGCTGCTTTGTTATCTTCAGCCGCTGTGGTCCGCTCACATTACAGTTCGGTCGGCTTGTCTAAAATCTTGGAGAATGCCACCGGTACCTACCATAAATTTCTCTATCTAAATGGCCATACACAACGGATTGTGGTGCGGACACACTATTGTCGAAGATATTTTTTTGTTTAGTTGCGAAAAAAGTTCTGGATACTTTAAATTATGCAATCAACTGACATAATAAAACCTTTTTTTGTTTATTTGAACGCACTGATCTTTGAAACTACCAGTCGGTATTTTTTTTTGTATTTGATAAATCCTTGAGAAAGGCTTTAGGCTATTTTACATCTAGGTAAATAGATGTTTTGTTATAAGAGTCCTCCATGTTTTACCGTCATATGGGCAAGCAAATCAATTATTATTTAATTTACGCAAAATAAATAAGTATAAATTAATAATGAATAACAATTAGGAAAATAAAATAAACAAATCAATGTCAAATCGTTTGAATGACACTAAAAATGTCACAATAATATAAACGTCACCGTAATAAAAAAAAATGTCATTAAATTTACAGTAAGAAAAAAATGTCAAATCCATGTTTTTTTTTATACTGTTACCGCTATATTATTTATATTTGGTATGCATATGAGGGGCCCGTGGCTAAATAATAATTAACAGCCGCACAGGTCGAACGATCAGGTTAAGCTACGCTTGCCGCGGTTGGTCTGTGGATGGGTGACCATCTTTACATACCGAGACCCCTCCGTGCCTCGGAAAGAACGTTAAGCCGTTGGTCCCGGCTGTCATTCGTAGATCCTTGATAGTCGTTACGGGTAGTCAGAAGCCCGAAAGTCTGACTACCCGTCATACCAAGGGGAATCTTATTACCCAGTGTAACTGGGTTGTGGAGGTCAGACAGGCAGTCGCTCCATATAAAATACTGGTATTCAGCTGCATCCGGTTAGACTGGAAGCCTACCCCAACATAGTGGGGAAAAGGCTAGGCAGATGATGATGATTTGGTATGCAGTTATAAACAACAATTTACATTTATTAACTCTGTAAAATTATAGGTACTTGTATTTAATTTCATTTGTAACCTATCATAAACATTGTCGTATTAACCCATTTGCAATAAAGCAATATTTATCAAACTCTACCTTTAGTTTATCGTATTTTATGTGCATTTTCTTTATTTATTATCAAATATTTACATATTACAGAAATTAAATACTATTTATAACATAATTTAGATGTATAGACGTTTGCAAGTTGTAACGTTCGTGTCTTGTGTAATAAATTCCATATTGTAATCTTGGTAAGTTATATTAACTTATGAAATATTACGATTTATTGGAGTGTAAGACAAGTGTAATGTGGTTGTCTCGTTAATAAGGTGTGTCTACGCAGCAAAAGTTCAGCGGGGTAATTGCGTAACACACTATCAGTAGGAATAGCTTTCATTTTGACAGTTCAACAACATTCATTGCGTTATTTAAGTTGTTCAGGGGATTTTTTTTTTTAACAAATGAAGTAATGGATTAGCAATATCCTTCAGAATAATTCAGATTGATTGAGGAATTGTTATCATCATCATTATCTGCCTAGCCTTTTCCCAACTATGTTGGGGTCGGCTTCCAGTCTAACCGGATGCAGCTGAATACCAGGATTTTACATGGAGCGATTTCATATCTGAGTTCCACAATCCAGTTACTGGGCAGTACGATACCCTTTGGTAAGACTGGTTGTCAGATATTCAGACTGCTGACGACCCGTAACGACTGTCAAAGATCCACGAATGATAGCCGGGATCAACGGCTTAACGTGCTATCCGAGCCACGGAGGGGCTTGGTATGTAAAGATGATCACCCATCCAGGGACCAACCGCGGCAAGCGTAGCTTTACCTGATCGATCGACCCATGCGGCTGTTATTACTTAGCCACAAGCCCCTCATTGAGAATTGTGTGTAACGCAATTAGGGTGCTGATTTTTTTATTGAATAGCTCACGACGCGACGTTGTCTGCGACCCAGGATGAAAAGTAGCCTATGACCTTACCCAGGTCATAATTTATCCGTGTGTCAAATTTCATCGAAATCCGTTCAGTCGTTTTTGCATGATTGAGTAACAAACATCCAAACTTTCACATTTATAATAATAAATATATATATGAAACTCCAACGGTGCTCGTTTTATGCTTACCTATAAGAAAATAGTGAATGGGCCATATAGCCCACGCCTGCTTGTATGGGTGACCACTGCAACTTTATTTATGTGTCTACTTTTACCCGCGACTTGGTCCGCTCGGAATTTTTCCTTTATTGTTACCGCACCCACTAATGACCTACCTACATAAAAAATTAATTCACTGTAACTTAGGAATGTGCTGCTGCGTAACTAAGTTTTTGTTAAGTTTAAGTAAATTTAAAAGGCGTACGCAAGGGCTGGATCGAGGTGGCTCTGAAAAAGGATGCGTGGAAGCTTCCTGGAAGGATTTGGGGGAGGCCTTTTGCTCAGCAGTGGCCTTTGCTATGAGTAGGGATAGTGTAGATCATGTAAAGAAAAAAAATAAAAAAACAACTATTTATTCTGTTTTCTAAACTTTGGGATTACTTATCAATATCTTTCTTTACTAAAAGCATAATAACGGGATGATGATCTAAATGCTCAACTGCAGACATAATATAAAAAATTGCTATATAAATATGCTAAAGTTTTTAACCAGACTAGTAACAGCACCTAAAACTGTAATTTATTTCATATTTTGAGTTTTAAGATTCATCATTTAGGTACAGTCAACAAAAGAGATAATTATGCAGGATTGTCGGATATAATTGAAGTTTAGTAAGAAACCGATAGAGGTTCTCGAATAAAATTTAATTTTATTAATAGAAAACAAACAGCTCATTTATCAATTTCAGTCGACAACATCCATCGGTTTCTTACTAAACTTCAACTATATCCGACGATCCTGCATACTTACCTCTTTTGTTGACTGTACATACCTCCATGTCCTAGGTATTTGACTCCTGAGATACAAGTATCTTTTTACCAGGAGCCAGCTGTTCAAATTGCTTTTGACCACAACTTGTATGTACAATCATGTATACCTATTGTGTGACTAACTTTAAGTACGTGTTTCTTTTTTTACAATAAACTTATTGTTTACTAGTTGCACCCCGCGGTTTTACCCGCATAAGTCTCGATCCCGTGGGAATATCGGGATAAAAAGTATTCTATGTCCATTTCTGGGACTCAAACTATCTCTATACCAAAATTCGTCTAAATCGGTTCATCGGTTTAAGCGTGAAGAGGTAACAGGCAGACAGACAGACACAGTTTCGTATTTATATTATGGATTATTTATGTATTTAATTATTTTTATCTAAAACAACAAACTTACCCCTTTGAGGGACACTAAACGAGACACAAAAGAAGTGTTTTTGTTAATACGAGGGGCGTTTAGTGCCCCACAAAGTGTTAAGTTGCTTGAGAGTTAGGTATAACTTTCAAGGCTTTCCCGAAAGTTTTTCAGTTAATTTTTATTCAGAATTATCGTAAAGATTGTTATTTACAGGCTGGAATTTTTGAAGTGTACCTGGATGTAAGTACTCTAAATACTGAAGACAGCAAATTTTACTCAAAAGGAAACATTCCTTTATTTTTAAAAAGAAACAAAATTGCATTTAAAGATTTTATGAAAATACGCTAGCCACACCCGGGAATCGAACCGACTAAAATCCGAAAAAATAGCATCCTGCACTTTTATGGCACCAATCGATAGGGTCAAATAAGGAACTTTAAATGCAGATTTGCTTCTTTTAAAAAATTAAGGAATGTTTCCTTTGAGTAAAATTTGCTGTCTTCAGTATTTAGAATACTTTCCCTCCTGCTACGCTTCGAAAATTCCATCCTGTATAAATACACGCCGTGTATCAGAAATGTCACATCACACACACATCATGTCACATTTAAGGGTGTGGTACAGACCATCAAACTGAACTTTCTCCATGGGAACAACATCGAAATCGTGAAAAAATTTCAGCTGTCCCATACAAAACTTCAATACCTACTCGATCCAAATGTATGGTCAGCTTATTATTTCTGATACATGCTGTATATCACGATTACACTATAACGTGATACCATCCTTCATAATCAGCCTACAATGTTCCACAGGGTCACAGGCCTCCTCTCTGTAAGAGGGAGTAGACCATAATCCACCATGCGGGCGCAGTGCGGGTTGGTAAATGTCACATGTATTCGAATTTTTGGTTCTAGGACATGTCGGTTTCCTCACGACGTTTTTCCTTCCGTTTTGAGAATAGTAGTGATGAAATAATTTATAAAAAGTATAGTGTCTGTTTGGGTTCGAACTCACGACCTACACACCAAGCCACCGCTGCTCCCACCAACCATACTCGCAGCTAATTTCCTACAAATGTACTGCATTTCGACAGTAATTGATTTACGACAGCTTTAACACCAACATTTATGATTGATTGCTCAAAAACGTTGATCTTAAGATTTATGATATATAATAATTTATAGAAATGTGTAAATCTTTCAACTCCATGCGTCAAAAATAAATTAGTGGTAGGTATAATAAATATTTTGTAATTTTTACCTGTTTGCGTGTGCTGGCTTGAAATTACTAGACAGATATAAATTGTACTTTTATGATAATTCTTGGAGACTGTGTTACTTAAACTGCCGTTAGTTTAAACCTTTGGTATTAAGTATACTTGTCAAATGATTTCTGCTGATTTTAGCTTTTAGTCAAACTCAAACTAGAAGGATTTATTTTAAACTAGCTAATGCTTTGCAATGCCTTTTTTTTTAGGAACTTTCTCCGGCATGTAAAGTTACGAAAGTTTCATCGGCCGAGCCATTTTCGAGTTTTTGCGAGAATAACGAACGACTATTGATTTTTATACATAAAAACCCGACTACTGAAAAAGATGAAACAAGAAAGTACCTTCCCGTGGTCGCATGCCGCTGTACTAACATACTTATAAGCTATGGTAGCATGCGACCACGGGAAGGTACTTTCTTGTTTCATCCTTTTCAGTAGTCGGGTTTTAGTTTTTAAATTTATTTTTTTATTTAATTGTTTTGGGGCTTATTTTAATAATATTTATATTTTTGAAATGTGCTAATTAAGCCCTTTAGTTAGATACCCAACACGGTCATGATTAAAAAATATTTTTTTAATGTCTAGACTTTATTTCGGCTAGAGGGCGCCATATTCAATTCAATGTAAAATCACATAGCCTATAGCCAGCGGACAATCAATACGCTTCTAACGATACCTCATTTGTCAATTTATGACAAGTAGTTTAGAAGTTATGAGGGAACAGATGAAGATACATACATACCGGTCAAAATCATAACGCTTCTTTTTGCTTGGCCGTAGTCGGGTAAAAAGATAAATGAATAACTTATGCCGCTTTTTTTAATTGTCAAGGGGTCGGTCAGTCAGAAAGTACTTTTTTTGGTCTGGTGTTGAAAGTAGTCAGTTTGTTAGTTTCTTATCCATATTTTCATTTCTGTCCGGAATCACACAGTGCTGGGTAAACGCCTCCCCTTTTTTCTGCCATAATGCCCCGGTTCCGTGTGATCATACCCATATGATAGATAAGATTCTTGATTAAAGTGATACTACTTAGTTGCCAAAAAGTTGTTGTTGAAGTTACGAATATAAAATGAAATAAGGCGAATTGTAATGAGGATAAAAAAACGAGGTTTAACTCATTATCAACTTCGTGTTTATTTATCCCCAAAACTAAAAAACTAACGAGAATGAAACCTTTTAATATCCAAAATACAATTTTAAATAATAGTCTAACCATTCTAACTAATCTCGAGGCAGGGTCCTACCCCACAGGTGCAGGGGTCACATAAATCGCGCAGGTAGAAATACCAACCCTTCCTACGTAGGCAGGGGTCGCAAACGAATGGTGATGCGTGAGCATGTGACCTTGATTCTGTTAAATCCGTATGTACTTTTTTCAATGATCTATAGGGAGATATTAAAATAAGCCAAAACCTATGTTTATTTATGGTTATTTGTATAATGTTTTAGTAACGTAGACATGACTTCACATGATATAATTAATTATTTTGATATTGCTGTACAAAAGTCGATCTAATTATAATGGTGAAACGGTCGAATGACGCGTTAAAGACTCATTAAAGTGTCAGCGTAAGTAAGTGTTTAGATAGCTCATCAAGATATCCGACGACAATGGCGCCGATTCTCTTGTTCACAAACTAAACTAAATTTAAGTTCAGTGCATCTTTTTCTTTCTATTTCATTAGGAAAAGGACAGAAGATAAATATTAGTTTTGACCTGTCAAATTAGTCAGCGCCCATGACGTAAATTGACGTATTTTTTAATAGCCAATTTTTTAATCACATCTAAACTTGTCTATGGAGTATCTTAATTTGACAGGATTAAATTAACATTTATCTTCTGTCCTCTTCTTAATGAAATATAAAGAAAAAGATGCACTGAAATAAAATTTAGTTTAGTTTGTGAACAAGGGAATCGGCGCCATTGTTGATACTCGTACTTACGCACGGGTACACATCAAGCTAAACATAAATTGTATGAAAAACTTATACAATTTACAGCTAAAACTGGAAATGTATAGCTTGATGTATCACCGTGTATACAGTAGTAGACGGCAAGTTGATAGTAACACTTGCACTACAAAAACCACCATTAAAACTACGACATTTAAAGGTGCTGTCAATGTCAATTTTTTTACAACTGATGTGCCGTGGGCTGTTCCTACCTTCTTGTGTAGAAGTTTAGAAGAGACAGAAGATAATGTAGAAATTATTTCTTAGGTATGGTAGATAATTTTCAAGATGTACCAAGAGCAAAAAGGACAAATGAAGGTTTGCAACCGAAAAATGTTGCGCACCCCTGACTTCAACTTATTGTTAGTAACATTTTTTCTAGCAATAGCTTACAAAAACGGTTAAAAGATGGAGTCGTCGGGGCACCTCACACATATTTTGCTAACATGTTATATCTTCAAATGGGGCTGGAAGTGTCTATTTCGAAGCAAACAAGAACGACTGATCTGACCAAGATTATGTTTGGACTTTAAAAGAGACTGAACTCTGAGTTTGTGTTGGGTCATTCGGTTCCCTACAAAATAGTTGAGCTGGATGGTGCTGATCCATGCATCATGTTCGTGAACGGGCGCCGTCGGTTAAGACCATGGTCATCTCTTAACTGCCAAAGCTTATTTTTAATCTTATTTCTTGTCTTGTTTCTTCATTTGTGTGTTTTTTTTACATTGTTCTCACATATAGAAGCAACAAGAATAATGTACCCAGAATTTTGTAATATCTTGATTTAAAAGAGTGTCCATGGAGTTTCTTGTCCGTTCTTCTCCATAGAAATCTACGCTTTTGAATTGGTAACTAGCTTCAACTTTCTGACTAACTGACCGATTTATTACCGTTGGATCCCGTTTTTGAATCCCATTTTAATATTTTTGGCGTTGGATCCCGCAAAACATTATTATGTATTTCCGTTGGATCCCGAATTTAAAAAATGCAAGATAATTACGTTTTACTGTCGTTGAATCCCGAAAAGTATTGCCGTTGGATCCCGAATGCTTAAAAAAATATGAATGCGGGTACTTTCAACAACAAAATTGTTTATAATAAAATGAGGGGTTCACTAATGTTTCACCAAAACTCCATTGACAAATTTTTAGTTTACAACCAACGTTTCGTATACTATTTATTTCACAAACAACTCATTTTCTAGTCAACTCAAATCTAGTCGTTTCTGGCACTCGCCGGCCGCTGCCGCGGCACCGCTCGCTTCGCTCGCTCGGCTCGTGCGTAGGGGTCACAGTTTTAACCTAACCTAACCTAACATTGTTTTTTTTTTAATAATTAACCTAATCTAACTAGTTCGGTTCCGGGTAACCCACTAAAAATAATCTCTTTTTAGTGTTTGATAAAGGTAAATCACTTTTCTTCTGAAATGTACACATGTTGTTATAATATGGGATTCAACGGAAATAGCAAACGGGATCCATCGGTAATACCTAAAAAACGGGATCAAAAAACGGGATCCAACGGTAATAAACGAACTGACCGACTATTTAATTTTGACAATTCAAAAGTGCCTGTAATGGTTTAATTGAAATAAATGCTTTGAGTTTGAGTTTTCGATCTTTCTTGTAGTCAGATAGGAAATGCCGACTTCATCTAGCAATATTTTTTCATAATATGACGTGTAAACGTGATTCCGATACCTATCCTAACTACAGAATAAACAATTTAATTTCGACTGCTTTTTTTGACAAACAATAGAAGTATGGGTTGCCAAGGCCAGATGATGGGACAAGAAGACTTATAATATTATCACATCACACTAATGTCATAAAGGCGAAAATTTTGTGAATGTGTTTGTATGTTTGTTACTTCTTCACGCAAAAACTACTGAACGGATTTAGATGAAATTTGGTACACAGGTAGTTTATAACCAGGATTACTGCATAGGATACTTTTTATCTCGACATTCCCACGGGATCGAAATTTATGCGGGTGAAACCGCGGGGCGCAGCTAGTTCACTATAATAACTACTATCTACATATAATACTTAGATACTGTCGGTCAGTAGGTATGTATGGAACCTCGTGTGAACCCAGTTTAAAATCAAAATGGTAATTTAGCATAGTCATAAGTAATCAGTCTATAATTTATGTATGTTTGTGTGTATGTGCCTATATATTATAAGTATACGTCATTAGTATGTATGTGTATATAACCTATTTGTGTACCTACTTTTAATAGTTTTTTTAATCATCGTTCCTCTCAACCAAAACACTTGTCACCTAATCTCTTCACCACCCTGACCCCGTCAGTTAGTGCTGACATCTCTTTGAGGCGCGCGTGGAACACAACGCGCCGCCGACCCGGGCCTGGTCCTTACCGGACGGCGAGCTGCCCATTGCTCGCCGTCCGCAAGCCCGCGCCTACGGTGGCCGGGAATCGGATATCGATTCCCGACGCCCAGGGCGTCTCCTGCGGCGACTAGGGGCGCGAGGCCATGATTGCCTCTGCCTTACGCGCTCCGCCTCCTCCTTCGCGAGCATTACTGCTTCGCAGAAGGAGGCAACAGCTTCCCATGTACTCTCGCTCCGTACCATGGCCTGGATCAGGGCCGGACGCGAGAGATCGCCGCCGCCGATCGCCGCCGTGAGGACGCGGCGGTGCTCTGCCCAAGCTGGACAGACCTCCACCGTATGCTCCACCGTGTCCTCCGGGCGGTCCACACAATGGTGACACCCGGGCGTTTCCTCCCGCCTTATCCGAAACAGGAAACTCCCGAAGCAGCCATGTCCGGTGAGGACCTGCGTCAGGCGGAAGGTGAGGACGCCGTGACGCCTCTCCAGCCACTCCTCAAAGAGGGGACTTGTCGCCGCAATTGTGGCGTGCCCAATCTCTTCACCACCCTTGGTTGACTGGTAGAGAATGCCTAAGGCATTAAGTCCGCCTTTGTTCCTTTTTGTGCGAAAAGTTTAAATAAATAAATAATAATGTTCCCACTGCTGGAACCGCATAAATTTTGATAAGCACCTAAAACCTATAAGTATGTATTTTAAGACCCAACAAGAAGAAAATTCAAGATTACGAAACCAAACCAAAACCCGTGATCTATCGGGTCAAGAGACACCACTTACCGGTTAATGCCCACTATAACTTTACCGGTAAAAGTAACATTATCAACTTTCTAGCAAAGTATGGGTCTTGCGTTTATATATATAGTGTTGACCATAAACATTGTGTTGGACGTTTTTAAAAGCCATTAAAGTCAACGGCACTAGAATACTGGCAGTTTCGATTTATTACGTCATTGATAGGTTCGGGCTTTGAAGATAGCGGGTATTGTTTGAAATAGTTAGTGTACATAACATAATATAGCAGCATCACGCACGCGTGTAGTCCCTGAGAGGTTAGGCAAAGATGCACGTTATTTATTCACCGTGTTCCGGACGATATACATAAACTTCGACCAGATGTTCAGACCATGGAAATAAGCATTTTTCATTATGGTCACATTCATGAATTATTATTTTTTATTTTTCGTTAATTTTCATATAAACTAAATACCTTGACGTAAATCGCCCGATATGCATGCCTCTTTATCCGAATTGGCCACGATGACGTATTTTCATTCATAAGATTTGGCGGGCTGCAACTGGTCAAAACTTCTTACTGCATGCTCAATTAAATTTCACTAAATGAAATAAAAAATATCAAAAAAAATATATATACAGGGTGTTACAGAAAGGGTATATCAATACAAACGGGTTGAAAAGTGTATCTGGTCTAGAATCTCTGTACAAAATTTCAGCTCAAAAGCAGTAACTTTGAAAATGCTTAATATTTTTTTATTTCGATAGTTTATTAAATTGAAATCATAACAAACGTGTCACCGCACGAAGAGGGTCATTATCCACTATCTGTAGTGTGTCTGTGCGCCCAGTACACGCACATCACGCCGCCGCGCGCCATTGCAGCGCCGTGATGTCGAAATAAAAAAAAATTAAGCATTTTCAAAGTTAATGCTTTTGAGCTGAAATTTTGTACAGAGATTCTAGACCAGATACACTCTTCAACCCGTTTGTATTGATATACCCTTTCTGTAACACCCTGTATAAAGTATATATGTATAAATAAATAAATATCTTTGTAACGAAGCCTTTTTAAGTACTACTTCCCTTGTTACATTTAATTTGTAAAAGCTATAGAAGCCTTTGACAAAGTTTATGGATATCGTAAAGAACACGGTGTATAATAGTACATCCAAAATTCGCCATTTATGTTTAAGTCCCATTAAACGGGGGGTAAGCCTAATGCCATGAATCGGGGAAACATATCTACCGGGCTGCTACTGAGACCCAATAACACTGCTCGACCCTGGGATCGAACTCAGGACCTCAGCAGTAGCGCACGCGACCACTAGACCAAAGAGGCAATAGTTAATGAAATGCAATTATAAAGAAGAAGACAAATACATAAATTAATTGTTGTTGCAAATTTGTACAATTTGGTTCAGTAGTTTTTGAGCTACGATCTCACATTCAGACCTACATACCTACCTAAAGTGAGTGATAAAAATCTTTTACTCACTTTTAATACATCTTAGTCGAGTACAAAACATTTGTGATGTTGTAACCAAAGGAATTTTTAATAACAAGTATAATTGTGTCTGGTGCTAAAGGATGATGACCTAATTTGTATGAGACACGCCCCCCCCCCTTTCAAAAGGTCTTTTGTATACAGGGTGTCCCAAAACTCAACGTCAAGCCGAAACGGGGTGACAGGATTGATCATAACCATCACGAGAAAAATCTGAAAAAAAATCTATCCCATGCAGTTTAAAAATTATGGGCATTTTAAGAAAAACCTAGAAATTTGATCAAACTGTACCATTTTTCGGTTATTGTGGTTATTCTTTTTTATTTTTGTTCATTTGAACTTTGGAAACGTAATCCTAAATAACATTTCTAGAATCCCAATAAAAAATAATGACACAATTGCCTCAAGTTTCCGAGAATTGAGACTATTTGTTAAACTACGAATTTAAAATTTTCAAGATTCGTCGACTTTGACAGGCCCTCCTATAAAAAAAATGTACTAGAGTGCCTTGGCAAGTGGCATTAAAAGTTGGCGCATTTAATCAGAATTCTAAAATGGTACAATACTTGTTAGTTCCGTACAATAGAAAAGAGTAAAAAAATTAAAACCTCAAGTAACCCGATTTTTGCTATCTCATTTTACTCAGTTAAAATGTTTTTAATTCACACAAGCTCTAGGTAGGTTCTTAATTTTAAGACAAAATGATGAGAGAGATGGATAATGGGTATGTTCGCCATGAGTGAGCGAGACAGATAGTGACGCCACTTTTACCAAAGTGAAAAAAAGTTAGTAAAATTAGTAAAATAATTAGGTTTGTTGGAATAAAAGTCTGATGATAGAGAAATAACGTTTTTTATTACAATAAATGTTCAAATTGTTTACCATCAGCCTCAATACAAGCCCTACATCTTCTTAAAAAAGATCTACTTATTAGTCGGGCATATCTTCGAGAGTTGATCGCCTCAGCTGCTTGAGAAATGCGTTCACGCAGGTCGGCTACGTTCTCAATGGGCTTTGAGTAAACTTTTTCTTTGAGAACTCCCCAATAGAAAAAATCCAGGGGATTTAAATCTGGTGAACGGGCGGGCCACGAGATAGTGCCCGAACGTCCAATCCACCTTCCCGGATATTCCTGGTCAAGGAAATCTCTTACTTGCACTGCGAAATGCGCTGGGCAGCCATCTTGTTGAAACCACATGTCGCGAAGATCTGCTAGTGGTACGTCCTCTAACAGGGTTGGTAAATCTTCTCTTAAAAAATGTAGGTAATTAGTTCCATTCAAGTTCTCAGGCAGTTCAATAGGCCCAATAATTCTACCGTTTAAAATTCCGGTCCACAGGTTTACTTTAAAACGATACTGGGATCTATCTTCTCGCATTAAATGTGGATTCTCCACATGCCACTCGTGATAATTGTGCAAGTTCATGTAACCATCTTTTTTCAATGTCGATTCATCTGACCAGAGAATTTTTTGGATGAATTGGGGATTCTCATTATGCCTCTGTAGCATTGTTCTACAAAAAGAAATCCTTTCCTGATAATCTCGAGGTAGAAGACTTTGAACTCGTTGTACGTGAAACGGATGCATTTCGGCTCTTTGTAAAATACGATGAGCAGTGCTTTTCGGTATTCCCGTTCTTTCTTCAATTCCACGTACGGAAATACTTCGGTCACGTGCGACCTCTTGCAATACTTCTTCCTGGAAAGGAAACACAGGTCTACCTCCAGCCTGTATTTGATTCGGGAAATGGCCGCCCTCTGTGAGTGAACGGTGCACATTAACAAACACGCGGTGATCCGGGTAGCGCTCTAAATTTGGATATCTTTCACGATAAAGTCTAGCGGCAGCACTTGCGTTGCATCTGCATTCCCCATAAATGAGGTGCATGTTCGCATATTCTTGTGAAGTGTAGCGCGTAGGCATGGTAGATAAAAAGGATGCCAACACAAAAGTCCAGAGAGAAGCCAAAGTTGCCGGTATGTTATCAACAAGTCCAATTCACAAAGATTCAAGTCCAAAAAGAGAAGCCAAAGTTGTCAGTACTAAATCAACACAAGCGAATACGAACGTGCGCAGTAGACGAATGAGCGAAACGTACTAACTGGTTGGTGTCGGACTGGTAGCGTAGCCATTTGCTTGGCTGAAACTAGTGCGAATGAAACAGATAGATGCCATAGCATCTATCTGTTTCATTCGCACTCGTTTAAACGACGCATCTCCGTCTCAATGCGTGGCGTCACTATCTGTCTCGCTCACTCATGGCAAACATACCCATTATCCATCTCTCTCATCATTTTGCCTTAAAATTAAGAACCTACCTAGAGCTTGTGCGAATTAAAAACATTTTAACTGAGTAAAATCTGATAGCAAAAATCGGGTTACTTGAGGTTTTAATTTTTTTACTCTTTTCTATTGTATGGAACTAACAAGTATTGTACCATTTTAGAATTCTGATTAAATGCGCCAACTTTTAATGCTACTTGCCAAGGCACTCTAGTACATTTTTTTTATAGGAGGGCCTGTCAAAGTCGACGAATCTTGAAAATTTTAAATTCGTAGTTTAACAAATAGTCTCAATTCTCGGGAACTTAAGGCAATTGTGTCATTATTTTTTATTGGGATTCTAGAAATGTTATTCAGGATTACGTTTCTAAAGTTCAAATGAACAAAAATAAAAAATAATAACCACAATAACCGAAAAATGGTACAGTTTGATCAAATTTCTAGGTTTTTCTTAAAATGCCCATAATTTTCAAACTGCATGGGATAGATTTTTTTTCAGATTTTTCTCGTGATGGTTATGATCAATCCTGTCACTCCGTTTCGGCTTGACGTTGAGTTTTGGGACACCCTGTATGTTAGTAGGTAAATAAAGATCTACAAAAAAAAAAAAAAACGACTTCCAAAAAAACACTACAAAGTGAAAAATAACTTTAATTTCGGAAGTCGGTGTCTTTGGATCTGTATTTTAGTTTTTTGCCACCGACTTCCGAAATTAAAGTTATTTTTCACTTTGTAGTGATTTTTTGGAAGTCGGTTTTTTTTTTTCTTAAAAAGTTTTTATTTCACGCTTTTTTAGTGGGTCAGCTTATAATTTATCTAAGTTACAATAGCCTAGTGATCATCGCCTTTTACAAACAAAATATTGCTTTTCCCGATGCAGGGAAGTTAATTGTTGAGGAGTTCTCCAGGTCCACCATCAGCTCCATGTCACCATTCACATTGTGACGAGCATGAATTGCTTAGCAACCATATTAAAGTAATCGAATCGCAACCCGTGAAATACTTAGATATTATTGAGTAGTTCCGGTGGCCATCTGTGGTCTTCATCATCAGTTCCACTTCACCAAATGGTGTTTTCCGAGAGCAAGTGCATGAGTTACTATAAAAAATACCCAAATCGCTATAGGTGTGCCTATAATATTTGAAGAGTTCCTTCGATTTCTCCAGGATCCCATCATCAAATCCTGACCTGATGTTTTTAGACTAGAAGCTGATAATCCTGGCTGCAGCATCAGGCCAGACTTATGTCAACATTGCTTTGAACTTAAAATTTAGTCCTGTTTAAAATGAGCCCAAACACGACTACGGTGCTGTTATTTCAAGATTTGTACTTTTTCTGATGCTCCTGGCTTCAGAATCAGGTCTCTATGTACTTCGGTGTTCCTCGTTAACAGTACGTTTATCCACACATCAAGCCCTTTTCAATGAGCCTAAACACGATATATCTGCTGTTAGTTGTCGAGGAGTTAGGTACTCTGCAGACTATCCTGACTGCAGCATTAGGTCATGACTTGATGATCATGAGACCAAATGTGGCAAATGCCCTATCAAACATCAAAACAATTTACTAAATCAGTCCTTGCCTGTTTGAGTAACTTCTTACTGTTAAGGAGTTGTACCTTCCATCATCAGCCCAGCTACCTGAGATGGTGACAACCATACGCAAATAAACAAGATACTTCATAAAATATGCGAAAAACAATAAGTGAGCCTATAAAATTTGAGGGTTGCCCTCGATTTCTCTAAGATCCCATCATCAGATCCTAACTTGGTGACAATGGGACCACCTCAGAACTATCTACTTTCGAACAAAAAAAGAATTTTGAAAATCCATCGACAATTGGCGGAGTATTCGATGAACAAACATACAAAATAAAAATAAAAAACATACAAACAGCCGAACATAGTACCTCCTCCTTTTTGTGAAGTCGGTAAAAAGACTAGCAATCAGTTTTAACTTCAAAATCCATGGGGTTTAGAACAAAAATTAAATTAAAAAATCGTTTTATTAATTTTTTTCTCGCACTCGCAGTTGGAAAAAAAAAATACAAAACAACCTGCAGTTTTTAAAACAAATAAATTAATTTGTTTGGACTATTAAGTAGCACCACATTACATGGAAATCGCGTTTATCATGGTCACTTCTCTCATGGCCCACACCTGTACAAAAAAATCGTAACAATGAAATTTCATATTTTCCATATATGGGAAATTTATATTAACATTAGCAACTTGTTCTTAGATTGTGATGTTAAGGTGAATGCGTAGTTGTAGCCCGCGAAATTCAATTTTTCTTACGTTTTTTGCAATTTTCAGGTCAGTGTCAGGTTGTATCTTGATCAAAATATGATTCGCGACAATAACAGGTACGTATTTACAGAATTATAATAATTAGAATCATTAATACATCTTCCTAAGTTAGATTTCTACCGTTAAGAACAAATCTCGTATGGAAAAGTGTTGGTGGTAGAAATCTAACTTAAACAGATGTATTAATGATTCTGATGATTATAATTCTGTGAATACGTACCTGTTATAGTCGCGAATCAAATTTTCATCAAGATACAACCTGACACTGACCTGAAAATTGCAAAAAACGTAAGAAAAATTGAATTTCGCGGGCTACAACTACCCATTCGCCTTAATATAAAACATTTGTAGGTATGTTAATGTTCTCAACATTAACATACCAACAAATATTTTTTATTATCATCATATAATAGGTATAGGAAGTTTAAAGACGCATTTATTGCCTATTGTCGTGTTAGGACCGGCTCTCGTAAAGGTAAACGCTATGTGTTACTTCGAGATGAGAATTTTACTTCATTGGTCTTTGAAAACTTATTGACCTTCTAATGATGTCATCATCATCATCATCATCATCAGCCTATAATGTTCCCACTGCTGGGACACAGGCCTCCTCTCTGTGAGAGGGAGTGGGCCGTAATCCACCACGCGGGCCCAGTGCGGGTTGGTAGATGTCACATGTCTTTGAATTTTTGGTTCTAGGACATGCCGGTTTCCTCACGATGTTTTCCTTCACCGTTTTGAGAGCAGTGGTGATGAAATAATTTACACAAAGTAAAGCGCCTGTCTGGGTTCGAACCTACGACCTACAACTCGTAAGTCGCGGCCGATACCACTGGGCCACCACTGCTCCTTCTTTCTCTTCTTTTCTTTTCTTCTAATGATGTACGCTTTTTTAAATAAATGAACATCTAAAAAACTTTTTGGGCATTTAATGACGCACACTTTTTAAACAAATGGGCCTGAGATTTACTTATTTTTTTTCTTGTCTGCGCTGTCCCACACCTGGGTAAAGGCCTCCCTCCACTCCTTCCATCTTTCACGAAAGTATTTTTAGGACCTGAAAATAGGAATTATTTGAGGTTCACGAAACAGGCGATGCATCATCATGTCATTATATTAGAGTGCTCAATTATATTTTAAGGAAAGCAAAATGTTTTTCTTCAGTTCAGTTAAGTTTCGGCATTATTGTGACTTTTTGATTTTTCGCTCAGAATAATGATCACAAAATGTCTGCCGGTGACGACATTTCATTTTGTTTGGCGCACCCTATGTATATTAACCTTGTTGAATAGCTAATCTTTTACCACGACAATAGTGTTTTTTTTTATTACTGAATGGGCCCGCTCTTGACCTCGATCACGCCTGATGGAAAGCGATGGATGAGGTCTATGATGGAACGAGCGTGCCCAGAAGATGCCTAAGGCACTGGAGCTCCCACGCATCGACGAAACACAGCAGGCTACTTGACGCTGGACTCCAGTGGTCGCAAACCAGGCGGGCGTTAGCCCTACCACCGCAAGGGAAGAATTGGCCAGTCAAATAAGGTGTTGGGTGTGACTGTCCAGGATGCGCCGAGCGCTCGGTTCAGTTGAGTAACTGGCGGAACAAACTGTGCTATACGGGGAGGCTTCTTCATGCATCGCATACTGCTGCTTAGTTATAACACTAGAAAATAATAAGCTCAATTAAAAAAGCAAATAGGTAATGATATTGTCGAGCGTGTGGTGAGTATAGTGCTTCCCTACCCAACCCTTTCGTTCCACCTGCTGAAAATCTCTCACTTGGACATGAGTTGCCTTGGCTTACCTGGAAATATTTAAATAGACTCCAGCCTTAAGTAGGCTGGATCAAAGAAAACTTGCTCGAGTGGACATTCACACGTGGCTCTGTCCTGGAGTGTCAATGTGGTGCTGTCCCACAAACAATAGGACACTTAATATCGTCTCCAGAGTGTCCTGTAGACTGCGCGCTACAAGAGTTGATGGACGCAGCTGAAAGTGCCAAACTAGTTGCCAAATTCTGGGAATCTATATAGATTGCCATCGACATGTCGCATTTATGACATTAGTGTGATGTGATAATATTATAAGTCTTCTTGTCCCATCATCTGGCCTTGGCAACCCATACATCTATTGTTTGTCAAAAAAAGCAGTCGAAATTAAATTGTTTATCCTCTAAATAGGATATCGGAATATTAGGAATCACTTTTACACGTCATATTATAAAAAAGTTGCCAGATGAAGTTGGCGTTTCCTATCTGACTACAAGAAAGATCGAAAACTCAAACTCAAATGTGGTGCTGTCCCACAAACAATAGGACACTTAATATCGTCTCCAGAGTGTCCTGTAGACTGCGCGCTACAAGAGTTGATGGACGCAGCTGAAAGTGCCAAACTAGTTGCCAAATTCTGGGAATCTATATAGATTGCCATCGACATGTCGCAACCAATTGGTTAAATTAGCCGATTAGTCAACCGCCTGGCCTTTGGATGTAGTGCTCGCCTCCACTGAAAAAAATGATAGGTTAATAGTAACCAAAGTTTGGCTACCAGTAGGCCCTAATCTAGGGACTTGCGAACTACTTGTTATCAATATCAAAATGAGGTTCGTTTAACTGTGTTGTGTAACCTGAAGCCTAACTTTTTTCGTTTAATTTAACCTAACAATTTGACTTCTTTTAATCTTACTAGTTGTGTTAAAAATAACAATTCTATTTGTTAAAAAGCAGACAAGGGGTTTTGCTGTAACTAATTAAAACGTTTTGTTACAGATATCTGTACTATTTGCTTGCTGGTAACCAAACTGTTAAGTAAATTTTACTTTACAGTATGCTTACAGGTTACAGGTTCGGTTTTATAGTATATAACAAAACAGTTTTGTTATTAGTAGCCAATATCAGTCGAGTTATTAGTAACAAAAATACAGGGTGTAAGAAATGGCTTGGTAAAAACTTTACAGACGCGATTAGGCTATGAAACTGAACAACTTTCCCTAAGGAACATAAGACTGGAGACAACCAAAACTTTTGACCCACCCATATAAAAAGACGTTAACAATTAATGTAAAATTTGCGGTTTCCAATCATATTTTCCTTCGGGTTAGTTGTACAGTTTCATGACCTAATTACATCTGTAAAGTTTTTGCCAATCCATTTCTTACACCCTGTATTTTTGTTACTTATTACTTTACTGATATTTTTACTGTTTTGGTAGGTATTGGTACAGGGTGTAACAGAAATATGAAATAATACAGAATATGGAGAAAAATGAATTAAAGTTTTATTAAAGTTTTTAAACAAATTTCTAAACATATTAAACAAAACAAGTATCAATCTCTTTAACTAAAACAAATCAACAACTCTTATTTCAGTAACACATAATTAAAATACTTCAATGAACACTTTGAATTTTACTCAGTATGAAACTTAATTAACAATAATATCACAATTATTATATAATATTAATAACTAATAAATATTTAAATAGACGCGGCCTCTAATTTATTTGGGCTTACTTATTATTTTACCTGCAGGTGATGAATTTGTATTTTTTTTCTTTTCCTTTAATGATGCCAGATTTCAAAAAAGTCCTTCGCCGTTGACGGTAACAGTCTAATAATTTCCCATTTGCAGATATTTTTTGTTGTGGACTGAAGCTTGAAAAGGGAATAAAGTAAACAGATGCACTTTCCTTTCTAAAAACTTGCGTTATTGCATATGCCAGCTGATACAACCGTGAGCTGGTGATGCATTTTTCTGGATAATCCTTTAACTCGTTACTAATAATGATATTACAAAGTCGTCTCCTGGCTGAATTTTCCAATAGGCCACTTTCTTGGTACTGAAGAAGAAGGCCTCTACCTTCATTGCAAGAGCTTAATAAATTATGCAAATCCTGAAAATAAATCAAATGTTTCGTTATTTAAATAAAATATGATGCAAAAGTGAGAAAGCATAAAATAACTTCGGAACTTTCGGAAGACGGTGTCTAAAAAGGGAAACAGAATAAAAAAAGGGAAATCAATCAAAAGAAGAATTTTTGAAATCGGTCCAGGCGTCTCTGAGAAATCGGGGAACATACATAAAAAAGAAAAAAAGATTCCGACTAATTGAGAACCTCCTCCTTTTTTTTAAGTCGGTTAAAAAAAGAAAACATGTAAAATGTACTCACACAGTCCTTACTGGAGTCTCTTGTATAGTCATTTGAAAGAGAAGTCGGTTGATCCTCCACTCGTTCATCATCTAACACAAGTACTGTATCTGAATCCTTTAACTAATAGATATATTTGGTTTGTAGTATTTGTTTGTACTTCAGCCTGAAAATAACGCATTACCGTTAGCAAAGTAGGTAGAGGAGTATTTCAGTCAAGAGTACAAAAAACAAAAAGGGTAGGTAGGGTGTAGGTAAGTAAAGCAGATACTCACTGTATTTTTGTCAGAAAATGCGTCTGTTACTATGTCTTTTAGCATGGCAATTTGACTGGTTAGCTTGGCCCTGTGACCAATTACTGGGACCAATTCCTTAAGGTCTTCTGATGATAAAATTTGCAAAGTGTCCAAGTCCACATTGTGTTCTGGAATTTGATAATACAAGTAGATGTAGTAAGTTTTTTAGTTATTTCTTACTTCGCGAACCATTGGCAAGCTTGATTGATTTCTATGTAACCTCTTCTAGGCCAAACCTACAACTCGAACTACAAAGTTATGTAACCTAACCTACCGTCCATGCGCGCGCAACACATGATGTTTACATCTTTTTCTGATAGTTCTGAGTAATATTAGGTAAATTATGAATATGTTACTTACATAGGTACCTTTAAACTTGTCAATGTACATTCCAAGACCCCAAGAGTTTAGATAGTCCTCAAGGTCTCTTGAATTACTTTTGTCGCCGTCGACCGGCTCGGCCACTGCCGCCGCCTGGTCAAAGTCACTCAAATTTTATTACAAATACCATAAAATCAAAGAAATCTCACAAACCGTTTTATGAATCACACGAATAAAAATGGCAGGAATGAACTTACAGACTGTTGTTGTTTATAGATGAAATCAATGAATTTTTATTAGGTAACAAAACTGGTTAATAAATACTTAACAAAAGATTTGTACTTTGTTAATACGTGTGGAATAGTTACTAGTAAATATATTAATTTGGTAAAAAATAATCAAACACATTGATTGATAATAGGCACAAGGTTTAGATGTGTGTAGAAATTAGTTTTGTTGCTACAACTGCGCTAGTTAGTCTATGTAAATTCAGTTCATATTAACAAAAATTAAGGTTACTACATACCAAATATAAATCTACAAAACTAGTTTTGGATCGATTACTGAAAAGATTGTTTAAATTTAACTAAAGTTTATTTTCCTACAACGAAACTTTCACATAACAAAACTAGTTTTGTTGATCATTTTTTTCAGTGTCGCTTCGCTCTCTCGGCTCGCACGCGGTTGATCACAGTTCTAACCTAAGCTATTTGGTCGGGGTGCCCTGGCTTAGTTACTGCGACAAATTCGGCTCGCGCGTGATTGGTTACAGTTCCAACCTAAACTATAATTGAATATTATTCAGGCCGTTAGTTGAATGGCCGCCGATTAGTTAAAAGGCTAGGCGGTTAATTAAACGGCTAAGTAAACCAGTTGGCTCCGACAGACACACTAAAGGCTGATTTTTTCAACGCCATATAATTTTATCAGAGGAATAATTTTGAATTTTTGACAGTTCTTCCATACAATACTGATGACAATTTTATTCCACGAATTAAAATTATCTGTCGATTGAAAAATCATCCCTAAAAAGAAGTAAAATTATTTCAACGTGTGGATTTATTATATTTCAATTTGAACGACAGTTTCGAAGTAACTTTCCTTAAGCTAATGTTTTCTACAAGAGCGGACTCCGTCACATAGCGTCTGCAGCTTACCGGCAAATGACATCACTGAAACATTATTTGTGAAAGTAATTTGGTATGTTTTCCTAGATAGCTATCATTTACACCCTAAAGTAAAACCACCATAATTTTCAAGGCAGCCGTCACTGCAGTCGTTATGTGGTGCCCACACCATTTCTAGGAAATCGTAGCTTTTACAGATGATATAACATCATCATTTATCTCCGCAAGCCCGTTATTAACACATCATCAACTTCATAATCGAACATGTTTCTATGAAAACCAATAAAACCCATCGTAAATCCTTTAACATTGTTTACAGAACCAAGTCAGGCATGGGAGTCGACTCAAACTCTAATTAATTAAAACAATATTAACTGAACACACCATATCTTCTGGCGCCATTTGTAAAAACATAGGGTCAATGACCGGTTACGTCATCTCACAGAATCTACTAGTTGCTAAGGCGTGTTTTTTTTTACAACCTTGAAACAACGCATGTGCTAGGGATGTGTTAGGTTTTAATTAAGAAAGAAATATTTTTTTTACAGCAGCAAGAGATATAGCAAGAGATATAGATACAAAGGTGCTCCCTCATCGGGAGCATTCGCCTGTAATGTAACGTTACAGATTCAAGCATTACATCAGTGAGGGAGGAAAATCAAGCATTACAGCGCGCACCTTGTAATGATACAATGTGTAATACCTTGATACAACTTGTAACATCAATGCGCTCTACTTGTAAAAAGTCAAATCTGTAATGTTTTACACGCGAATGCTCGTCAGTCAGGGAGGTAGTATTGTAATGTAATGCTCAAAGTCGAATCTGTAATGTTACATTACACGCGAATGCTCCTGTTGGGGGAGCACCTTAACGTGACATCACGCGTTTATTCTCCAAATGGTTAGGCAGAGGTGTACCTTCATTAAGTACACCCACATTTCGCCAGTTATACAGGAAGATTTTTTTATCACCATCCATATTTTTACAGGGTGTTCTACCCATGAATATGAACAACTTTCACTATGGGACCAACTCTGAAATCACGAAAAAAAATCAGCTGTTTCATACAAAAGTTCAATACCTACTTAACCAAAATGTATGAAACAGCTGACAAACATTCCCAAACTAGCTAAGCCTGAGTTTTATTGTAGTTTATTTATATAAATTATCACAAAGTTGGTTAGCCAAAGTCTTTTTAAGAAAACATCATGATGAAACCGGCATGTTGTAAAAACAAAAAATTCGTAGACATGTGACATCACCAACACGCACTGGACCCGCGTGGTGGATTACGGCCCACTCCCTCCTCCTTTTGCCCGTGGAAATGGCGCCTAACATACAGCAGCAGCGAAATACTAAACTTACCTGTACATCGTTCAAACATTTGTTTTCCTATCCATCTTTAAATCCAGTGGCGGAATAATAACAGCTGCACCGGTCGATGGAAGGTAAAGCTACGGTTGCCGCGGTCGGTTTGTGGACCATCCAAGAAACCTCCATGCCTTGAAAAGCACGTTAAGCCATTGGTTCCGGTTGTTATTCGTAGATTCGACTTTGGCGGTCGTTACAGTTACCTTGTAGCGGTATCTACAACGCCACATGCGAACAACGCGTCATACTGCCGTCACGCAAAATCCTGCATCTCGCAAGCAAAGTTTACCGCACAACTAGCATAGGATACAACAGCCCGACATGAATCATCAGGCAGTTGCCCGCCAGACACGACACCCGTCTGGTCGGAAAATCCTCCTTTTTCTATGAAGGATAGAGGATACACCTGGATACACCCTGTTCCTCATACCTCTATAACCTACTCTAAAGCCCAAAAGTTTAACAACCAGTTTTAAAAAGGGGTATAATATTGTTGGAATGTGGAGGTCAGATAGGCAGTCGCTCCATGTTAAATACTGGTATTCATCTTCATCCGGTTAGACTGGAAGCCGACCCCAACATAGTTGGAAAACGGCTAGGCAGATGATAAACTATTACACAGAATCGAATGGCTATTTTACTCTTATTTGGAGTAATAAATGTCCCGTACGGTATTAAAATTTAAATCGTGTCAAGTCATTTTATGGTTATTGCGTCGGATGGATAATACTATCCATAACTCAATGATAAAGTGGACATGTCGAAAGGCGTACGCTTCGGAGATAAATAAAAAGGTTTTATTGTGTGAAACAAAAACTACAGTGTTGCACCCCAACATAAGAAAAGGCTAGGCAGATTGAAATAGGGTTATAAACAGATAAATTATTGCATAATCAGCCTATAATGTTCCCACGGCTGGGACACAGGCCTCCTCTCTATGAGAGTGGGCCGTAATCTACCACGCGGGCCCAGTGCGGGTTGGTAGATGTTATGTGTTTTCGATTTTTTAGTTCAAGGACATGCCGGTTTCCTCACGATGTATTCCTTCACCGTTTTGAGAACGCGGTGACGAAATAACTTACACAAATTCCTGCTTTGATTCGAACCTATGACCTACAACTCGTAAATCGCGGCCGTTACCGTTACCGCTGATAATTTTTTATTAGGTATGAAAAAAAAAAAAAATCTAAATTGCTCAACCCTACATCATTTTGGTCACACTTCTGCTATGAGCCCGTACTTACTCGTTTTTTACGAACATTTGATATGTGTATGTAACATTTTTTTTCTACCAAAGTTTACCGACTCTAGTAGTAACCAATGTTTGAGTCATTAAACATACTCGTATACGTTTAAAAAGACCATGTTTTAATGTTACGCCTCGTTGGGTTTTAACAAAATATAATGACTTAAGTTTCACTTTAAAACAGCTTTAATTTTGATATAAGTAAGTATTTTTGCAGCCGGTTACAGAAAAACTTGAAATAAATAGAATCTAAAGATTTTTTAAGATATTCTATGGGGAGTCCGGATTTGTGCTCGGTTGATGACAATAGGCTTTTTTTTATGGATGGGAAATCATCAAATGACTCCTCCCGCTCTGGGTGGAGCGAGAGGGAGTGTCAGACTCTTACTGACTAAAACCCATCCGTGTTCCTTCCTTAGCCCTTTATGTTCCGGGGTAGCGGTAACCCTTTCGGACAATCCCGCAACCCCGGCATGATGACAATAGGCTGGCTCCTTATTTTTAATTTATTAATTTTTCACTTCAGCATAATCAGCCTATACCTAATGTTCCCACTGCTGGGCCACAGGCTTCCTCTCTTCGAGAGTAGGCCGTAATCCACCACGCGGGCCCAGTGCGGGTTGCTAGATGTCACAAGTCTTCGAATTTTTGGTTCATGCCGGTTTCCTCACGATGTTTTCCTTCTTTGTTTTCCGTTTTGAGGACAGTGGTGATGACATAATTTACACAAAGTATAGTGCCTGCTTGTGTTGATAATGCTATTTAAAAAAATGTTAAATATTGTACGGTGGTTCGAAAACTTGGCCGCTTTATCATACTAACCTTTATGGATTTGACATGGTGTCAAACTCTCTACCTCATGGAGCACAACAACGGTTGTTGTGCTCCATGGTCTACCTGGAAATTACCGTTCAGAGATCATGGGCCATTATGAATACGATTTTAGCATGGTTATAAAATTTGCCATAGGATAATAATAATACTCACGAACGTATTGTATTATACTAAAACCTTTATAGACCTTTCTTTGTTGCCTGATTAGACTTCACTGTGGTCTTTTTATGTAAAACTAGCTGCGCCCCGCGGTTTTACCCGCATAAGTCTCGATCCCGTAGGAATATCGGGATAAAAAGTACCCTATGTCCTTTTCCGGGACTCAAGCTATCTCTATACCAAATTTCATCAAAATTGGTCCAGCCGTTTGAGCGTGAAGAAGTAACAAACATATAAACACACACGCACACTCACAAACTTTCGCCTTTATAATATTAGTGTGATAGTGTGATATTCAGCAGTTTCTTGGGCCCATTAAACAACATTGACACTTCCCGTGATCCAAAGGCTGGCTTTTACCTTGGCCAGAGGCTAAGCATTGCCATAAAACGTGGCAATGCCGCCAGTCTCTTGGGTCATTACCAGTCGACAGCGATGCGGATGAATTTTTCGACGCTATATTTTAGTTTGTGAATACTTAGTGTTCGTTATGTTAGGTTATCGTTATTCGTAAGTGGCGTTGTTAATACCGCTACAAAACCAAGGAGTACCTAATTATTACTCAAAGCCATACCGGATGCACATGATTTAAGGCAGGAGGCTGTATTCAGGGACCTCTTTAGAACAACTTTGTGATCCTAAGCCTTATCCTTGGTGTTAAAAGCGCGTAATTTATTTTTAAGTGTAGTCTACACTACACCCTCTGTGCCTCGGAAAGCACGTTAAGCCGTTGGTCCCGCTGTCATTTTTCAGTTGTCAGAAGCCCGAAAGTCTGGCAACCAGACTTACCAAAGGGTACCCAGTAACTGGGTTGTGGAGGTTAGATAGGCAGTCGCTCCATTTAAAATACTGGTATTGAGCTGCATCCGGTTAGACTGGAAGCTGACCCCAACGTAGTTGGGGAAAGGCTAGGCAGATGATGATGAGTCTACAATACACTATAAAAGTCAGTCATTACAAAGTAGGTACCCACAAACTAAAGGTTATTTGTGAACACTCGATTAGGTGACAGGCAATTATACCGTTGGTTAATCACCTATTAGTTTAAACATCTTACTGGCTTGTAAAATTCTTTGTTTAAGTGTGTTGTTTCGTCGTAGAATGTTGAAAATTTTAATTATGTTTTAGGCGTTAAATTGCTAGTATTTTTAACAAACTTCTAAAGACGAAGGAGGTTGTCAATTCGACACGTATGTATGTAATATTATTGGAACTGCTATATATTCACATATGGTAACCTATTAGGGCTTCCAAACAAATATAAAACACTAGCAGCGCCCCGCGGTTTCACCCGCATAAGTTTCCCGTGGGTATATCGGGATAACAACTATCCTATGTCCTTTCCCGGGACTCAAACTATCTCTATACCAGATTTCATCTAAATCGGTTCAGCAGTTTAAGCGTGAAGAGGTAACAGACAGACAGACACACTTTCGCATTTATAATACTAGCTGCGCCCCACGGTTTGACCCGCATAAGTGTCGATCCCGAGGGAATATCGGGATAAAAAGTAGCCCATATGTTAATCCAGGGTGTCAGCTACCTTCATACAAAATTTTATCAAAATTGGTCCAGCCGTTTGACCGTGAAGAAGTAACAAACATATAAACACACACACTCACAAACTTTCGCCTTTATAATATTATTGTGATTTGTATGGATTTTAGAGGTATTTATATGTTTGTCATTTCTCTGAGGGTCTCGAACCATGACTGTGCTGAATCTATAGTAACAGGAACGAGCTCTGCAAGTACAGTCAACAGCAAAAGTAAATGAGAAAATCAGTAATTCAATACAAATGAACGGAGTTCGTGTCAGAACTGTGTGGCGTCGAAGTGATTCAAAAGTGTGTGATTGTAAATTATACCAAACATTTACTACTAGTACAGCTGCCATAATAATATATTCGTGATCAGTTTTGACTCCAAAAGTTATGAACTCAATCATCATCTACTTTTTCTGTTGACTGTACTACCTATACCTTCATTATAAGGCACATGAAGAGAGGCTGTAACACGACTCTTTTACATTGGGCCAAAACTCGAAATCCCGAATAACTCGATGGTCCCTATTAACAATGTCGGTTCTGCAAAAAGACCACTGTTCAATAAAGCAGTTCAAAGTTTATTTTGGCAATTCTATATTTTGTCTATGTCAGTACATAGTAAACAATAATAAAACAAAACATTACAGTTTTTGAATTTTAACCGGTCAAGGACCGCGACGAAACAATAGAAAATCAATTGTGTCTCATTAGCGGAGCTTGAGAGACGCTTGGGAAGTAATGACATACGGCAAACTAAAGGCTCATTTTTAACAAAATACTTCTTGAAGTGTACCTAAACTTCTTTAGCAGCGTTGCACACTTTTTTGTAATTGGTAAAAAATGTTAAACTCGCGTCAGGACATCGCGTCAGGACACGTGACCGTCAGGAGAGACTACTACGGCGGCGCCAACCGAAGTGAACCAAGTGACACACGACAATGGATGGATGGATGGATGGATAGATGGGTGTGGGTGTGGGTGTAGTACCTACACTGCTGTGTATTCGTGAAATTCGTGTATATAGTGTTTAAAATATGGAAATTGAACAAAGTGCATCTATAAATGAAAAAAGTGACGCAGAAATAGTGAAAAAAAATTAGTTACTTATATTAATTAAATTAATAATTCATTTATTTCAACGTTAATATTCAAATTTTCACTTCTGCGCGGCACTCCCGGAGTGCAACCCGTCTTTTTTTTTTTATTTAGCTTATGTTTTTTTTTTTTTTTTTTTAAATTTTGAACTGCTCTACTGGACAGTAGTCCCTTTTGCGGAACCGACATTGTTAATAGGGACCATTGAACTGTATCCCGAATGAACGCTATCCCGAATCACGTTATCACTCACATGTATGAGTGACAGAGACAACGCTCTACAAAGCCATACTTTTTCTAAAATTCCGTGTGGCTTATCAACAGCTCTCTTCCTATCTCCTCATCTGCCTAGCCTTTTCCCAACTATGTTGGGGCGGCGTCCAGTCTAACCGGATGCAGCTAAATACCAGTATTTTACATGGAGGCGACTGCCTATCTGACCTCCACAACCCAGTTACTGGGTAATACTATACCCCTTGGTAAGACTGGTTATCAGGCTTTCGGGCTTCTGACTACCCGTAACGACTGTCCAAGATCCACGAATGACAGCCGGGACCAACGGCTTAACGTGCTTTCCGAGGCAGGGAGGGGTTTTGGTATGTAAAGATGGTCACCCATCCACGGACCAACCGCGGCAAGCGTAGCTTTACCTGATCGATCGACCTGTGCGGTTGTTAATATTTAGCCACGGGCCCCTCCATTACCCATAGATATAACTATTACCGGCAATACCGTTAAATTCCCACCATTCTACCATTCTCATCTTGTTCGAACGCTAATTGCGTGGTACACTACACATGCTGTAGGCGCTAAGGTGAAAGATCACCATACTGCATTAGAATTAATAGCCTTTTAGCCAATAAATGGGGACCACATTAATCGTTGATTATTATTAATGCAGTTACTAAGAGACAAAGCTTGGTCGAACTGAAGCATCTAGCACGAACGTTACGTACTTATTTAACACTAGCTGCGCCCCGTGGTTTCACCCGCGTAAATGTCGATCCCGTGGGAGTATCGGGATAAAAAGTAGCCTATGTCCTTTCCCGGGACTCAAACTATCTCTATACCAAATTTCATCTAAATCGGTTTAGCGGTTTGAGCGTGAAGAAGTAACAAACATATAAACACACACACACACACTCACAAACTTTCGCCTTTATAATATTAGTGTGATGAATTTAAAGGAGTTCTTAGGTAATTGAAAATACAACTATCCGATTTTCATCTTCTCCTTAACCTTTTCTCAATTACATTGGGGTCTGCTTCTAGTCTTACCGGATGCAGCTGAGTACCTACTAGTATTTTACATGGAGCGACTGCTTATCTGACCTCCACACACAACCCAGTTACTAGATAATACGAAAGCCCTTGGTAAGACTGGTTGTCAGACTATTGGCGCTTCTGACGACCCGTAACGACTGTCAGAGATCCACGAATGACAGCTGGGTGCAACGGCTGATAATGTATATGTCGTGGCCTTATCGTAGATTTGCTCACTTCATGAAATGCTCGAGAATTTCATGAAATGGTCGCATTTCATGAAATGTTTCAATGTCTATTGGCCACATCACGATGTGGTCTGGCCAGATCAATGCTTACTCAACGTTTGACAATATGAACAGTTAGACGCACGACTACTTCATGATATGGTCAAACATTAGTGATTATATCGTAAAATAATTAGAATATCCGCCGGTGGAGGCGTTGATGTCGGTTTCCTTTGTGGGTTCCCTATCCATTTGCATAAAATTTTAAGACCTAATATAACTTGGCATACTTTGGTTTCTCCTAATTATATTTTCGCATAACAGCTTACGCATAATTTCTCTAATCATAATAATGATTAAGCATAATATTCTAAAGCATAAATTTAGCATGCTCGTTTTATTTCTAAGGACGTCAGGTCGACGGAGAAATAGCGGGGAAATAGCCTATTTCTGTCTGCAGGGTTTAAAAGAACCTAACCAAACCGAACCTCGGGGTGCCACTGACGTCCCTACGACGTATTATGCGAACCCTAAATTCATGACATGGCCAAACGTCGAATGATATATCATTAAACGTTGACTTTTAAACGATATGGTCAATCTTAGCTGACCATTTCATGATACACAACCATTTCATGAAATTACAGAACACTTCATGAAATGATAAATTCTATGATCTGGCCACGACGTATGTATAGATATTAACAAACTTTTAAAACTAAAGTACATAAATATAATTTTAAAATCGCTCGAATTTACGTTACGTCACTCATCGCGTTTGTGCTAGCGACTACTGTTTTCGCGAATAGGAGACAAGCATGTAGGGAACCACCACTGACCATAAAACAAGGGTTCGGATGAGACAAGCCATAGATAAGTCAAAGTCAACAAACTTCGACGGGCCTAAGCCTCCGGCAATGTCGCATGCTGTTAAAATTTTGTTATTCGTAGGTCCTATTTTTTGCTGTCGTAATGTGAACGTAATTTCATAAAAGTGTCGCGTTGGCCTACCGTTTCGATCCCGCTGAAAATTCCTGCATGAAATCGAAACAATGAAGCCTGAGAAGGTGTCAGTGTCCTTCAGAACAGACAGATCCGTCTGACGATCATACAGCTGAAGGCTAAACTCTAGCTAAGGGCAAAGCTTTTTAAACCCGCTGTATGACTGTAGAAAAGTCAAAGTCAAACCATTTATTTCAAATAGGCACATAAAAGGCACTTTTGAACGTCAAAAATTATCTTAAAATAGAATTGATTCTAGTCGTCCATTCCAAAAGGCAGTTTTCGTATGGAGAAGAATGGGCAAGAAACTCCACCGTTACTCTTTTAAAATGTTTTAGGTACCTACATACAATATTTTGCATGGGTACATTAATTATATAATAACATGTGAGGACGATGCACCTAAAATAAAATTACTATACCACAATAGGTAAAAGAATTAAAAAGGAAACCATGACATATAAATAATTATCTGATAGATACATGGTGCTCACATATTTACAAACATGGTACAAGCAAAACGATTTAAATTAAAAAAAAATACAAGTAATAAGTCAGGGTGTGAGTAATGAATGTAAAAAAAGAATAAAAAAAATTACAATTAAATTAGCAACCAGTATGATTTTGTCTAGAAGTCAACGCACGCGCCGCAGCTGCATCTAATATGGTCCAGCCCTAAAAGTTTTATTGCAACAAGAAAGGCTTATTCTAGCTAAACTATAAACACTAAGATGGAGAGCAGTTAGCATTATTTCAACATAAAGAACCCATATCGGCTAATAGCCTATTAGTATCTAGGAGAGACCACACCACTTTGGAAAAAAAAAATCGAAATCATTTAATGAATTTCGTATGCCTCGCGTAATTGGCGATTGTTGGTAAAAAGTGGTCGCGGCTATAAAGGGACGTGCACACCCGCCGAACCGGGTCATAAACACGCGACAAAAAAGTCGCGGCGACCGACATGTGTCCGCGTCGTGCGACAAAAACATGTAAAGCGAGTAAACCACGGCCGCGGCCGTTGTACACGATGTCTGAGTTCGCGACTCTCTGAGGTGAGTTATTAAGCTTTATTATAAGATGGGAGAGGTAATGTGTATTGGTAAGCAACGGGTTGTTTATTGGGGCTGAATTCTAGTAGGTATTCATTACAATATGTGTATATTAACGGTCACATAGTTTCAAATTTATCGCCTGCAGTGTCCATTTTAGAGCACTACTATATTAAAACATCTGTGAAAGTTAAGAACTAAAACATATCCGGCTAGCTTTAGAACGATTAATGTATGTAATAGTTAAAATAAACCCACCGGTAATTGTAATCATTTCTTCACAATTTCAAAAACGTCGTTCATTTGAGAACGTATGTAAAAAAGATCTTGATTAAAGCTCATGTAACATTCAATTATGTAATCTACCTTAGTGTATTTAAAGACGTATGTGCAGACTTGTGAAGCTGTCGTTGGTGGTTTTATAGTAGTTAGAGCCCGCCCGACTTTACCTAATACAAACTTATTTCTTTCATTTATCTATCCGTTAAATGTTTTTCATTTTGGCTTAATAATGCACTAGTATTAGTATATTTATTTATGTAGTATTTATTTATTTCGTTTTTAATTATTTATTTAGTAAAATAGACGATCATTTATAACGAAAACGAGCGTATTTCAGAAACAGGCCTTTGGGCGTATAGATATTATGAAATAACTTCTGGATATATTTATTTAAAACTAGCTGCGCCCCGCGGTTTCACCCGCGTAAATGTCGATCCCGTGGGAATATCGGGATTAAAAGTAGCCTATATGTTAATCCAGAGTGTCAGCTACCTTCACGCAAAATTTTATCAAAATTGGTCCAGCCGTTTGAGCGTGAAGTAGTAACAAACATTATAAACACACACATGCACAAGCTTTCGCATTTATAATATTAAGTGTGATAAAGATATTTGAATTTTTGAATAAAATTACCTATCTATGAAAGATAAAAAAGTTGCCATTTTCATACTTTAAGAGTTATTAATTTACGCCCAAAAACGCGTTAAAATATGGAAGTTTCGACGCTTATAACTTTTAAACCAACTTTTTTTTTATCTGTGTCCGTTGTGGGCTAGGTAATGACGAGAGTAATAGATATAATTTTTAATTTACACTGTCAAACAGTGGAGTAAACTCCATACAAATCTTGAAGAATGACTGACTACGGAAGCCGAACAATATGCTACTTTAAAGTGTGTCTACAACGCTCATTTCAAAGACTCATTAAACGAACACGCTATTCGAACCTTACACAAAATCCATTTCGAGAAACCCCGTCAACAATAAATCATACAAAGCAGAAAACAATTTATTAAGTTGCGTTCTCTCGTATGTTCATAAATACGGTGACCTAAGACCTTGCTATAAAACTTAGTGCGACAACTCACGGCGATGCGGACTGCAGTGAATAATGTGGCCGCACCGTTATATGCTATGGGAAGCTAAGAATTGTGAATTGATTTACGACTTGGTGGTATTTGGTGCTAATCGAAGGTGTGGTGAATTAGAAGGTGTATATGGGAGTGGGTTGGGAAGATTTAGGAAGGCACTGCAGCCTGTATTAACATATAGCATAAACATAATACGCAGTGATCGGAATAGGCTGAGTATATTTACCTAAACTTCGGAGAACAGAGACAGAAAGTGGAGACTTCCTTACGACGACATTTTTTTCCCCGAATTCGGGAAATTTCTTAAATAAGTTGAAAATAAGCTTTATTTAAGGTGTGTAAAGGCTATTTTTAACTAAACTTGCAATTACCAAATTTTCAGGGTTTTCTAACTTTAATTCATGTATTCGAATTATATTTACGATCCTTAAACTAACCGTTGTAAACATTACATATATTAACTATAAAAAGTACGATTACACAAATGATTGTAATTGTTGTCGTGTTAAAATGATGTGTCATTGTACTTTTATTGTTTACTAGCTTCTGCCTGCGACTTCGTCCGCGTGAAATTTCACCCTCCCTCATTCAACCTCTTAGGGGTGGAATTTCGAAAAACCCTTTCTTTGTGGATACCTACTTTTCACAAAGAACACACCCTCCAAATTTCATGTCTCTAGGACCAGCGGTTTAGGCTGTGCGTTGATATATTAGTCAGTCAGGACTTTGAATTTTATATACACTGTGAAATTTTAATCACCGTTTTCCTCTTAAGGGGTCATTGTACTCATAATTATGAACAACTTTTACTATGGGAACAAAAATGAAATCGCGAAAAAAAATCAGCTGTTCCCTACATTTTGACGAGTTGTGCGAACATAAATGTAGGGAACAGTTGATTAATTTTTCATGATTTCAGGTTTGGTCCCATAGTAAAAGTTGTTCATAATGATGAGTACAATGACCTCTTAAGAGGAAAACGGTGATTAAAATTTCACGGTGTATATACCTATACATTTTTCTTAGATGTAATAATGTTTTTGCCAGCTTTTTCTGTTGCTTAACATTGTGCACTTGGCTTGTGTTAATCGGTGGAACTGTGTAACGGTTGCAGATAGACAAATAAATGAAAAAATGAGTGAGAAATGAACGCGATTATGGCTCATTTGCACGACGATCGCTTATATTAGGCCACGGGGTTCGAATCTTCTGACTAGCTAGCTCATGCATAGACACGATTTGACGATTACATGACAGACGGTAGATACTTATAATTAATTAACTACAGTCATAATTTTTTTATAACTCTGTGAGAAACTTATAAATATTCATGGATGCTAAGCTGCACTAGGAGAAATAGTACCTATACACAGACATGTTTTTTATTTCTGATATTCAGTATTGGGCAAATTGAATTATAGCTATTCTTAGCTTCTCCCCGCGACTTTGACTATGTGAAATTTCTTGTTTAAAATTAAATTAATTTATATCCTATGACTTTCAGCAACATTAATAATAAATAATAATAAATTGAGTGTGCAAGTCACCCCCTGCCATTTTATCCGTGTATATATAAAACATTGATCAGCAGGGGTCATACTTAGTTCTTCCATAGTTCTTGGTAACCAGTCCGCTTTAGCCACCCAAACCCATAGTCCAACTTTTTATTTTTCCATATCCTGCAATAGTCCTACACGAACCGGGTGTTGTCCTTGGATGCATTTGCATAGTTCATAGTATGCACTGGATAATAGTCGGTTGGTACCAGATTTCATTAAAATTTCCTAAGGGGCCTCTGCGAGTTGGCTTCGGCCCCTCGGACGCCTTCCAAACGACCGGGACCGAGTCCCGAGATGTTTAAAATCATGCAAAATAATAATAATAAAATATTTATTTCCATCAAGGTAGGTACAACAAATTCTTAATCCAACACACTCCATGCTCGTGTCGTAATAAAACCCGATGCTAAAAGCACACTATTATGTATTATACTGTGGTTAAAGTTCCCAATATTACTACAACCAGGCGATTAAACAATGATAAATGCAGAAACATTATACACTTGTAGTGTATCGTTAATTGTAATTAATCTCAGACAGCGCGCGGCGATATATTAGCAAAACGCACAATACATGCTAGCCAAGATTATGGGAAAGACCTACACAGATATGCTATTACATGGAATCGAATCTGCTGTTATGGTCTCCATGATTCTGAGTTCGAAGGGAAACAATGTCGCATCGTAACATTCCCTGTGCTCAGTACTAATTAAATGGACATGAATAGAACATTACTCACTAAGGGGATTAAGCAGTGCGCTTTTTTGAATCCCGAGTGCAGTTAGGGATTCAAGCTCGCCCAAGATGAAGACACCTTTGTCCCTGCGGAAAATACTCTACTTTTCGCACCTGCTGCGAAGTAATAATCAATTCGACTATCGAATTACTAGTTTTTGAAACTGTTAAATAACCAGGGGGTATACCTAGTTAATTATGTGCAGTGTCATACCAACGCAATTCATCTGTTTGACAGTTCTGTATGGAGATTCGTAAAAGGGTCCACAAAATATGAATTGCTTTAATGAATTGTCAGTTTAATAATATTATGAACTAGCTGCGCCCCACGGTTTCACCCGCATAAGTGTCGATCCCGTGGGAATATCGGGATAAAAACTATCCTATGTCCTTCCCCGGGACTCAAACTATATCTATACCAAATTTCATCTAAATCGGTTCAGTGGTTTAGGCGTGAAGAAAAGACAGACAGACAGAGTTACTTTCGCATTTATAATATTAGTTTGGATTGTCAGTTTGTGACCATTTTACGACTTTTATTATGATTTATAATGTTATCCTTTTATGATTCTACCAAAGTGGTCTTTTTAGGGCCCCAGGTGCGTTTGCCAAGCCGACAAGCCTCATAGATACGTCAGATTAGACGCCAACCACAGCAGCTAACCCGCCGAGTGCGTACTTGACTTATATTACCCTAATTTGTTTCAATCGTCATGAATTTAACATCAACGTGTAAATAACTAGAGGATTGTACTCAATCCCTCGCCTACGGAACCATAGTTATAGCTTACCTGATTTCTCCGTTGAGTACAGTAACTTGCGTAGGTCGGAAAGCAGTTTATGCTACACTATCCTATGATCCACTCCGTCCAGATAGGAATACAGCATAATTAGCCTATAATATTCCCACTGCTGGGACACAGTCTTCTTCTTTATGAGAGGGAGTCGGCCGTAATCCACGCGGCCCAGTGCGGGTTGGTAGATGTCACATGTCTTCGAATTTTTGGTTATAGGACATGTCGGTTTCCTGACCTGTTTTTCTTCACCGTTTTGAGAGCAGTGGTGATGAAATTAATTACGCAAAGTAAAGCCTGTCTGGGTTCGAACCTACGACCTACAACTCGTAAGTCGCGGCCGTTACCACTGAGCCACCACTGCTAACAGATAGGCATAAAAAATGTAATATCAAAACACAAAGGATTGCGGTTTTTTAATCCTACAATCTCGACCCGTTGAAAATTGATTTCATAAAATAGTAAATTAATCTGCATCTCACATCGAGAGCTCTCACAATCACCATCGATTATAATAAAAGCGATTTCTGTAATCGATTCCGATTACCAGCAAGAAACGGTCGGGCGGCTCAACGGCGTCCAAACGAATTAATAAATACGTCATCTAGTCGACCATCTTCACGGTTCCAAATACAAATTACGAAAATCGAACCGAAAAAACGTCGTTTTAACGGACGTTTTTTGTTAAAAAAAACTCAAGGTGCGGACGTAACACTACACCTGCTTGCGCTATTGTGTAGTTACTCACAAATTTATCGAAACAGGTGTTCTTAAAACTGAATTTATTCTGATACCTCTTGACCCTAATTAAAACAGAGATAAAATAACAATTTTATCAATTGAGCGCCACAGAGGCTCTGACTTATGATTTTCTGTAGCCATAAAAAACATCGTAACGAATTTCTTCAATGCTTTTTCAACTTTATTATTATCATCGTATTTTGTTAACATAACTGTTATTAATGGTTAGTTGTTAATGTCAAATGTCGTGGTTAAACCCTTACGCTTGACATTCATACTTTTTAATGTTTTTATATAGACAGGAGCTAATATCGTTGCGGTTGTTACTGCATAATTTTCTTCTGGTCGTGCGATTACATTAAAATATCTGGAATAACTATTATAAAGAGTGGCTCGTGGCAAAATAATAACAGCCGTACGGGTCGATCGCTTGCCGCAGTCGGTTCGTGGATGGGTTCCCATCCCATCCATTAGGTAAACATCGAAACCCTCCGTGCTTCGGAGAGCACTTTAAACCGTTGGACCTAGTTGTCATTCGTAGATCTTTGACTGTCGATACGGATAGTCAGAAGCAGCTAAAGTCTGACAACCAGTTTTACCAAGGGGTATCGTGTTACCCAGTGACTGGGTTGTGGATGTCACATAGGCAGTAGCTCCATGTTACTGGTATTCAGCTAACCCCAACACAGTTGGAAAAAGGCTAGGCAAATGATGAACTAATTACACAGAGCGAATGGTTATCTTACTAGCAATTGGAATAATTAATGTCTCGTATCTTTTCGTAAGGTGGGACGCCCTCAGGCTAGGTGGAGCGACGATCTTCGCAGGATGCGTGGTAGCAGCTGGATGAGAGTTGCCGAAAATCGAGTTGAATGGCGTGCAATAGGAGATGCCTTTGTCCAGCAGTTGACTACTATAGGCTGATGATGATGATGATCGAACTTTCAAACGTGTTAAGTCATTTTACGGATAGGTATGGCATCGGATGGGTCCATAATTTATTTATTTATTTATTTATTTATGGATCTCCAACAAAGGATACACATACATAATATAAATTTACAGTAATACAAAAGGTTCTTTTACGTGTGCTCCTTCAATTACAGGAGACCACAGCATGCACATATTACTAGGAGTAAACACGATAAAAATAGACAAAGTAAATGGCTAATGAATACAAAATATAAAAAGTGAAGGAAAAAAATAAAATTAACATGTCAAGAGATTCATATTGCAAATAGTGTAGATAGGATAAGAATAAAATATTGAGAAACATTGAATAAATTTGAGAAAAATAATAATTATTAAGAATTAAAATGTTGAGATTGAGCATTAATATTACAATTGTATAATTATGTTAGTTTAATTTAATAACAAAGTGGACAAATTGTTGAAAGACGTGAACTTCGGAGATGAAATCGGCTTCGGCTTTATTGCGAGAAACACAAATTATCAGTGTAACTACTAATAATGTTTGACCCCATTAAAGTTTTAACACCCCATTACAGGAGTGTTGGTAAAGGTTATGTTGATGTAAGTAAGTGGCTGTTATTGTGTTGATATAAGTGGCTATTAAGTAAAATGCTAGATTATTTGAAATGCTTTGCAGGTAGGTAGGTCATCTCGCGCGCCTCAAAGAGATGTCAGCAAAAAGGAAGGGGCCTGCCAGGGCCGAAGCCTGCCGGGGGTGCGGGATTGTCCGCAAGGGTTACCGCTACCCTGGAACATAAAGGGCTAAAGAAGGAACAAGGATGGGTTTTAGTCAGTAAGAGTCTGACACTCCCTTCCGCTCCACCCAGAGCGGGAGGAGTCATTTGATGATTTCCCATCCATAAAAAAAGGTAGTTAGGTGTTTATTTCATTTTGATGATATATCTTTCATAAATAAATGTTTTTTACGGCCTTCGAATCCATAAAACCTGATACTGACCTACAAATTGCATAAAAAGTAAGAAAAGGAGAATGCCGTGGGACCGTACCAACTTGTGAGGGAGCGTTCAATATTGGTTTCATCTAAACTATTTAAATTTAATTAAAATCCTTATTAATGAAAATGTTCAGGTGCTTTTCCATAACGTAGTCTTTGTGTGATAATCCTTAGCGGTGCCTCCATCATTCATCGTCATCGGTCATTCGTCATTTTCTCGAACGTAACCTCGAAATATAAAGTAGGTAAATGGGAAATAAATACGAATTGCGGGAATCCATGTAAAAAATAGTTAGCAATATAGGAAGGGCGTTAAATTCTCCTCCAAATACACTAAGTTTGGTTGTGACAGCGGACTTTTGGTTTGTCACTGTCACGACTCAACACGTGACGTGACGTGTCGACACTTTGCAACTTTCAATTGCGATTTTTTCGTGAAATAACGAATGCAACGTTGAAATACGACACTTAACATAAACCTATGGGTTCGAAAATACTATTTTCGTAATAACATAAAATTTCATTAAAAAATAATGGAGAAAATCGCCTTTGAATAAAGCCAAGTGTAACATACTTATAGACGTGACTGTACAGGATGGCTAACGTTTGACGGCATTCTCCTTTGTGTTTCACGGGCTACACTGACAGAATTTTAGGTTACAATGACTCAGGCTAGATCAGATGTATTCTGTAAACACCTTACCATGAAAATTTACGTGAAGTGAGCTATCAATAGTATCAATTCCTAGCATCAGAATGGTGGATTGTTAAAGAACAAACCGGTTGCACATTAGACCAAACAATACTTCTTCATGCTTATTTATTTTTATTCAATATCATTTCATAATAATGTGGATGCAATCGCAGTAATTATAATTACCTTCGTTTGGAGTGACAGAACCACACCCACGTTTCAACGGTCGCACAATGATTGATAATACTTTATTCGTTTCGTCTGCTTTCTTTTCGGCAGGAACAAAATGGACGCCAGTTGTCCAACGGTTAAATCTTAAAAAAAAACGGGTAGAATTGAAAACTTGAATATTAACGTTGTGCATTTTTGATATTTTTCATTAATAGATGCACTTTGTTCAATTTCCATATTTTAAACAATTTGTATACACGAATTTTACGAATACACAGCAGTGTGGCCACTACACAGACTGTCGAGCCATCAGCTGACACCATCCATGGCTGCGCGTGGCACGCTGTAACATAAACACACACGAACATTCGCGCAAGCGCCCTGCACCGCTTGAACGAAACAGCAGGCATACATTTTCGCCGCGCCGTAGAAGAGAGGGGGATACTGCCTCTCCTACGCCGCGCCGCCTGTCTACTCTCCATCCGTCTTACGAATTTTCGATCAGGTCACCTGTCCTGACGGTCACGTGTCTTGACGCGAGTTTAACATTTTTTACCCATTACAAAAAAAGTGTACAACGCCGCTAAAGAAGTTTTCAGTTCAAAAAATTTTAGCGGAGAAACTTAGAAAGCTATGAGAAAAGATTCAGTAATTAACAGAGAATGATGTGTATGTAAGTGTACGTACTAATTTATGCTTGATGATGTCATTTTTCGTACCAGAACCGGAGTTACCGACATAGCTTGCAGAGTAAGCAAACTGAAGTGGCAGTGGGCTGGCCATGTTTGTCAAAGGACCGATGGCCGGTGGAGCAGACGAGTCCTAGAGTTTAGACCGTGTATCGGCAAGCATAGTGTGGGACGCCCCCCAGCTAGATGGACGGACGACCTTAAGAAGGTGGCTGGGACGGACTGGATGCGGAAGGCGGAGGACAGGGTGTTGTGGCGCAGCCTGAAAGAGGCCATGTCCAGCAGTGGACTGCAATAGGCTCAGTTGATTGACGACCTTTTTCTTACAGTTATATTAATACGGTCTATTCAAAATATTTTAAAACATTTTAAAAGTGTGGTTTCGGTGGAGTTTCTTCAACAAAACAACAAATGTTTGTGTGATGAGCACGATCATTTGTTCTGTGTCTGGGTGTAATTTATCTATAATATGTATGTATTTAGAAATATATAAGTATGTTTATCAGTTGTCTAGTACCCATAACACAAGCTCTGCTTAGCTTGGGACTAGATGGCGTTGTGTGATAGTTGTGGAATATTATATTATATTATATTATTCTTGCCCATTCTTCTCCATACGAAAACTACCTTTTGGAACAGGCGATTAGAATCAATTCAATTTTACTGTTGACGTTCAAAAGTGCCTTTCTATAAATTCTTTCACTTTGACATTAATCTTTTAATTTCCGTATTGTTCTGTATCTTCAGAAGATTTAGCAGATTCTAACATTAGCATAAAGTTTAAACCTTTTTCCATTTTCATTTTTATTATTCTGACATCCAGCTTTACAAAAAAAAACAGAATATATAGTCTCTGAATAACACAAGCTAGCAATCCCACGTAGATTGTCTTGGTTAGGTATTGTTTTGCGAAAATATTTATAGCCAATAAAATGATCCTGACCGGTTCAATTGAAAGGCTTTTAGAAACCGTAAACAGGTAACTTTCTTGAATGTAAACACAAAACTACTAAGCTTAAGCTTCAAAAAAACATCACTATCCCTTCAAACGTCCGATTAACTCCTAAGCACATTAGACCGTCGAAACAGGTGCTTCAGAACCCCGAGGCAATTTTTGACACTACGCACCGTGCGTATACGCACACTTTTAGCCAATTTATTACACATGACGGGTAGACAGCAAATAGATAAACGGAATTTAAAATGTAATTATGTGTTTGGGGCCATCCCTAAAACACATAATTGGCTGGGCTGTCAACGAGGGAATTTATTGACAGTTTTGAAGTGCTAATCGCCTTAGGGCTAATTTGGAGTCGAAAGGTTGTGAAATTATTTTAGCTGTAATTTAATATCGTGATAGCAAAGGTGTGAGAAAATTTCAGACCTTTTGCAGCCAATCATTCGGGCTTTCTGTAGAAATAATTAGGTAGATAGGTATTTACTTTTTTACTGAGCATATAAATACGTAGCCGCAAAAGAAAGCTCTCATTAAATAAGTTGCATATTAATATGTTATAATAAGCGAAACTCCTGCGAAGGTTTTTAAAGTCGACTGGGCGTAAAGCTGTAAAAACAGGTAAATATGGCTATAACAAAACCTTTTTTGTTTGAAGCCGGTTAAGAAGATTGGCTATAACGTAAAAGTATAAGCTAAGTGTGCTCACTCCTGCGCAGGTTTTTAAAGTATACTGAGGATGAAGCTGTATAGGGTCAAAACAACCCTTTCATAGAAGTCGGTTAAAAAGATTGACTAATGTGATGCTAACTGTTTGCCTCTGCAAGCAAAATCAAGAAAAATGTATTTCCACGACAAAGTTGATTATTCAAGAATTTCTTAAGCAGCACTAACAAATATTCACTTTTTCAAATAAAATAAAACTATAAGTATGGGCAGGTTCGTGGTGGCGCGGGAAAAGAGTTCTTGGAGAAGGCGCGGGAGAAGAATTCTTGGGGGAGGCCTTTGCCCAGCAGTGGGCACGCTAAACAGGCAAAAAAAGTATAGGCTGTGGTAACATTTCCCGACTTATTATAAACACTACTTAATTTATCTTCTTCTTCGTAGCACACTTGTCAGAGCGGTCGTGGTCCTCATGTAGTTTCTTGTCTAGGGGCTGATGTGATTCCCCTCACGATTTCTCGCCACCTACTCCGATTTCTCGAATTTTTTGCGCACTTATACAAGGGGATCCCTTCTTTTCGCATAATGTTCTTTTTCCTAATATACTTTGGCATAACTATTTTGGCACAATTTCTTTTGGCATAATATTACTTTGCCGTATTTTTTTTTGGCATACAGTTATGTCGGCAAAATTATCTTTAAGGCTAATTTGTTTTGGCATAAATTTAATTCGCATAATACTAAACGACGTCAGGGGCACCCCGAGTTTCGGTTTGGTTAGGTTCCTTTAAACCCTGCAGACAGAAATAGGAGCCCCGCGCAGCGGGGCTCCGCCGACCTGACGTCGTTAGAAATAAAACGAGCATGCTAAATTCATGCTTTAGAATGTTATGCTTAATCATTATTATGATTAGAGAAATTATGCTTAAAAAATTATGCGTAAGCTGTTATGCGTAAATAATGTTATGTGAAAATATAATCAGGAGAAACAAAAGTATGCCAAGTTATATTAGGTCTTAAAATTTTATGCAAATGGATAGGGAACCTCATACAAGTGGTCACCCACTGCGGATTCAATTTGGTCAGTCCATCTCATGGGTGAGCGTCCGCGTGGTCTAGTGCCCTCCACTCTAACCTGCACGACAAGGTGCTCAATAGAGTCTCCCCCACGCCTCGAGACACGTCCGAAGTATTTGAGGATGCGCGATTGGACCGTAACAGATAGAAATTTTAAGCTATTGCATAGCTTTTAATCGCGGGCTTTGAGCGCGGCGACCGAATCAAGAAATTCCGTAACGAAAATAAACCTAACACCCCCCACTCTGACCGGCACAGCGGTGCGGCGTTGAAAGCCGTGCATCGTCTAACGTCGTTTCAGTTCGGCAGACTTCGGCACGGTGCTTGTGTGCGTGCGACTAGACGTATGCGTGTAGACTGTACGAAGCTCGATAATATATTAAATGTTTTATTAATATCAAAGAAAAAAAAATATTGCATAAATATTATAATTGTATAAGTTGATAAAAAATGATTTGCAATAGCTTTACCGCGGCAGTCTCCGAGTGCCACGCGTATTTTTTTGATGTTAAGTTCTTGGCGTATAAAGGTGTTGTTGCGAAACTCAGTCCACGACACCCCAAGCATTTTCAAACTCAAACTCAAAGCATTTATTTCAATTAAACCAATTACAGGCACTTTTGAATTGTCAAAAGGTCGGTCAGTCAGAAAGATGAAGCTAGTTGCCCATTCCAAAGCGTAG